>OY757912.1:43898307-43910807 GCA_963585895.1 Sepioteuthis lessoniana | reverse complement strand
TGAACGTAATAGCACGACTGGAGTACGAACTCGCTTACTACGATTCTGCAGTAAACCATTACACCTCCATAACACCCCTAAATTGCAGAACTGATGTTATGGGGATCACCAGGGGAAAATATTCAATAATGTGTTGACAGTGATAATTTGAAACTTATTTTGAAAAAAAAGTGACTTTTATTTTAACGCAGCAGTTATTTTCTATATAGCGGGTAGATGGTCGATACGGAAGAGCTTGTTCAATAGACTCATCACCTTATGATTACTCTCAATGGGGCTACCTGAGTACTCGTCATTACAGATAGGCCGCAGACAGTTAATAAAGTGAGAGATTTTATTTGCCATGAGTCAATAAGAAAGCAAGCACAGGAGAACTTGAAGGTATGGCTTCAAGATTGTGTAGCTCATGGGAAGAATCACCTGGATTATATCATTTTTAAAACAAAAAGATAACGATGTAGAAACAAATGGCGTAATGGGTACTCTTCTATCGTAAAATAAAATTTTGAAAAAAAAATTATAGCCTTTTTTATTTCATCATCATCATGTCGTGCGGCTAGCACGGATATCCCTGACCCTCTCTCTCCACGTCTCCCTATCATTCATTGCCTCTGGCAGGTCTACAGGGTTACATCCCGTATCATCACCTAGCTGCTGTATGAATGTTCGAGCTGGTCGTCCTGCTTTTGATTGGCCATCTGCGGGGGTCCACAGGAGAACATCACTTACGATCTCGTCCTTGCTTTTCCAGCAGTGTCCGGCATATCTGGTTCGTCTTGCTTGTATAGTTTTCGTGATAGGTGTTAGGTGACCGTATAGTTGGCGCCTTGTAGGGTGTTGCTGCCAGGACTTGTTCAATATTGCTCGCAACATTCTTGTGTAATTGCCGTCTAGCTTCTTCTCCAACTGTTTAGTCAGCGTCCAAGTGGTGCATCCATATAGCAGTATCGACACGACCGTAGCCTGGAAGAAACTTCGTTTCATTTTATCGGTCAGGTTTGATTTCCATATAATCGAAAGCCTATCGATAGCTGCCCATGCCTTCGTTAGCAAAAAAAAAAAAAAAAGAAAAAAAAGACTTTTTTATTTACTTTACAAATACAATATTCCATTTTACTGTATTATGTATAATCCCAGCAGGAGCATTCCATGGGTCAATGTTCAGCAATCTACACTTGCCAATTATTACAACTGAGTTCACTTCTCAATAATTGCTCCCTTCTTCTAGCCATGTATTAAGATGATAAATTATGAAATATCAATTTTTTTTGATTTTCTTTTTTAATTTTATTTTATCAGTAAGTGTTTTCGAACTTTTGTCTTCATTTTTATTGTTATTCCATAAAGTTTCGGCCGATATGTCCTTCGGCCTTTTTCAAAATCATCAAGCTTCGTCTCAGAAATTCAGACAACTAATATTCTTTTTAATGTTCAGTTCTTTGTGAATATTAAATTAAAGGTAAAAAAAGTGAAAATATGAATTGAACTTATATCTTGGCTTATTTAAGCACCCCTTGTGGTATAAGGGTTACCGAGTTAGATCATTGGTCATCATCCGACTCATCATCATCATCATCAATGCGTACTGACAATGCAGATTCCTCTCTCTCTCTCTCTATCTCTTTCTCTTTTTGGTTATTCATCCCTATCAGCCATCGCTTATTCTTAGCAGGGTCTCTAGATGGTATCCAGTCACTGGAAAGTAGATGAATGTTAGAGTTGGCTTGTCGGCCAATGCTGGTGTTTCCAAAGGTAGGAGTGCAAAGGAGAACATATCTTATGGATCAGTTTTTCTTATGAAGCAATGTGCGACATGTCTTATTTGTCTTACTTGGATGGTTTGAGAGATAGGAAGTAAATAGTCGTACATATTCTGTTTTGTTCAGTGCAACATCCTAGATTTATTCTGAGTTCAATACATATTGCGTTTCCCATATGCTTGTCTCTGTGTCAATCTAAGTAAATAAATAGACCGTGTTCCCTTGCTATATTTGAAAAGAGTTACATTGATAAAAGTTGTTTTAATGTTTACACATATTTAAAAATTTAAGACTTTTAAGTGTCTCATCAACTGAGACAGACGTCAACACGCAACTAGCAAAGGCATGGACAGCTACCAATAGTCTATCGGTCATATGGAAGTCAGACCTGACCGATAAAATGAAACGCAGTTTCTTCCAAGTAGCGGTCGTGTCGATACTGCTATATGGATTCACTACATGGACGCTAACTAAACGGATGGAGAAAAAGCTTGAGGGCAACTTCACAAGAATGCTGCGAGCAATATTGAGTAAGTCCTGGAGGCAAGACCCTACCAAGCCGCAGCTATACGGCTATCTACCGCCCATCGCGTAAACTATCAAAGTTAGGCGAACCAGACATGCAGGACACAGCTGGAGAAGCAGGGACGAGCTCATAAGTGATGTACTCCTATGGACCCCCACATATGGCCGGGAAAAAGCAGGACGACCAGCTCGAACATACATTCAGCAGCTATGTGAGGATACGGGATGTAGCCCTGAAGACCTACCAGAGTTGATGAACGATAGGGAGAAGTGGCGCGAGAGGGTCAGGGATATCCGTACTGACGGCATGACATGATGTTGATGATATATATACGAGTCGCATACGATAAGTTTCTAGACTTTTTTCGTATGGGCACTTTTATTGATAGTACACACATAAAACTCTCGTCCCCTTCGAAGTCCCCTCCGGGTGCAATGCCCTTGTTGTACCGTTCCAACAACTTCTGGAAGGACCCATGGATGTCTTCTTGTGTGTGCGTGTCAGAGACCTTCGTCACAGACTCTTTCATCTCCTCAATTGTCTTATAACGATAGCATGTGAGCTTAGGAAATAAGCAAATGTCACAGGGACCAAGGTCTGGATATAGTAACCCTAACCCGAACCCTAACCCTTTGGCCAATCAACTCTGGTGTATTGACTTCCTTACTTCTCCCACTGCTCACATCAGCCCTCTTAGACTCCCTGCCTCCATTGAATCTCTTATGTCACTCACAAACTGATTCTCGCTTCATGCAAAATGGTCCAAAAGCAGTCTGAAGCATTCCATACGTTTCTGTGGCATTTTTCTAAGTTTAAAACAGAATTGTATTGCATATCGTTCTTCTAAAGTATCCTCACGTCCAGATTGCATATTTGAAATTCACCAGTTGTGACAATCAGGCTTTAGTACGGTGTATTCCAATTTCTGCAGTAGCTTTTTATTTGAACCTGAAATCATAAGAATTGGTCAGTAATATAATGAGATGTATAGCAATAACATACTGAATTTTCAAGAGTCTTCAAAAATTTTAAAGGCTCATACAAAAAAAGCCCGGAAACATATCGTATGCACCTCGTATATATATATATATATATATATATATATATATAGGGTTGTAGAATACACCGATTGCATCTCTGCAGTGGGTGTAAGACTCCCCCAACAAGTGTCTTGGATATGACACTACATAATCTGATGGGAATGTTCCAGTAATGCTGGAGCTTTTGGGAATGTTGAGTACCCCTTCATTACCATCGCTCGAAGGTCCACTCTGGCCTGGAGTGATAGCACCTTATAGTATCTTATCTATGGTTAAATTAGAACTAAACCGTGTACTTATGCTAGCCTGGAATGTTTGAAACAGAGCTGTTTGTGTATGCTAGACTGATTTGTTTGAAATAAAAGTGTTTTTTCACATTGAAATTGAATTGTTTGAAATATACAAGCTGTTTTTGACTTTTAAACTGTGTGCTTACGCTAAACTAAATTGTCTGAAATAGAAATGTTTACATGTATAAAAATGGATTTGGTATTAATGACCTAAAAAGTTGATGTGCTTTAAAACCAAACCAAACCAAACCAAACCAAAACTCCAACGCTCTCTCATTAACGTCATACTCTTAGGAAAGGTGTGAACTTCTTTATATCTTCAGCCGTTGGTTAAATAGTATCATTGCTTTTCTTCAACAAGGATACCTTTGGTATTTAATAACCCAGGAAGGTTGATGTGCAATTAAATAAAGTAATCAAACTTAACCAAACAAATTCAAAACAAACTGAAATTAATTCTAACGCAAAAACTGATGCCGATGTTTCCGTTTTAGAATTTTGTATTTTTGAGAGACTTTTAAATACGATTTTAGCCAAGGTCCTCAAATGACTCACTCTCTCTCTCTCTCTCTCTCTCTCCCACTCTCTCTCTCTATATATATATATATTCTCTTCCCCTCTTTCTGTATCTCACTGTCTCTGTCTGTCTCTATATATAGAGAGAGATAAAAGAAGAATTACCGTTGTCTGGAATACATTCGAAGAGAGTCATCTTAGAAAACCACTTAGACGAATGCCCGGAGGTCGGCTAAATTTTTGTGTGTATTTCCTATATTCTAAAAATAGACATCATACTTATAAATATATATTAAAAATATTTTCTTGCTGCAGTTGATATAGTTTTTCATGATTTAAAAAAATATTATAATTCCTACTATATTTCCATTCTTCTGTTGGAGGTTTTTTCTGCCAGTATTCTTTAGACAGAATTTATTTCCAATCGAACTATTATATATATATAACATTTTTATCATTCATATATATATATATATATATATAATATGTATCTTTCATATATATATATATATATTTATATATATATATAAAGGGGATGATCTAAAATATGTTATCCCCTTTATGGGAGAAGATTTAAGAAATAATTTCAATAAGTCTCCACATGGTCACCATCTCTATGTACATATTCTTTTAATCTTCTATAGGTGATTAAAAATCTCTTGATATTTCCATAGGGCATCTTTATTAAAATGTAGGACGGAGACTACCGATGAACAATTCAGGTTCATTTTAAGCCTAATACTTTTTAGAATGTTAAAAAAAACCTCATTATCCCACCAGCTATGGGTTAAATAGTGCCTCTACTGTTTTTCTACAAAGATAGCTTTGGCATTAAATAACTCGTGGAGGTTGATATGCACTTAAAGAAAGAAGACACAATAGAAATATTTAATCAATATCTAACAACTACGGGGGTGTCCTCGTGGTGTAATGGTTAAAGCGATGGCCTGCGAAATCGTAGAAAGCGAGTTCGTACTCCAGTCGCGCTATTACGTTCATTTTCGGGTAAATACCCTTGGGAAAGGTATGAACCCCCTTATCCTCCTAGTTATGGGTTAAATAATACCACTACTGTTCGAGGAGAATGGCTAAGGCATTAAATAACTTTAAAAAGTTGATATGTCATTAAACAAAGAAACCAA
Source organism: Sepioteuthis lessoniana (assembly GCA_963585895.1). Classification (NCBI taxonomy): domain Eukaryota; kingdom Metazoa; phylum Mollusca; class Cephalopoda; order Myopsida; family Loliginidae; genus Sepioteuthis; species Sepioteuthis lessoniana. Next base: position 43,905,533 of record OY757912.1, on the reverse strand, counting down.
TACAAACCAAACCTAACGACTGATTATAAATGGTAATCAGATTTGATTAAATTTCAAATTTCTGGTTGTGAGTTTTTCTCAGTTCGAGTTTGACTTGATCATTACAAGTTAGTTTGTATATAGGGGGTGTACAGTGTACACAAGCAGGTGGTGGTTGTGTTGCATTTAAAACGTGTCAAACTTTTAACATCTAATATTTATTCACATTGATGTTTTATCTGTCTTTTGAAAAATCTTTTAAAGATACATTTCATGTCTCCTTTTTGTTTCTGATTTTATGTATATGCTGGTTATCACTGAATTCTTCATTGTCTCTTCTTCGAGAATGGCCATGTCCTTTGAGCGCCTCGTCGAATGTTACATGAGCATCCCAGAAGCCCGTGATCTATCTGTTTTGCCTCTGTTATTTGAACAGTAAAGACGTTATCTCTTTCCTCGCTATTTAAAAGTAAAAGCTTACATATTCCTGATTAAGTGACCGTTCCTCATGGCTGAGCAGCACACATAGGGACCGAGATAGGAATCTTCGGTGAAACCTCATCTCCACTAGATCAAAACCTTCCTGGTTATATAGTATCCCAAACACCCAAGAAAATTCTGGTTGTCACCCTTCTAGTCTTCCATCTACAAGTTGTACGCAAATTCCCGTGGTAACACCTCAAGTGTGTCTGCTGCCTACAAAACGCACGTGATCACACTTCCTTCTTGTACGCCACCCACACAATTTCCACAGCATTTCCACCGAGGACACCTGTGTATTTTTACTTAACTTACCAGGTACATTTCCTGTTATTTTGTTTCCTGAGTCCGACTTCTGCAGCTGCATCGTCTGATTTCAAAAGGGATCTTCAAGTCAATATCCAACACAGGGTCTTCAAAATGTTAGCATTCTTTAAAATGTACCGGTTGTTTCAGAAAAATCGATATTATTTCATCATTCAATAATGTGACTAATTCTCGATTAAATGATCTCATATTATAACAGAATATTCAGAAACAACTCAATATTCTATGTTTAATTTTGAAACACCTTTTTCTTTACAAAGAAATAGTATTTCAGTTCATGAAAACAAGGAAAAAAAAAACACTGGATTTCGAGTTGTTTCAGCTAATGCTGTTAAAATTTGTGATCATTTTAACAAGAGTGGATCAGGCTAGATAATAAAACGATAACATTTTTTTAAAATCCCGCTATATTTTGTATATGCGTTAGTATCAGTAAATTACTGTTTCTTTCCTGCTTTTTACTCAGTATTGATATTGTTGTATAATAGCCGAGGGATTTCGGTTCATGCCTTTGAGTTTAGTTAGGCTGAGAACCTTTCGGCTCAGCACATGGGTTAGTTGGGTGCAACATTGAGGCAGGTGTTAAAGCGGGCACGCGCGGGCGGATAGAGTTATCACTCAGATGTCATAATAGTCCGAGACGAAACGGGATGACAGGGTGCGGGTGACGTCACGCGCCGGTAGCGCGCGGAGGTTTGTGTGAGATTTGAAAAAAGTTAAAGAGTTGAGAATTAGACGCCAAACGAGAAGGGTCGACTTTTGGAGCTCGCAGGAGCGAGGCGAACTTGCGCCCTATGGGGGGAGGCGCTCGAGATGGGGACCAAATGAATGAGACAGCATAGAATATTGTGTCTCTCCTCCTTATGTCGAAACTTTTAACTCAAAGTTAATAAAAAGGTTTCGTACCTGAACAAGAAGTCGTTAAATGTTTTCGAATTCCGAGATTCCTACGTTCTATCGTTATGAACATTATATGGCCATTTTGCACATAGCGTTAATTGTGAATATGGTACAATATATCAGAGATATATAAATGATAATATTGCTGTGGGAGAAAAAGCTTGACGGCAACGAAACAAGAATGCTATGAGCAATATTGAATAAGTCATGGGCCAGCACCCCACAATGCAGCAGTTGTACGGCCTCCTACCACCTATCACGAAAACTAACAAAGTTAGAAGAACCAGACATGCAGGACACTGCTGCAGAAGCAAGGATGCGCTCATAAGTGATTTATTCCTGTGGACCCCTTCAAATGGACGAGCAAAGGCAGGACGACGAGCAAGAACATACATATAGCAGCTCTGTGCCGATATGAGATGTAGCCCTGAAGACCTCCCTGAGACAAAAGATGATAGAGAACGGTGGAAAGAGAGGGTCAGAAATATCCGTACAGATGGTGCGACGTGATGATGACCTTTCAAACGTCTAGGTAACTAAATATTAAAGTCATTTATAACGTTGTATCAATAATAGAAAAAGTATTTTCATAAATATTCAAATATTTGGGTATTAGTGTCTGCCAATGGTCTGGGAGACCAGGTTCAAACCCAAGTCGCGCCATGCCAAATACTTTAAAAATGGTACTTGATACCTCCTTGCTTAACACTCGATATAAGGCACATATCAAGGGTAAAGTGGAGCAATCCAGGGAAAGGAGTAGCATCCTCTCTTACACCTCGGTGTAGTAGCTCTTGAAACGGGAGCCTTCTGATCACCCTTGACAATGGTCGCCAACTTTATTTCCCTTTTACATGAAAGGATATAAAAAAAGATAAATGCAATTTGAATATTTTCAATAAAAAATGTAGTTTCCTTTGCCTGACTGAAAACTAAATTTGTTGTTGAGACTCCAGTTGTGTTGCTCTAGGGAGAGTTGAGTACTCCTTAGTTGCCATTACTCCTAGGTTCACTATGGCCAGGAGTGTGCTTACCTGTTAATCTTTCATCTATGAGGAAAATTGATCTCTTTGAAAATTAAGTAGATTGGATTGGAATTCGATTATCATCATCATCATCATCATGTCGTGCCGCTAGCACGGATATCACTGACCCTCTCTCGCTACTTCTCCCTATCATTCATTGCCACTGGCAGGTCTTCAGGGCTACATCCCGTATCCTCACATAGCTGCTATATGTATATTCGAGCTGGTCGTCATGCTTTTGCTTGGCCATATGCGGGTGTCAATAGGAGTACATCACTTATGAGCTCGTCCTTGCTTCTCCAGCATGTCTGGTTCGTCTAACTTGGATAGTTTTCGTGATGGGAGGTATGTGGCCGTATAGTTGGTACCTTGTCGGGTGTTGCCGCCTGGACTTATTCTATATTGCTCGCAACATTCTTATGTAATTGCCGTCTAGCTTCTTCTCCAGCTGTTCAGTTAGCGTCCAAGTAGTGCATCCATATAACAGTATCGACACGTCCGCGGCCTGGATGAAACTGCGTATCATTTTATTGGTCAGGTCTGGAATTCATTAAACTATGTAATTGTGTGTAAACAGTGGAGGTGCCCGTGGTGTAATGGTTATCGTCGTAAGAAATGGACACGACGACCCGAGTTCAAAGCCTGGACGAGACTGATTGCATTTCACATAGCACTAATACCCCTTGGAAATATATGAATCCAATAATTCTCCCTCCAGGTATGGGTAAATAGTAGGGCAGACTAGGTTCTTCAGCCTTGGTGAGGCAACTAGTCTAGGAGAAGGAAAACTCTGAATTCAAACCTGTTAATCTCCGCTTAAAAACTGACCTTGTGTCATATCCTGCCCGAGCGGAGGGGTTGGGTAAATATGGTAATTGTTTGCAAACAAATCATTCTTATTGAATAGAATTACTAAAGTTAGTTGGAAATAGTAGATTCCATATAACTGTTTTCAGATTATCTGTATAATGATTTGTTTCTTGAAACTGTTTACTCTGGATCATAATTGCTGGCAAATTATTAGTATATATAGGAATACTTGAAACTATATAACTGTACGCAGACAAATAATTATTTTTAAATAGGAGTAATTAATTTGAAAAATATAATCATATAGATTACTGGAATTAAATAAGAAAAATTAAAACCATAAAAATGTGTGCAAATTATTTTTATTAGATATAAATGACTGGTTTCATATGTCTGTGCTAACAAATGATTACAGAGAAAAGTACAATTAAAAAAAATTAGATTGCAAAATTGCAAATATAATTATTATCAAATGTGTGAGTCAAAAGTTTGGTATTATTTTGGTAGATGCTAGTGCGAGCTTTTTTTTTTGTAGTATCGTCGTAGTTGGTGCGCTGACACGTTGTGCATAGCTTCACCCCGAGCGCGATTATAAAGCCGCAAGGATAAACATGCAATGTATTCAAATCCAAGAACTTATATTTTATGAGTTCGGACTGGGCCAAAACGCCACGAAAGCAAACACAAGCATTTGTTGGGCGAAAGGTAAGCGTGCAGTTGATCACATTACAGTAACGTGACGGTTGAAGAACCTCGACCATCGAGTAAGTTCAGGTAGGTAATGGATTCTGAGATTGTGCAATTGAGGTAAATCCGGCGAGTAGCACTTGGAGAGTATCAGGCAAGCTCGGAATCTAATTGTCCACAGTGGTTCGTCACCTTCAAAAAAAGTGCAAAATGTCGTGAACAGCCGAATTGAGAATAACTCTACCAAATTTTTGCAAAACTTTTCAACTTACACAAGTACAATCAAACAATCAGAAATGAATCAAATATTGACACAAACTTAAACACACATACAGAGATATTTAAGCATATACATAGATATCTATGCAGGTATATACACAGAAAATAGCATACACAGACACACACACACACACACACGCACATATATATATATATATATATATATATATATATATATATATATATATATATATATATGCACATAGGCCCTTTCATACACATATATATGTATACAAACATATTTATATATATATATAAACACACATATATTCGCGCGCACACACACATATGTGTAGAAAAAGGTAAAGGAACGAAATATATATATGTATAAGTCTGTTTATATCTATCATTGCTTACATTTATCACAAATTATTTCTTTACGTTTTTCCATTCATGTTTAAGCTTTTATCAATCAGTCTCTGTCCCTACTTCTCTCTATCTGATATATACACAGGTATATGTACGTATACATATACTATTTAATCGTAGCCGAGGGTGACCCGAAAGGTCGCCTTTTCGATGGCTACCACACTAAGCTGTAGGGGAGGGCACTACTCCTTTCCCTGGATTACTCCAGTTTACCCTTGATCTGTACCTTATAATGCTGAGTGTTAAGCAATGAGGCATCAAGTACAATTTTTTGAGTTTTCGGTATGACTCGACCTAGGATTGAACCCAGGTCTCCCAGACAATTGGCGAACACTCTCACCATCATATGTATAAGCATATTTATATATATATATATATATATATATATATATATATATATATGTATATACTTAAACACACGCACATACTCACACACACACACATAAACACACTCACGCACATATATATATATATATATGTACACACACACACACACATACATACATACATACATACATATATATATATATATGGTACATTCAATGGGTTTCGTGACTTTTTTACAGATATTTAAAATTGTCATAAACTCTTGAAAATGCACTATGTTATTGCTATACATCTTATGAGATGACTGACCAATTTTTATAATTTCAGGTTCAAATAGACAGCCACAGCAGGAATTGGAATACACCCTACTAAACACTGATTGTCACAGCAGGTGAATTTCAAACATGCAATCTGGACGTGAGGACACTTTAGAGGACACTTTATGCAATACAATTGTGTTTTTAACTTGGAAAAATGCCACAGAAACGAATGGAATGCTTCCGACTGCTTTTTGGACCATCTTGCATGATTCGAGCATCAGTTTTTAAGTGGCAGAAGAGATTCAAGGAAGGCAGGGAGTCTGTGAGGTGTGGGAGGAGTAAAGAAGTCTATACACCAGAGTTGATTGGCCAAAGGGTTAGGGTTAGGGTTACTATGTTGAGGTTTTAAGGGAGTTTAGGAAGAGATTCCGTCGGAAGAGGCCAGCACTCTTCAAATCGGGTCAGTGGCATTTCTACCAGGACAATACACCAGTCCACCACTCCATCCTTGTCACAGACTATTTGACCAAGATGGGCATCAAGACACTTTCTCACCTTCCCTATAGCCCACACCTTGTTCCCTGTGACTTTTGTTTTTTTCCTAAGCTCAGAGGCTGTCGTTATGAGACAATTGAGGAGATAAAAGAGGCTGTGACGAAAGTCATTGATACGCTCACGCAAGAGGTCTTCCATGGGGCCTTCCAAAAGTTGTTGGAACGGTACAACAAGTGCATTGCAGCCGGAAGAGATTACTTCGAAGTGAACTAGAGTTTTATGTGTATACTATCAACAAAAGTGCCCATACGAAAAAAGTCTGGGAACTTATTTAATGATCCTCGTATATATGGGGTTCATATGGCGTTAAACAAATAAACAAAAAAAAAAAACACGGAACAGACATATGAAATCGAGTGGGTTTGCCATTCTGATAGTGCTGATTACCTTTGGAAAGATATGAACCCAACTATTCTCCCAAAAAAGGCCTTGGTATGGCAACCAGTGTCGGAGAACGACATCGTTGAATTCGAACCTGTTAAAGTCCGTTTAGGAAATTAACCCTGCACGTGCAGACCGGTTGGATGAATATGTATCAAGAGGAATCTTTAAAAGGTACCCAAGCCTCACCCTACGAAAGAAAGACGCCATCGCTTATCGTAGATGGGCAAGGGTATCGCGTTTCAACTTCTTTAAACACTCCGTTTTTGGAGGTACCCGTGGTGTAATGGTTATCGTCAGAGGAATTGGACACGGTGACACGAGTTCAAATCCTGGACGAGACCGATTGCTTTTCACATAGCACTAATACCCTTGGGAAAGGTATGAATCCAATTATTCTCCCTCCAGCTATGGGTAAATAGTAGGGCAGACTAGGTTCTTCAGCCTTGGTGAGGCAACTAGTCTAAGAGAGGGAAAACTCTGAATTAAAACCTGTTAAACTCCGCTTAAAAAATTGACCTTGTGTCATATCCTGCCCGAGCGGAGGGGTTGGGTAAATATGTTAAACACTCCGTTTATCATCACCCTAGGCGATCCTCCACTTTAGACATCGGTATCCACTCAATTACTTTTGCCCGCCTGTGTAAAAACTCCGCCGATGTCTTCGTGTTGCCACCCGTGAACACAATCGACAACTGCAGTGGAGTTTCGTTATTATCAATGGAGATTTTTATCCAAAGTGCGGTGTTCTCTTGCAAAGCACTGCCGCTCAGAGTCGCACTTGACTGGTTCTCTATTAATATGGCGCTGTTTGCTGGTCAGTCGGGGAGAGAGTTTGGTTTCGTGT
>OY757912.1:43820807-43895807 GCA_963585895.1 Sepioteuthis lessoniana | reverse complement strand
AGTCAACATATTCTTTCTTTCTTTCTTTCTTTCTTTCTTTCTTTCTTTCTTTCTTTCTTCGAAATCCCTTATTTATGAAACACACTCTTATTGTTAATAGAAACAGCATCAATCTTCAAATATAGCAAGCCAAATAGAAACAATATTTTCCTCAAATCGATTTCCTTTCGCTAATGATCCTTCGAAGCGGTCATAATTCGAGAGTTTCCACAAAAGCAGTTTTATATTTTCGAAACAATAGGATTCTATTGACGTTATCACTGTGGTTGGCCAGGTCCATGTCGCTATGACGTCTTATCCATGACGCACTTGTATCTAAGGGATCAGAAGGTCATTGCATCTCGAATGAGATAGATACGAATCATCAATTAAATACTATTCAATCGTTGGGTAGTTCATACGTGAGCTCATAATAAAAAAGAGGCAGTTGTTTTAATTGTAAACCGATTTTACTGGGTTTTTTTTTTTTTTTTCTTTTTGGTAAACTTTTTTTTTCCTCGGATTGTGAGGATAATTGTTTTTCTTCAGACATAGCAAGTCCGTTAATTTCATTTAAATGTCGCAATTTGAAAGAATTTGATCTTATTTCACTCATACAGTAGCCGAAATGAACATCCATGTCTTTATCTTAAATACCGTCCTTCCTTAAAATCCCATAAATAAAAGATGCTCCTCATTAAAATCCTATAAATAATGCTTCTCACTAAAAGGAAATAAATTATGTTCCCTTCTTAGAACCAACAGAAAGTATTCTTCACTAAAACCCAATCCCTATGAATAGCATCCCTCACTAAAAGCTTTTGACCATTTTCCCTACTTAAAACCCTATAAATAAGGTTCCTCACTTTTTTTTTTCAATATCGTCTTTTAAAACCCTATAATTAATGTTCTTCACTAAAAACCAAAAAATAATGAATAATGAATACTTTTTATTTCATATTTGTACACATACACCCCCATATATATATATATATATATATATATATATATTTACAGATACATAATGATATTTTTCATATTGTTTCTCACTGAAACCCATAAATAATGTCTCTCGCTTAAACCATTTCAATACTGTTCTTCCTTAAACCCTTTAAATAATGTTCCCCACTAAATCTTTTTCGATAGTATCCCTCTGTAAAACCCTATAAATAACGTTCCTCGCTAAAACTTTATAAATAATGAATACCTTGGTTTTTAGATTTGTAAATTAATACACGTGTGCGCGCACACACAGAAACATATATACATATATATTAGTTGTGTGAATTTCTGAGAAGCTTGATGATTTTTATTATAAAGGGTTTTCTGATTATTGTCTTCATCTTTATTGTTATTTCCACAACGTTTCGGCCAATATGTCCAACGGCATTCTTCAGCTATTTGTCGAACTCGGGAACCTACACGGAACCTTGAACTACGTCTTTTATTGAATCCACCGGGGTCATCTGTTCTGATTCCGTTTACCATAACCATGTACAAGTGTTAAGAATTCCTGTATTTTTACTCGCCTGCAGTCAGGATTGATCCTGCAAACTCTAGATGATTTCTCCTTAAAAGATTATTAAACCAACACCTGTAACCGTTACACAAGACTGTATTTTGGGGACTTTTAAACTTAATGTTCTTACATGACTAGGATTAATACTATTAAGCATGATTTTTTTTATTTTTACCTGTAATTATATATATATATATATGTTCATAGATACGAAGATCATTAAATAAGTTTCCAGACTTTTTCATAAGGGTACGTGTATTGATAGTACACACATGAAGGTCCCCTTCAATGTAATCTCCTCCAGCTGCAATGCACTTGTTGTACCGTTCCAACAACTTCTGGAAGGCCCCATGGACGTCTTCTTGTGTGAGCTTGTCAGTGACCTTTGTCAAAGCCTCTTTTATATCCTCAATTGTCTCATAACGACAGCCTCTGAGCTTTGGGAAAAACCAAAAGTCACAGGGAGCAAGTTCTCGATTATAGGGACGGTGAGGAACTGCCTTGATGCCCATCTTGGTCAAATAGTCTGTGACAAGGATGGAGTTGTGGACTGTTGCATTGTCCTGGTGGAAATGCCACTGACCCGATTTGAAGTTTGCTGGCCTCTTCTGACGGAATCTCCTCCTGGACTCCCTTAAAACCTCAATATAGTGACCCTAACCCTAACTCTTTGGCCAATCAACTCTGGTGTATAGACTTCCTTACTCCTCCCACATCTCTCATCATCCCTTGCCTTCCTTGAATCTCTTATTCCACTCAAAAACTGATGCTCGATTAATGCAAGATGCTCGAAAAGCAGTCGGAAGCATTCCATATGTGTCTGTGGCATTTTTTCCAAGTCAAAAACAGAATTGTTTCGCATATCGTTCTTCTCATGTGTCCTCACGTCCAGATTGTATTTTTGAAATTCACCAACTTTGACAATCGGGCTTTAGCAGGGTGTATTCCAATTGCTTCTGTAGCTGTTCACATGAACCTGAAATCATAAAAATTGGTCTGTCATCTCATAAGATGTATAGCAATAACATAGTGAATTTTTCAAGAGTGTATGACAATTTAAAATCCTGTACAAAAAAAAAGTCTGGAAACTTATTGAAGGCCCCACATAGATATATAATGATATTCTATATAATATTCCTCACTGAAGACTATAAATAAAGTCCCTCACAAAAACCCTATAAATAATATTCTTCACTAAAACCGTATAAATAATCTGCCTCACTAAAATCCAAGAAATAATGTTACTCACAAAAATCGATCCCGTAATATTCCTCATTAAAACACTTCAAATAATGTCACTCTTTAAAATTATATTAATAATGTCCCTAAGTCTCTTAAGATAAAAATCCTTCCTAAAACCCTATCAGTAATATTAATAAAAAACCCAGTAATGTTCCTAACTAGAACCTTTAATATATTTATATGTTGCATAGCCATGACTATGATTAACTATACAACACATAATACATAATATTAACAACGCAATGAAAACGAGCGACACAGTTCTTTTTAGAAAAGTGTACGTCTCACTTTATTTGAAAGGTTTGTGTGTGAGAGGGAGTTGGAGACAGAACGAAGATCGTAACATATTGACCTCCCCAGCCCCTCCGGATATAGCCGTGTGTCGTTCTCGTTCTCCTGAACTGCTCAACTGGAGGCCTGGGGGCCTTCTCCGCTGGGTGCTGTTCACTCTACTGCATCTTGTTTCTAACTCATCTGAACAACTAACTGACTTCCTGTCTTCACCGAGTTATATAATAGTTCAATCGCCCTGTCAATATCTCTCCACAACTGGACATCGAAATGTGTCACTTCCGCCGTCCTTGAAATTGCATGTTTGATCGTCATCAAGTGGAAATAACTGTCATGCAATTCACAGGTCACTCTCTTCCGGTGCATCAGTCTGCGACTGTACCGTGGGATTTTAACCCTGTCCCCTATTGCCAGCCAAGCTCACCCACGTCAATGGAATATGCACTTCCGCCGTCTTTGGAATGGCATGTTTGGCGGGGTCGAAGGTCAATATACAACATGTATATATATATATATATATATCCGTGCTGATAGTGTGACATGATGACATATATATATATATATATATATATATATATATATATATATATATATATCATGTCACACTCTCAGCATTGATATATATATATATATATATAAATAATGTTAGTCTATCCAGAAATTTGCCGAAAATCCACCTATGTGTGTATATTTTAGAAAATATTCATTGCTATAACATTTGCTCACCATTATATCCTCTGCAGAGAGCTAACTCCATAACAAAATAAAGTTAACATAGTTGTGACCCAAAACTGCATCATATTGTGAGGTTCTCGATCAGATGATCCGCTAAGTTGGATTATCTCCTTCATAGCTATTACTTTTGGGTCTGCTCTGACTCGGAGTTTTAGTATATGTAAAGGTCTCGTCATAAAAAACATAATTATGAACGTACGATGAATGATATTCCTGAAACTCTTGGCAGTAAATTACCCCAGACAAGTTGACATGCTATTGAAATCATTTCATCAATGTATCATTATTTTTATTATATGAATGTATATATATATATATATATATATATAAGGGGTGGAACGATAAAATTGTCGTCCTAAAGAAAACAACACTACAACTTTATTTAAAAACATTTATTGAAAAAATCAATTCAAGTAACTTGATTATGTAGTAGAGCTAACATCTATTCAATGTAGCCGCCTTCAGCCTCAATCACCACCTCGTTACGGATCCGGAATTGTGAGCATGCTTTTTCCACAAGCGCCGACGGGAACTCGGCGAATACTCGGTGGATGGCGTCGATCAGGCTGGCTTTAGGGTTGTGGGAGGTCGTGTTGGTGATGTTCTCGACGTATGACCAAACGAAGTAGTGCAGCGGGTTCAGGTCGGGGAGGAGGGTGGCCAGTGAAAGAAGGGTACAAAGTCGTAGCACTTCTTCTGAAGCCAAGCCTGGGTCTCTTTGTACTCGTGGGCCGGCGCCGAGTCCTGCTGCCACACTCAGGGTCTGCCACCGGCCACCTGATTCCACCAGGGGATCACCAAACTCTTCAGCACATCCAGGTAAACTTTGCTGTTGACTTTCAAGCCAAATTCGAAGATATGAGGTGGCATGATGTGGCCCACACTTGAAACCACACCAAAGACCATCGCTGTAGTCGGAAACTATGTTTTCATCACCCTGGGTACCTCCCCGTGATTCGTAGCAATCCAGATTTGCATTTTGAGGGTGCTGGCAGTGGTCCTGTTGCCATAACTTGGATCGGTGGAGAGCATGGGTTGTACAGCGGCCCATCTCCGATCTGGCTCGTTGAACATTGTGTCACTTTCAGACAAGATAGAAGGCACCTATCGCTCTTGGGATTTGTACACAACTGGCCAACTATTAGATGGTCTGCAACAAAATAAGAAAACCGGTTTTCATTAAACGGAAATGGAATCATGTTGTCTTTTCAAGGGCGACAAATTTATCGTTCCACCCTGTATATATATCTATATATATATAAAATTAACTTAAATCGCGAGTTGAAAATCTATCCAGAAATTTGCCGAAAATCCATTAATCTAAATTAAGTAAGGAGAAAAATAAGGTGATTGCTAAATTTAACTGTAGGGATAAGGTTAGATGTCCCCTGGAAGGCAAATGTAAGCAAGAATGTGTAGTGTATAAAGTGGAAGTATATAGTGATTCGAATAATGAGAGAAACAAAAGATATACTTTGGGTCGACGCAAGGGGATTTTAAGACTAGGTACTATAACCTTGTAAAAGTAGGAATATGTTAAACCAAAGATCGGAGGAGTTAAATAGTTGTAGACACAAAAGGGCGTGGTTGCTCTATAATCAGGGATAGGTTTCAGAGATCTTTTTTTATGCAAATTTTAAGCTAGGTGATTTTTTGGTGAATAAAATACGGCGATTTCTCCTTTAGAATTAGTCCAAGTTATGCTTCCTGATGATCCGATAAGGTGAAACTTTAGTAGAAAATTTTCGCCTCGCGATTTCAGTTAATTCTATAATTTGCTCCACTTGTGTTGAGCACTTTTGTAATTGTAGCATTGCAGGATTCGCGGAAGGGTTTTAGTGTTCTTTTGATCAACTGACTGCGTATCCCTTGATTTTGTTCAATGGGTCGGACAATGTTGGCCTTTTCTTTCTTTTTGACCTAAAATTTTTCTTTTTCCCCTGGGCGGTGATTCGAGATACTTTTATCTCTTGTTCCTGGCGGGTTTTATTTTGCTTTTTTCTGGTACCGTGAATGCTGGTAGATATTAGATTAGTAAATATATATATATATATATATATATATATATATAAGTTGGCTTTCCTTTGTCGAGGGTGACCTGACTGATCCCTTTTCAATGACTTCTCCACTGAGGTGTAAGGTAGTGCACTAGCATTTTATTACATTGATATCCTGTCTATCAATAAATGATATTCTAACCGCTCCAAAGAGGAAATATGCAACTCTGACTCTAAACCTCAAAATATAGACATTAAGTAAAATCTACACCAGCCTATAATAACTTTTCAAATCTATGTATTATTTATTTTAAGGAAAATGGCTATCATCACCTCCACATAACAGCAAAAGCTTTTAATTCGAAATTCAGAACTAATATCCAAATATGGACTCGAAAAAAAGTTGTTACTGCTCTTGTTACCGCAGCAACACGATTTAAATTCACCGAAAGGATTTTAAGAATAATTATTAAAAATCTAGAATTCTGCTTTAGGGATTATCGAAAAAAATCAGAGAAATGCAAAATGGTGTAATCAGTAATTTAATAGTTTGATTGACTGCATTGTAGCTAGACAATAGCATTAAAAAAATAAGGCTGCCTAAATCTTTGATTAAATTCTTCGTTACGGCACAAATGTCGGTTATTCTCATTCTAAAATTTAGCGTTAAAAAATCAGTTTCTCAAGTAATCCTTCACGTATATCCTACAATATTAAAGCGGTTGTCTTGCTCTGTTGGGTCTCGAGGAACGTTGCCAAAGAGACAGTGAAGAATTCATGGGAAGAGAAAAAAATCAGACAGGAGGTAAAAAATTTCACTCATTTATTCCCTGTGTTTCAACCTCCCTCCAGGTTTGTCTTAAATAAGGAATCCCCGTCGGCTGGGGCCGTAGAATAGACCGATTGAATCTTTGCTGACGGATAAGACCCACCCAAAGAGTGTCCTGCATATGACATAAAACAATCTGATGGTGAGGGGTCCAGTAATGCTGGAGCTTTGGGGAATGCAGAGTACCTTCTCATTTCTACAGCCCGGAGTGCTAATAATTAAAAAAGTCCTATCTATGGGTCAAATAAAACTGTTTGACAATTAAATTAAGTGCAAACAAATGAACTATGATAAATTGAATTGTTTGAAAAAGAACTGTTTGATCATTTATCTGTGTGTACATAACTGACTGATTATAGTGATACGTAGCTATACTGGGAACTATGTAAATGTGCTGACTTATGTTTACAAATTATATTAAATTAATTTATTTAAATAAACCAGATTTGGTATTAAATAACCCGCAATAGTTGATATGCCGTAAAACCCAACCCAACCAATCAAATCAGGAAGGCGTGAAATAGTATTTTTGAATTAATGAAAGATTTGTAAAATCGTAAAAGTAAAGTTGGTAACCTTAGTCGAGGGTGACCCGAAGGCTCCCTTTTCAATAGCTACAACATCGAGGTGTAGGGGAGTGCGCAACTCTTTTTAATCGATTACTCCACTTAACCTTTGATCCACACCTTATAATGCCGAGTGTTAAGCAAAGTGGCATCGAGTACCATTTTTGTGTCTTTGGTATAATCATATTTACTAACCCTTCTACTCGGGCAGGATAATGCAAAAGGTCAATTTTTAAGCGGAGTTTAACAGGTTTGAATTCAGAGTTTTCCTTCTCCTAGACTAGTTGCCTCACCAAGGTTGAGGAACCTAGTCTGTCCTACTATTTACCCATAGCTGGAGGGAGAATAATTGGATTCATACCTTTCCCAATGGTATTAGTGCTATGTGAAATGCTATCAGTCAGGTCCCGGATTTGAACTCTTGTCGCCATGTCCATATCCTGCGATGATAACCATTACTTTGGTATAAATGGACCTGGGATTGAACCCCACTCTTCCAGACCATTGGCGAACACTCTACTCATTTGGCCGTTGGCCCGTAATCGTAGTCTACTCTCACGAAGTTTGGCGGGACTCGTTCACCCCAGAATCTGTTGTTTCTTCTTCTCTGCCGGTTACTGAATTACTAATTGACCCACTAGAAATGCCCAACTCTCTTCTGACGGTTTCTTGCACTTACCTTAAGAGTTATCGTAGATGATCTTCGTTATAAGTCACATAACTGATCATCAGGTTTACTGGGGTTGAGAAGGCTGCTACAGCAATGCAATGACTTTCGTCTTCTCAGTATTCACCATATTTTCTCTATTTACATAGACACCACCGGGCCATTGGCCAAATGAATAGAGTGTTCGCCAATGGTCTGGGAACCGGAGTTCAATCCCAGGTCGCGTCATTGTAAATACTCAAAAAATGGTACTTGATGCCACCTTGCTTAGCACTCAGCACTATAAAGTGAGGATCAAGGATAAAGTGGAACAATCCTGTGAATGGAGTAGCGCCCTACTCTAGACCTCGGTGTAGTAGCTATCGACTAAGATCGCCAACTTACTCACATTGACACCATTGCTATTCACATTCTACCTAGATTATTTACTAGGAATGCCAATAAATCCATTGAAAGAAAATGGAAAAAAAGGCAAAAAGCAGATGATATCTCGAAAGATCTAACGATAGAAAACTGTTCTATACACAAAATTCTGACTACTCTGATGATAAAGGACTTCTTGCCATTCCTGCTTTTGATGAATCTACGAAAACTCAAATATGTTCGTGTGTTTTCAATCAACATCATGCTATCTCATTAAATGTCATACTTCTGAAGTTAATAAACCAGTTCATATCCCTCGGTAGCAATATCTCATCTACCGAAAGCGATGTCAATAGATGCATAGGTAAAACATTAGCTGCTTTGATCAGTTAATGAACATACGGATAATTGAGTCTCTTTGAGAAAATAAAACGGAAATTCTTCCTAGCTTTTGCCGTATAAGCACTAATGTGTGGTTGCTCCACTTAAACGTTAACGGAACGCCCAAAGAAAAAAAAGATAAACGGCATCTACAAAAAAAAAAAAAAAAATGCCAAGTGTTATTTTGGAGAAATCCTGAAAGTAGTAACCTTCAATCAGCAGTTGGAGGACCCTTTACGTTCCATCTAAAAATATCCAAATAAAACAAGCAAGACACTACAGGCACTACAGGAGCTGAAGCGATGATCTTATAAACAATTTTCTTTCATGGACCCTAACGCAAGGACACACCAGTTTGGGCCGATCAGTAAAAAACTTCAGTAACTCTGGGCTGACTCAGCGTGCTTCCTAGAGTTTCTTACCAACGATAATGACCGATAGGGACCAATAGAGACAGCGAGAGTTAAAAGGAATCCGTGCTGTCGGCACGCCTTTAATGATGATGATGGTGATATAGAATACACTGACTACATCTCTATTCTGATCAAAATCTTAACTGGTTTATATCCTTTTTCTGATGACCACGCAAATCCTCACGATCATGCGTTGCTCGTGCAAACGCCTCCTGTGGCATACCACCCACGGAACATACGCAGCAATTCCGCTGAGGAAACAACTGCGTTATGTTTACTTAAGGACAGTTCCTTTTCCAGTTATGCAAACCACACAATTTACGTGGCATGACAAAAGGGGTCATTCGGCCAATATTCAACTCTAATTTCTTCAGATATTTATAAATGAGCAATCAATTTTTCTTGCTTATTAACCTTTAGATACTTCGGTTAAACAAAGGCTTTGCCCTATTTTGATACATGATAGTTTGCGACGCGTATATCACGTGACCGAAGCAGTTCAGACTGAGGTAGGAACCCATTGTTGTTGGTAGTATAGTGATAGATGGTGCGCTGACACGTTGTGTATTTCCTCCCTCCATTGATTTGAAAGCTGCACAAATGAACGTACAACGTAGTCTTATTGGAGAACTTAGATTTTACTGGTCCGAACTGGGGCATAACGCCGCGTAAGCAACCACAGACATTTGTTGTGCGAAAGGTTAAGACACAGTATATTATTATACAGAATCTAGATGACTGAGGAAAATTCGCTTTCGTGGCAAGAACCTTGCCGATCAGAAAAAGTCAGGTAGGTAGTTGATTCCGAGGTTGTAAAACAGAGGCAAATTCAGCATTTTACACTCGGAATGTGTCAGTGAAGTGTGGATAGTTATCTTCACGAGCACGAGGATGTGCCTGTGGTGTAATTGTTATCGTCGTAGGAAATGAACTCGGCGACACGAGTTCAAATCCTGGACGAAACTCATTGCATTTCACATAGCACTAATACCCTTGGGAAAGGTATGAATCCAATTATTCTCCCTCCAGCTATGGGTAAATAGTAGGACAGACTAGGTTCTTCAGCCTTGGTTCGGCAACTAGTCTAGGAGAAGGAAAACTCTGAATTCAAACCTGTTAAACTCCGCTTAAAAATTGACCTTGTGTCATATCCTGCCCGAGTGGAGGGGTTGGTAAATAGAATCTTCACGAGCACCTGAAACTCATTCTGTGAAGTAGTATCATGCCTCTCATTACCAAAATATAGCAAAACGTTTGAGTCATCCGGGTATTTTCGCAAATATCTCTTCCTGCGACATAGTCAAATTAATCTTTTTTGGTCTTTTTTTTTTGCGATTGGTATTCACTTATTTCGCAATTTCTAATGTTGTGTTCTCATCGCCTGATCTCTTTGCAGTGTCATGATTCGCTTTTGAGATTATGTTTTCCTGATGACCCTTGACAACCTTATAAATCCGAAATTGAAAAACAAATATCAATTCCGGGACGAACCTGCTTATATATTCATTTATAATATAATGAACAATTCTCGAGTTGTGTGATAAAATCTCACGATGCCAAATAAGTTATTGAGAATATTTCTAAT
The DNA here is from genome assembly GCA_963585895.1 of Sepioteuthis lessoniana. Lineage (NCBI taxonomy): Eukaryota > Metazoa > Mollusca > Cephalopoda > Myopsida > Loliginidae > Sepioteuthis > Sepioteuthis lessoniana. The sequence continues at coordinate 43,885,240 of OY757912.1, read as the reverse complement.
AAAAACAGACATTATAATCTCAGACTTATACTATATATTGCTCACATAGATAGAAATAGATCCTGAAAGGTGAACAAACGTTTTGTTAATAATAATTTTATTGAGGAATTATTGACTTGAGTAATGAAATGTGGAGCAGAGCGGAAGTAATGAAAAAATGCTCTTCAGCATGCACATCACAGTGATTACATGCAGGACCGGTGATAGAAAGGCTCCATGCTTCCCCTGCCACTTGAATCTATGAGACACCCCACTACCATCATATAGTCAATCCACAATATGCGTCCACGCTTAACTATAGGTCAAGTAGAATTCATTGAAAATATATGAAATACACAGTTTCGTGGTTTTCAACCAGGCTTTATCCTCCCTCATTGGTTGAGGGGGTTCTGATGCCGTACACGCAGGCCATATATATATATATATATATATATATATATATATATATATATAAGGTTCTAACTGCATCAGCGTGGATATAGCAATCGCAGAGAGTGACGACAATCTGACAAAGTCTGGTAGTGTCGTGAGATACTGCTGAGGAGCTCTGGGCTAGTGGTAATGATGCTTCCACCCCGAAACCATGCCTGAACCCAGTGCCATCATCTGATGAAGGCTTTGTTGGAAGCAATGCTATCATACAGTTATTATATGATGTATATATATATACATATATATAACTTCTTTCTTTTTTCTGCTCATCTTCAACACCCTTTTTCCTATTTGTATTTTTTCTTTTCTTCTTTTTCCTCGACAATTTCCTCTTGCTTCTTCTTCTTCTTCTTCTTCTTCTTCTTCTTCTTCTTCTTCTTCTTCTTCTTCTTCTCATTATTATTATTATTATTTTACTCCTTTCGGTTTTTCACACCAGCGTTAACTGATGGTTTTTTTACTGGAGTTTGAGTGAGAAAAAGTTTTCTCAAGTCTCTAGAACTCTTCTCAGTATTCTGGCCGATTATCATAATACTGCAGTCTGCATCGTCTCCACTAGTTCTCTAATTTCCCAATTTCCAGTCCCTTAACCAATTCTTTGTTCATTAATTCAAGAGCACCAATTACAATTGGTATCACGGTCACCTTTATGGTCCACATTTGTAGCTCTCTAGCAATGTCTAGGTATTATTAATATTATTATTCTACTTCTGAGTTTTTTTACCCAACAGTTAATAAAGAGATTTTTTCTGGATTCTAAGTGACAGCAAGTCTCCCCATGTCTCTTGGACATCTCAGTATTCTGGCCTATCTCAACAATGTTGTAGTTTGGAAATCTCGATTTACTCTCTAATTTTTAACACTTCCAGATCCTTTTCCATGCCTTTAGGGACAATTCCCAGCACGCCAATTATAATTGGTATCACTGTTATCCACATGTTTCGCAGCTCTCGAGCAGGGACCAAGTACTTGTCTTTCGTTTCGTTCTCTTTGATTTTTACTCTGTGGTCTGCTGGGACGGTAAAGTCAACTATACAGCAGGTTTTCTGTTTTTTTGCTTTTAGTTAATAATTTCTTGATCCGGTTTTCTTATCGTAATTAGTTGTTCTGTTTGCATCTCCGAACCCCAGGGAATTTGTTGCATCTCCTGCTCAAGGAAGGATTCTGGTTTGCGCATGTAACATTTGGTAGTATGGTCGATTCCATTTTCTTGGACAAGTCCCAGTGGATCACCTTCCCCACCTTGCCTTTTCTAGTCTTTTACTCCTTTCACACTAGTTTGTTGCATTCGCTTATTATGTGATAAATTATTTTGTCTATCAACACATAACCTCAACTTACTATTCTGCCGTGTATCTTAAATTTTTGCCTTAACATAATTGATACTTATATCGTTGTTTTGTACTGCCATTATAAGATATTCAGCTTCTCTCTTAAGGTTTCCCTTTCATAGCTATATCCAGGTTTTCTTGCCTGAGATTTCGCCAGTTTATCGCTTGAAATACGCATACAGTTGATTTTCTCCCCATTTCTTTTTCCTAGTTATTGCTGTTCTGTTTTTCATTATGTTGTCAGTACTGCTTTTGGACGCTGTAATTAGTCTGCCTTTGTACTTTTCAATGAGGAATCTACGTACTGAGGCTTCTTAAATGCTGAGAACTCTTCTTCTCCTCCACCACATCCTTCTACTTATTATTATTATTATTATTGTTATTGACTTTCAGAGGAGCCAGAGTGGCATCACATTTTTTCAGATCTCCAGGACTTTCCTGAGTATTCGAGCTGATCAAAGCAATACTGTTGTGAGAATAGGTTTTTACCTTCTTCTGATCTTCCACTCTTCCTGTCTGTTTTCTAATTCTTTACGATCTGTTCCAAGCTCATCAACTACAATTGTTAGGTTTGGTTTAGTTTGGTTTTATGGCATATCAACCATTGTAGGTTATTTAAGGCTAAATCCATTTCATACATTTAAACATATCTGTTTAAAACAATTCAGTTTACTCAAATTTAAATGGTTCCAAGTATTGCTATGTATTACTAACAATTCAATTAAACCCAGTGAAATGATCAAACTGTTCTGTTGCAAAGAATTCTATGTAGCATAAATCAACAAAATTAAATGGTTCCAATACTCCTATATATCATCAACAGTTTAATTAAACATCAGTCATTTGTTTACACACAGATCAAACAGTTCTATTTCTAACAATTCATTTTAGCATTTGTTTCTACTTAGTTTAAGTGTGAAACAGTTCTATTTGAACCATTGTGAATCGAGACAGAGTAGACCTGGGAGCGATAGCAATGAAGGAGTACTCCACATTCCCTAAAGCTCCAATTTTATTGGAGCGTCACCATCAGATAGTTTACTGTCATATGTAGAGTCTTACCCCTTTGCAGAGATTCAGTCGGTATATTCTACAGCCTCAGTCGACTGGGCCGAACAATTGTTATTACCGTCGCCTACATATTATATCCCCATTGTGAATTGGTCATACAAGGCTTACTCACACTTTCATTTTGAAACAGGAACCACAACCACAACGTTCAACCTGCCTGACAACTTGCACGATTAAACACATTCTTATAGAATGCAAAACTTTCGCTGTTATCAGAAAGCGATTTTTCAAAGTAAATAACGTAACCGATCTGTTCGAGAATATTAAAATAGATTACATTCTGTCCTTCTTGAGAGAGACAGAGTTGTACCAAAAAATATGACAACTTAAAACTGGTTAATCTTGTGCAAACAAATGAAATCCTGCTAACAGAAAATTTTACCAAACTTAATATTCGTTTTGAAATCTTTGGTTGAATATGTATGCATATATAGGCAGAATTTGGCGTTAAATGACCTACAAAGGTTGATATTCCATAAAACCCAATCAACCAACCAACATATTCCGCAACCTTTCAACTCAGTGCTAATATACAAGTATTTGTTGATCTTTTTGCTTTGTTTTATTTTCAATCTGTGGTCAGGAGGCCCAGCAAAAAATTTACTACATGGCACTTTTTTTTTCGTGTTAATCAATACCATATTTGATCTTCTGCTCTGGTTTCAGTAATCCGTTTATGTCTCAAAATCTCAGAGAATTTTATGTTTCTTCATATACTATTTGGTAGTAGGTCAAATTTTAATGTCTTACACCAGTGGATACCAGTGGATCACCTTTCCCACCCATTCATGCCTGATCTTGCTCTCATTTTTAGCTAGTTTGCTACATTCACTTATGATATAACAATTCTTTTCATTTCTGTCTCCAAATTTCCTATTCTGAAGCGTATTATCAATATTTACTTTGATATAATTGTTCCTTATGACAAAATTTTGTTCTGCTATTAAAAGAGATTCAGTTTCTTTCTTAGATTTCACTTTATTAGTTTTGTCTTAGTTTTCTTATATGCTGTCTCTTTTTGTCTCTTGATTTATCCTTACAGTTGTTTTTGGTCTCATTTCTGTTTCAAAGATTTTGTTGTGTCACTGTTTTTCTTATGTTGTCCTTACTTTTGCTGGCTAGTGTAATTAGTTGTTGTTGTTTTTGTTCTTTTTCTGAGAATTTCTCTCACCAGCTTTGGAGTCTCAGTGACCTCAAGTCCCCTCAAGTCTCCAAGACTCTTAGTATTCTGATCGATCTCAACAATGCTGTAGTTTTGGATGGTATCAACTCAATTTATTTCAAATCCTTTATTAATCCTTTGGTGGTTGCACGGAGGGCACCAATTACAATTGGCATCAGAGTCACTTTCATGATACTTTTTTGTTCTCTAGCAAGGTTTAGGAACTTTTCTTTCTTTTCGATATTATTTTGATTATTCCGATGAAATGTTTTAAACCGGCCTAACTGGTGGTTTTTCCTTTGAGTCTAAGTCACAACACGTCTCCTCTTGTCTCTAGGACTCTTCTAAGATCCTCACAATTTTTTTAAATCCTGTATAATATATCTTTTAGGAAAGAAAAGTGATTTTAATGGAATAATAAAATAGAAACATAATATAAAAGCAGGGATTAGTAGGATAGAAACAGTGTTTTTAAGACATAGCAGTTTTTACTTACGTTTTTAGGCAAAAGCTAATTTAGACGTAGATTACTTAACTTTTAAATTTTTTTAAATTTTTGATTCGGGGGAGGGTGTTAGATTAGTCGAGTGCAGGTATGTGAGTTGATATGTGAGTGAAAATAAGTACAAATTATACGGTGTATATATTCAAATAGGTCTGAGAGGACGGTGTGTATATATATAGTATACTTTTTGGAAGAAAAGCGATTTTAGTTGAAAATAGGAAATAAAAAATCTATTGTAAATAGCAGAGAATGGAAGGACAGAAGCAATTTTTTCTCACAAAATGAAGGAGTAGATACTGAGAGTAGAGGTCGTGCGATAGTAAGAAACTGGAAGAATATATATTCGTAATTCATACAAAGAATATGGCAGATGATATTTCTCATTGGTTGATACTGGCTGGGGTTTCAGCATATAAACGCTCGGGATTTTTTTTAGTTTTTTTTAGTTTTTTTCGTTCAGACGAGTAGCACTTAGTTTACAGGGTGGCGACCAGGAATTCTGGATGCTGGTCGGGGTTGCTACTTGGGCTAATTTGATGTACAAGAACCCGAAATTGGTGATGAGAGTAGTGCATCACCAATGACCATCCTGTATGCATTCTATGGATGTATCACAATATTGATTTCAGTTCTTCCTCTAATTTTCAATTCATCGAGTCACTTTTCTAGATTCTTGTCAACGGTTCAATGTTTGCAGCAACATCTGGTTTCACAGTCACCTTTATGTTTAAATGCTTTTTCAGCTCTCCGGCAAAGTTCTGGTATATGTCTAACTTTGACCTTTCCCTCGCTAGACAACAAATTTATTTCTTCTTTTTTATCAAGACTAGGTTTGGTCCTCTGACATATTCCAATTTGAAAGGTTCTCTGTGTTGTATGGTGACTCGTACCACATGACTTCTGGTATCTCGGAGGTACTGAAGGATCACGTCAGTACTGAAGGATCACGGTCAGTAGTAAGACCAACTTCGGACGTAACACCGACAACGCGAGACTTCTAATATTTGTCAGACTGTACCACTTCAGTTAATAAATAATCAACACTATTCAACAGTGTATCACTTCCTTACCACGATACAATTCTCTCTTTACAATTTAACCAAGTCTGCTGGTACTGTAGAATACGCTGAATGCATCTCAACAGAAACGTAAGACACCCACCTCTGATGTGCTTTGAATATGACACCAAAACATCTGATGGTGAGGCTCTAGTCCTAGAGACTTGGGTAATGAGGACAACCCGTTCATTGCTATTACTCCCACGTACACTTTGACCTGGAGTAGTAGCACTTTTTAGGGTCCCATCCATGGGTCAAATAGAACTGTTTAACCATTTTACTGTACGCAAATAAATATTACATAGTAATATTTGAAAACATTTAATTTTGTGTGAAGGAATAAGTACTGTTGAATAGAATTAACAGTATCCATTAGCAATACTTGAAATTCGTTAAACAATGCATCTATATTTAGTATTAACACTAAGTGTTTGATAGGAATACTCCAAATCATTTAACTGTGTGCAAACAAATGAGCTTTAGCTCCGGATCGTTTCAAAATTATTTGAAAATCACTCACTCACTCACTCACTCACTCACACGCAATATATATATATATATATATATATATATATATATATATATATATATATATATTGTCATCCCAAAAATGACTGTTTCATTGTATCACAACTCTTCGGTGTGGCTAGACATGCAGGACGCTTCAAGCTGGGATCGAAACCTGCCTAACTTTACATGGTATTTAACAGCTTAGCCATTTCGGCAATATATGTCAGCTAAGGAATGATAACGTATATGTAGGTGCCCGTGGTGTAATGGTTATCGTCACAGGATATGGACACGAGTTCAATTCCTGTACAAGACTGATTGCCCTATTTTGATTCATGATAGTTTGCGACGCGTATATCACGTGACCGAAGCAGTTCAGACTGAGGTAGGAACCCATTGTTGTTGGTAGTATAGTGATAGATGGTGCGCTGACACGTTGTGGATTTCCTCCCTCCATTGATTTGAAAGCTGCACAAATGAACGTACAACGTAGTCTTATTGGAGAACTTAGATTTTACTGGTCCGAACTGGGGCATAACGCCGCGTAAGCAACCACAGACATTTGTTGTGCGAAAGGTTAAGACACAGTATATTATTATACAGAATCTAGATGACTGAGGAAAATTCGCTTTCGTGGCAGTTCTTGCCACGAAAGCGAATTTTCCTCAGTCATCTAGATTCTGTATAATAATATACTGTGTCTTAACCTTTCGCACAACAAATGTCTGTGGTTGCTTACGATCAGAAAAAGTCAGGTAGGTAGATGATTCCGAGGTTGTAAAACAGAGGCAAATTCAGCATTTTACACTCGGAATGTGTCAGTGAAGTGTGGATAGTTATCTTCACGAGCACGAGGATGTGCCTGTGGTGTAATTGTCATCGTCGTAGGAAATGAACTCGGCGACACGAGTTCAAATCCTGGACGAAACTCATTGCATTTCACATAGCACTAATACCCTTGGGAAAGGTATGAATTCAATTATTCTCCCTCCAGCTATGGGTAAATAGTAGGGCAGACTACGTTCTTCAGCATTGGTAAGGCAACTAGTCTAGGAGAAGGAAAACTCTGAATTCAAACCTGTTAAACTCCGCTTAAAAAATTGACCTTGTGTCATATCCTGCCCGAGCGGAGGAGTTGGGTAAATAGGATTATAACGTATATGTATTAGCATTCGTTTGTTTACATTTGTGCATTCGGATACCAGAGTGCTCAATTTGTTAGAAGAGCTTTGCATTACACGGATGGTAGTTGTTACATCCTTCGCCAGAGTGCTCAACCTCCGGGAGGGGAACGTATATAAACAGGGTTTGGCATTAAATAACCTACAAGGGCTGATATGCCAGAAAACCCAACAACCAAACTAGTAAACTATATCTAAGAACATAATGAACCTAATTTTGTGACTGAAGCTCGGCGAGCAACAAAACCATTCATAGCATCACTAGTACTAGTAGTATTAGTAGTAGGATTTTCAGTTCACTGTTGTGATTCGCGTCAATGAAACCATTCAAACAACGGATTATGATTTTTCAAATTGTTATTGTTCGCTCCGTTTAAATCTTTTCCACGGCTGTCGCAAGTAGCAAGATACTCGTAAATAAATGGCTATATTAGTTTCTTCATTCTGTGTGTGCGTGTCTGTCTCTCTCTCTGTCTCTCTCTCTCACACACACACACTCTTCCTCCCTTTCACTCTCTTTATATATATATATATATATAATGAACAAACGTGATAAAAGAAATTGAAATATGTTTTGTGTCATTAGCATTTTTATTACTCTCACCTAGTTTTGACCTTAAGTTATCGTCGGGGAAAAATCTTTCTTTGTGAAAAGAAGTTATTTAAAGTACTTTTAACAGAGTCGATACACTGTAAGAGAAGCAGATTCCCGTGTTTGCCGACCAGCTAGAACTTTTATACATTAGCTCTGTACGAACAGAGAAAGACTTGCCAGGACTGATGGATGATAGCGACAAGGAGAGAGAGAGAGAGAGAGAGATTCAGGGAAATGCATTCTGTCAGCCCGACTTGATGATGATGACGTAGAGCAACGAAAAATGACGTAGCATATACATTTGTGGGATAAAAATTATATTCCAATATCCATATGTTTTCAATTGACCATTGTATGACCTCTGCCATCGAAGGCAATTGACACTGTACCTTCTCTTCTGGAGATATATGTCAAGTAGGGGCTGGGTGTGTGTCAGTTAAGCCATGACTGATTCGTTTATTTTGGTGTTTACGCATCCCTCCAAATCTGCCGATCCTATATCAAAGCTGCGCTTGTGGTCCTTTTAGCTTGTTGTTAAGACCATTATTTGGGGACAGTTTATCCTTTTAACCTTGTGTAGTTCCATTATCATCTTCCTATGGCCCAATATATATTTTCGATTTTTTTTCTGTGATAGATAAATATTAAAACTGTTTAAGAGGAAATGGAAGAAACAAATGTAGCTATATCCGACAATAAAGAGAAACATTGATAAGGTAATCCAAGCAGAACGAGAGATTTTTGAGAAACAAAGTCGACTCTATAACGTTTCGGTTCAAATGAAACTTCATTAGGACTGTGATGGATGATATTAGTGATGTTATATTTATGATGGATGTTTAAAAATAGAAAAATACAAAAAGCTTGGGAAAATTTATGTATCAAGAAATAGGTGGCCGTTTAATCATTAAATCAGCGTTCGTTTTTAAATGTCATCATTTGACTTATTAGGAATATTGTAATAAATTTTTATTTTATATTTGTTCATCGAGAAAGATTTCGTATCAAAACGAGACGAAGAAGAAAAAGAAAAAAAAAAAGAAAAGAACAAAAGAAAAAGAGAAAGTATAAAATTATGATATGTGTGAAAAAATGTAAACTAAAGATGGGATATATTGTACCTATTTAAACTGGATTTGCTCAAGTAAGGAGAAATATAAAAACCCGGGTGGGTGTTTTAGAAATTATAAAATGAAATAGCACCAGCTTCGAAAATTCGTCTTAGTCTTTTATTATGAATGTAAATGAGCGTTTTAAACGGAAAAATTGTTTTATAAGTACTAGTTTGATGTAATCCGCAGATTTGATTCTGTATCAGTTGCTATTTAGTTTAAAGTAAAGTGTTTATTCCTTTTTACCAACGATTCATTTCAATAGCATATTAAATACTCAATGCTTATTTTACACGTTAGGGAATCACGTTCATTGTACATTCATATCTATATTTCTTGTGTGATTATTTGGTTAAAGAATTTTTTGTACACAGTCCTATCGAGTTCGAATATCTTTTTGACCCATAGTAGGACCTGGGAGTAATGGCAATGAAGGGGTAGTCCTCATTACTCAAAGCTCCATAACTAATAAATAAATTAGATTTTCGCTTCGGAACATAGATACCTGATATTTTTTAATTCTAAATTATATATATATATATATATATATATATACATTAAGAAAAAACAACAAATCGGCCACATTAGGATTATAAATTTATTTCCATCCTGTTATGCGTTTAGGAAAAATCAAAAAACACAAAAAAAAATTAACGGGACTTTTTTTCGTGTTTTTGAATTTTGAATTTTTCAAAAACGCTTAACAGGATGGAAATAAATTTATAATCCTAATGTGACCGGTTTGTTGTTTTTTTTCTTAATGAATTTATTGCTCTATAATGTCTGTTACATTGAGCTCTTTACCAGGAAAATTTAAATGTTCACCCTTGAATAGTTTTCTTGTCCTGATGGAATTATTCCCAACTCCGGTTTAACTGAAACAAATGATACTTATATATATATATATATATATATATATATATATATATATATATATATATATATTTATGGTGCTTGTATCTTGTTTTTACAGAAAAATTCCGCCATTCAGTATTGACGAACTTTATCCTGGTGAGCTCTACCGTATTTATGACAAGCAAAATAATGGTCTTTGGCGTTAACATTAATCCTGTTCATTCTCATATGGCTTATAAAGTCTGATGCAGAGCCATATATTTTGCAACAGAAATCACGTTAATCATATTTAGCTTGTTGATGGAGAACCTGTGTAAAATCACCCTGCTATTGTTTCCTGTCATGATATCTCATATGACTTACTAGCCTTAAAAAGTGACCGGAACTAAGGTCAATTTCCCTTTTCCGAAATGTTCATTTCCGGATGGAGTGTTAGATTCTCTGTATTTCAAATGCTTCACTACCATCGTAGAACACACTCTTTTTTTTTTTAACTGATCGATTTTAATTCACCATCACCTTCTTCAACATCTACATCAAGAGCTCTAAGGTAATTTTGACAAAATCCTTTATATATATATATATATATATATATATATATATATATATTTAAAGTCAGCCGGATTTCGATCCCAGCTTGAAGGATCTCACATGTCTAATCACACTGATGAGTTGTGATACAGCAAAACCGTCTGTATATTGATAACAATATATATGCTCCTCCCCCAAGAGTTGAGCACTTTCGCGATGGAGTTACGTAATGCCAAGCTTTTCCAATAAATTGAGCACTCGGTAGCCGTTAGGCGTATATGTAAGCAAAAGAAAAATAGTACATATGCGTAAAATTCCTTTACTTACGCTACGATTGCTGATGGCTGTCTGATAAGATACCCTACTGGCATAAAGTCAACCAGGTTTCGATCCCAGCTTCAAGCATCTCGCGTGTCTATCCACACTAATGAATAGAGATACAACGAAATAGTCTGTCTGTGGATGACAGTATATATACATATATATATATATATATATATATATGTGTGTGTGTGTGTGTGTGTGTGTGTGTGTGTGTATGTGTGTGTGGTTCCGTGATGTAAAGGTAACCATAGTTGGAAATAGCCATGGTGCCTAGAGTTCAAATCTTCGATAGGCTGCATTTCGCATAATAAATAGGCTGCATTTCCCTCGGGAAAAGTGCGCATCCAACTATTCTCCCTCTAGATAAGGGTAGATAGTAGGGCAGAGTGAGCTCTTTAACCATATTATGGCAATCGGTCTTTGAGATCAAAAACTCTGTTAAACTCCGCTTCAAAATTGATTGCTTTGCACCTGCTTGTATGGAGAGGTATGTTATTGCACACACACACACACACGCACGCGCGCACAAATACTCATGCACACGCAGGAACACACACATATATATATATATATATATATATATATATATTAAATATCTGCATCTGTAACTCTATTAGTGGGAAAATAAGATATTTCATCTTTCGGTTTCTTTCTTTAATAGCATATCAATCTTCATGTGTCACTAAATTACAAACCAATCCTTGTAGAAAAATAGTAGTGGAACTATTCAAACCATAGATGACAAGGATAAGGAGGTTCATACGTTTCCCAAGGATCGTAGTCCGCAATTGAACGTTATAGCGTGACTAGAATTCGAACTCGCTTTCTACGGTATTGCATTAAAAAAACAAAAAAACAATACTTGAAATCATTTGTGTGCAAGTAATTTATATATATATATATATATATATATATATATATATATATATATATATATTACTAGTCTCTGAGGAATTTAAATTGCTAGAAACGATTTAAAAAAACGATCCTCTTCTTGCAGAAAGTTTTTGAATCATAAAAATAAAATGCATTAAAAATAAAACCTTATCGTTTTTATTTCTTTTTAATTTTCGAAACCATTAGGTTTTTATTTTAGAAAAAGAAATTGAGGACCTTTATCAACTTACTTTTGAAAAATATGTTGAAACTAATTCATATACTATCACGTTGTGTTATTCACTGCACCAGAGCAACGCGTGTTAGCCCTTTAATAAACACTCTTCTGCTTCTTGTAAACACACCGGCCCTAACCGAATCCCTAAAGGAGAGTCTGGAGCAGTCAGCATGAGACATTGCTCACTACGTGAAGAAAACACAGTATATGTGTTTAATTGAGAAGAAGCCATCGGTACTCTAAATGGTGGTTCTCTGAAATTAGTAGAAAATTTCACGTACCTCGGCAGCAATTTCTCATCTACTGAAAGTGATATCAATGTTCACCTAGTGAAGGCGGGGACTGTTATCGATAGATTATCGATCATATGGAATTTTGATCTATCAGATAAAATAAAACGGGATTTTTCCTATGGATGGATCACATTGACGTTGACAAAAGACAAAGAAAAAAAAAACTCTTCGGAATTGCTCAAGAATGCAACGAGTTATGTTGAACAACACTTGGAAGCAACATCTCACAAAACATTAACGATACAGCCACCCACTATGAAAAGCATCCAAGACGAACAAGAAAAGCGGGACACTGCTAGTGACGTTCACCAATGGACGTGCCAGTGTTGGTCAAACTGCAAGAACCAGCATAGAACAGGTCTGTTCAGACACAGGATTCCGTTTATATGTTCTGCTGGTACGGATAAACGATAGGAACGGACATAAAGAGAGTGTCTTGCAGATCCGTGCTAGAAGTCTGATTTGATGATGATAATGATGATGATATATATATATAATTTTTCAAGTCTCACCCAGATTTTAGATTTGTCGTACACCTCTCACGTCTGTCTGGGGATTAATTGAGCAGAAATTTGGACAGAAATTTGAATTAGCTTGTCTAATTTCATAAGAAGTGTTAATTTACTAAGCTTTTTGCTTAGATGTAGCACAAGGCCGCATGAAGGGGGCACCCAATGAAAATCAAACTTACTCGTGTAGGTTTGCTAGTCTACCTTGCTAACCATTACACCACCAGTTTGTTCATGCAACAAAAAATGTTTATCTTTGGCTCTTCTTTAATATGATGCTTAAAACTTTTTGAACGATACCCGTTTATATATATATATATATATATATATATATATAAAATTATCTTAAATCGCGAGTCGGAAATCTTCTACTTATCGGATCATCAGGAAGTCTAATTTAAGTTAATTTTATAATTGGCTCCACTCGTGTTGAGCACTCTTGTAATTGTAGCATTGCACTGTTCGCGGAAGGTTTTGGTTTTCTTTTGACCAACTGACTGCATATCCCTTGATTTTTTTCAAGGGGTCTGACGAGGTTGGCCTTTTCTTTCTTTTTGACCTATAATATTTTTTCTTTTCCCCCGGGCGGTGATTCGAGATATTCTTATCTCTTGTTCCTGGCGGGTTTTTTTTCTTTTTTTCTGGTACCGTGAATGCTGGTAGATATTAGATTAGGAAATATATATATATAAATATATAGATATATTGGTAGCACTTTTTATTCAAACATGTTTAGCTAAATAGAACAGAGGTTCTTGTCTGCTTATTCTGTCCCTGACCCGTTCAATTTATCAAATGAGTCTTTTCTGTTTGGGATAGAATGATTTGGGGATAGGACCTTATTCTACCTTATCTTACAATACATTTGGAAGGTACATTAAGTTCTTTCCCGTGACGAGTAACCTCTGTTACGACTAATGTGGTACAGCAGTTTTAATTTCCACTCTTAGAATGTTTCAATAATGAAATAAGTACCAATATTAGTCTGTCTACAACAATCATGTCGAGATGTTTAACAGTTCTCTTTTGCGACATCAGTTCCATCTCTCAACACCTTAAAATTCATTTTTACCTCATCTCTCAATACAGAAAAATTCTAACTAAAATCAACCCCATATTACAAACCGAAAAAAAAAAAAGTATCAAAAATCTTGACGACCTATAAAACTCATTATACCTTCCTTAAACAAGATGTATTTTAAATATAGCCGCCATATTCTGAATTATTTATCAGATGTTTCCCATCAGTTCTCTTCCGCCTTGTCCTTAAAAATCAAGTAAAAAAATTTTAATCGTGCACAGTCTGCTATGTATTCCCCTCCTTCTTGCTCCTCCTACTTGGATATATATATATATATATATATAGACAGAGAGATGAATTTTCTCTGTATGCGTCATTTGTTCATTTACTCTTCCGAAGATAGCTCGAGATGAAGCCAAAAGAACCTATGAAACGTAAGCGCGTTCATAAATTTATACAATCCCAAATTTAATGGAGTTTTTCTGTGACTTGAATAGACAGAGGACTGAATAAGCACACGCCAAGTACCTGTGCTATTTAATCAGACATATATATAGGATTTTTTGTAGAACATTCAATGATAAAATTGGATATTCTTTGGGTAGAGTGCTCGCCAATGAGCCAGGAGACCTAGGTTCAATCTCAGGTCGTGTCATACCAAAGACTTTGAAAATGGTACTTGATACCCCCTTGCTCAACACTCAGCAATATTAAGTACGTATTAAGGGTAAAGTGGAGTAATCCAGGGAATGGATTTGCGCCCTCCTTTACACCTCAGTGTAGTAGCTATTGAAAAGGGAGCCCTCTGGCCGCCCTCGACTATGGTCGCCACCTTTACCTTTTTTATTACTAAACGCTGCAGTTGATTACACCGACTGCATCCCTGTAGAGGTGTAAGACACATCCATTCTTGATATGATACTAAACAATCGGATGGTAAGGCTTCAGTAATGCTGGAGCTTTGGGGAATGCAGACTGCTCCTTCATTACAATTGCTCCTGGGTTAACAATGTCCAGAAGTGGTTGCACCTGATAGGGTCCTATCAGTGGGTTAAATATAACTAAACAGATTACTTATGATAAAATGAATTGTTTGAAATAGAACTGTTTTTGAAAATTAAACTCTGTACTAATGATAAACTAAACTAATATGCTTGAAATTGAACTGTTTTTGAAATTTAAGCTGCGTACTTATGCTGAAGTGAAGGGATTAAAATAAAACTGTTTTGAAATTTAAACTGTGTACTTATACTAAACTGAATTGTTAGAAATAGAACTGTTTATATGTATATAAATGGATTTGGTATTAAATAACCAACAATGGTAGATATGCCATAAAACTAAACTAAACCAAACTAAACTCTGCCGGATTGAAACTCTCTATTAAAATATATATTTATTAATTAATTTTCTTTTTACTACAAATCAACCGACGTCAGGAAATGTTGTGCCTAAATCAGTTTAATATACCTGGCTTTCAAGATAAACACTTCATCATCTAAAACCAATCAGTTTGTCTCATTTGATGGAACCGTTGATAATACTACCACGACTGATCAGCGTAAAACTGGAAGTAATGACAATAAAAAAAATGTCTACAAAAGCCTCAAGGCCCCAGAACTGGTCTCTCATCTCTAGATATTGTTTTTTTGTTATACAAAGGACACTGTTTTGGGGAGTTACTCTTTTGCAATGAATTCACTCAGTTTGCTAGCGGCCTCACCGGCAACTCCCCGAGGAAGACCCTGGGGTGTTGTGGCTAACGTGATGAACTGTGACATCGTAGTTAGTTAGTTCAAACGCCAATCGCGTTACTACGTTCATTTTCGGACTAATACTCTGGGTAAAGATATTTATTCTTTTATCCTTCCAGTTATGGGTTAGAGAGCATCAGTACAGTCCTTCTACAGGGATGGCTTTGGCATTAAATAACCCACAAATGTTGATATGCTAATAAACAAAGAAGCCAAATTAAGTCACTAATAAATAAGCAGTCAAAACATAAGTAGAACTTTGAAGTGAAATTTTGATTTTGGAAACATTATCAATGCAGTAAAACGAGTGCAATATTTTACAAGAAATAAAATGATCCTTCCACTCAAAAACGATTAGCCTTTTAAACAAAATTCTCAGGTGTACATTATTACTTGGTATTTATATAGAAAAATACATGCACGGGTTTCAAAGGGGACTGTATCAACTCATATCAATACACATAAAGTCTTTCTTGGAATTTACCATACGGGATTAGTATCGCATGGATCTGTTCAACTAAATGGTGCATATGCAATATATTATTCCGCTATGAAATCTTTGGAAATTTTTTTAGAATATATACTGCTCAAAATCAGGCATATACTTTGCATAGGTCAAAATAAGAATTGACCTTCAGAGTGTGTCAATTTTTACTCACACACACACACACACACATATATATATATTCATATACACACATATATATATATATATATATATATATATATATATATATATATATATATATATATATATTTCTTTAAGGAAAAAACAAAACCGGTCACATTAGGATTATAAAAATTATTCCCATCCTGGTATGTGTTTTTGATAAAATTAAAAAGACGAAAAAAAAATTAACAGGACTTCTTCAGATCTTACGGATAAAATAATTCAGAACAGACACAGAAAAGAAGGGTAGGAGGGGATAGAAGAGGAGTGGAGAGTTCTCTCCTCATTTAGCCCACTTGCTGAATTTTTTTTTTGTCCTGATGGAATTACTCCCAACTCCGGTTTAACTGAACCAAATAATACTATATATATATATATATGTGTGTGTGTGTGTGTGTGTGTGTGTGTGTGTAAATATACTTATGCTAACAATATAATTCAGACGTAAATCAAATAATTTTTCAGAACAAATAAATTGAAAGTAATGTGAAGTAATTATTTTCAGTTGAATAAGAAAAAATAAATGCAAAAATTAATTGTTCACAGCTTATTATCTCGAAACATTCAAATGTTAGCTTTTTCGGAGATTTTCGACACTCCAAAGATAGCCTCTCTTAAACCTTAACAATTATTTTTTCCTATAAAAAATATAGGTTGTGAGATTCCTATACTAGAATGCTAAGAAGTGAGAAGTTACCACTTCGTTGTAATTAATACAACATTCACTCCCACCCACTTCGGCAGAACTTTTTAAAGTCCTATCTTTGGGCTAAAAAAGATATGTTTTAAGATTATTTGTATTAGCGAAGAATATTTGATTCTATATAAAAGTTGGCGACCGTAGCCGAGGGCGACTAGAAGGCTTCCTCTTCAATACCTACTACACCGAGATGTAGGGAAGGGCGCTTCTCCTTTGCCTGGATTACTTCAAGGGTACTTGATACGTACTTTATATTGCTGAGTGTTAAGCAAGGCGGTATCAAGTACCATTTTAAAAGTCTTTGGTATGACGCAATCTGGGATTGAACTCAGGGCCATTGGCGAACACTCTATCCAACTAGGCAAATGAGCCGGGTTGATTCTATGTAATCGTGGGTAAATTATGTGCTTTAAGAATAGTTACTTGATACCATAACTCTTTACTGTGGATCATAATTGACGTTAGAAATACTTGAAGCAATAAAATTGAGCGTAAACAATTGACTATTATTAAATAAAAATAGTCACTTTAAACCATAATTTTTGTTTTGTTTAAATAGGAACAATTTCTTTTGAGCGTAGCTGTGCCGGGCCATTGGTCTAATGAGTAGAGTGTTCGCCAATGGTCCGCAATGGTCGAGTCATACCAAAACTCAAAAAACTGTCACCTTGCTTAACATTCAGCATTATAAGGAAAGGATCAAGGGTAAAGTGGAGAAATTCAGGGAATGCAGTTGAGCACTCCCTTACACCTCGGTGTAGTAGTTATTGAAAAGGGAGCCTTCGGGTCACCCTCGACTAAGGTGGCAAACCTTACTTTACTTATGTAGAAGAATGTGCCAAAAGCGACCTGTTTGATTTAAACACGGATCTCTAGCCAACAAACACAAGTGTTGAAATGGAATGTGCTACTGGAATTCACGTGACTAGAAATAGTTGATATATAAATGAATTATTCAGAGCCCTGACGTGTGAGGGGTAGAGAGATATGAGCGTATGCGAAATAGATGTCAAATGTAACATTGAGAGCTAGTATTGTTTAGGAATCCAGACTCGGTATTCCGCGTTGCACGAGAATGAAGAGATTTTTATGTATCAGCAAAAATTACCCACCTCACAGAACATTACAAAAGTGTCGACGAAGAATTAGCTCCAAACATTATCAAAGTTACAAATACTCGATGCGATATATTATTATTTTATACCGAGGTGCCGTGGTGTAATGGTTATCATCGTAGGAAATGGACACGGCGACACAAGTTCAAATCCTAGATGAGACTGATTGCATTTCACATATCACTAATACCCATAGAAAAGGTATGAGCCCAAAGGTGGTGTAATGGTTAGCAAGCTCGACTAACAAACCTACACGGGTGAGTTCGAGTTCCATTGGGTGCCCCTTTCATATGGCCTTGTGCCACATCTAAGCAAAAAGCTTAGTACATTTCCAAAAGGTATGAGTCCAATTATTCTCCCTCCATCTATGGGTAAATAATAGGGCAGACTGGGTTCTTTAGCCTTGGTAAAGTAACTAGTATAGGAGAAAGAAAAACTCTGAATTCAAAAATGTTTAAATCCGTTTAAAAATTGACCTTGTGTCATATCTTGCTTGAGCGGTGGGGTTGGTAAACATGGATATAATTATCTATAAATCATTATTTGATAAGAATAATTGAAACCATTCTAAGATTAGCAAACACATGATTATCGACCAAAAAGTGCTATTAAATTTGAAGAATCCTGCTGAACATTGGAAATATAATAATCAAACTCTAGCATTAGATATCACATGATACGTTGGCACACCGTCAAATGAATAAACCAATCCATAACCGGTCCACTTCTCATTTCGAGAAAGACATTTGATATATATGCAATACTTCATCATCATCATCATCATATCGTGCTGGTAGCACGGATATCCCTGACCCTCTCTCGCCACTCCTCCCTATCGTTCATCGCCCTAGGTAGGTCTTCAGGACAACACCCTGTATCCTCACATAGCTGCTGAATGTACGTTCGAGCTGGTCACCCTGCTTTTGCGGGGCCATGTGTGGTGATCCATAAGAGTACATCTCTTATGAGTTCATCTCTGCTTCTCCAGCAGTGTACTGCATGCCTGGTTCGTCTAACTTGAATAGTTTTCGTGATAGGGGGCAGGTGGCCGTACAGTTGGTGTCTTGTGGGGTGTTGCTGCCAGGACTTGTTGAGGATTGCACGCAGCATTCTTGTGTAATTGCCATCTAGTTTCTTCTCCAGCCATTTTGTTAGCGTCCATGTAGTGCATCCATATAGCAGTATCGATGTGACCGCTGCCTGGAAGAAACTGCGTTTCATTTTATCGGTTAGGTCTGATTTCCATATAATCGATAGCCTATTGATAGCTGTCCATGCTTTCGTTAGCCTCGTTTCGATGTCCTTTTCGGTTGATTCGACGCTGCTTCCTAGGTACGTGAATTTGTCTACTAATTTAAGTGGGGTTCCTTCTAGAGTGGAGATGTCCCCCGTTTGGTTATAGCACATGTATTCCGTTTTGTGTGCATTAACATAGAGGCCTATGCTTGCTGCTGCTCGTTCCAAACTATGCAGAAGTGTTTTGGCTTGGTCAGGTGTATTTGCCAGTATCGCTATGTCATCGGCGTAGTCGGCGTCGGTAATTGTTGTTGCGGGGTATCTTCTGCTTCTTTTCTTCGTCAGTTCGAAGCCATTCTCTTTGATTTTGTCAATCGATGTTCTAAGTACGTAGTCTAGACAAATGATAAAGAGGTACGGAGCCAGCGTGTCCCCTTGTAGTACTCCTGCTACAATGTCGAAGTATTCTGTGTCTCCATCTGGTGATCGTACTTTTACTTTAGTGTTTCTATAGAGAATCGTTATTGCCGCTACGGTTTCTTTAGGTATGCCGTACGCTAGTAGGATTTGTTCCATCTTTCCTCTGTGAATGGAGTCGAAAGCCTTGGTAAAGTCGACAAATATTAATGTCGCTTGTAGGTTCTTTGCCCGTACACCTTCAAGGATTCTGTGGATGGTTAATATTTGTGAGGTCGTGGATCTATTTCTTCGGAAGCCATTTTGGTTTTTTCTAAGTATGTTGTCGATTTTGGGTTCTATTCGGTTTCGTAGTAGGGCATTGTAGATTTTGGCAGCTATGGATGTAAGTGTTATGCCTCGGTAGTTTTTGGCTAATCCGAGGTCCCCCTTTTTTGGGAAGGGGAGTATGCATCCCTTCATCCATCTATCTATCGGATTTTGATTGTATACTGCGTTGCAGTGTCGGAGCAGTATGTCGTCGAATTGTCTGGACTTCCATACTTCCGGGGGAATTTCGTCCAGCCCTGCAGCTTTCCTATTTTTAATTTTTCTGAGAACCGAGTCGAGTTCTTCTTGTGTGAACGGTCCTAGTTTAATGTCTAATTATTTTTGGTGGGTTTCCAAGTAAGTTTTCGAAGTGCTTTTTCCACAGTTTTATTCTTTCTTATTGGTTTGCTGCTTTAAGTTTTGCTTTGGTTGTGTTCTTTCTTCTGCTCACTTCGTTTATTGTTTGCCAGGCTATTCAAGATTGTCTATCTTCCACCGAGTCTCTAATCTTATCTATCTGATTTTGAATGTATTCTGTCTGTTCCTTTATATATATGCCTGCTAATTGATATTGTACCGTTTTTAGTTTTAAGGCATTTGTGTTGGGGTTTTTCGATAGTTTTTGGAGGCTGTTTTCACTAGTGCACGTTTTTCTCTCACTGCTAAAGTTTCCCATGGGACTTTATATTTAGTTGGAATTTTTGTTGGAATGTGTTTTACTGCTGCCTCGAGGTGTGCATTGACGAAATTTTTATATTCGTCGTTTGGTGTACTTTTTTCCGTCTTTTCTTGTAGTGTTTAGAATCTGTTTCTTAATTCTAATACGTATTTATCTCTTATATCTTTGTTGTTTAATAGGGCCCAGTCATAGTGTTTGGTTGTCGCTGTTCGTTTGGCGTTTTTTCGTAGGCTTAATCGTATTTTCGCCGTGACTATTCGGTGATCGGTGGACACACCCTCAAAAGAGGAGTATGCCTCGCAATTCAATGCACTATTGTTCCATTTCTTGTTTATAAGGACGTAGTCTATCTGAGCTTTAGTACTGTTTGCGTACGTGTATGTCCATAGTTTGCCCTCTCTTTTTTGGTAGTTTGTATTGAGGCATGCTAATCTATTTTCTATCATGAAATCTGTTAGATGTTGCCCATTCCTATTTGACGTGTTGTGGAGGCTGTATTTGTTGTTTCCGTTTTTCCCGATTTGGGCATTCATGTCTCCGCCAATGACTAACATGTTGTGTTTCGGGATGCTACGCACTAATGAGGATAACTCATCGTAGAAGGTGACTAGTTCATTTTCTTCACTAACATTGGTGGGGCTGTAGCATGAGATGATTGTTGCTCTGGGGTTTCCGTTAAATGTAGCTGCCATCATTCTAGGTTGTATTTTCTCAACGCTATTAAGCGTTTTTAATGCTCTAGGTCCTATAAGTAATCCTACCCCTCCTACTGCGGCGTTGACAGAGTTTTTCCATGCGGATACTGTGGCGAGCGACCAGCCATTGCCAGTTTCGTGATATTTGATATCTTCTGTGTGCGTGTATCTGTGTTCTTGTATGCATATTATGTCTATCTTATGTTCTTCGGCCGATGCGATTAGCTCTGGGAGTTGTCCTATTCTATTTAAGGTTCTTACGTTGAATGTGGCTATTTGTAGTGTTTGCTTGCATTTTAGTAGCTTTGATTGTTTGAGCTCTGTAGCTGATTTTTCGAACACCGAGGCCAGGGCTCCAACCTCAGCAGGACGCGCCCCTTTTTTACCCGCGCGAAGAGCGATGCGGTTTGTGTAAGTGGTTTGAGTGTGGGTCATGGTTATCTTTCAATGGCTGTTTTATTCTCTTCTATAGAAGCCACTCTTATAGAGGAGCAGCAGTAGTTCCCCGATCGAACTAGCGATCCTGAGCGTAAAGTCGTCAAACTCACGTCCAGGACCCGTTTAGGTATTGAGTTTGGTCGTACATGGGTTTATTCAAACACCTTTACGTACATCATGCTGCTTCCCATGTGTACGTTTTAAGTTTTTAGAACCCACAAAATTGGCTGACATTTAAGTATATAAAAAATAATTGAATATATATATATATATATAATTTTTCTTATAAAGCTAGTGAGTAGCCGCAGGGTTTAAACTACGCGTAATAAGAAGCCACCAGCAAATTAAAAAAAAACAACACATAATTAATGTTACAAAAGTTAAGAAAATATCAAACTGCACCAGTTTATATAGAACTAATAAGACTAATGCATACCATAGGTACCATTTTTCAAATTGCTTTAGTTCTTGGAGATCAATATTTGTGGCGTTTTAGGTTTTTTTCCGAAAACAGAGCCCCATATACCTAAGGAAGCAATCTGGAGATAGTTAGATGAGTGGCAACTCGATTAGGGTCGGTCGAGTGCGCTCAACTTTCACAGTGATTTTCACAAAAACACCAGAGTAAGCTGATCGTTTGACATTATGGGATTATTACGATAGTGAGGAACCTGTGCCCAATTCCAAACTGTGAAATTTCACATATGTCCACTTACTATGATAAACTCGAACAGAAAATAACGAAACGGCAAGTGTATTCTCAGAATTCATTTTTGCTTCGATTTTTTTTTCTTTTGTTGAGTGAGTCTATTTTCGAGCAAAATCTATGACCGAATGATTTTTCCTCAAGATAATCTGAAAAAGAGATGGTTGAGTCGTTTAGCTGGAGAAACTGGTCTGGCCGCGATAGAATTTTGCTACATTATCTTTAGCTGTAGGCACACCAGACCCGGTTTGATTGATCGATTTTAACGTGACGACAACCTGCCTATAGTTATTTTAAGCCTTGAGGTTAGGGAATCGTGTTAATTGTGCGTCTATATTTACACAATTTATATAGATTTTTCGCAAATAGTTCTATTTAATACGACTAATCATTAAAGTTCTATTAGATATATAGATGGGACCTTAACCGATACTACCACAACGAGTAAGAGTGAAGCTTGAAGTAATGGAAATAAAGGGGTTATAACTCTCTCCAGATATAAAACTGGAGCCTCACGACTGGATACTATTATGTGTCATACCTAGTATATCTCTTTTTTTATTGGAGGTCGGATATTACCTCTTTGCATGGGACACAGCGTATTCTGAGCCCTGCAGACAAGGCAAGCTTAATCTTGACAACAAAAGTAGTTTGATAGTTGAAAGTATTGCTGAGGTCATTATTTGAGGAAGATTTAAAAATAGATGAATTATCGATGCAGTCTTCATAACCCTTCCCCCTACGAAAAAAATGAACTCTCTGACTCAAAATCTTTTTTCCGATTTTGGTAATAAAGATGAGTCTATATTTGTCTAGTCTATTTTTGTCTTGATCGAAAACAATGCAGACCAAAAGAAAACCGATCATCAAGACTTGTTTCAGATGATCGGTTTGGTTCGATTGTTTAAAGGCCTCCTTTTTGATGAACAGTAGAGGTACTATTTATCCCATAGGCTCATACGTTTCCCAAAGGTGTTGGTCCAAAAGCGACAATAATGGCACGATTGAAGTTCGAACTACCGTCCAGGACTGTAGCCATTAATCTTCTCTTTATCTGAGTGGTTAATTTGTTGATACAAAATTTCCGAACGTCATTTTTCTTGGATGTAATTTTTATTTATTGCAGACTTTTTGTCCTCATCTTGGTAGTTTTTGTGTTGTTTCTTCTTTCATTACGTTTCGGCCAAATTTCACCTCTGGCCTTCTTCAGGTGATTTACCTCGACCTCGGATAGGAATGATGAGTCTTGTAACCGTATCCCCAGTAATTACTGCCTTCCATAGTTGTTGTCTATCGCACCACATAGGCAACAACTATGGAAGACAGTAATTACTGGGGATACGGTTACAAGACTCATCATTACTATCCGAGGTCGAGGTAAATCACCTGAAGAAGGCCAGAGGTGAAATTTAGCCGAAACGTGGTGAAAGAAGAAACAAAACAAAAACTACCAAGATGAGGACAAAAAGTCTACAATGAATAAAAATCAATTCTCAAATTAAGAAGCCTCATCTCAAAATTATTCCAATTAAAGACAGACATTTTTCTTCTTTACTATGTAAGAGAAAACTAGAAGTATTTTTGAAAGCTCTTTATTCTTTGTGACATGATTTAAGTGTCTTAAAGCCTGGTCGAGTAGGGCTATAGAATACACCGACTGCATCAGTACAGTGGGCTAAGAACCCAACGAGTGTCCGGCTTATGACATTAAACAATCTGATAGCGAGTCTTCAAACTTGGAGATTTGGGTAATGTAGAGTACCCCATTCGGTGGATGCTCTCCTGGCGAGAGAGGGTCAGGGACATCCATGCTAGTGGTACGACACGATGATGATGATGATATATATATATATATAACACGGAGTGGTAGCAACTGAGAGGGCCCTATCTATGCGTTAAATAAAACTAAACTGCTTTCTAAAGCTAAGCTCAATTGTTTGAATCAGAACTATTTGACTAAACTGAATAGCTTGAAATGGGGATGGTTTTGGCAACTAAACTGAATACATACATCTAAACTGCGTATTTATGCAAAAGAGAATTATTTGAAATGGAACTGTTTTTGTATGCTAAACTCAATTGTTAGAAATGGAACTGTTTTTGACATTGGAACTCTACTTACGCTGAACTGAATTGTTTAAAATTGAACTGTTATGACATTTAACTATGTGTAATCAAATCTATACTTATACGAAATTGGATTTTTTGAATTAGAATTGTTTGACTGAACTGAATTACAGTTCATTTGTATAAAAATAGATTTGGCATTAAATAACCCATAAAAGGTTAACATACCATAAAACCCAAACAAACATATATATATATATATATATATATATATATATTGTCATCGATAGACAGACTGCCACAATTCATCATTGTGGATAGGCACGTGTACGAGCGACAGCACATACACATTCAAATGCACACTAACTTAGGAACACATACAATATTCCCCTTCCAATACCACCAAAACAAAAAAAAATTAACCATATTAATCGGTCCTTTTTTTAATAAAACAAACTTTCAGTCTGTCTGATGAATGCGTAAAGTTTGAAACCCAGTGTCATAGGCAGCAGGGTGAAATACATATATATATATATATATATATATATATATATATATTAGTGGAGTGCCTCAGATGGTTACAGTTAGATAAAACAGAGACGGTGACCAGGGTTCTCTATTTTGATGAGCCTGTATTTAAAATAGCGATATGGGGAAGGGCATGAATCCAATTATTTTTCCTCCTGCTACGTTGCCATGTCGGCTGTATAATACACTGACCGAATCTCTGCCAAGGGGGAAGATCCCCCCAACGAGTGTCCTGTTTATGACAATAAACAATTGATGGTAACTTCCAGTAATGCTGGAGCTTTGGGGAATGCTGACTAGCCATTCATTGCCATCGCTCCAAGGTTCACTCGAGTTCGGACTCTTTAGTACCTGATAGAATCCTTTCTATGGGTCAAATAGAAATAAACTGTGTACTTATGCTAAACTGAATTGCTTAATAGAACTGTTTTGATATTTAAACAGCATACTTATGCTAAACTGAACTGCTCGATATAGAACAGTTTCACATGTAAACTCCGTAGTTATGGAAAAATTAACTGTTTAAAATATAACTGTTTTTGACTTTGAAACTACTTTTGCTAAATGGAACTGTTTGAAATAGAACTCTTTTGACATTTATCTGTGTGTGGATAAAATATGCTTCTACTAAACTGAATTGTTTGAATTAGAACATATTAGATAAATTGAATACCTTGAAATAAAGATGTTTTTGATAATTAAACTGTGTATTTACATCTAAACTACGTACTTATGCTAAACTGAACTGTTTGAAATGCAACCGTTTTCTTACGTCATTTTTGGAAATTTTTTTAAAATAGAACTGTTTTGACATCAAACTGGGTGTAAAGCAAATCTGTACTTATACTAAACTGAATTGAACTTCTTGACTAAACTGAATAGCTTGAAACAGAAATGTTTTTGACAATTAAACTTTGTACTGATGTTAAACTGAATTGTTTCAAATAGAATTGAATACGTGTTTAAAAATGGATCTATTATTAAAAAACCGACAAAGGTTAATATGCCATAGAATCCAACCAACCAACGGACCAATCTACTTACAACTATGGAATAATGGTACGTTACCCTGGACTCTCTAAGCTTGCTATGGAGGATGATCAAGGAGGAAGAAAACTCTGTGTTCAAATCTTTTTAACCCCCTTAAAAAATTGACTTTTTTCATATCCTACTTGTGCCGAGGGGTTTTATATATATATATATATATATATATATATATATATATTGAAATGACACCTTGAATAAAGATGTTCACTATCGAAATAAAATAATTATTGAATAAAAACCCAAATTATTTTCATCATTATATTTATTTACCCAACCCTTCGACCTGAGTATTGCCCAGTCCGCTGGGGCTGTAAAATACCTCGACTGCACCTCTACAGTGGAGTGAACCCCCACCCCAACAAGAGAACTGATTTAATGCTAAACAATTTGATGGTGAGTTTCCAGGAATGTTGGAGCTTTAGGGAATACGGAGTACTCCTTCATTACCATCGCTCCCAGGTCCACTCTGGCTTGGAGTGGTAGCACCCGATAGAGTCCTATCTATGAGTCAAATAGAACTAAACTGTGTACTTATTGCAAACTAAGTTGCTTAAAATAGAACTGTTTCGACATTTGACATGCTAAACTGAATCGTTTGAAATACAATAGTTTTTGACATTGAAACTGTACTTACGCTAAACAGAATCGTTTGAAATAGAACTGTTTTTGACAAAAGCTACACTTATACTAAACTGAATTATTTGAATTAAATCTATTTGACGAAAGTGAATAGCTTGAAATGAAAATATTCTTGACAATTAAACTCTATTCTTGTGCTAAACTGAATTGTCTGAAATAGAACTTTTTATTTGTATAAATATGGATTAGGCATTAAGTAACCTACAAAGGTTGAAATGCCATAAAACCCAAACCAACCAAAAAACAAACAAACAATCGACCCGAGTAGGACGCGGGATAAAATAAACTTTTAAGCAAAGTTTAACGTGTTGGAATTTGAAATATTTCTCTACTTGACTATTTACAATACCAAGCTTAAAGAGCCCATTTTTTATCATAGTTATATTAAAATCTTTCCAAAAATTGTTAGAAAAAAGTCAAACAGCCTTGTCCAGGTTTGAACTCAGGTCACACATCATATACAATGCCGATAACCATTACACGACGAGCTCCTCCTGTTATGTTTTGACCTGTTGACCCGGCCAAAAATGCCATTCAAGGTGATACACTGGAAGGAAGTGACACATTCTAACGGCAGTTATGAGAGGAAATCGCGTGGGCGGAAATTGGCTGATGAAATGGGACGAGGTAAAAAAATCCCATTATACTCTCATAGACTGACGCACCGGAAGAGAGTGACCTGTGAACTGCATGACAGTTATTTCCGCTCGATGACGATCACACAGGCCATTCCAAAGGTAGCGGAAGTGACACATCCCGGTCGCTAGATATCGGGAGGCGTGGAGGCGTGTCCATATCACCGTGTGGGAGTTTGAAGGTAATATAAGGCCGATGAATTGAACAGAAGGCAGACAGGCGAGAAGGAGGGCAAGCAGTATAGTTGGAGTGGAGAGGGATGAGAGGTAGTAGGGAAAGCCACCACCCAGGACCGTGGATTCATGGGCTCCAGTTGAGCAGCCATGGAGAACGAGAAAGACACAACGCTGACGGCCATAACTTTGGGGTCAAAATATTTCAGTTATGTTCGGTCTCCAGCTCCCTCTCACATGCAAACCTTGAGTAACCCTTTTCGAACCCTTGCAATAAAGTGAGAGGTAAATATATTTGTAAAGAAGTCTTCCTGCGTTTTTATCATTGCGTGCGTCGTTTATCACTGCGTCTGTTATTTCTGCGTGCGTCTGTTTATTTATTGTGTCGTTATGATGCTGGAGATGACAATATAACACTCCTCATGTATTCATTTTAATTTAAATAATTATCTAACCGAACTTCTCATGTACACCTACCAATAAACATCGTCGTATTATTAAATTTCTCGGGGCATGTCCTCACTTATGAGGTGCAGATTTTGCGAGAAATTCTTAATTGGTGAATATATAAATCAATTTATCCCACAATAAAAAAACACATAACAGTCGCAAATACCACTTTCTGCCACCCTTAAAATACATTAGTGTATGAAAGGTTGTAATGCAGTTAGAGATTAAGACGTTCTTTCTAAACTCACAAATCGAATCATTGACATTCCCTGCGGTCTGAAGTCTTGAAGATTTATTTCGATATTTATTCCAGCGACAGTGTCCAACCAATTTAGTTTCAAGACCCTTACGCTAATGGTGGCAATTTATTTTTAAACGGTCTCAAAAGATTTTTTCTTCACAACTACCCCTTCAATGGATGTAGTTCTTACTTTAGTATGTCATATTTCATTTCAATTTATTTTTCATCTGCGCTTTAAAGTTATAGTTTATATGAAGTAAAAAGAAAATGAATATTTTTAAAATAAAAATTTGACGTTTTTGGACGCTATTTGTATTAACAGTTGAAATATTAATATGACTTTTTTTTATTAGTTTCTAACATTGGTCATAGTGACATTAGAGGTATTTGCCTTTTTTTAAAGACTGATTGTTGATATACAAAAGCATTCAACACCGTATTTTTTTTTCATTTATAATAGTTAGATATGAAGAACACTGAAGCATTGAAATTCGATAACTAATAACTGCTGCAGTACAAAAACGTTTGTCCACCTTTTGTCTACATTCCCTATTTTTGTTCTATTATAGAAGTATTGCTTGTACTTTTTTTACTGAGATAAAGACTTTGGTAATACATAATACGTAATTTACCGATCCATTGACCTAGTGGGAAGAGTGTTCTCCAGTAACCCGGTATACAAGGGTTCAATCTCAGGTCGAGTCATACCAAAGATTAAAAAAATGGTACTTGATGTCGTCTTGCTAAATACTCAGCATTATAAGGTGTAGATCAAGTGTAGTGGAGCAATCCAGGGAAAAGAGTAACGCCCTCAATTACACCTTGGTGTAGTAGCTAATGAAAAGGGAACCTTCGGGTTACCCTCGATTTGGTCGCTAACAACTTATATTCGTTTTGATTAATGTTTGTCAATCACTACCTGGGCTCCTGTATGAATTAGATGGTTTAGATATTCGATTTTACCCGTAGGAATATCTCACTAATCTATTTATTCCCCATTTCTGATTTAGGTCATTTTCAGTCTCTACTTAATTGTGGTTATAGGTTATTGTCTTCCGTAGTTATAATGTTTATCATGTCAACCCTCTTTTCTTTCCTTTTGCGTTAAATTTCCTGCATTGGTGAGGGAGATAGATTCAATAATGTTATGACCGTCAAGAGTTTTTCTGTATCTTGCCTCTGGAGAGCGGTTCTTACGGCGTTTTTCTCACTACGCAACTGCAAACATGTTTCCAGTCTTCAAAATCCGAGAAACGTCGCTTCTTTTTATTATATGACTGCAAACAAGGTCTCTTCTGATATACCCAATAAACTAAAAATCTAATAATTCCACTTAACAGCCCAAGAGAGCAACTACCGAATCTTGCCTAAGTCGTGAGTTTTTGCGAAATGACTAACACACGTCCATGGTATTCGTTGTGCGTCTAACCAACGGGAGGAATATAGCACAAGGTCTTTTTAAGGTGTGTCCGAGCGCAGGGTAGAAACCCACACACGTCCGGTGGTTTCAAAAATGCCTCGAACCCCGTCGGCATTCTCCTAAAAAAGGGGTACTTCAGTCCCCAGGTGATAAATCCAACCCCTTCGGAGAGGTTTAGAGCCTATGGGGACGTCCCCCTGAGGTTCAAGGATGTCGGTGTCAGCCGTGAGACGCGAATGCTCGGCCTCCCTGGCACCCGCGTCAGTGAGCTACAACCAACTGCCACCAAGCCAAGACATACCCAACCTGATCCGTGTACCAGAGAACACCGCCTGTCGAATTGCGTCCTGGCCAAACAGCCGATCAGACACGGTCAATACGAAGAAAGGAATCGAATTAGCAGATACGGAGCAATGTCATACGACACTCTGAAACCTTGATCCTCGGAGACAAAAAACTCGTCTCTGCGCATAGTGGCTCCGCACATCTTAAAATGCGATCTGCGACGACATACCATGAAATCAAGGATTTTATTTGTTTTCTTTCGGATAATGAATTTCCAATCTGTAATTATTGTAGTAAAAGTGTCAAGTCACATTTGTCTTATCGAGACCTGTTTTATTCTCACTCTATTTTGTAGCTTTCCTTTGGTTCGTTTTTTTTATTTGGTCAGTGCGTCAGCGAATTAATCTTGTCCATTCTCTATATACGTGAAACAGCACGAATCTTACGATATTCTTAACTCAGAATTATTGCAATTTTATGCGCTTGTTTTCATAACATTTTGAAAACATGATACATATCTAAAATATCGAAGTATACATATGTATGCACCCACAAAGACACGGATAGTGATATCATCATCATCATCACGTCGCACCATCAGTACGGATATCTCTGACTTTTTCTCGCTACCCATCTCTATCGTCCATTTCTTCCGGCAGGTCTTCAGGGCTAAATCCTATATCAGCTCAGAGTTGTTATATGTTGGTTCCAGCTAGACGTTTTGCCTTTGTTCGTCCATGTGAAGGGGTCCACAGGAGTACATCACTTATGAGTTCGCCCCTACTTCTTCAGCAGTTCACCGCATGTCTGGTACGTCTAACAGGAATAGTTTTCGTGATGTGTGGTAAGTTGCCGTACAGTTGCTGCTTTGTGGGGTGTAGCCTCCAGGACTTGTTCAATATTGCTTGCAGCATTCTTGTGTAGTTGCTGTCAAGGTTTTTCTTCATATGTTTAGTAAGTGTCCATGTAGTGCATCCATATAGCAGTGTCGACACGACCGCAGCTTGGAAAAAACTGCGAGTCATTTTATCGGTCAGGTCTGACTTCCATATGACCGATAGCCTATTGATAGCTGTCCATGCCTTTACTAGTTGTAAGCTGATATCTGTCTCAGTCGATGAGACACTTCTTCCTTGGTATGTGAACTTGTCTACTAGTTTCAGCGAGCTACCGTTTAGTGTGGAGATGTCATCTGTTTGATTAAAGCACATATATTCCGTCTTGTGTGCCTTGACATGGAGACCTATGCCTGCGGCTGCTGGTTCCAGACTATGTAGTAGGGTTTCGGCTAGGGCGCGTGCATTTGCCAAAAGCAGTATGTCATCGGCGCAGTC
Organism: Sepioteuthis lessoniana; assembly: GCA_963585895.1. Taxonomy (NCBI): domain Eukaryota; kingdom Metazoa; phylum Mollusca; class Cephalopoda; order Myopsida; family Loliginidae; genus Sepioteuthis; species Sepioteuthis lessoniana. Next base: position 43,854,097 of record OY757912.1, on the reverse strand, counting down.
GGCGTCCATAATAGTTAGTGCGGAGTACCGGTACCTCCCGCTTCTTTCCTTTGTTAGCTAGAAACCGTTTTCTTTCATTTTATCAATGGATGTTCTAAGCACGTAGTCTAGACAGATGATGAAAAGGTATGGGGCTAATGTGTCTCCTTGCAATACACCTGCTACCATGTCGATGTAGTCTGTGTCTTTATCCGGAAAACGGACTTTTACTTTTGTGTTTCTACATTGCATCATTATGGCCGTGGCGGTTTTGTTGGGTAGGCCGTAAGCGAGTAGTATTTGCTCCATCTTTCCTCTGTGTATGGAGTCGAAAGACAGTGATATAAAAAAAAATAAAAACTCGTCTCTGCTCATGGAGGCTCCGCAAATCCTAAAATGTTGAAATAGAAATCAAAAGTAAAAATCAAAAGTTTATTTTTCGGCCAATCCATGACTTTGCAGCAAGAAATAAAGAAAGCTTAAATCAGAACCCATTGAAATCACCGAATTTATCAACGATCAGATTAATTGGAATACGGACCAGCTTAGCAGTATATTTAAACTCTGGTTTCGAAACATACCCACTAAACACCCCAAGATAGCAAACATTCACAGATCATTATACTTACCTTCTTTGCCCACAATATCCTGCTGGCTGCCGTGTAAGTCTCTTTATTGACAAGTATATCATCACGTTGTTTGAACTTAACATATATATTTGTACTAAAATAGCACAGTTCGCCGAACTTTAACACACCCATCTACTAATATTATTATATGCATTGTTTGAATGCTTATATATATATATATATATATATATAAACACATACAATTTATTAAAACCTTCGACCTGTGTTTGTATTTTCATTTGCAACCCTGCGCTGATACAACAGCTTTATATAACATTTAGAGTTAATCTTCTGTAGTTCACAAAACTTTGATTTGCTGTATAATCTTTCCTGATTCTACCATCCGCTTTCGGCACAAACATAGCGTACGTTTCCTTCTGAAATTGAAGAGGACTATTTTTTTCGTCTTTGCGAAGTTGGAAATCAGCAGTTTATAGAGGCAGTCCTTTTCCATTTACCTGAAATTAGAACAGCACAACATGTACGGGAAGACCACTGGGTCCCACCTATTGGCCATCTTTGGGGTATATGCTGATCACTCAAATCTGTCATTCCATTGGTTGGGTTGCTTATGAGCAGTTTAATATTGAAATCTAATTTATTTATAAATGTTGGATTGTAATCATAACCATTTTAAATGTTCAACTGCTTTGTTCTCCGGTAAAAAATTGACCTTGTGTCACATCTTGTGCGTGGCGGAAAGGTTTATTTGTTTGTTTAATGGGTTATCAACCTTCTTGGGTTATTTTATGTCAAATCTCTCCTACTAGAAGAACAGTAGTGGTACTGTTTAACCTATAGCTGGCAGGATAAGGGGTTCACACCTTTCCTTAGGATATTTGTCCGAAAGTAAACATCATAGTGTGTCTCGAGTTCGAAATCGTTCGCTACGATTCCACAGTCCATCGCTGTAACCTTTACACCACGAGAATTCAAGTCTCTATGGTCATGGGCGAAAACGTTGGCTATCGGTCAAAATGCAAATAAAATAAAAGTCAGGATAAAGGAAAACAAAAAGAAAAACATTTTCTTTTTTTTTTAAATCACAATATAGATATTTTTAGGGGTAAAAAAAGAATGTTATTAATTGATAGTATTTCAAATTACTTAATACTTTTTTTCTATGAAAATGCAGACTTTCACTTACGAAAAGTTGATCAGTCATCATTCAGAACGTCATGAGTAATGTACTGTTAAAATGCAAGCACAATTTTTGTGTCACCATCAAGAAATTAAATAGTTCAGTAAGTTCCCTGTCAACAGATGAATTCGAATTACACGTTTTTCTGTATGCTTACCAATTCTACATCAGTTATTCAATCACCATAGAGACAGACTCGTTTTTATGAATCAGAAATGATAATTAAAATATGCATTTAACAAGAGTGTTTTATAGAATATTTTTTTCTAATGTAAGACGGTGGTCAGTAAATATCATTCATGATTCGAAAAAAGAGCAACAATTTAGAGATCATATAAATAAACAAAAAAAGCAACAGTCTAATGAAGGCTCAGGGACCTTAAGGAAAACTAATCCAATTGCTTTCGGTATATTTGATATTGAGCAGCCTTGTAGGCAAGACTTAGAATATGCTGACTGTATCTTCTGCTGAGAGGTAAGACCCTGCTCCAAAAAGGACACCCTGGTTATGACACTCAATTAAATCCGGTGGTGAGTTCGATATTTCTTTTTCGTAGATATTCATTAAGCTCCCTGTGAGGATAAAATTTGACACAGTTTCAATTGCGCGTGGAAGATAGCACTGGCAGGGACAAGAATTGCGATATTATTCTACTTGAGCAACTGTTCGAATTCTTCGGGAGAAATTATTGTATTTTTTGTTTATGGATTGAACTTACACTAACAGCAATTTTTTGGGGGGTGGGGTGGATTTTTTTTTTTTTGTATGTTTTCTTGGGTGGGGTACTTTCGTATCCTAATTCAAAATACAATGATCACCCAATCAGGAGCAAATATTAAAAACAAAAATAAAAAAAAACAGAAACCTTCATCTCCTCGAAGTAAAAAAAAAATATTCGACATGTATGGCTACTTGTCATTTCCAATGCTAATTGTTCCTAAAATAGGGGCTCATTCTACATGTTTTAAGGGTGAAGTTAAACTCCTGATAAAATGGCAAATAATTTTGTTTTCGAAAAGCAAAAATAATGCAATGAGTTTGTAGGTTTAATTGGTTCGAATAAAATAAGATTTTAAAAATCTTTCTTCCAAATGGAAAGAAAAGGCCCCCCACCAGAAATAAAAAAATTCCCAAAGAACTTGGATGGTTGAACCTGTAGAATTTTACCAACTTGGTTAGTCTCGTTAGTATTCTTTTTCAGAGCTGCTTCAGGCCGAGGGGTCAGGTACAGCCTGGTAAGGGATAGGCTATCTGCAACAATGTTAATAATTTTATTCACACCGTCCCCGGCACGAAAGAAATAAGCAGCATTTGTTTATTATATGATTAACTGTTTCATCACAGTCACCACATTTTCTACACTTACAATATAAATTCAGTGGATTATCAATCTTAACTTTGACATAGTTACTTATAATGGAATCATTGTGGGTTGTTATTAATAGAGACAATATTTATTTCTTCAAGTTTCACTTTCTTATCCGTATCTCATATGCAGTTTCCTTATTATTATTACTATTATTATTTACTCATTCGAGTCTTTCACATCAGCAAACGCTGATGGTCTTTCACTGGAGTTTAAGTGACAGCAAATCTCCTCAAGTCTCCTGGACTCTTCTCAGTATTCTGGCCGTTCTCAATAATTTTGTTGTTTGGATGTTCTCCAGTCGTCCACCAACTTCCAAGTCTTCCAGTCCCTTTAGTAATCCTTTAGTTACTGTTCCAAAAGCATAAATCACAATTGGCATGATTATTACCTTCATGTTCCATAGTTTTTTCAATTATCTAGCAAGGTCGAAGTACTTATCTTTCTTTTCATATTCTTTCAGTTTTATTCTGTAGTCAGCCGAAACAGCAAAGTCGACAATTTTGCAAATTTTCTTTTCTTGTTGATTACTATAAGGTCCGGTCTTCTGGCCGAGATAAAATGATCCGTCTGTATGTCAAAGTTCCTTAGGATATTATGTGTGTTATTTTCTGGGACAGCTGCTGGTTTGTGCAAATACCATTTGTTTGTATGGTCGAATATAAATTTCTTGCACATCTCCCGGTGGATCACCTTGCCGACCCAGTCATGCCTAGTTTTATACTCTTTCTGTGCTAATTTGCTACATTTGTTTATTATGTGATTGATGGTTTCATCTCTATCACCTCATAGCCTACATTTGATATTTTAGTTGCGTATTATCTATGCTCGTTTTGTTATGATTGGTTCTTCTGGCGTTGTTTTGTCCTGCTATAATGAGAGATTATGTTTCTCTCTTAAAGTTCCCTTTGCTTAGCCAGGTCCAGGTTTTCTGCTGTGAGATTTTCTTTATCAGTCGTTTAAAACGCCCAGAGAGTTGTTTTCTTCCGATTTTTGTTTCCTAGTTATTTTTATTCTGTTGTTCATCGTGTTGTCAGTATCGTTTCTGATGGTTGTAAGCAGTCCCCCTTCATGTTTTCCTATGTAGTCTTCGAATTGTTGTATCGATCCTTCAACTCTGTCTTCAATGCTGGCAAGTCCTCTTCCTCCCTCTTTTCTTGATACATATAGTCTGTCAATGTTGTTTCTGGGATGTAGTGCCTTATGCTTGGTCATTAATTTTCTTGTTCTTTAGTTTATTTGTTTAAGTTCATCTCTGGTCCACTCGAGAAAGGGTACACTTGTTCTTCATACCAACGTTAGTTGATGATTTTTCACTGGAGTTTGAGTGACGACAAGTCTCCTCTGGTTTTCCTGACTATTTTCAGTATTCTGGGAGATCTAAATTATGCAGTAATTTGGATGGTCTCCACTCGTCCACTTATTTCCAAGTCCTCCAGTCCTTGTACTAATCCTTTGGTGACTGTACCAAGACCACCAATTACAATTAGTATTATTGTCACTTTCATGTTCCGCAGCTTTTTCAATTCCCTAGCAAGGTCGAGGTACTTATCCTTCTTTTCATTTTCTTTCAATTTCCTCAGTTGTCCGCCGGGATAGTAAAGTCCCCAATTCTGCAAGTCCTTTTTTTTAGTTTTGATTATTATAAGATCTGGTCGTCTAGCCGAGATTAGGTGATCCGTTTGTATCTTAAAATCCCACTCTAAGCGGGAAATTACAATTGGTGACAGTTCACCTCTATGTCCCGCAGCTTGTTTCTGTGGTAATGTCCAAGTTCTAATCTCTGTTTTCGTTTTCTTTGATTTTTTCTCTCTCTTGTCAGCTGGTACGGCAAAGTTCAAATTGTGGAAGGTTCTCTATTTCTTTTTAGTTAATTATTACTAAGTCTAGTCTTCTGATCGGAATTCGATGATCGGTTTCTATCTCAGAATCCATGAGAAATTTTTGCGTCTTGTTTTCAAGGAAAGATTCTGGATTGAACATGTAACATTCGGTAATACAGTTAAATTTAAATTCCTTGGACAATCCCCAGGGCATCACCTTCCCTACTCAGTTATATCAAGACTTTTACCCCCTTTGAGCTATTCTGCAACATTCACTAGTTATGTGATTAATGGTTTCGAAACTATCATCACGTAGCCAACACTTGCTATTCCGTAGTGCATTATCGATTTTTGCTTCAACATAATTGATCCTTATGGTGTTTATTATTATTATTATTATTATTATTATTATTATTATTATTGTTTACTCCTTGAGAGTTTTTCACAGCAGCGTTAACTGATGGCCTTTCACTGGAATTTGAGTGACAGCAAGTCTCCTCAAGTCTCCAGGACTCTTCGCAGTATTCTAGCGGTTCTCAATAATGTAGTAATTTGGATATTCTCTACTCGTCCGCTAACTTCCAAGTCCTCCAGTCCCTTTAATAATCTTTTAGTTACTGTTACAAAAACACCAATTACAATCGGGATAATTGTCACCCGCATGTTCAATAGTTTTTTTTTCAATTCCCTAGCAATGTCGAGGTAATTATTATTATTATTATTATTATTATTATTCATTGTGGGTTTTTCATATCAGTTTTAGCTGATGGTTTTTCACTAGAGTTTGAGAGACAGCTAGTCTCCTCAAGTCTCCAGTATTCTTCTCGGTATTCTCAACAATACTGTAGTTAGGATAGTCTCCACTCCTCCGCCAACTTCCAAGTCCTCCTGTCCTTTTAATAATCCTTTAATTACTGTACCAAAAGCACCAATCACGATAGGTATAAGTGTCACCTTCATGTTCCATCGGTTTTTCAATTCTCTAGCAAGGTCGGGGTACGTATCCTTCTTTTCACATTCTTTCAGCATTGTTCTGTTGTCAGTTGGGACAGCAAAGTTGATAATTTTGCAAATTCTCTTTTTTTTTTGTTGATTATTATTATTAGGTCTAGTCTTCTGGCCAAGATAAGATGATCTGTCTGTATGTCAAAGTCCTATAGTAGTTTATGTGTGTCATTTTCTAGGGCAGCTGCTGGGTTGTGCATATATCATTTATTCGTATGGTCAAATTTAAATTTCTTGCACTTCTCTCAGTGGATCACCTTGCCGACCCATTCATGCCTAGTCTTATACTCCTTCTGTGCTAATTTACAACATTCATTTATTATGTGATTGGTGGTTTCATCTCTGTCACCACTTAGCCTACATTTGCTATTTTGTTGCGTAGTATCTATTCTCACTTTGATATGATATTATTATTATTATTATTATTATTATTATTATTATTATTATTATTATTATATGTGGTGAGTTTTACACTCCAGCGTTAGCTGGTTGTCTTCTTTTTGGAGTCTCCTCAAGTGTCCCGGATTCTTCTCATTATTCGGAACAATGCCAACAATGCTCTCGTTTGAATGGACTCAGTACATCCTTGGATTTCCAGATCTTTCACTCCACTTACATGACTTTTGGGAAACGTTCCGAGTGCACGAATTATAATTGGTATCATCGTCACTTTTATGTTACATTACTTTTTAATTTTGTGGCAAGGTCCAAATACTTGTCTCCCTTATCGTTTTCTTTGATTTTCACTTTGTATTCCGCTATTCGGCAAGTTCTCTCTCTCTCTCTCTCTCTCTCTCTCTCTCTCTCTCTCTCTCTCTCTCTCTCTCTCTCTCTCTCTCTTTTGTTTTTGTTAATTATCACAAAGAATTACTTTACTCGATAAACCCAGTCGGCTGGGAAGGAGGAATATAGCGGCTGGAGAAGGACAAGATCCATTCACCACTGAACTTCCAGGATATTTAACTAAACCATCCTCTAGTGAGACTCCAGTCCTTGAGCGTGAGGAAGTATGGCGGGCGTTCCATTGGCATTCATTCCAGGCCCTCTCTAACTTGATATATTTCCGGTTCCCATCTCTGGTTCAAACAAAAATGATACCTAAAATCTGCTTACAAATCATATATATATATATATATATATATATATATAAGCATAAACATATATAACATGTATATATATATGTATATAACATATATATTTATAAAACATATGTATATATGTATATATATTTAAAGTAAAGTTTGCCACCGTAGTCGAGGGTGACCCGAAGGCTCACTTTTCGATAGATACTACATCAAATTGTGAGGTAGGGCGCTAATTTTTTTCCCAGGATTGCCCCCACTTTACCCTTGATCCGTACGTTATAATGTTGAGGAGGCATCAGGTAGCATTTTTTGAGTCTTTCGTATCACTCAACCTGAGATTGAACCCAGGTCTCCCATGCCATTGGTGAATATATATATATATATATATATATAAGCATAAATGAGTGATATGCCATGAAATATAACCAACCAACTATTTCACTCTTTGGAAGTTTGTTCTTCCATCATTAGCGGGTGGTCTTTATTCAGAGGCTGTGTGACAGCAAGTCACCACATGTCTCCAAGCTCTTCTCCGTATTCTTGCCCATCTTAACACTGCTGCAGTCTGGATGTTTTCGAATCTTCCTCTTATTTCCTATTCCTCTTGAGTTTTTCCAAGCTTTTGGGGAGCGTAAAAGTGTTCTAACTGTGACTACTATCAACGACACCATCATGTTCTACTATTTGTTTTATTTAACTGAAAAATCCCTCAATCTATTGCATCATCTTTTGGGTTTCTTTTGTTTCACTCTGTGATTCACTGGAACCGCAAATTTCTCAATACTTAGTTAGCTGTGGATGTAGAATACACCGACTGCATCTCTGTAGACAGGTAGGACCTCCTTAACGAGAATTCTGGATATGATACTAAACAATCTGATGGTGAGGTTTCAGCCTTGGTAATTCGGGGAATGTGGAATACCCCTTCATTACTATCGCTCCAAGATCCATTGTGACACGGTGTAGTAGCACCTGAAAGGGCCCTATCCCTGGGTCATATAAAACTGTTTGACATTAAGACGGAGAGGAAACAAATTACTTATGTAAAACTGAATACCTTGCAATAGAATTGTTTGATCATTTAACTATATTTAAACAAATGGCTGATGTTTAATTAAATCGTTAGTAATATATAGCAACATTTGGGGCCATTTTATTTTGATGAATCATGCTCAAGTGAAGTGATAGAAATATAACTGTTTGATCATTTTAATGTAAGTAAACAAATGACTGATTTTTTTTTAATCACCAGGGATACATAGTAATACTTGGAACCATTTACTTTGCTATTTTTTGTGTACAAATTATTTATATATCAAAATACACGTAAAAAAAAACAGGATGTTGCAATAAATAATCTACAATGGCGGATATGGCATAAAACCAAACAAAACCAAACCCATCACCCAACAGTGATTTCTTCAAGACAAGTTATTTCAAACGTTAATTGTTATAAGCAGAGTTTCAATATTTTTTCATCCGTATTATTTGGTGTTCCGAGATATGCTGCTTAGACAACCGTATAGAGAGTTTAGCTTGTACAGATTTTTCTTCAAGAAAGTAAGTCTTAAAAAATTGATGAAGCACGAAAATTTGACATTAGATACAAACATAACAGATTTTTTATTTTTATTTTCATGACTTATTTCTGATTCTCGTTCTATTAGAACATTCCCTCATTCCCTATCCGTGTGTGTTGTTCTTTCTCCCCCCCTCTCTCTCTATATATATAATTCTCTCTCTCTCTCTCTCTCTCTATATATATATATATATATATGTCTAACCACACTGATGAGTTCTGATAGAACGAAACAGATCTGTCTGTGGATGACTTTATAGATATATATACTCCCCTACCCCGGTAGGGTTGAGTTCTCTAAGCGAATGAAGTAATCGCGTTACCATTAGCGTTCGTTGCAAGTCTCTTCATATATGAATTGACCTCTCGGTAGCCGTTAAGCGGATGTATGTAAACAATAGTAATTGTGATTAATAACCGTTTAAAATTTACTTCGTTGCTACTGTTTCCACGTGGCTGAGGGGTAGAGGCTTGGATTGGCGTTTGGGTCAACCGGCTTTTGATCCCAGCTACGAGAAGCTAGTATGTTTAGCCACACTGATGATTTCTGATAGAACGAAACAGATCTGTCTGTGGATGACTTTATATATATATATATATATATATATATATATATATATATATATATATAACAATACGATTGCTAATGGATCGGCGCTAAGATATCGATCTGACGTAAAGTCATTGGGATTTCGATCCCAGCTTGAAGCATCTCGCGAGTCTAGCCACTCATAAGCGCTGTGTTTTAAAGAAATAGTCTGCCTAGGGATGACAATATATATATATATACGAGGATCATTAAATAAGTTTTCAGACTTTTTTCGTATGGGCACTCTTATTGACTGTACACATTTGAAACTCTAGTCCACTTCGAAGTAATCTCCTCCGGCTGCAATGGAAGTCTTCTTGTGTGAGCGTGTCAATGACCTTCGTCACAGCCTCTTTCATCTCCTCAATTATCTCATAACGACAGCCTTTGATCTTAGGGAATAACCAAAAGTCACAGGGAACAAGGTCTGGACTATAGAGAGACTGAGGAACGGTCTTGATGCTCATCTTGGTCAAATAGTATGTGACAATGATGGAGCTGTGGACTGGTGCATTGCCCTGGTGGAAATGCCACTGACCTGGTTTGAAGAGTGCTGACCTTTTCCGACGGAATCTCTTCCTGAACTCCCTTAAAACCTCAACATAGTAACCCTAAACCTAACACTTTGGCCAATCAACTCTGTTGTATTGACTTCCTTACTCCTCCCACACCTCTCATCATCCCTCCCAGATGATCCCTCCTTAAATCTCTTGTGCCACTCCAAAACTGATGATCGATTCATGCAAGATTGTCTAAAAGCAGTCTGAAGCATTCCATACGTTTCTGTGGTACTTTTTCCAAGTTAAAGCAGAATTTTATTGCATATTGTTCTTCTAAAGCAACCTCGCGTCCAGATTGCATTTTTGAAATTGACTACCTGTGACAATCAGACATTAGTAGTGGTGTATTCCAATTGCTGCTGCAGTTGTTCATTTGAACCTGAAATCATGAAAATTGCTAAGTCATCTCATAAGATGTATAGCAATAATATACTTCATTCACAAGAGTCTACAACAATTTTGAATGCCTGTACCAAAAAAGTTCGGAAACCTATTGAATGGACTACGTATATATATATATATATATATATATATATATATATATATATATATATATATATATATATATATATATAAGCCATCCCCTTCGTTCATGGAAGTTATTGAGGAATTTGGGAAAAATAGGGTCCCTTCCTAAATTCATTCCATCAAGAAAGATCATTAAAAAACACCAGAGAAAAAGAAAATCTATACATGGCATGGTAGAGAAAATAAACATCAGAAAAGAATCGACCAAAGATATCAAAGAATACGACAAGCTTAAATTAGTATGATAGCTATTATGATTATAGACATCATATGAATTGTTGAATGTTGGTTGGTTGTTTGGGTATTATGGCATATCAAACTTTGTAGGTTATTTAACACCAAATCCATTTTTATGCAAATAGTTCTATTTTAAATAATTCAGTTTAGCAGGAGTACACAGTTTAATTGTCAAAAAGCATTTCTTTTGCAAACTATTCAGTTTATTCAAACAATTCTAATTCAGCAAATATTTTTACACGCAGTTAAGTATCAAAACAGTTCTATATATAACAAATCAGTTTAGTGTATGTACAGTTTCAATGTCAAAAAAACAATTCCATTTCAAACAATAAAGTTTAGCATGAGAACGCAGTTTAAATGTAAGTATAGTTTTATTGTCAAAATATTTCTATTTCAAGCTATTCAGTTGAGTCAAACAGTTCTAATTCAAACAATTCACTTTAGCATAAGTATGAAGTTAGTTCTATTTAACTCATAGATAGGACCCTATCAAGACATTCGTTAGGGAGGGGTTCTACCCCTCTGCAGAGGTGCAGTCGGTGTATTCTACAGCCCCAGCCGATTGGGCAAAAGAATTGTTGAAAGATAGCAGATATTAAAACTCACTTTGAATGGTATGGTAAGTAATATAAACATCACTAGAATCTATGAAAGTTACATGACATAAACATTTCTAAAATGTATGGAAGCGAATTTAAACCTCATTTAAATCGATGATAGATACTAGACAAGGTTTAAATGATACGGTGGATATCTCACACATCACCAGAATCTTTGAAATATAGCGTTGAATAGGACAAGCTTTAAATGATACGGTTAGGAATATAAATATCACCAGAATCTTTAAAGATACAAGACAATAGCATAATATCTAAATGGTATTGTGGATAATATAATCACTTGCAGAATCATCAACAGTGTTGTATATGATTACCTACTTCCCCTATGGACAGTAAAAAGATGGTTGAATCCCTCTTATTAACTAGCTGTCAGACAGACGAGAAATAGTTTGTATATAAATTCTGTGTCGAATAAATTTATTATGACCAAGTATTTGACCTCCTTTTTATTCTCTATTATAACATATCTCCTACTTCTTTTTGTGTTTGTAATTGGCCACCTTACCACAACACAAAACCAAGATTACGACATGCTTTCAGTGATGTAATCGAGATTATTGACATCAACAGATTCGGTGAAAGATAGCTGAAAAAATATAAACTTTAAACGGTTTGTTTGCTAATATAAATATCACCAGAATCATAGAAAGGTACCAGATAATAAAACAAGCCGTGAATATAATGATAAAGGTCATAACCATCAGAAAAATCGTTGCAAGATATAAGAGAATAAGAAAAGCTTTCAATGGTAAGTTAGGTCATTCCATTGGTCGCTGTATAACCAATTGCTTATATCTCTATTTTGGATAAATAGACATATAAGCAAGTATATAAATGTCAATGTTAAACCTATCTGAAAAATTCTACAGTAAAGCAAATCACCTAATTAAAAGCAATTTCGCAAACGGAAACTATATAAAAAAAAAAGTTAATAATATTTTTCTGGACACCAGTAAAAGGAAGAGAGAACGAAAACGAAAAGAAACCAAAGAAATTGTCGCCATCTTCGTAATCGTATAAGAAATAGAATAAAGACGATGAGAGAAAAACTGATACAACAATGGAGGTTTTCAACAATGGCGACGAGAAAATATCTTTACATCAAATGATAGACTTTGCAACGCTGGGATTCTAATGATACTCTTATCTAGTTCTCTGAAATAATTTTATTAGTATTTATTCAATGCATTCATTTCCTTTTTTTAAATTTTCGTTCTTATTCGTTTTAGTATTGTTATTGGCGGATCCAGAATCGTCCCCAATGAAAAAGGAAGGAGATCTGAACGGATATAATAGAGATGATAACAAGGTTCTTGCTATTATTTTTACTTAAAAAGAATGATCGCTTATATAATAGCTTTACATATAGCATTTTTTTGTTTATTTCCTTCTTTTATTTCATCTAATACAAGACATGATCAAAAACTATTGAGACTGAAGCTTTAAAGGGGTACCAAATATAGGTCAGAAAGTAAATAAAGAAAGAATGAACTTGCAGGGTTCGGTTTGCAAATCTTAGATTAGCCAATATGTGCAGAAAACTAAACAAACCTTGGACAAACGACCTCAAATATTCTCAGAATTCTTTATGTTCTAACATATATATATTAGAAGACTAAATCACTTTGTGGGTATGTGTCGAACAGCCTCGTCCAGGTTTGAACTCAGGTCACACATCATATACAATGCCGATAACCATTACACGACAAGCTCTTCCTGTTACGTTTTGACCTGTTGACCCGGCCCAAAATGCCATTCAAGGTCATGCACCGGAAGGAAGTGACACATTCTAATGGCAGTAATGAGAGGAAATCGCGTGGGCGGAAATTGGCTGATGAAATGGGACGAGCCAAAAACTTCCCATGGTACACTCATAGACTAATGCACCAGAAAAGAGTGACCAGTGAACTGCATGACAGTTATTTCCGCTTGATAACGATTAAACATTTGATTTCAGCACTCGAGTGGACGTTGAACTATTATATAACGCAGTCAAGACAGGAGTTCAGGTGACAGTTGAGTTGAAGAGAGTTCAGTTCAAGTGCCAGTTGAGTTGCAGTAGAGTTGGAGACGGAGATGGACGAGGTGTGGTAGGAAAAGCCACACCAGGCAGAAGGGGCTTGGGGCCCTGATGAGTTGGGGTCCAGAGAAGATGCTGATAAGGTGCAGTAAAGAAAGCCAGCACCCAGCAGAGTGGACTCCAGCATCAGGAGAACAAGAAAGACACAACGTTGACGGTCATAACAATGGGGTCAAAATATTAGTTTCTGTTCGGTCTCCAGCTCCCTCTCACACGCAAACCTTGAGTAACCCCTTTTGTACCCTACAAATAAAGTAAGAGGTAAATATTTTGTTAAAGAAGTCTTCCTTCTTGCGTCTGTTATTCATTGAGTCAGTATGTATCCTGCATGAATCGATATATATGTATATAACAATACTACTCATCATCATCATCACGTCATGCTGGTAGCACGGATATCCCTGACCCTCTCTCGCCACTTTTCCCAATCGTTCATTGCCTCTGGCAAGTTTTCTGGGCTACATCCCGTATCCTCACATAGTTGCTGAATGTATGTTCGTGCAGGTCGTCCTGATTTTGCTCGGCCATATGTGGGGGTCCATAAGAGTACATCACTTATGAGTTCGTCCCTGCTTCTACAGCAGTGTCCTGCATGTCTGGTTTGTCTAACTTAGATAGTTTTCGTGATAGGAGGCAGGTGACTGTATAGTTGGTGTCTTGTGGGGTGTTGCCGCCATGACTTGTTCAAGATTGCTCGCAGCATTCTTTTGTAATTGCCGTCTAGCTTCTTCTCCAGCTGTTTTGTTAGAGTCCATGTAGTGCATCCATATAGCAGTATCGATTCGACCGTTGTCTGGAAGAAACTGCGTTTCATTTTATCGGTTAGGTCTGATTTCCATGTAATCGATAGCCTATTGATAGCTGTCTATGCCTTCGTTAACCTTGTGTCGATGTCCTTTTCGGTTGATGAAATGCTACTTCCTTGGTAAGTGAATTTGTCTGCTAGTTTAAGAGGGGTTCCGTAAAGTGTGGAAATGTCACCTGTTTGATTATAGCACATATATTCCGTTTTATGAGCATTGACATAGAGGCCTATGCCTGCGGCTGCTCGTTCCAAACTTGTAGTACTCCAGCTACAATGTCGAAGTATTCTGTGTCTCCATCTGGTGATCGTACTTTCACTTTGGTGTTTCTATAGAGAATCGTTATTGCTGCTACGGTTTCTTTAGGTAGGCCGTATGCTAGTAGGATTTGTTCCATCTTTCCTCTGTGAATGGAATCGAAGGCCTTGGTAAAGTCGACAAATAGTAATCTCGCTTGTATGTTTTTTGGCCGTACACCTTCAAGGATTCTATGGATGGTTAATATTTGTGAGATCGTGGATCTATTTGTTCGGAAGCCATTTTGGTTTTTCCTAAGCATGTTGTCGATTTTGGGTTCTATGCAGTTTCTCATTAGGGCATTGTAAATTTTGGCTGCTATGGATGTAAGTGTTATGCCTCGGTAGTTTTTGGCTAATCCGAGGTCACCATTTTTAGGGAAGGGAAGGATGCATCCCTTCATCCATCTGTCGATCGGATTTTGCTTATAGACTGCGTTGCAGTGTTGGAGCAGTATGTCGTCGAATTGTCTGGTCTTCCATACTTCTGGGGGAACCTCGTCCAGCCCTGCAGCTTTCCTATTTTTAATTTTTCTGAGAACCGAGTCGAGTTCTTCTTGTGTGAACGGCTTTAGTTTAATGTCCAATTGCTTACGAATTATTCTGGTGATTGGTTCATGTGTAACTTTCGATGGGTTTCCTAGTAGGTTTTCGAAGTGCTGTTTCCACAGTTTAATTCTTTCCTGTTGGTTTGCAGCTTTCAGTTTTGCTTTGGCTGTGCTCTTTCTTCTACTCACTTCGTTTATTGTTTGCCAGGCTATCCTAGATTGTGTATCGTCCACCGAGTCTCTAATCTTATCTATCTGATTTTGAATGTATTCTGTCGGTTCCTTTATATATATGCCTGCTAATTGATATTGTGCACGTTTTTAGTTTTCGGGCATTTGTGTTTGATGCTTTTTTTTTCGATAGATTTTGGAGGCTGTTTTCACTAGTGCTCGTTTTTCTCTCACTGCTAACGTTTCTCATGGGACTCTATATTTAGTTTTTAATTTTGTTGGAATACATTTCGCTGCTGCCTCGAGGTGCGCATTGATGAAATTTTCATATTCGTCATTTGGTGTACTTTTTTCCGTCTTCTCTTGTGGTGTTTCGAATCTGTTTCTTAATTCTAATACGTATTTATCTCTTATATCTCTGTTGTTCAAAAGGGCCCAGTCATAGTGTTTGGTGGTCGCTGTGCGTTTGGCGTTTTTTTGTAGGCTTAGCCGCATTTTTGCCGTGACTATTCGGTGAGTGGAGGACACACCCTCGAAAGAGGAGTATGCCTCGCAATTCATTGCACTATTTTTCCATTTCTTGTTTATAAGGACGTAGTCTATCTATGCTTTACTATTGTTCACGTATGTGTATGTCCATAGTTTGCCCTCCCTTTTTTGGTAGTTTGTATTGAGGCCTGCTAATCTATTTTCTAACATGAAATCTGTTAGATGTTGCCCATTCCTATTTGACGTGTTGTGAAGGCTGTATTGGTTGTTTCCGTTTTCCCGATTTGGAGATTCATTTCTCCGCCAATGACAAACATGTGTTTCGGGATGCTACGCACTAATGAGGATAACTCATCGTAGAAGCCGACTAGTTCAATTTCTTCACCAACATTGGTAGGTCTGTAGCAGGAGATGATTGTTGCTCTTGGGTTGCCATTAAAAGTAGCTGCTATTATCCTGGGTTGTATTTTCTCAATGCTATTTAGCGTTTTTAATGCTCTAGGTCCTATTAGCATTCCTACCCCGCCTAATGCGGCGTTAACAACTAATAATAATAATGATAACAAAAAAAAAAGAAAATCTGAAAAATTGTCGACTTTGCTGTCCCGGCTAACCACAGAATAAAACTGAAAGTATGTGAAAACAGAGATAAGTACCTCGACCTTGCTAGGGAATTGAAAAAGAGTTCGAACTGCAGTCGCTTTATTACGTTCACTTTCGGACAAATACCTTTGTTGACAGGTATGAAACCCCTTTTCTTCCCCTCTATGGGCTAAATAGCACCACTAATAATCTTCTAGAAGGATGGATTTGGCATTAAAAAACAAACAAACGTTGATATGCCATTATACAAAGAAACCAAAACAAACTGACAAATAGTACCTCACATTACTTTTGCGCCGTCGGCTGAGGCTGTAGAATACACCAACTGTTTCTCTACAGAAGGTAAGACTCCTCCAACCAGTGTGCTGCATATGCCACTAAACAATCTGTTGGCGAGCCTCCATTAATTTTGGAGATTTGTTGAATGCAAAATACCCATTCATTGCCATCGCTACCAGGTCAAGTCAGGCCCGGAGTGATAACACCTGATAGAGTCCTAAATATGGGTCAAATAGAGTTGTTTGACTATTAAACTGAGTACAAACAAATGGCTTATGCAAAACTGAATTATTTGTAATAGAACTATTAGATCGTCTAACTGGGTGTTAACAAATGGCTGATGTTTAATTGAATTGTTAGTGACACATAGTAATACTTGGAACTATCGAACTGTGTGCAAACGAATGAGTAACGTTGAATGGAATAATTAGTATTAAATAATAAATTTTGTGTACAGACAAATGATTAATATTAACAAGAATTATAAATGTTAGGTAGCAATCATTGAGAAAATTTTATGGTGTAGAAATAATAGCAACACAAGTGTACAAATAATCAATTCTTACTCATATAAAAATGAAATAACCCTCAAACTAATCTCTAACATATGCATATTTATTTAAATATGTGCAACGAATGACTGGTGTTAAATTATTACTGTTACATAGCAATACTTGAAACCATTTAACCGTGATGAAAAAAGTGCTCCGGCTCGTTTAAAAAGATTATCAAAAATGTGTTTCTAAATCATACATATTTAATATATATAGGTATAAATATTATTTGACATTAAATAAACAACAAGAGTTGATTTGTCATAAAAACCAAACAAAACCAAACCAAACCAACATAATAACTATATTTTTCACAATGTTTGACTTGACATCGTATTAACTTAGATCAGTTCAAAAGGACCGTGATATACGAGGATCATTAAATAAGTTTCCAGACTTTTTTTGAATGGGCACTTTTATTGACAGTACACACATGAAACTCTAGTCCCTTTCGAAGTAATCTCTACCGGCTGCAATGCACTTGTACCGTTCCAACAACTTCTGGAAGGCCCCATGGAAGTCCTCTTACGTGAGCGTTTCAATGACCTTCGTCATAGCCTCTTTCATCTCCTCAATTGTCTCATAACGACAGCCTCTAAGATTAGGGAATAACCAAAAGTTACAGGAAGCAAGGTCTGGACTATAGAGAGACTGAGGAACTGTCTTGATGCCCATCTTGGTCAAATAGTGAGTGACAAGGGTGGAGTTGTGGACTAGTGTATTGTCTTGGAGGAAATGACACTGACCCGATTTGAAGAATACAGGCCTCTTCCGACGGAATCTCTTCCTGAACTCCTTTAAAACTTCAACATGGTAACCCTAACCCTAACCCTTTGGCCAATCAGCTCTGGTGTATTGACTTCCTTACTCCTCCCACACCTCTCATCATCCCTCACAGATTCCCTGCCTTCCTTGAATCTCTTATGCCACTCAAAAACTGATGCACGATTCATGCAAGATGGTCCGAAAGCAGTCTGAAGCCTTCCATGCGTTTCTGTGGCCCTTTTACCTAGTTTAAAACAGAATTTTATTGCATATCGTTCTTCTAAAATGTCAGATTGCATTTTTGAAATCACCAGCTGTGACAATCAGGTTTTAGTAGGGAGTATTCCAGTTCCTGCTGTAGCTGTTCATTTGAACCCGAAATCATAAAAATTGGTCAGTCATCTCATAAAATGTATAGCAATAACATACTGAATTTTCAAGAGTCTACGACAATTTTAAATGCATGTACAAAAAAGTCTGGAAACTTATTGAATAGACCACGTAAGTTTCGAAAATAAAATCATTATATATATGTACGAGTGTACATGCATGTGTCTATGTATGCTTTAAGCACACATAGACACTTGCATGTACACACGTACATACATATACACGTATACAGGCACGCACGTAATCTACAAACTAGCCACTTAAAAATCCCACCGACAGACAGATGTAGACACACGAAATAAACTTACGTTAAGTTTTAGGGTTAATTTGCATATAAACCTGTGCGCTAATTATCTGTATTAAGCTAAGTTATAATGCAGTTATAATTGTTTACTAATAACTATATATATATGATTCACATAGTTGTTTCGCTACAGCGTGTTACCAAGCTGTTTCACACAGTTTCAATATGACTGTATCGATTGTCGTCATTACGATGTTCGTCTCAGAAATATCTTTGGCCTGAAACTTTACCTATGCAAGGAGATAAATGATTTTAATTCAATAAGTTAATCAAATTTGGAACATTATGCATATGCAGTAGTTAATGATTGAATAACAACAGTATGGAATTGCTATAAATAATTCTTTTAATCAAAATCAAGTTAGAAACGTTTTTGTTGACCCACTGTTGCACAAAGTATGTATCAATGAATAAGTCATATAGTTATCTAAGTGGATTCCAGAAGACAATATCAGATTTATTATGTTACATGTTACCAGAGGTAGGAATAATTCTTGATCTGATCTTTTATCCAATATATAAAGATAAATTAACTTTACAGGTATAAACGCCTAAAATAGTCCTAAAACTTATGCATAGTTCAAGGGAGATGTAGATTCATGCCTTTCAAATGGCAAAAAGTTACAAGAACGCAATATATTCCAGCCAGAGTTAAATTGCGTTCTTTTAATTTATTCTCTGTGCTCTCACCCATTATACCAAGCTTTATCAGCAGGGTTTAATAATTGCTGACTGCTACCTCTGCAGGGAGGTAAGGCCCGCTCCAAAAGGTATGCCACTAAACAACATCTAATGGTGAGGTGAACTGGCTAAGAGCACATCCTGTGGCGAGGCTACATTTCTGGAGATCAGGAGTAGATGGAGTATCAATTCGTTGGCATTACTCCCAGACCACTCTGATATAGAGTCATAGTACATATGAGTTTTTCACACAAGCATTAAGTGATGGTCTTTCCCAGAAGTCTCAGCGACAGCAAGTCTCCAAGACTCTACTCATTATTCTGGCCGATCTTAGTAATGCTGTTGTTTGGATAGCTTCGGTTCGTTCTCTAATTTCCAACTCTTCCAGCTCCCTTTGCAAATCTTTACGGGTCCGTTCCCGGTGCATCAATCACAATTGTTATCACTGTCACCTTCTTGTTCCTTAGCTTTATTATTATTATTATTATTATTTTACTCCTTGCAAATTTTTCGCACCAGCGTAAGCTGATGGTCTTCCACTGTAGCCCAAGTGACAGCATGTTTCCTCAGGTCTACAGGTAATTTACTAAGCTTTTTGCTTAGATGTAGCACAAGGCCGCATGAATGGGGCACCCAATGAGAATCGAACTCACTTGTGTAGGTTTGCTAGTCTAACATGCTAACCATTACACCACCCGAGGTGCCCTCGTCAGGTCTACAGGACTCTTCTCTATATTCTGGTCGATCTAAAAAATGCTGTAGTTTAAATGGTCACAATTCATCATTTGATTTCCAACACTTCCAGCCTCCTTTCCATAGCTTTGGGGGCCGTTCCAAGATCACCGTCAATCTTACGTACAACGGCTTTTTATATTTTTAGATTATCGCTAGGTCTGGCCTAGTGGTCTGGATTAGGTAATTTGTTTGCATCTCGAAATCCCAGGTATGTTGCCTTGGAGAGATTCTATTTTGTGCATGAATCATTTGGTAATACGGTAAAATTTCAATGTTTTGCGTAATTTCCAGTGGATTACCGTCACCACCCAGTCATGTCTAGACGTAGATTATTATTGTTATGAGTGTTTTTCACTGAGGTTTGGGTGACAGCAAGTGTCCTCAAGTTTCCAGGACTCTTCGCAGTATTCTGGTCGATCACAATCATGCCGTAGTTCGGATGGTCTCTACTCGTTTTTTTAATTTCCAAGTCCTCCTGTACTTGTATCAATCCTTTGTTGACTGTACCAAGTGCTCGAATTATTATTGGTATCACCGTCACTTTCACTTTCCACAGTTTTTTAGTTCCCTACTACGGCCCGGGTACTAATCTTTCGTTTCGCTTTCTTTCAATTTTACCCTATGGTTAGCTAGGACAACTATGTCCACAGTTAGGCAAGTTTTCTTTTTTTTGTAGTTGTTGATTATTACAAGGTCTGGACGCCCGGCTGAGATTAGTTGATCTGTCTCTATCTCTAAATTCCTGGCAAGTTTGTACGTCTCATTCTCCAGGGTTATGCATATTCCATTCGTATTGTCAAATTTAAATTTTTAGCACAATTCCCAGTGGATCAACTTGCCCACGCAGTCATGCATAGTCTTATACTCCTTCTGTGCTAATTTGCTGCATTCGCTTAATATGTTATTGA
Source organism: Sepioteuthis lessoniana (assembly GCA_963585895.1). Taxonomy (NCBI): domain Eukaryota; kingdom Metazoa; phylum Mollusca; class Cephalopoda; order Myopsida; family Loliginidae; genus Sepioteuthis; species Sepioteuthis lessoniana. The sequence goes on along the minus strand of OY757912.1, from coordinate 43,833,346 downwards.
TCGTTTTGTCTCAATCTTCACATAACGTCCATCTGCTCTTTTGTTGCATCTTATGATATGGTTGATCTTTATGGCATTGTTTTGAGCTGCTATTAAAAGATATTCAGTTTCTCTCTTAAGGTTTCTATTTGTAAGCCACGTCCAGGTCTTTTCATGTGTAATTATTATTATTATTATTATTATTATTATTATTATTATTATTATTATTATTCCCTTAGAGTTTTTCCCATCAACTTTAGCTGATCGCTTTTCACTGGAGTTTGAATGACTGGAAGTCTCCTCAAGCCTCCAGGACTGTTCTCAGTATTTTGGCCGTTCTCAAAAAATGCTGTGGTTTCGATGGTCTCCATTCATCCACCAACTTCCACTTCCTCCAGTCTCTTTAATAACCCTTTAGTTACTGTACCAAAAGCACCAATCACGATTGGTATAATATTTTATCTTTGTCACTGCATAGCCTACATTTGCTTATTATTATTATTATTATTATTATTATTATTATTATTATTATTATTTATCTATGCATCTTTTTTTTGCTGTGATTTCTTGGGTAGCTCCCTTTTAAATTGACCTCTCCCATTATTTCGTTTGGTGGCGTTGTATTTTATAACATATCAACAGTTGTAAGTTATCTAATGCCAAATCATGTTTATATATATATATATATATATATATATATATATATATATATATATAAGTTTTAATTATTGCTTACTACTCGTCATAATTCTATCTGCGCACAGTCAAAGGGTTGCTATTTATTGTTTCGACTTAGTGAAATAGTTTCACGTGTTACATACAATCTTATGCTAATTATTCAATTAAATATCATTTATTTGCTCACAGTTTAATGATTTCAGGTATAGCAAATGAATAAATAGTTCTATTTGACCCACAGATTGGACCCTAGAAGGTACTGCAACTCCAGGTCAGAGTGGAACTGGGAGTAATGGTGATGAAATGGTATTTCACATTCCTAAAGCTCCAGAACTGGAATCTCACTCTTCATATATCAGGACACTCATTGGAGTTGGGAGTGATCCTACCCCTCAACAGAGATCCAGGTGACGTATTCCTCGGTCCCAGGCGACTGGGCTCTATTCTCACATCAGTTTAAAAAGAATATTTTCACAGAACATTACACTGTTTATACAATACCTATATGCAGATCGAATTCTGAAATAATCTCATGTTGGAATACCATCTTTGGACCAATGAATTTCATTAAAATTCTTAGATTTCGATAGGAATCATTATCATCATCAAGTCATACTGATAACATTGAGTTCCATGACCTTTTCTCGCCATCCACCCCTATCGTCCATCACTCCCGGAGCTTCTCTAGACCGTATCCAGTGTCCGAATAGAACTGCTGTTTTTAAGTTTTTGCAGGTCGGCCAACACTGACACGTCCTTATGTAGGAGGCCCTTAGGGAACATCGCTTATGAGTTCTTTCTTACTTCTCCAGTAGTGCATTGCCATCTAGTTCATCGTACTAGGATGTTTTTTGAGATGGGAGGCAAGTAATCGTTCACATATATACAATTCTAAATTATTTGTATTACTTCAAGTTATAATTGCTTACAAATGAATTTTAATTTAATTAAAACCATATACTTGCTTACAAATTATTTGTATTAAGAATAGTTATGTTATATACCGTGATGAAGAAAGAGCCACAACATTTGATTATCTGAAGTGTGTGAGAGAGATAGACAGAGAAAAACGGAGACAATGACAGTCTGCTATATTGTACCATAATATCTTCTCTTGACCATACCACTCTGTGTTTTCTTCAAGACCCCACTTAGCATTTCTTCTGGTTCTCAGCCAATGTGTTCAGCGGATGACCCTGTGAGCCACCTTCTAGCTGGCACTCTCCATAACAACAAGATGACACTGATTCTCACAACCTCCAACTGACTCGGACCCTCACATTGGCATCTGCATATATCATTTCATAAGGTCCACGATTTCCGATCAGCCACATGACTGCTTGTCCTTATTTAAATAGCTGCGTCCTAATCAGAGAAATATCTGATTGACCGCTCGGTCAAAGGCCAATATACAACAGTTACTGTAATTATTCAGAAAATATTGTAATTAGTTAGTTGAAACCATATACGAGGATCATTAAATAAGTTTCCACATGGTCGAAAAGCAGTCTGAAGCATTCCATACGTTTCTTTGGCATTTTTCCCAAATTTAAAACAGAATTTTATTGCATATCGTTCTTCTAAAGTATCCTCACGTCCAGATTGCATTTTTGAAATTGACCAGCTGTGACAATCAGGCTTTAGTAGGGTGTATTCCAATTGCTACTGTAGCTGTTCATTTGAACCTGAAATCATAAAAATTGGCCAGTCATCTCGTAAGATGTATCGCAATAACATACAGAATTTTCAAGTGTCTTCAACAATTCTAAATGCCTGTACAAAAAAGTCTGGAAACTTATTGAAGGTACCATGTAAGTACTGGAACTACTTGAAACTTTGTCATTATTCATAAAATATTAATATGAGGTAGGAATACACGAAACCGTATAACTTTGTGCAAGTTATTTGTGTTAAGAATAATTACATTGCTTTTTTTGTTTATTATTTTATGATTATTATCATAATTATGATCATATTATTTGATTATTTGAATAATTTTGCACTTAATTACTCGAGAGCATGTAGCGTTATGTTAATAGTCGCCTGGAAATGAATTCTCTGCCTAGTGTTCACATCCAGGATAGAGCTTCTCTTCACGCTATTGTTTTTAAGAAAAGTTGAATTCTTCTAGCTTTGTCACACATAGAATTCATTTTTGGAAAACAAAATACAATTTTTGATGAAGCTATCAATATAGCTAGACATGCTAGCTTTACTTTATTGTTTTCCTTTTCTCATACCGTTGGATTATATTCCAGACTTTACGCACAAATATATATATATTGTAATCCACTGACTGTTTCGGTGTATCAAAATTCTTCTGTGTGGCTAGACCCAAGCGATATTCCAAGCTGGGATCGAAAGCCGGCTGAAATTACGTCAGTTGGACATCTTACTTCAGAGCCATCGCCATTGTCAGCGTAAATGAGGGAATATTTTACATATACGTTATCGGCTATCTGGAGTGCTCAATTTATCACAAGACCATTGCATTTCAGCGTATGTGACAGCCGGTCTATTTCCAACTAGAATGCTCAACCCACAGGATAAGGAGCATATATATATATATATATATATATATATATATATGAAGGCTATTCAAAAAGTTCTTAGATAGAAGGCTATTCAAAAAGTTCCTAGATAGAAGGCTATTCAAAAAGTTCTTAGATAGAAGGCTATTCAAAAAGTTCTTAGATAGAAGAGCCAGAGTTGAACGGATTTGATTTGGCAACACGCTAGTAATTCTGATACATGTACATTGATTAATTCAGGTTCCTGTCTCAATTTCTGTAGAGGTGAGACACAAACACATGTAAGAGGTGTGTGACTAATCTAAGATGTAGATAACGCTAATAACGTTTTGAACAACTCTCATATATATTGGACATTAAACTAGGACTGTTCACGCAAGAAGAACTTGACTCAGTTATCAAAAAATTTTAAAATATGTAAGCTATAGGGCTTGACGAGATTCCCCCCAGAAGTATGGAAGACCAAACAAATCGACGATACACTGCTCCGACCCTGCAACGCAATCTATAATCAAAATCCGATAGACAGGTGGATGAAGGGATTCATCCTCCCCTTCCCTAAAAATGGTGACCTTGGATTAGCCAAGAACTACCGAGGTACAACACTCACATCCATAGTAGCCAAAATTTACTATGCCCTACTACGAAACCGCATAGAACCAAAAATCGACAACATCCTTAGGAAAAACCAAAATGGCTTCCGAAGAAATAGATCCACGACCTCACAAATATTGACCATACGTAGAATCCTCGAAGGGCAAAAAACCTACAGGTGTATGGGCAAAAAACCTATAGGAAAAACCTATTTGTCGACTTTACCAAGGCCTTCGATTCCATTCACAGAGGGAAGACAGAACAAATCCTACTAGCATACAGTCTACCGAAAGAAACCTTAGTAGCGATAACGATTCTCTATAGATACACCAAAGTGAAAGTACGTTCACCGGGAGGAGACACAGAACACTTCGACATTGTAGTAGGAGTACTAAGAGGGGAATCACTAGCCCCATACCTCTTTATCATCTGTCTAGACGGCGTGCTTAGAATATCGATTGAAAAAATCAGAGAAAACGGCTTCGAGCTGACAAAGAAAAGAAGTAGGAGGCACCCTACAAAAACAATTACCGACACCGACTACGCCGATGACATAGCGATACTGGCAAATACACCCAACTAAGCCGAAACACTACTGCATAGTTTGGAATGAGCCGGCACATATCAATGCACAGAAAACTAAATATGTGTTTTAATCAAACAAGCGACATTTTCACACAAGACGGAACCTCTCTACCTAGGAAGCAGTGTCTCATCAACCGAGAAGGACATAGATACTCGGCTAACGAAGACATGGACAGCTATCGATAAGCTATCGATCGTATGGAAATCAGACCTGACCGATAAAATGAAACGCAGTTTCTTCCAAGCAGTGGTCGTGTCGATACTGCTGTATAGATGCGCCACTTGGACGCTAACTAAACGGCTGGAGAAGAAGCTAGACGGTAATTACACAAGAATGCTGCGAGCAATATTGAATTAGTCCTGGCAGCAACACCCCACAAGGCACCAACTATACGGCCACCAGTATCCCATCACGAAAACCATCCAAGTTAGACGAACCAAACATGCAGGACACTCCTGGAGAAGCAGGGAAGAGCTCATAAGTGATGTACTCCTATGAACCCCCACATATGTCCGATCAAGGGCAGGATGATCAGCTCCAACATACATACAGCAGCTATATGAGGATATGGGATGTAACCCAGACACCTGCTAGAGACGATGAACGATAGGGAGAAGTGGCAAGAGAGGATCAAGCATATCTGTGCTATCGGCACGACACGATGACACACACACACACACACACACACACACACACGTATATATATATATATATATATATATATATATATATAATCTTTGTTTCTTTGTTTAATAGCATGTCAACCTTCGTGTATTATTTAATGCCAAAAATATCCTTGGAAATCGACATCAGCAGCTGGGAGGAAAAAGGAGTTAAATTTTAATGGCATATAAATCATCGTGGGTCATTTAATGTGTGTGTGTGTGTGTGTGTGTGTGACAGAGAAAAGAGAGAGGGAGAGAGAGAGAGAGAGAGAGAAGGTGTTGATACTTTTATTTAGGAAAGACATAAAACATTTTAATTAGAATGTTTGTGGTTATCGCCATTATATCAAGAATTCGGATAATTAAATTTCAAGTTCATCTTGAGGTCAACATACAAAATTGATGTTCTATTATAAATTGTGTTGGATATTCCGTAATCTAATACAGAACGGTATGCTAATACTTTTATCCGAATACAAATCGCTTGTCCGGCAACTTGTCAAGAAGAAAAACTTACATTCAAACACCTGTAATCTGCTTTGAATAAATATGACCTTTTGTCATATCTTTATGATTTATGGAGCCCGTCAGCTCCATAAATCCAGACAAGTATTTGTCTCTCACAGAAATAATCAACCAATCACTATACCATTCGTAAGTCCGACTTAGATGAACCGACTGAAATTCGTTTTTAATATAAAAACAAATCATGTACAATATAACACACTCGTTCTAAATAATGCACGAATCAAATTTCCTAAATTGATTTTTTAGACACCCGTAGCATAAGTAAATTAAATAAACCGACTAATCCGTTGCTGTAGAACAGCTGAGTGACATGAGAATATGAAGAGAAGGAATTGTTTGATTGATGGGATGCGCTTCCTGAGAGCTGCAGCATTTATAGGCGATACTTCATCACATGTTAATGAATTAAAAACAGAGAGAGAGAGAGAGAGAGAGAGAGAGAGAGAGAGAGAGAGAGAGAGAGAGAGATGTATAAGACGTAGTGTTGTGTTGAGAGCTGTTTTCTGTTTGTGACGTTTGTGAAATAAACAAAAGAACACGAGCAAAAAAAAAAAAAAAAGAAAGATCTGCTAAATATTTAAAATGCTAGACAGGTTTAAACAAGACGGACAGTTGCTCTGAGATTCTTTGATTGTAACCAATCAAGGTCATAAGAATTTAATTTGTGAGTGGAATACAAAAAAGCTGTTTCAGCTAATTAAGATAGCAGTTATGGGCAGGAAATAGACTATCTATCTATCTATCTATCTATCTCTTTCTACTCCTATTCATGTACCAATCTATCCATCTCTCTCTCTCTCTCTCTCTCTCTATATATATATATATATATATATATATATATAGAGAGAGAGAGAGAGAGATTTATATTTATTAGTCTATTCATATCTATCTATCTATCTATCTATCTGCATCTCTTTCTCTTTCTTTTACTTTATATCGTTTACTGAGCATATCTTTATCTACTCTCTCTCTTTATATATATATATATATATATTAGAGTATTCATATCTCATTATCTATCTATCATTTACTGCTCTCATCTCTTTCTCTTTTAGTCACTTCATATATATATATATATATATGTATATATATATATATATATATATATTTATTTATTTATCGTTTACTGACCATCTCTTTTCAGCTGTATTCATCCCACATCTATCTATCTATCTATCTTTCTCCATACAAGTCCATATCTCTTTATTTACTTATTTTACCCGCAATAATTGCTCACAGAGTGGATATCCTCTAACGCAGTGACTAACATGTTGGACTGTGACATTGTTGTAAGCTAGTTCGAACTCCAGTCGCGCTATTACATTCACTTTCGCTCTAATTCCCTTGTCAAATGTATGAACGCCAACATCCTTCCAACTAAATAGCACCACTACACTTCTTTTAAAAGTGTGTATTTTTATATCAAAATATCCCAGGAAGCTTGATATGCTATTAAACAGAGAAACTAATCCGAACCAATCTAAACTATGACTCATAAACTAACAATTCGTGTTGTCATGGAGACATTTATTAACAATGAAATATTTGATAATGCAATGATTATATATTTAAAACAAGACTTGCTTTCATTTTCTTTATCAGCCAATTTACAATAGAATCTTGTGTTTCCCTACTGCTCTCTGTATTATGATTTTACTTATTTGAGAGTTCTTCACACCAGCGTTAGCAGATGGATTTCCTCTTGGTTTGAGTGACAGCAAGTCTCCTCTAGTCTCCCGGACTCTTCTCAGTATTCTGACAGATTTTTAAAAGTTTGTAACTTGGATTGTCTCCACTCGTCCTCATATTTCCAAGTCCTCCAGTGCCCGTACGGATCCTTTGGTGATTGTACCGAGCACACCAAATGCAATTGCTCCACTATTTTTTTTTTTTCAGTTCTCTAGCTAGGGCAAGGAATTTATCTCTCTTTTCGCTTTCCTTCAGTTTTACCCTGTGGTCAGCCGGAGTAGCAATTATTATTATTATTATTATTATTATTATTATTATTATTATTATTATTATTATTATCAAAAATAATGGTGTAATGGTTATCGTCGTAGAAAATGGACACGGCGACACGAGTTCAAATCCTGGACGAGAACGATTGCATTTTCACATAGCACTAATACCCTTCGGAAAGGTATGAATCCAATTATTCTCCCTCCAGCTATGGATAAATAGTAGGATAGACTGGATTCTTCAGTCTTGGTGAGGCAACTAGTCTAGGAGAAAGAAAACTCTGAATTCAAACCAGTTAAACTCCGCTTGAAAATTGACCTTGTATCATATCCTGCCCGAGCGGAGGGGTCGGTAAACAGGATTATTATTAAAAATAAGAATGGAAATACTAAAAACAGGAAGACGAATGCATCAACTTCTTCTTTCACGAATATATATTTGCTTTAATGCACTCATGTTTCTCATCGATTTCTCCCATAATTCTATTTGGAAAGTTTGTAAAATAGCAGATTTCACTAGAAAACAACTCCTGGTTATAATATTTACCTTTTACTCTAACCAACCCAGGAACCATCTTCAAAATTTTAGTCTATTGTCGAAATCAGGGGTCACCGAATTATTCAGAACAAATCGTAGATTTTACTAATGTTCAGTAACCGGAATATTTATCCCTAGGATGTTTTGAAAATTATTTTTGAAGCTAATAATACCAATTTTACATTAAATGGATAAACACACACACTAGCATATGTTTATTTCTCTATTCAATCGGTATTCAAAAGTTGAACATAAAATCACAGCATTGGCTATTCCGAAGGTATTCTATTCAGTGGGTCAATGAATCATCAAAATTCAATAAAGATAGCAGCTATCGACAGCTATCGAGATTCAAAACTGGAAACAGCAACAGCATTTACCTCTTCTTGGCAGATAAAATTTATACACTTTGTGTTCTCACAAGATTATCTTCTACAGATGTCAATAGATCTTATAAAAGAGATTGGTCTCATATTAATGAAGACAAGAGGCTAAAGATATCCAGCAGAAACTATAACAAATATAAATTCCGTTGATGATCTAGTGCTTCTTGTAAATACAGCTGCTCAAGCTTAAACTCTACTGCATAGCCTGGAGCAGATAGCAAAAGGCATTGGCCTGTATGTTAACTATAAAATAACAGAGTTCCTGTTTTATAATCAAAATGGTGCCATCTCCTCATTAGCGGGCAAGCTTCTGAAATTAGTATATTATATATTGACCCTTGACCGAACCGCCACTCAAGATATGCACCTGTGTAAATAAGCGGAAGAAGAAGCGGGAGCAAGTTGGCGTTATGAAAGAATATAGGTAGGTGCCGGCGGCAGTTGAGTCAGTTGGTAACAGGAGGGTCAGAGTGAGTGCCAGCTTAGAGACTGAGGGCTGTGGGTATACAACGTAATACGATTTGGTGCCTTAGGCCAGTTCATGCCCGCATAGCGTGCTATCGAACCTGAGTTTAAAACTAGAAAATCAAGGAAACGGCCAATAAAGCTGTTGACCAATAGAGGAAAAGAAGCTGAAACGAATCAGAAGAAAGAAGCAAGAACGAAACAGAACGAACGAAACACGAAAAATGGAGAGATGAAAAAAAAAACCAAGAACAGACCAACAACAAAAGATAGAAAAGATGAAAAAAAAAAAAAAAAAGAGAAACACTTCAAAGACTCTAAGTAAATTGCTCGAATATTGTAATTTGTTCTCTCTGTCATTCATATTAGGGTTTTGTGCAGAAAGAATTTGAAATAATTATAAAAAAATATAATGGTAAGTGGGAAGTAAAATGAGTCTGGTAGGCTTACATGTTAATGCTATCTGGCCTTTCTAAAAGATAAAATGGAAATAATTTTAGAAAAAAAAACTGATTGAGCCCTACATATAAAGCATAGAAAATGATGAAAACTACTATATGTAATTTTAAAAGGGAGTAAGGGAGAGAGGGAAAGTGAGAAAAAGGGAAACATACAAGCATGTTGGAGTGAAAAGAGAAAGAAAGATGGTCCTGGGACAGATATATTGTCCCTAGGTTAAAATGATTGACGGGTCATAATGTAAACTTCCTCTTGGGTTTTGAATTTAATTTTTATGAATGAATTGATAGTAAACAAAATTTTTGTGAATGAAATTTTGTAGTAACTTATGAATGCAGTCGTAACGCATAGTAATTTGAAATTAGGAGTATAATCCGAAGGTTTGGGGGCATCAATGATGTATTTGTGGGGAGAATGCTCATATACCTTTGGATCCATAGTTAGGACTGTGGGACGGGTTCGATGTTGGAAAAGTTGTGGAAACTGGGTGAAGGTCTCTCCCTAGAATGGGATCGAGAAAATTTAAGGTACTGGTTAGTTGCCAAACCGAGTTGTGAAGGTCTCCCTGGAATGGGGTTGAAGATTTTTGGGGTTTGGTAGGAGGCCAGACCGTTGTGCTGGGTAGAAGCCATACCAGGTTTTGTGAAGGTCTACCCCTGGGAGGAGTCCAGAATTTGAGGCACTGGTTAGTGGGCAGGCCAGCGTTTTGTGAATTCCCCTAAGAATGGGTTAAGATTCTATTTGAGGTACTGGTTAGTGGCCAGACCGGGTTGTGAAGGTCCCCCTGGAATGGGGTTGAGAATTTTTGGGGTTTCGTTGGGGACCGGGCCGTTGTGTTCAAGAGGATATTTTGAAACAGGGGATGGGAAATTAGTGAGTATGTGTGCAAAATCTTAACGTGTCTCGTATGTACTGAAAAATTTATGGACTCGATTTTGAATTGTTCGTTTGTGGAAATATTTGTTAGAAATTGTATAAACGGGGGTGCATGAACCCATAGTTTCTATATTAAGGTAAAGACAGAGAGAAGCAGATATAAGGTTGAAAAAAATAGTGAATGAGCGATTTAAAAAAAAAGAGGACGACAGGACAATGGAAAAAGACCAAAAGAAGAAAAGAAGAAAAGAAACTTGAACACTGTTGAACACAGCATAAAAAAGAAAGAAAGAGAAAATTAACATTTTTGAGGAAAATAGACTGTGCATAGAACAAAAAGAAAAGCTGAACATTTGTTTAAATCTTGTGAACTTTGATTGTGGACATATTGTTAGCGTTGTTTCGACTTGTTCAGAATAGTTGAAAAATTAGTAAAAAAAAAAAAAATGAGTTTGTTTAAGTTTAAAGGCGACATTAGAATTTTTTTTCTCTTTCATATTATGAAATTTGACGAAAACCATTAACAGGGGATTTGATATTAAGTCTATGAAGATTTTAAAATCATGTTGATTGTAAATTTTTTTGGAAGATTAGATTTTCGTGAAATAGGAAATACATTTTATAAATTTCTGTTTTCTAGCGAATCACGAGCTGACTCGAGATTAAGACTGAGATTCATCCAAGTTGTGTTACGGATTGTTTTGGGGCATACGGTAAGACGTAATTCTATTGAAGAATTCACCGTCCCATGGATTTATTTGAAGGCTTGTGGTGGCCAGAATTTTCAGATTGGAGTTCTAAATTGATGGAATAAAGGAAGCAAAGGCGTGGCCGGCTCCAATATTTTGTGGATAATGTCTGGATCTTTCAGCCCCAGTTAACTGCCCAAAGTTGTCGTTGGGAAATATCTACCACGGGACACATAAAATCTTGTTGCAGGTTGGAATATTATTCAAATAAAGACTTTTAATGAGGCTTATTAAGTTATGGGAGTGATTTGTTATATCTTTAGAATTATTTTCTTTATCAGAAATCAACTTCATTTCGTTCAATACCCTAAACCTGACAAAAATTATAGAATTAAGTGACTAATTATATTTTCATCTTGATTTTTTTATGAGCAACAAATGAACCACTTACAGAAAAGATGCAACATAGTTTTTTCTTTGGTTTCGTAGAATATTACTTTGAAATTGATTACATTATTTAAATCAAACCGGTTCCTTTTTCCCAAGTGGGATGAGTGTTCGCCAACGGTCTGGAAGACCTGGGTTCGTTCCCAGGTAGTGTCATACCAAAGACTTTAAAAATGGTACTTGTTACCTCATTGCTTAACACGCAGCAATATAAGGTTCGTATCAAGGGTAAATGGAGCAATCCAGGGAAAGGAGTAACGCCCTCCCCTACACCTCGGTGTAGTAGCTATTGAAAAGAGAGCCTTCTGGTCGCCCCCGATTACGGTCGCCAACTTTACTTTTTATTTAAATCAATGGTATAACTTTTTTCAAGAAAATGCCGAGGAGAATATTAGGGAATAATCCAGTGTTGAGGACAAACATTTTTCATATAATATTTTTTTATTTATACTTTATCTGAAGGAAAAGCAAAACTGCATTTATAATCGTCCCAGTGTTTAAACTATGAAAAATTATTAATAATTTCCGTTTTAATAAAGCATAATTCCTTCGTGAATAATTCAACAATGAATGAATTTCAATCAATGATAAATATTCATTATTATTTTGAATCCTCTCTTGCTATTTCTCTGGTAACTTGTTGACTCTTCTCAAATAAAATCCAGCTAGTTCTGAGCTCATGAAGTTTTTCAAAAATGTATTCACCTGATCATGAGAATTTTCTTTAGTAATTCAGAACTTTTTGTGGAAAACGAAAAGAATGGAAAATGCTTGAAACTAATTGGCCTAAATCCAATATTTGTTCCTGCGTGATTCTTGCTGAATAAGGCCTGGATTTCTCAAGGCGAAAGCACAACGTTTCTTTTATTGACTTTTTGGAAGCTTTTTCTTCAAAGATCTTCTCGCACACATTGCAGCCGTTGAGAATTTTAATCTGTATTGAGTGACTGATTACCGTTTAATAACTTAAAATGAATAATACCGCGGTGATCATACTGTACACACGAAATATCTTCTCTCCATGATGCATAGCCTTCTAGGTAGGCTGCAGAGATTCATTCTTGTCAATCCACTGCATTTTGCGTTGAAAGTTGTCAGAAAAGATCCATTTTCTTCAACTGTAATGATATTCTTGAGAAACAAGTAATTTCTCTGCCTTA
>OY757912.1:43804227-43814227 GCA_963585895.1 Sepioteuthis lessoniana | reverse complement strand
GCGCATGTACATTTAACTGCATGCATTTTCCCATATATATATATATATATATATATATATATATATATATATATATATATATATATATATATATATATATATATATATATGGGAGGTTGCATGTTTGTGTGCGTGTCTGGTTTGTATTTGTGTGTATGTGTGTATGTGTATGTGTGTGGGGGGTGCGTCTCTGTGTGTATTGAGATAGATACATACATAACTAGATTGAAGATATATATATATATGTACATTATCCATACACATGTACACATTCATACACACATGCACACACACACACACTCGAATATATATATATATATATATATATATATATATATATATATATATATATATATATATATATAAATGTGCGTATGTGTTTGTGCGTATGAATGTATGCACTCACACACACACTGGTGCGAAAAGTTTCAATCCATACTTGAATCCACGCGATATCCTCAAACAAAAGAGACCAGCCTTTTCCACTGCACTTCCCTGTTACGTCACCATCGCCGAAATAAAACGACTCGTAATTTCACGACCTACGGATTAAGACACTAGATGGCCTTTTTTTAATCGTCCTTATCTCCGACCAACGCCGGCATTATTCTGCGTGTTTCTGCGTCCGTGCCACGTCACTGGGGAATTAGCCAATCATCGTGAGGCAAGGTAAGATTAAAAACAAAAAACACTGATACTGACATCGCACCTACTTATCTAAACGCACGCACCAACGAATTTTACGCACTCCTGTCTCATTTCACGATGTTTGATTTTTTGAAATCATCGTTCACTGCTCCCACCACCTACCACTACTACCTTCACTTCCTTGCTGTTCATGTTTTTGGATTGCCATTATCACTTTTCTGCCGAACAATGTCTCCTTGTTTTATTATGCCATTAGTAATATGCAGTCAGTATCTCTATATCTGTTCCTTTATATGTCTGTAGTGATGTATTGCTTCAGAAGCAATTTATATTGATATCCGTTCTGTATACTTATTTTTCTCACTCTATTCATATCTATCTATCCATCTATCTATCTATTTTTCCAGTCCGTTCATCCCTTTCACAATCTCCTCCTCAATTCTCTTCTTTCTCCCCACCTCCCCCATATATATATATATATATATATATATATATATATATATATATATATATATATATATAAGCATATTTTCAGCCCTCTCAATCTCATTCTGTCTATCTCTATTCCTATCTTCCTCTGTCAATCTCCCTTCTGCTCTCCCTGTCTTTCTCCTTTTTTCATTCTCTCTCTCTCTCTCTCTCTCTCTCTCTCTCTCTCTCTCTGTATATACATTTAAATGTGTATACACATATATATCGACTTTTCGACATGTACAAATACACGTGTTCTTAGCTGGAAGAATCAGCCGTTTCTCATAAGCATACACTTTTGTGTGTATATATATATATATATATATATATATATATATACGTGTGTGTGTGTGTGTGTAATTGTAACTGACTATGTTACTGTCTCTTTATTTGTTTATACATATTCAGAATATATATATATATATATATATATATATATATATATATATATATATATATATATATATATAGTCGAATTTTAGGCAAAGGACAGATGTGTGCAGTAGCCAGTGAGAATCGAACTCAGTCACAGTATTCTGTTGGCCCATCTTGCTAACTCTCACATCACACAAGGCACTGATTTTAATTGTATATATCTTTTCTTATAAATCAATTTTTTCCCCAATATGTGGCTCTTCTTACGGAAATCTATAGTGGGTAACATTATTTTAACACCTTCTTAACTTAAAGGGATCTGTGTTTGTTTTAAACACTCATTTCAGTTTTCTTCCCTTTTACACCTCAGAACATACGAGGAAAGATAGGTTTTGCTAAGGTACAATTTGATGGGATAGGATGCCTTTCCTAAGCACATTTATTCCACTTCTCCAAACTTTGTTGACTTTTGAACTTCGTTAGAAGAGTCGGGTTTCCCGTCTTTTATACGTTCTTCCAATAAGCAATTCTAAATCTATGTATGTGTGAGCAGATACTTTTTAGATTGACTCTAAGTTTTAATTTAGATTCAACATCCCTGCTTACACACCTCATGTATATATATATATATATATATATATATATATATCTTTTCAATGATGAAAGGAATGCCCTTTAGAAGGTAAGCGCTTAACAAAAAACTTGCTGCGTCAAATAACATAACAAACCAAACAAGCATCCCACATGGTTTATATTGGGAGAACTGAAAGTCCTTTGAAGCTGAGATTTTACAATCATAAGTCATCCTTTAAAAATAAACGTTACTTCAATAGCATGGCACTGCCAAAGTATAAACGAGAAATAAAAGATGCGAATGTCATAAACCCTGAAATCTGATAACAAATTTTAACGAGTTTACGTATGTAATAAGACACGCGAAAAGGTTATGAGATATAGGTTCTTTACATCATAATCGATAAGTAAATAAACTATCAGAATTGCTATCCAAATGTAGAAATGAGAACAAAAATTTAGTCTACTATATGTCACCAGACAAATTAAAGTCAGTTGACATATATTTTAAAAATCGCAAAGAAGAAAGTAACACATACGGAAACATATCTAAACGGAACATTATTGCCTTCATTCTAATTAATCTGGAATATCGTGAAACTTCGAGTATAGGTAAATATTTGTGATTTTTTAATATTGATTTAATATTGCCAAATTTCCTCAAGAAATTGAACAATTGTGTTAATATATATATGTGTTATATATATATATATATATATGTGTGTGTGTGTGTGTGTGTGTGTGTGTGAGTGTGTGTGTACGTGCAAATATGAAAAAAGGTATTCAAAGGATGATTTTATTCATAGCTGAATTATTTACCAACGTTAAACGATTCAGTTTTCATCGTCAGGGCCATGTTAACTGGAGATGGCTCATCTGATTTATATTTAATTTGGAAAACAGAATATAGTTCAGGAGATACAGCATTAAGTTCTTACATTGATACATTACAAGATACAACGCTAAAATAATAACATTGCCCAGACAGTGGTTTGATATAAAAACTAAAACGTTAAAGGATGGCAAAAAATTTAACTATAAATAAAATTGTCCTCCGAATTATTTTGTTTTTTCATATTTGAATATTTACATACCATTGAATTCGATTGCATATACCCTGGTATATATATAGTCATCCACAGACAGACTGTTTCGTAGTATTTGTCGCTGACACGACTTGACACAAGGTCAAAAGCCCGAAGGCCAATTAAAGTGGGGATAAAGGGGAGGGGAAGGTCGGGAAGGAGCCGAGACTCGAACCCTGCTTGTCAGTGCTGCTCATCGGCTCACTTAGTGCAATGTGAGCCTGATGAGGCAAGCGGTTTCACGAACCCAAATGTGGGTCCGGGCACGTATGCCAGTTAACGGCTTAAACTAGACGCTTGGTCTAGTGCCGTGCATGGGGGACAAAGGAGACAAAAATGCAGCTCGCCCACCCGAAGGTAGCCTAGTCGAAACTAGGTGCCTAATTAAAGGCCCCAAGTCTGCCATTGTTCCTTTTCCAGGGCCACGCTCCGGACCGAAGTCCAGAACAGGCCCCGGGGCCTCGCAAAAAGCTAAAACCCGGGTTCGTTCTATCAGAACTCTTCAGTGTGGCAAAACCCGCATGACGCTCGAAGCCGGGATTGAAACCCGTCCAACTTTACGATAGACTAAGGTTTCAGACCACACGGCTACAAGCTGACTACGTTGGCTAAGGGAATTTTAAGGTATTTTTTATTTTTAGCAACAGCAGCAGCAGCAGCAGCCATTGTTTACATTTTTTAATACCCTATCGGCTACCAGAGTGCTCAATTCTTACGAAGAGCTTTGCATTACGCTGAGGTGTATTCTTATCTATAATGGTCTTCTCAGGCACTGACTTTTGAAAAAGACCTAAGAGCGTAAATATATGTACATGTCTCTGAACTTATATTAGGAACAGAATGGAGACATAGTGACTAGCCGAGCTAAACTTATTTTATATCGAAGGATAATTACGTAAAAAGTTCAGGGATTGGTAAAAGAATGTCTGTATATCAAATTCAACATAGATCTGGAAAGAAGGCAAAAAAAAAAAAAAAAAACGGTCGAGTTTTGATGCCCCTTTTTTTTAGGATCATATAATGGTTTCGTTGCGAATATGTTTTTTTTTTTTTGTTCTTTCTTTATACTGTATGAAAGAAAAAAAAATAATGAAGAAAGCAAGTTATCTCTGAATTTTAGAAAACAAGGTAACTTTTTGCTGTACGAGATTGTAAAGAAAGTTCATAAAATTAAGATAGAAAGACAACGATTTGAAATAGTTGAACAGTAATTTCCGAAATGTATCATTACAAAGTGTTGTATTCATGTGTTTATTGCTACATATATGTATATAAATGTCTATAAGGTTATTTTCAGGAAGTTCATATGAACTTTTGCTGATTGGGTTATGTCATATCAATCCTAGTAGGTTATTCAATGACAAATTCTGTTCAGCAAATTTACTTATGAACCTATTCATTTTAAAGAATTTACATTTTTCTCTCATTGGACCCTTGGAAAAAAATGTGTGTGTGTGTGTGTGTGTGTGTGTGTGCGTGTGTGTGTGTGTGTGTGAGATTTGTAAGCGAATAGTTTGTAAGTAAAAGTTTATACAAACTAGAGCCCATTATTTGCACTCAGTTAAATGGTTTCAAGTATTGCTATCAAACTTTAATGATTCTTTTTAATATTTACCGTTTGTTTGTACACTGTTAAATAGATTCTAGTTTTCCTGTTTAAAATAACAATTCCTTTTAAAATTAATCAATTGTGCGTTCAGAGTTTAGTTGCTTCAAGTATTGCTATTTAAGTCTTATTAGAGTTAAATAGCAATACTTGAAGCAACTAAACTCCACGAGGACACCAGTCGGTTAGGGGCTGTAGAATACACCGACTACTTCTCTGCAGAGGGGTAAGACACCCCCAACGAGTGTCCTGGACTTAACACTAAACAGTCTGATAGTGAGATTCCAGCAATGCTGGGCCTTTGGGGAATGCGGAGTACCCCTTTATTGCCATCGCTTCCGGGTCCACTTTGGCCCGGCGTGGTAGCACCTGATAGGACCCTATCTATGGGTTAAATATAACTAACGGCATACTTTTGCTAAACTGAATTGTTTGACTAAACTGAATAGCTTGAAATAGAAATGTTTTTGACAATCAAATCGTACTTACATTTAAACTGCATGCTTATGCTAAACTGATTTATTTGAAATGGAACTGTTTTTTGACATTGAAACTGTACTCACACTAAACTGATTTGCTTGATATAGAACTGTTTTGACATCTAACTGTGTGTAAACAAGATCTGTACTTATACTAAACTGAATTAGGTGAATTAGAACTGCTTGAATAAAGCGAATAGCTTGAAGTAGAAATGTTTTTCACAATTAAACTGTACTTATATTTTAACTGCATACTTATCGTCAACTGAATTGTTTGAAATAGAGCTATTTTCATAAACATTGATTTGGTATTAAATAACCTACAAAGGTTGATATGCCATAAAACCTAAACAACCAACCAACTAGCACTAATAGTATTATCTGCCCACGGTAAAGTGGTTTCAAGTATTGTAATGATTCAACATCAGTCATAAACAGTTCTGTTAGATACCATAGATGGGACTCTTACAGGTGCTACCACTCCGAGCAAGAGTGGACCTGGGAGTAATGACAATGAACGAGTTCTTCAATTTCTCCAGAGCTCCAGGACTGCAGCGTCATCATCAGATGCAGTTTAGTGTCATATACAGGACACTCGTTAGGGCGAGGGTCTTACTTCTCAGTAGAGACGCAATTGTACAGCCCCAACCGACTAGGCTGTCATATATCTATCTCTATGTATACCTATCTACATTTGTACCTGTGTACATATATGTATAGTAAGCGCTCGTTGGTTTGGTTTGGTTTGGTTGTTTAATGGCATATCAACCTTTGGAGGTTATTTAATGCCAAAGCCATTCTCCTAGAAGAACAGTAGTGATACTATTTAACCCATAGCTGGAAGGATAAGGGGGTTCATACCTTTCCCAAGGGTACTTGCCCGAAAGTAAACGTAATAGCGTGACCGGAGTACGAACTCGCTTACGAGGATCCCGCAGTCCATCGCTTTAACCATTACACCACGAGGACACCCCCGGAAACGCTCGTGATGTAATGATTATTGTTGCAGGAAATGGTCACGGCCACCCGAGTTTAATTCCCAGACATGGCTGTTTGCATTTCACATAGATCTAACACCCTTGAGAAAGGCTTGACTCCAACTCTTTTCCCTCTTGCTAGGCCTAGATAGTAAAGAAAACTGGCCTCTTTAACTTCTGTGTGGTAACCGGCCTAAGTTCTGAATTCAAGCCCGTTAAACGCAGCCTAAAATTGACCTTGTGTCTTACCCTATTTATGCGGAGGTGTTTGTAAATACATATAGTTATGTTTGTTTGTGTGTGTGTGTATATGTGTGTGTGTATATGTGTGTGTGTGTGTGCGTGCATTTTGTTTGTGTGAGTGCGTGGGAAAATACAATTTGGAACTATCTAAATCCTTACAATGATTTAGATTTTAAATATCTAAACTTAAGGGAAGACGAACATACATACTGGATCTTCCAAATTTGTTTATATCATTTGAGATGTTCATGGGGTTTCAGAAAAAAATATTATTCTTTTGTAATTCAATAATTTGACTAATTCTAGTTTAAATAATCTCAAAATGTTATAGATGTATGTAGAAACAACTTAAAAATTATACCTTTTATCTTTAAATACCTTTTCTTTTCCTATGAATAGCATTCCCCGAAAAGCAAAACAAAACAAAAACATTAAACATTGAATTTTGCGCTCTTTCTACATATGATCTTAAAAATTGAAATGTTTTGAAAGCTAGGCTGGTTGTTTTGTTTTACGGTGTATCAACCCTTTTCCAGTCGTTTAATGCCGAATTAAGTCCTTTTGATAAAAGTTTCAAAGAATTCAGTTTAGTGTAAGTATATTTTTTTTACACATAGTTGAATGTAAAACAGTTCCATTTCATTCAGTTTAGCATACAAAAACGGTTCTGCTTCAAACAATTCGGTTTAACATCAGTTCACAGTTCAGATCTATTTGACCCATTGATAGGGCCTTTATCAGGTTCCGCCATTCCGGGCCAGAGTGGACCTAGGAGTTATGGCAATGAAAGGGTACACGGCATTCTCCAAAGCTCCAGCATTACTAGAGCTTCAGCATCAGATTGTTTAGCGTCATATCCAGGACACACGTTGGTGGGGGTCTTACCCCTCTGCAGAGAAGCAATTCTACAGCCCACAACCGACTGGGCAATTATTTGAAAGAGAATGGGTCAAGTCATTAGATTACGAAATAACATAATTTTTTTCTGAACTACCCTGTCTAATAAAGTGCTCATGTCTAGACGTCTATATCATTGTGAAGTTAACTCTGTGCCAATTGTTTTGTTTAAATGCAGCAAATTTTGTAATCATCAGATCTGATTCAGCTTGACTTTGTCTTAGTTCTTCAAACGCAGGTGCATCCCAAGATAATGAAAGACATTGATGAATAAGAAAAACTAAAACAAAAAAAACAATACGATGGAGGAGGTTCAGAACATATGAAAGTTTTGCTTTCATAGATGCTTTGACAATTGGCAGAGTCGACCTGTTGAATGTCAAGAAAAAATTGAGCGTTTCTTTTATTGTTAATCCCTCTCCGAGTATAAACAGATTCAGTCACGATACTTTTAAGAACACTTTGTATAACAACACATGTGCACTAAGTTAGTCGTTTGATTTCAGAGCGTTCATAGAGCGAAAAATTATGACACTGGAGTGATTTTAAAAGCTACAGGGTAAGTCTTTCTGGTAGCCTTGTACTATAATAGTCTCTCTCTCTCTCTCTCTCTCTCTCTCTTACACACACACACACACACACATACACACACACACGCACGCTTACACACATATGAATACGTCATTATTGTTATTATTTTTTACATCTCTATTACCTAGTGTCATTTCCTTGGAATCTTAGAAATGGTAATTCTCTTCGGGTCTCTAGAACTCTTCTGAGTATTTTAGCCGATACGAAAAATATTTTAGTTTCTCATTGTCTCCATCATTCCTCTTACATCCTGTTCTTTCATTTGTTTTTCTTTTTTGGCGGGGGTTTCCAAGCCTTTCGGGACTGTTCTTAGCGAATACACTACAATTGGTATCACCGTCATCTTCATATTTCACAGTATTTTCTTTCTATCTCCGACAAGATCTAAATATTTGGCCAACTTTTTGCTTTCTATCATTTACACTTAGTGGTCTGCCAGACCATCACAATCCACTTGATGTTCTTTTCTGTTGTAAATTAACACTAGGTCTGGCCTTCTACTCGGAATGCCGTGCCAACAGACGATACAGTGAAGTTGAAAGAAGGCAAAAAGCGGGAGAGACACAGAGACCTTACCAGAGAACCAAAAAGCTTGGGAACATGAAAGGGATAATCGTAGATACCAATAGTAGTCGGGCCCTTGAATCGGTCTCAAATGAATTTGGAAAAGAGGCTCGATGAACTGGAGACTAGCGAAATAATCGAAACAATCCGAACGACAACGTTACTAAAATCGGTCAGTCTACATAAAAGTGTTGTACGAATAAAAAGAGACATGTTGTCATTCAGCCAGCAGTGATTAAGGGTCAGTTTTAGGTGACGTTAAAAAAGTTTTGAGGACAAAAATTTCGTGCAAATAGATAAAATATTTTCCAAAGTGCTCGATGCTCTTATAAATAGAGACGAATTCAAATGTAAAATATCAAGAGAGTCATGATCCTGAGTACATCGCATGACACAGCGTTTCACGTACGGTAAATTTGTAGGATCACTGTAAGAAATATATTAGTCTGCGATGCTATATTCATTTATTGATTTATTAAACTGAAAATATGGTGGAAATAAAGAGGACACGGCCAGTGTTTGAGATCTGAATCCTTTAAATTTTTATTATATATATATATATATATATGTATATATATATATATATATATATATATATAAAATTTTCATTATATATATATATATATAGATAGATATATATAGTTACGGTATATAAACATTTGGATATAACGGCAATATTCCAGCGTTTTTAGAGATATATGAAATCATGCATGTGAAATCTATCCGTGTATTCACGCCTAAGACCTTTCGAAACTTGTACTTATACCGACAAAAACTTACTCATAAATATGCATTCATGTATGGAAGTGAGTGTTTATGTGTAAGTGTTTGCGTGTGTATGCGTGTGCGTGTGCATGTCTATATCTACATCTGTGTCTTTGTCTTGTAAACTGATCAGATAAGTTAACACCTATAAAATACACACATACATTTACATGTGTGTGTGCTTGCGTACGTGTGTGGATATATATATATATATATATATATATATATATATATACATGCGTGTGTGAGTGTGTGTGGATGTATGGATGCATATATATATATATATATATATATATATATATATGCAAATATACCAGCATATTTATTAACTTATAGATCTATATAAATACATGTATTTGAATTACCCCAACAGGATTATATATATATATATATATATATATATATATGTGTGTGTGTGTGTGTGTGTGTGTGTGTGTGTGTGTGTGAATATATAGAAACATTTGTTTTATCGCTACATGAATACATAATTGTATATAATTTATCCATACACATGTAAACACGAATTTAGATCAGGATACGTGTATAAATATTTACAAACATATAACTAAAGATACACATACACACACATACTTACATGCACGTACATAAATGCATACACACACACATACATACATACATACATACATACATATATATATATATATATATATATATATATATATAATAAGTATCCTTACATCTAAAGTCACATGTCATCCAACAATG
>OY757912.1:43744227-43796727 GCA_963585895.1 Sepioteuthis lessoniana | reverse complement strand
ATATATATATAATACATTGTCGTGTTTGTGACCCTGTCTTTCACGCATTTTGCATTCGTCAGAGAGAATGCAAAATACTTGAAACCCAGGGCCACAGACACTACCATCCGATATATATATAATTATATATATATATATATATATATATATGTGTGTGTGTGTGTGTGTGTGTCAAATGCTCTATCAGCATTGATATTGAACGCATTTTAGCAATACTCCAAAATTAGGTCCACCATTATCTTACCAAGTGAGCGAGTAAGAACCTTAAACCTCTTGTATATATATATATATATATATATATATATATATATATATATATACTGAAAAAAAATTTACACTCTAAAGGACGGTGTTGGCTACAGTATGTGTATTAGGGCCGAGTACACTTCATGCACTCTTCATTTTTTATCCGGTGCATGTATTGATTTGTGTATGTGATCACTTGCTGGAATCAAACTATATTACAGCTTGGGATATCTTAGGTAAATTGATGCACATACTCAGGGTATTGTAGTTTTATTTGTAATACATCTCTGTCTGTCTGTCTCTTTTCTCCCTTACTTTCTATCCCCCATCTCTCTCCCTTTCTCTTTCACTCACACATTCTCTGTCTCTTTTTCTCTCTGTATATCTATCTTTATCTCTCTATATCCGTCTGTCTGTCTCTTTTTCTTTTTCTTTCTTTATATATATATATATATATGTGTATGTGTGTGTGTGTGTGTGTGTTCATATTAATACTACATATACTTTTCTGTATGTATCTATAGAGCAAAAAGGATAAATGCGAATATATTGGTAGGTATAAAACATATAACAAATAAGACTAATATATATATATATATATATATATATATATATATATATATATATATATATATATATATATATATTTATCCAAGCACTCATGTATATATGAAGATTTACGCATTGTGTAATAGTTAAAGGAAGTGAACACGGTGACCCAAGTTCAAATTCTACATGAGGCTGTTTTCGTTTCACATGCCACAAATAAACTTGGGAAAGGTCTGACATCTACTACTCTCCGGCAATCAACGGGGACATGGTTGGGCAGGCTGAGATATTTTTACTTGGTGTTGCAATCAGTATAGGAAAAGGAAAACTCTGTATTCAAAAGCTGTTATAACACTCCTAAAAACTGTCATTGTGTCGCATCTGACTTGTGCCTAGGGCTTATATATATATATATATATATATACCCCTGGAGAAAAATATCAGACCATCCTCAAAAATGAAGAAAAATATATTGTTTACGATTTCTAACTCGCCCTTTAGCATAATTATTAGAGTGTTCGCAAATTGTCCGGGTGACCGGAGTTCAATACCAGGTTGAGTCATACTAAAGACTCAAAAAATGGTACTTGCTTGACACTCAGCATTATAAGTTAAGGATCAAGGGTAAATTGGAGAAATCCAGGGAATGGAGTGGCACCCTTCCTTACACCTTGGTGTAGTAGCTATTGAAAAGGAAGCCTTCGAGTCACCCTCGGCTGCTGTCTCTGACTTTACAATTTCTAAATTATGAAAATCAGATATATGGAAGATAAGGTTAAACAAGATTTAGATTTAAAATAAGAAGAAATTTCAATTCATTTTTATATGTATATTATTTTATATCTATATTAGCACTTTTGGGAAATTTTTAAAATTTATTTTTGACATAAATATAAGACCACCAATAAAAACTAAAGATAAAAGGACTTAATTTAATTGAAAAGTTTATTATATATAGTCTACGCAATATAAAAGCTATTAAAACTGTCTTACTTAAAATACTAAAGTCATGAATGGCTAAAGGAACTAAATTATCTTAATTTGAGAAAGGTAAAATTACAGCAATGAAAAGAATCGGAAAATCTCAGAGAGAAACTTCGAAGGCCTTAGGAAGCAGTAAAACCGTTATCTGCAATAACTTGAAAAGTCTAAATAAGTATGGAACTAGAAAACCGACTAGCAGGCCACAAAAATTATCACCACAATTCAAGGGAAGAATTGTTCGCAAAGTAAAAAAGAAAACTTCGACAACTTCAAAAATATTGAAATATTTTGTGGCTGCTCCTTGCAGTACTAAAACAATTAGATGGCATTTAAACAACGAAACATTAAGCATAAGAAAAGAATTCCTTGTCCAAGGTTAACAATGAAACATAAAGAGAAACGACTGCAATATGCTCGTCAATATCAAACCATGAATGCTAAAGAATGGCGAAAAGTTTTCTTGGAAGGAAAGAAATTCAGTTTAAACGATCCAGATATGGTTTTCAGAAGTACTGGTACGCAAAAAATTCCCCGAAGAGGATGACTCAACAAGTCATAGTGGAGGAGGATCTCGTATGAACTGGAGGCAGGGGCCTTCTCATCTTCCAGAAAACTTAAACTACAATTTGTCAGTGGTCGACAAAAAGCAGCAGATTATGTGAAGATGCGAAATAATTCATCTCTCGCACAAGAAGGGCGTTATTTATGTGGAGAGGAATGGATTTTTCTGCAAGACAATGTTGCTATCTACAAGGCATCAATAACAAAGAAGTACTTGCTTGAACAAAAAATAAAACTTTTTAACCCCCAGACATCAGTCCTATAGAAAAACTTTTGGGGATTGATTGTTGCAAAAGTTTATGAAGGAGGTCGACAGTACTGAGCAATTTCTGAACTCAAAAATGCAATCTTGGACGCAGGAAAAAAAACATTCAGTTCAACTTCAGAAGCTAGTTGATAGTATGCCAAACCGAATTATTGATGTCATCAAATCTAACAGCGGATCTACAAAATATTAGATTAATAAAATTTGCCTTTATATTCTATAGTTCTGCTCGTTGGTCTTATATTTATGTCAAAATAAAGTTTTAAAATTAAGCATAAATTCTAATATACATATAAAAAGTGAATTAAAATTTTTTCATATATTAAATTTAAAAGCCTTTTACTCTTATCTTCCATATATCTGCTTTCCATAATTTAAAAACTGTAAAGCATATCTTTTTCTTCATTTTTAGTGTTTGTCTTATATTTTTGTCCAGGAGTGTTTTTGTATCAGTATAGTGGTTAGTGTGTTCGCCCATGATCTGGGAGACCGGGGTTCAATCCTAGGTCGACTCATACCAAAGACACAAAAATGGTACTTAATGCCTCAACACAGTAATATAAGGTACGGATCAAGGGGGTTGGAGCAATCCATGGAAAGGAGTAGTGCCCTCTGGTACACCGACTGACTTCGGCCAACTTACTTTATATATATATATATATATATATATATATATTGTTTAAAAGTATATTAAAATATACTTTTAATGAGATCAGATGTGATTTTATTCAATTTTAAGGAATTTAATAACCATCTCTATATATATGACTCTTGTAATAGGGATTGGAATCTATGGTATGCCTTTAATTATGTCTATTCATATTTACAAAATTTTATGTATGTGGGGGCACTAAATGAAGATCGGAATCGCTACCGTTGTAATTATTTTTGAGACCACCTTTTGATACACCGCGATTTATTTATATTCATTTACTTGGCACCAAAACATGACTGCAATCATTCTGACGAGGATCGAACTCTCTGTATTATTGAATTGGCCAGAAAGACAACTTTGTTAGCCATATATTGGCACTTTCGACACATGTGCCAAGATATATATATATATATTATATATATATATATATATATATATACATTCGTGTCCATTAGAAGATGTTGGCATGCGTACAATGCAATGAACGTTTCAACCATGGATATGTGGAGATAAGGTCGAAGATGTACCAATATATGTGTGTATAAATGTGTGAGTGGGTGAGAGAGGGAGAGAGAGAGAGAGAGAAACAGAGAAACAGAGAGAGAGAGAGAGAGAGAGAAATAATAATACAATGAAGTGGAATTATAGAACGTGCTTTTTATTTATATCTATTTATTTATATCTTTTTATTTATATCTCTTTACCCAACAACTCAGCTCTGAGCAAGGTGCGACACAACATCAATTTTAACACTGGTTTTAACTGGTTTGAATTCAGAGTGTTCTTTCCCTTAGATTGGTTATCATTATAAGCATCACCATCATGTCCAGCTGCCAACATAGATTTCCCAAACTCTCTCTCCCTCTCTCGCCATCCGTCTCTATCATCCATCGCTTTCGGCTGGTCTTCTAAGCTGCATCCAGTGTCCGTACGGAGCTGTAGTTGGTCATCCAACCATTGCGCATCTATGTAAAGGCGTCCGTAGGAGAACATTGCTTATGTGTTCGTCCTAGTTCCTCCAGCAGTGTTTCGCATGCCTTGTTTCTCTAATTAGGATAGTCTTGGAGATGGGTGGCAGGAGACCGTACAGCAGCTGTTTTGCGAGATGTTGCTTCCAGGATTTGTGCATCCTTGTACAATTGCCGCCAAGCTTTCTTTCTGTATGCTAAGTCAGCGTCTATGTGGTGCACTTATACAGTCGTATGGACACGACTGCTGCTTGGTAAAAAATGGCGTTTTATTTTATCGGAGGGGTCTGACTTCCATATGACCGATAACCTATTGATAGGTGTCCATGCCTTAGCTAGTCTCATATTGATGTCATTTAGCGATAAATATGAGATAACACTAAGAAACAAATTTTGGTTATCATGCCCAGCGAGCAATCTTGAACAAGTCCTGGCGGCAACACCCCACAAGACACCAACTCAACAGCCACCTGCCTTCTATCACGAAAACTATTCAAGTTAGACGAACCAGACATGCAGGACACTGCTGGAGAAGCAGGGACGAACTCATAAGTGATGTACTCTTATGGACCCCAATACATGGCCGTGCAAAAGCAGGACGACCCGCACGAACATACATTCAGCAACTATGTGAGGATACAGGATGTTGTCCTGAAGACCTGCCTGAGACGATGAACGATAGGGAAAAGTGGCGAGAGAGGGTCAGGGATATCCGTGCTACCAGCACGAAATGATGATGATGATGATATATATATATATATATATAGTCATCCACAGACAGACTGTTTCGTTCTATCAGAACTCTTCTGTGTGGCTAGACACGCAGGACGCTCGAAGCCGGGATCGAAACCCGTCCAACTTTACGTTAGACTGTGTTTCAGACCACTTGGCCACCAAGGGGAATTTTAAGGTATTTTTATTTTTAGAAACAGCAGCAGCGGCCTTTGTTTACATTTTTTTATACGCTATGAAGCTTTTGATTATGAAACCGACTTGCAGAGGTAAGATTTCTTCCTTCTCTACTGGACAGTACTTGAACACTTTCTCGATGAAAGAAAAACGTTTTAAAACGATTTGCACCATAATATATATATATATATATAGAGAGAGAGAGAGAGAGAGAGAGAGAGATAGATAGATAGATAGATTGATTAAAAGTTATTAGCATGAGTTCAGAGCAATGGAATTTTAAGTCGGCCTACGTGGATATATACGAGCATATCCACAGCAAATACCATCTGAATTTTATTCAAACATTTCCCTTAGAATATTTTATCTACGTGAATAAAGTATTTTTGGTAGGTGCCCATGGTGTAATGGTTATCGTCGCAGGAATTGGACACGGCGACTCGAGTTCAAATCCTGGACTGATTGCATTTCACATAGCACTAATACCCTTGGGAAAGGTATGAATCCAATTATTCTCCCTCCAGATATGGGTAAATAGTAGGGCAGACTAGGTTCTTCAGCCTTGGTGAGGCAATTAGTCTAGGAGAAGGAAAACTCTGAATTCAAACCTGTTAAACTCCGCTTAAAAAATTGACCTTGTGTCATATCCTGCCCGAGCGGAGGGGTTGGGTAAATACGATAAAGTATTTTGACGAGGACTTGGATTATGTCAAAAGTAAGTACATTTTCCATAAAAAAAATTCTTTATTCTTTACGCTACTGATTAATCGCATAAATAACATATACGAGGATCAGCTGAAAAGTTCATGGTATGACCAAGATACACTTCTGGATTGTGACCAAGTGAGGGTTTTTTTTCTCGAAATGATCCTATTTACCCAACCCCTCTGCTCGGGCAGGATATGACACTAGGTCAATTTTTTAAGCGGAGTTTAACAGGTTTGAATTCAGAGTTTTCCTTCTCCTAGACTAGTTGCCTCATCAAGGCAGAAGAACCTAGTCTGTCTTACTATTTACCCATAGCTGGAGGGAGAATAATTGGATTCATACCCTTCCCAAGGGTATTAGTGCTATGTGAAATGCAATCAGTCTTTTCCAGGATTTGAACTCGTATCGCCGTGTCCATATCCTGTGACAATAACCATTACACCACGGGTATATGATTACCCTTGTAGTCAATACATTTCTTACATCGGTGTTACCGAGCTTGGATCGCATTGACTTAAGAAGAAGTCATCACCAGCAGATATGACGTCACCATGTGTACTTTTTCTTTAATTTCTTAGTTTATGAACTTTTCAACCTGTCCTTATATTTGTCCGTCAGTGCAGTTTATGCTATCTTCTAGATGTTAGCAATTACAGAGATGAGTTCTGTCGGGCACAAGGCCTTCTTATTTCATAGAGAAAATATCTAGAATCGAATCCAGAAGCAGTTTTCTGCAAAGCTAAGATGAGACTCACAGGCCATTTACTAATAAGGGAACTTCGTTAGATTTGATCAAATTAGCGATTAACTTCGATACAAATTTGTTAACTTTCAATTTACGGTAGTCCATTTTCTTCGGATGTGGTACAGCTAAAGATGAACTTATAGACACACAAACACAGACAAACACTTTTGGGTATATACAGAAAAAAGGGAAAAAAATCTGGTTTATTCAAACAAAAAATGGATACATGAATACAAATATAAGCAGTGGTGTATCTTTTTTTTCATTTATAAATAAAAAATAAATTGTCTATAATTTCACTTCATATTTTATAGTATTTTTGTAATCTCACTCTCTCTCGCTCACACACACTCTCTCTATTTCTCTTTCTCAATCTCCCTCTCTCTCTCCCTCTTTCTCTCTTTATCACATACACGAACACACAGATACACACCCGTACGTGTATATGGAAGCGTTTGTAGCATAATGTTAACGCCGTAGAAAATAGATATGATGAGCCGTGTTCAAACCTGGATGAGGCTATTCATATTTTTAATAGCGATGATACACCTGTGAATGATCTGACTCCAACTATTCTCTCTCGAACAATGGTTAAATAGTAGGGCAGACTAGGATCCTTAAACTTAATATGGCAACCAGTCTTGGAAAAGGAACACTTCGAATATTGTAGCTTAAAAATTGACCTTGTATCATATCATGCAAGGAGCAAAGGGGATATGTTAAAATATATATATATATATATATATATATATATATATATAGAGAGAGAGAGAGAGAGATGTGTGTGTGTGTGTATGTGTCAAAGTTATAGTAATGAAGCTAGCATGAGGAGGTAAAAAATTTTTATTTTCGGTTCTATATTGCTCTACTGTCGAGTATTTGAGCCCTTCCTTATTTAAGTTTTAAAAGGGTTTTAAAAGTGCAAATACAAAAAGCAATAAACAAAACACGTGGACTAAATAAGGGTAATTACTATTTTTAGCAGAGACAATCGAAAACAGATAAACCCTATGCAGACGCTCACACTTTTATTAATATATATAATCATTTTCTTTCTTTTCTTATATATATATATACTGAGAGAGAAAAAATATCGACGGAAGTTGAATTGATTATATTTGTTTTAAAACAGGGTTTCTGATATGCAGTATTTCCTTTAAATTCTCTTTGTGTAAATAAATAATCTGTTCGCGTCAATATTTATACGCTCACAGATGGATAGAAAGATAGGAACAGACTAAGATAAATATAATGAGACATGGACAGATGAATAGATGGATAAAAAGAGAGAAAGCGAGAGAGAGATAAACACACTGAAATAGATAGAATTTTTTATATATATATATATATATATATATATATAGAGAGAGAGAGAGAGAGAGATTAATTGAATGGGTTAAATGAATTCATTAACAGGTGAAAGTTTTGCCATGTCTCGAGTCTCGATCCATTGACCCTGGATGATAACAATTTCAAGTGACTGAGCTTCTCTTTTAAATCTCTCTCTCTCTCTCTCTCTCTCTCTCTCTCTCTCTCTTTCTTTTTTCTCTCTCCCTCTCTCACTCTCTTTTTTCGCTCTCCCTCTCTCACTCTCTTCACACAGAATTTTATATATATATATATATATATATATATATTCAAATGGAAAAGGCAGTTATTTATAGTCTGAGATATTATAGAAGTAGGTCTCCTATATATATATATATATATATATTGCGACTCTTTTATAAATGTTTGGCGATATTATAACAACTGCGAACTTATGATAATTGACTAGACAGTAAATCTGTAGCGGGTAGGAGGTGTGGTACACGATCAAACGCTGTTCTTCACCGGCTTTTCGTTTTGTATTTCTAGATAACAATGCAGTAAAATTCGGCTAGTCCTTCATTTCAATTCGACGTCACCATCGACTTTTTGTTGAATTCAAATGGAAATAAAAATATAAATAAATAAACGAGTAAATAAAATCGTACACGAGACTGGGCAACGCCACGAGGATCCAGGGAAATACAGATGAACTCATTTCGCACAGATATCCACAAGGCGCTTCGCTAGGCCCTGTATCTTTATGAAGTCGTATGGATAGTGTATTTGCTCATAGCCTTGTACAACGTACGTGACAGCATTTATATGAAAAGACAGAGAGAGAGAGAGAGAGAGAGCGAGAGAGCGAGAGAGAGAGAGGCAGAGAGTCATAAAGAGAGACTAAACAGAGGGTTGGAGAGAACTACCTGTTGCTTGTGACTTGTTGCAGTGCTTACTCTCCTATAAATATATTGATCGAATATTCGAGCTGCGATCGCCAGGAAGATAGATCTGCAGACCTCAAAGACTGGGCGCATAAATGCGTCGGTGCTGGTCGTTTTCCTTATGCGTCCTTCTGTGTGTGTGTGTGTGTGCGCGCGCATGCGCGTATCTATCCGTGTCAGAACGCAAGCGCGCTGGCATCCGTGCGTACGAACGCGTGTATATCAATTTACTTTTGTTTCTGTAATTTCTAAATGATTTTTCTGTTTAAAAAAAAAAAAATAATTTTTTTGTACCTGAGCGTGATTTTAAAAAAAAAATACTATCCCCCAATCAAAAAGATTTGATGAAGTCATTTCTGCAGAAAATTAAAAAATTGTGGTAGGTTCACCGTGTAAACTGTAAAGTATAGTCAAATTAAAATTGTTTAGTGTCCTGAGTAAGACACTAAACTGAATTTAACGGTGAGACTTCTGTTTTGGAGATATGAGGTGTGTGGAGAGGTTCTTCTTTGCCATGACTCTCAGATGCACTCTGACCCGGAGTGGAAGTACCTACCAGAGTCCCGTCCGTCGGTAAAATAGATATGTTATAAAATTCGATGGAGCCGTTTGGAGATAACCCCCACCCCCCAAAAAACACAACTACATAGAAATGTAAATATGAACGTGATTCCCGAAACTCTAGACATGAAATAAGCCTAGATGGATTGTTGTGTCGTTACAATCAAACAATTAATGAATTAAATGATGTTCTTATCGCTCTATGAAATATGTAAGAATAAGACATACACATACATATAAGTACACAATATATATATATATATATATATATATATATATATATATGTGTGTGTGTGTGTGTGTGTGTGTATATATATATATATATAGGCAGCTAGTTATCAAAGCATATTCAGTTAAAGACTGCGGATTGTTTTCTATTCAAGATTTTCAAATGAAGACGATCAAGTTTTCATGTTATTTTTCTTACATCTGGGTCAAGATGGTAACATAAGTGCCATAAATCAGCATCTGATGGCAAAACACGATAAAGACACTGACAAACACAAATCCCTCGATATACGAAAGATCCTAATCAACAACACAAAACTTATAAATGAAAATAACAAAAAAAAAAAAGAATCGCTTTCAAATCCTCGAAGCAATACCTATAATAACTAAAAAAAAAAAAAAAATACTTGGAAAAAATAGCGTACAATACAGGTATGAACATGTTGATTATATTCAATCACAAACTTTACGATTACTCCTAACAGAATGAGCCATTCCCATATCAAAAATAAACCACACTCCAAATAAATATAAATCAAACACATAGCAACAAACAACTTAACACAACCCCGAAGGATGACCACTGAAATGTTCGTAAGCGCTTGAAGACTTTCTTCACCACCTTGACCCAGAGATGAGAAAAATAACAAGAAAATTTTAACGTTTTCACTTTAGGATCTTGGAATGAAAGCAATCTGCTCTCTTTAACGGAACCTGCTTTGATACATAAGTTAGAAGATGCGAATTGAATCCGACAGAATGTAAGTACAAAAGGGTAAAACGGAAGAAAGATATATGTAGGTATATTTGATGACTTATTTTATTCATCATGCTGACGCGTTTCGACATCCAACGGAATAATTTTTTTTTTCTGTTATATACCTCACACTTAAAATAATTTTGATAAAATATTTTTGTATTCGGACAAAACTTTGAAGTGGAAACGCTTCGGGACGATAAATTAAACAAATCATCAAATGTACCTACATATATCTTTCTTCCGTTTTGGCATATATATATATATATGTGTGTGTGTGTG
Organism: Sepioteuthis lessoniana; assembly: GCA_963585895.1. Taxonomy (NCBI): domain Eukaryota; kingdom Metazoa; phylum Mollusca; class Cephalopoda; order Myopsida; family Loliginidae; genus Sepioteuthis; species Sepioteuthis lessoniana. Next base: position 43,786,057 of record OY757912.1, on the reverse strand, counting down.
TGTGTGTGTGTGTGTGTGGAGAAAAATTGATAACAAGGCAATCCAAGGAGAAGGAGAGATTTATTGAGAAGTAAAGTCACTAATTAAACAGCCAAGTTTTTCTTGTTATAAAAATTTTTCCCCAAGATTTTTGTATTTTTAAACATCCATCGTTGACTTAACATCGCTAATATTATCCCTCGTGTTCCTGATGATTGTTCAGTAGAACCGAAGCGCTATATTGTCGACTTTACTTCTCAATAAATCTCTCCTTCTACTTGGATTGTCTTGTTATCAATTTTTCTCTGTATATTGTCGGATTACAATCCACTATTTACTTCCATATATATATATATATATATATATATATATATATATATATATATAAACATTGTACATTTAAAACTATTTGTAGGACGACCTTCCATTTTTAACACTCATTTTAGGATTATCAGGGAACTTTTCTGTTTCTTTTCCTTTTTAAAGAGCATCAAACGAAAAAATATTCATGTTTTTACAAACATTACAGCACATATGTCTTTTCTGTTTTAGTTTGTATCAAGTGTATTTTCTTTTTATACAGACCTTACAATTAAAAGCTTGTTCCTTGTACACATCTAAGAATTATCGGTAATTCTACTTTACTATTATTCAAGTCTCCGTGTGTCTTTCACGTCAGTTTTAACCGGTGGCTTTTCACTGAAGTCTGAGTGACAAGCAAGTCCCCAAAGGTCTCCAGGACTCTTTGAAGTATTCTTGCTGATCTTAGCGGCACCGATTCTTTCACTGATCTCCAGTTATTTTAGGCCTTTGTGAAAGGTTCCGAGTGCATTAACTACAATTGATACCATTGTTACTTCCATGCTTTACAAATTTTCAGCTTTTCTATTTTATTTATTTTATCTTTTTTATCTGTCTTCCCTTTTGATGACAAGTTCTTTTCCTCGTGTTAATTGACAGTACGTCTTGTATTCTGGCCTGGGTTGAGGGATCTATTTGTATTTCGAAGTTTCAGTGAATTTTTTGCGTCTTATATTTTTGGAACAATTCTGGTTTGGGCATAATTTTTTTTATCAGTAGAGTGAAATTTTGCATAATTTTCTGCGAATCACCTTTCCCGGCCGGTCATGTCTACTCTTGTATTTCTTTTGTGCCAGTAAGCTGAGTTCCATTTTTTTGCCATTTATTGTCATTATTATTTTATTACTTGCAACTGTTTTCATTTTAGGTTTGGTATGATTTCTTTGTTTAATAGCATATCAACCTTTCTGGGACATTTAATGCCAAAACCATCCTTTTAGAAGAACCATAGTGATGTTATTATCCATAACTGGGATTTTTCATTTTAGATTTAACTGGTGACATTTTGCAGAAATCTGAGTGACAATAACTCCTCAGGTCCTCATAATTCTTTTACGTTTTCTTGCAGATTTTAACATTGTTCCGAACTGGATAGTCTCAATTCTTTCTTTGATCTCATGTTCCTCCGGTCTCTTTTCCAGGCTTCGAGGGACATTGCCAAGGACACCAAGTACAATTGGAGTCACTGTCACTTTCATAGTCCACAGCTTTTTCTGCTCTCTAGAAAAATACAGATATTTTTCTCTTTTAAATTCTTTTATTTTCACTCGACTGTCCGTTAAAACGGCAAAATCCACGAAGTGACAAGATCTTTTCTTCATAATAAACACAAGGTCTGGTTTTCTGGCCGGGATATGGTTATCCATTGGATTTCATGCATCGCATTTTTAGGATATTTTCTGGTTTGTGAATAGAGGATTTTTAACTAGGGCTATAAATCTAGTCCCTAACACAATTCACTGTGAATCTCTTTTCCCTACCTACTCATAACTTCTTTTCTATTATTTTCGTGCTAGTTTCCCACATTTCATTATCATACGACTTGGGAATCTTTCATACCAGCATCAGCTGGTTGTCTTTCATTGGAGTGTGAGTGATAGCACATTGCCTCAGGTCTCCAGGACTCTTCTCAGTATTCTAGATGATCTCAGTAATGCTGTGGTCCTGATAGTCTCAGTTTTTTTTCTTTGGTTTCCGATCCCCCCAGTCTTTTTTCCAGGCCCCTAGGGACCGTTCCAAGTGCACCTACTAAAATTGGTATCACCATCGCATTTATCATTATTATGAGCCGTGCTTATACCATTTGTTAGTATAGTCAAATTTAAATTTCTTGCACAATTGCAGGTGAATCACCTTGCCCACGCAGTCGTGTCTAGCCTTATAATCCTTCAGTTCTAATTTGCTTCATTTGCTTATTATGTGGTTCATGGTTTCGTCTCTATCACAATATAGCCTATATTTGCTATTATTTTATTGTTGCTATTATTGTTAATTTTTCATTATTTTCCCCTGCCAATTCTTCACAGTACCGTTAGCAGATTGTCTTTCACCGGAGTCTTAATGACAGCCACCTTCTGCAAGTCTCACAGACTTTTCCCATAATTCTAACTTTTGGATGGTCTCTGAGCGATCCTGTATTTCCAACTCTTCCAGCCACCTTACCAAGCTTTGCAGATCGTTCCAAGCGCACCATTTTCAATTGGAATCTCATTCATGTTCTATAGCGTTTTTAGTTCTCTTACAACGTCTAAGTATTTGTCTCTCTTTTTGTTTTCTTTGATTTTCACTCGGAAGTTTATCTTTTTTGTTTTATTTTTTCTTAATTATTACTAGGTCTACTCTTCTGGACTGGATTGGGTGATTTGTTAGTATTTCAAAATCCCAGAGAATTTTGTATGTCTGAGGTTTCAGGATCAATTCTGGTTTTGCGTATACCATTTGGTAGTACGGTCAAATTTCAATTTCTGACACAATTTACAAAGAATCCCTTATCCCACCCAATCATGTGTCGTCTTGTACTCCCCACCCTGCACTAGTTTGCTTGCTTATCATGTGATTAATCATTTCATTTCTATCATTACGTAACCTTCTGTAGCTATTCTCTTGTGTTTTATCTATTTTCGCTTTAACATTGTTGGTTCTTTTAGCTTTGTCTTGTGCTGTTATTTGAAGAGATTCACTTCCTCTCTTAAATTGTCCTTTTCTCAGCCATATTCAGATTTTCTAGGCAGTTTGTCGCTTGAAATGTGCTTACATGTCACTTGAAATATCAATTATCATTTGTATTTTACTCCTTTGAGAGTTTCTCACACCAGTTAGCTGATGGTTTTTCTCTGGACTTTGAATGCGAGCAAGTGTCCTTAAGTCTCCAGGTTACTTATCAGTATTCTTGCCGATCTTAATAATACTGTAGTCTCCGCTTGTCCTCTTATACTGTAGTCTCCGCTTGTCCTCTTATTTCCAAGTCTCTCAGTCCCTTTGCCAATCCTTTGGGGACTGTTCCAAGTGCACCAATGACAATTTGTATTACCGTCAACTTCTAGTAAGGTCTATAAATTTATCATTTTTTTTCGCTTTCTTCTAATTTTATTTTGTGATCCGCCGGGACGACAAAGTCTTCAATTCAACAAGTTCTCTTTTTCTTGTTAATTATTACTAAGTCTGGTCTTCTGGCCGAGATCAAGTGAGCTGTTTGTATCTGAAATTCCCAGGGCAGTTTGAGTATCGCATTCTTCACAACGGATTCTGGTATATTCATATACCACTTGTTTGTATGATCAAATTTAAATTTCTTGCACAATTCCGAGTGGATAACCTTGCCCACCCCCACAAGTCATGTCTTGTCTTAACAAAACTAAACTAATTGTTATGTTTTTTTCACTCCGAGCGAACTTTTTACATCAAACTTAGTTGGGTGTCTTTTACTGGAGTCTGAGTCACAGCAAGTCTCCCCAGGTCTCCAGGACTCTTCGCAGTATTCTAACCGATCTTAACAATGCTGTAGTCTGTATGGTCTCGATTCTTTTCTTTCTCTGATAACCAATTGATCAAGTTCAATTTCCATACCTTCCGGAACCGTTCCAAGTGCATCAGTAACAATTGGTAGGACCGTAACCCTCAAGTTCCAAAACTTTCTTAGTTCTCCGGCAAGGTCCACGTATTTGTTAATCGTTTCCCTCTCTTTTATTTACACTCTGAGATTTGCTGGAACGGCAAAATCTACTAGACGGCAAGTTATTCTAGTTAATTAACTCTAGGCCAAATCTTATGGCCACGATTAGGTGATCCATTTGTATCTTAAAGCCCCGAGGATTCTATGCACCCCATAATTGGGGACGAATTCTGGTTTTCTCATATATTATTTATAAGTATAGTCAATTTTCAGTTTCTTGCACAGTTCTATGTGAATCATCGTGTATTATTTCTATTATTAGTATGTACTCCCAGTAAATTTTTCACACCAGCATTAAGACTTCTCAGGAGGTGCCCGTGATGTAATGGTTATCGTCGTAGGAAATGGACACAGTGACTCGAGTTCAAATCCTGGACGAGAATGATTGCATTTCACATAACACTAATATCCTTGGGAAAGGTATGGATCCAATCATTCTCCCTCCAGCTATGGGTAAATACTAGGTCAGACTGGGTTCTTCCAGCTTGGTGAGGAGAAGGAAAACTCTGAATTCAAACCTGTTAAACTCCGCTTAAAAAATTGACCTTGTCTTATATCCTGCCCAAGCGGAGGAGTTGGATAAATAGGATCAAGACTTCTCAGTTTTCCCAAAACTCTTTGCTGATCTCAGGATTGTGGTCGTCTGAATGGTCTCAATTCTTCCCCGTAATTCAATTTCCCGAGTTTTCTAGGTTTTTAGAAGTATTCTGGAGTGAAAAGGTTTTCTTTGCTATATTTAACGATATACCAACATGTTATGGGTTATTTATTGCCAAAATTAGATACATTTGTAAACGTTGGATTATGGTCCTAAGTTATATTTTCAATAATCAATATTTCCGAACAAGAACCTTCAAGTAACGGATTTTCAGAGTACATGATATATATATATATATATATATATATATATATATATATATAATCAAATATTGGAGGCAGAGGTTTGGATTTCACTTCACAAAAGAGCCACGCGGGGGAAGGCTAAACTCATTTTATTCTTCCCCAAGCAATGGGAAAATTGCAGGGGAGACTAAGCTTTTTAGTTTTGATAAGGCAATATGTCTCTCTCTCTCTCTCTCTCTCTCTCTCTCTCTCTCTCTCTCTCTGTGTATGTCTGCATATATGTATGTATGTTTGTAAGAAGCTTCAAAAACAACCACATGGAACATAGTACAGTCATTGAAGACGGTGCACTGATGATGGTTAATCAGTTAATTTACAAGATAGTGATCTGTAAAGAAGATAATCGACCACTCCGACAAGAACAAAGCACTTCGGAAGCAGAACTCAATTTCGGTTCCTGAGCATGTTTGTAACATCTGTAGACGGTTTTGTTTTTCCTAAGCCGGACTTGCTAATCATATGAAATCTCATGTTTGAAAAATATCGAAGACCCGTTTTAGAGAAGTCCTTTCGGAGCACACAGATGGTGACAAAGGTTTGCGAGTGTGAGAATTCACATGAGGATTTACCGGGGCATCGTCAACGTAAAAAACACCAGCTAATTCTTTTGCCAGACATGCAACAGGGCAAGTGAAGGTTTACTTGGGTTTAGAAGTCACACTCTCTACCAAGGCTACTCTTAGCGAATAGAGGGGAGAGCCTTCTTCTACAAAGAAGAGACAGTCACTGTTGTGTGTATGCATCTATGTATGTATGTATGTATATGATTGTGTTTTTACTTGCTGAGATGTTGCAGTATTATTTTTTTTATAACTGATCTGAAATGCTAGAAATTATAAAATCCTTGTAAAATTGGTTTAAAAGAAAATTATCCTTTTATCAAAAATAAGTGGGATATATCTATTTATGGTTGATATATAGACAGATATATAGATGGATATATTCCCCTTATCTTTTGATTGCCTAATCACCGACTGAATCTCTGCAGAGGGGTAAGAACCCCCAACGAGAATCCTGGTTATGGTACTAAACAATATGATGCTGGAGTTTGGGGAATGCAGAACACGCCTCCATTGCCATTACTGCCAGGTCCATTCTGGCCTGGAGTGTAAGCACCTAATGAGGTCCATTCTATGAGTCAAATAGAATAAAAATACCTACTAAATTAGTTGAAATAAAACTGTCTTGATATCTAAACTGCGTATTTATGCTAAACTGAAATGCTTGAAATAGAACAGTTTTGACATATAGACTGGATACTTATGCTAAACTGAATTATTTGAAATAGAACCTTTTGACATTTCAACTATACTTAAACTAAATTGAATTGTTTGAATTAGAACTGTTTGACTAAACTGAATAGTTTGAGATAGAAATGTTTTTGACAATTAAACTGCGAAGCTGAAATAGAACTGTTCATTTGTATGAAAATGGATTTGGCATTAAATAACCGACAAAGTTTGATATGCCACAAACCCAAACAAACTTATCTGTTGAATATCAATATAACCCCTACAAAAAAGTAGCTATACAAAAAAAGTTTTGGGCAAATCTTCAATGAGAGTTATAGTTGAATTAATTGAAAGTCAATATAAAAATATCGAATGATCCCAGGAAGGATTCTAAATATAAATTTCTAAATTTGGCAATACTTCTCTACTTATAAGATTGACACTACATAATATTCGTGAATTAGTGTTTTAAAATTTAACTTCCTTCCGCTTTAACCAAATCTCAGTAAATAATACATCAATTCAATTTTACGTATTCTAGGATTTATAGATTTTATGGAAACAGTATAAGTTACGAGATATCTAAAATTTTGATGACCGATTTTTCCATTGAATTTACATATATACTTGAAATGCTATATATTTATATTATAAATGCGCTCACAGGCAGAAGGATTAATAAAATACCCGGGTTTTGTGCATGCTTCGTCTACGTAAATAGATATAAATAGGAGAAAGAAAGAGAGAGAGAGAGAGATGCGAATAAACAGTGGTCGATATATATATATATATATATATATATATATATATATATATATATATATATATATATATATATTTGTCTCGATTTGTTCAAATGAATAAACAAATTGAAAATGATCATTCTTAAATATATGGTTTTGTTCGAACTGGTTATCCATCACTTTGAAGGTATATACATACATACATATATATATATATATATATATATATATATATATATATGTGTGTGTGTGTGTGTGTGTGTGTGTGTGTGTGTGAACGATTTTTATTTTAATGTTCTTGTTTGTGTGGGGCTGATTGGAGTAGATTCAGCGTCTGCGTTTAAACCCCTTATAATATTTAGAATTTTGAAAGCCGACTGGCTTCATGGCGCAAAAGAATTTTTATGTTTTATATCTTCTTATTCTGTTGTGCATTGTACTTAGTATCTATATCATTTCATAGAGGCACCAAAAGGGTTACAAGATATTATGTCGATATTATTTATTATTACATTGTCTAAAGTAAATGCCAAAAAAACAACCCCGTATGTTTGTTAACTGATACCTGACAGAAAATGGCCTACCGGAAATAGGAAGAATTTTAAATTTTCGTCATATATAATAAGAATTAGTTTAGTGTAGTTTCTTTGCTTAATGACATATCAATTTTCAAGGGTTATTTAAAGTCAAAGCTATGCTTTTAGAAAAACAGAAATGGTACTATTTACCAACCCCTCCGCTCGGGCAGGATATGACACTAGGTCAATTTTTAAGCGGAGTTTAACAGGTTTTGAATTCAGAGTTTTCCTTCTCCTAGACTAGTTGCCTCACCAAGGCTGAAGAACCTAGTCCGTCCTACTATTTACCCATAGCTGGAGGGAGAATAAGGGGGTTCATACCTTTCCCAAGGGTATTTGCCCGAAAGTGAACGTAATAGCGTGACTGGAGTACGAACTCGCGTACTACGATTCCGCAGTTCATCGCTTTAACCATTACACCACGAGGACACCCCACAGAAATGGTACTATGTAGCCAATAGCTAGAGAGATAAGGGGTTTCTTGCCTTTCCCAAGGGCAATACTCCGATAATTAAGGTTATAGGGTGACGGAAGTTCGAATTCGCTTGCTACGATATCACAGTCCAACAAGTTAGCCACTACGCTACGGGGATTCCCTATAGTTTTGGACAAATTAGAAGTTCTATCTTCTTGCACTATTTAACAAACTTTCTTTCTGAATAATTAGAGTTAGTGCAAATACAGCTAAAATATAGAAAATTTTTCAAACTCTGCTTTTATTAAAGGAAATATGAAATTTCCTAATTACCCTGATTTTTTATAAAAAAAAAAAAAACAGGCATATTTTCGCATATTCATTCACATGAATCAAAAAGAAAAAAAAAATATAAATCAAAATTTACACATATTTCCACTAAAGTTACACAAAAAATGGACGCGCTTGTAGTGTAATGATTATTGTCGTATGAAATATTCACTGCAGACTGAGTTCGAATCCTACATAACGCTGATTGAATTTTTTACATAGCACGAATACTCTTGTGAAAGGTATAACTCCAACTATTCTCCTTTCGGCTATGTATTGCTGGAGCTTTGGGGAATGCGGAGTACGCCTTCATTGCCATCGCTCCCAGGTCCACTTTGACCCAGATAGGGTCCTATCTACGAATTAAATAGAACTAAACTGCGTAATTATGCTAAAATGAATTGTTTGAAATGGAACTGTTTTTGACATTGAAACTGTATTTACGCTAAACTGAATTGTTTGATATAGAACTATTTTGACATTTAACTGTTTGTAAATAAAATCTATATTTATAGTAAACTTGGTTGATTGAATTAGAACTGTTTGACTAAACTGAATAGCTTGAAATAGAAATGTTTTTGACAATTACACTATGTACTTATGCTTAACTGAATTGTTTGAAATTGAACTGTTTATTTGTATAAAAATGGATTTGGCACTAAATAACCTACAATGGTTGATATGCCATAAAACCCAACCAACCAACCAACCTCATCGTTAAATAGTTTCTAGTATTGCTATTTATCACCAACAGTTAAATTAAAGCTCAGTCATTTGTTTACATTGTTAAATGGTTATCAGATCTATTTCTAACAATTCGATTTAACGTCAGTTATATGTTTCAATGTCAAACACTTCAATTTGACCCATAGATAGGAACCTACCTGGTGCTACAAATCTGGTTGTGACTGGACCCGGGAGCAATAGGTACTCCGCATTCACAAAAGCTCCAGGACTGGAGCCTCACCACCAGATACATTAGTTTCATATGCAGGACACTCGGTGAGTTGGTCTTACCCATCCGCAAAAAAGCTCTCGGTGTATTCTATATCACCTGCTGGCTGGGCTGTTTACCAAATAGATACATTTTTAAAATATTGACGAAGTGATAAAAGTAATGTTTGAAAAGGAAAAATAAGTTTTTTTTTCTCTGTAATTTAGGTATAAGCAATTGAGAAATAACACTTTCTGTCCAGAAATATAAAAAAATGTTACTTGTACTATATAATGATATAAATGCTTTTTGATTCCAGGAGAATTTTAAACCGAGCAATCATTAAGATCAGGTGACAGAATTTATTTGAAATCATAATTCTTATAAGTTGGAATTTGCTGAGTTTTCATGCTAGTCGTATTGAAGGTTAATAACGGAGGCCATGAAACAGGAAGCTTCTTGAATGTTCCTGAATTTTTCTAAGAATTCCTTTTTTCATTATTATTTTATTGTTTCGATGTTTTTTATTTGATAGATTTCTGACTCCTCAACATTTTTCATAAGTTTATTCGGAACTGTTTTCTGATTATCAGCTGTGATGAGTACATCCCTTATTTTCATGGTTTGCAATCTCGATAATTATTTAATCTTATCTCTGTTCCAGGTTTATTTTGTTTAACTGGATCAGTTGCCTATTGAATATGATGCATCTTCTCTCTAGAAAAATCCGTTTTCCAAGGTTAGATACGATGAACTGTATAAATATCACTATCTGATATAATTTTCTTCTATTTGTATTCTTTAGGTCAATTCAAATGAAATGGTACTGCATATTCTATATTATGGGTTTTCTGATAAAGTAATATTTTTCATTTTTATGGTATTATTTATTTATTTGTCTGTTTTTATACTTCAGGGTTTGCTACAACAGTCGTATCTATCGTATGGTGTATCTTCCTACAAAATCTGTGAACTTTTTTGATTGTTATATATCCATATACATGGTAAAAACTTTAATTTTTGCAGAGTTTGGTAATGAGTAATATATAATATTATCAGTTTTGATTGAGTAATATTCCACGGAAAATAAAATCCTGATATCTTTGAATTAACCGATTAAAATAAATGCACTTACTTATTGATAATCTATCTATCTATCTATCTATCTATCTGTCTGTCTATGTCTTCTCTCATTTGCTATCTATCTATCTATCGATCTATGTGTGTTACTTATACAAAATCCTTAATAAAACAATTACTCCTCAAGAAATGAGGGAAAAAAAACGCTGCAAACAGTATCTGACATATCCTCTTTTTAGAAAACCCGGTTTCCTGATCTAGATTGAATGATCCGCACAAATATCAATGTCTTGTATAATTCTCCCTTTTTGAATTTTGCAGGACTAATTCGAATTGGTGTATACTACATATGCTATAATATTTTACGTTGTCTTGAAATATGAAAATATTTTACAGTTTTAACATTTTTATATGGCTTTGGTGTGCTTTAGTTTAGTTTTTTATTTAGTTTTTTTTTGCATAATAACCATTTTAGGTTATTCAAATCCAAATACTTTTCATACAGGGTGTCTCAATATGTTTGTGACTGCTAATAACTTTACTACTAATAATGTTGTGTTCTTTTTAGTTTCAGATTTGAAAATAGTATATTATAACAATTATAAATTCTCGATCCCAATGCCTTGGACAAGAGATGAAAAAATAATATGCGTCACTACTTATTTGGAGACGAAATCATTCTAAAGTGTCTCAAAATAGATGCAACCCATTGATATGATAATGATTTATTAATGAGACAAGAAACTCGAAATAGTTTGCATGTCCTGGAAGCTGATATATATATATATATATATATATATATATATATATATATATATATATATATATGTATATATATACATATATATATATATATATATATATATATATATATATATATATATATATATATATATATATATATATTTATATATATATATATATATAAAAGATGGCTCAAAGCATGCATTTTTTTACTGGACGTGTTCCAAATGACCGCCATTGCGCTTGTCTCAGTTATAAATCATTATCATATTGATGGTTTGCAAATATTTTGAGACGCCCTGCACACACACACACACACACACACACACACACACACACACATATATATATATATATATATATATATTAGATTTATGATTTTTCAACTCATTTTATTGATAATGTTTTTAAACAAACCTATTTTTTCACACAGTTAAATAGTTTACTTATTTCTATCCAATACAAATAATTCAATTCACTATTAATTATTTGTTTCCACATAGTCGAATATTTTCATGTATTGCTATTTAACAATAACAATTCAATTAAACATCAATTATTTGTTTACAGACAGTAAATGTAAAAAACAGTTATTTTTCAAATAATTCAATTTGGCACAAGTGCATATTTTTTTTTGTTTACACACAGGTAAATGTAAAAATGTAAAGATTCAAACAATTCAGTAAGTACACTCTTTTTTTTTTTTGTTTACACACATTTAAACATTAAACAGTTCTATTTCAACTATTTCAAACAATTGACTTTAGTATAAGTACAATTTCTTTTGTCTATACAAGCTTAAATCTAAACAAAGTTCTATTTCAAACAATTCAGAGTAGCATAAGAAGACAGTTTAAATTTCAAAGAGTTCTATTTGACCCATAGATAGGACCTTATTAGGTGCTACCACTCCGGGTTAGAGTGGACCTAGAGGCGATGGCATCCCCCAAAGTTCCTGCATTATTGGATCCTCACCATCATATTGTTTAGTGTTATAATAAGGACACTCTTTGGTGATGCAATCGGTGTATTCTACAGGCCCAGCCAACGGGGCTAACAACATTGGCATTCATTATATGGCATATTTTCCTTCTTTATTTACCATGCCTAAATCTGATCCTCTGGCCTGGATTGAGGGATCAAACAGAATTTGTCATTTTTCCAGTTCGAGAAATACTTCTCTTTTATGTAGACACAGTTGTCTTGTCGAATCCTAATCTCTTGCATAGTTCCTAATGAACCATCGTTACCACACCATTATACATTTTCTCTAACTTTTTTGGGGACATTTGGCTACACTGATATATTATCTGACTAACGGTAACATTTAATATTCTGCTAAATTGTCTACGACATAATACCATTCTAATAGGCTAGTTTTAGGATATTTTTGGCATTTGAGACTTTTCATCTGGGAATCAAGTAACAAGTCACATGTCCAGCTGCCATCTCAGCTCTCTCACCAGTCCTAATACATTCAAATTCTTTAGTGATTTGCTGCTTATTTCGTTCCCTATCAAGACTCTTGCCATGATTTATCGTTCTCCTTTTCATTTTTAAATAGTAGATGTCTTCGTTTTGGATTTATCTAAATATTTCTCCTGTTTACAACATTAGGGTCTTATCTACTTCGATGTATGTGTCACCTAATATGGATTGTTATGTCCCAGAATACTTATATTTCGAAGATCGGTATTTGATTTGGTCTAAAGAAAACTCACACACATCACTTTCACAGTTGTCCACACATTTCATATCACTTTCATAACTCCTAATAAATCATACTTTTCAGTATTCTAATATCAGATATCGCCCAATGAGACTAGTTAATTTAATTTCATATAACTTGCATAACTCCTAAGAAATTATACATTACAGTATTATAATAACAGATATAATCCAATGAGACCAGTTAATTTAAAAGCTGAGCTGATCGAGGTCGTACTAATTAATCATAGCAAATATCAAAAATGAAAATCTTTCTGAATACGTGTCTGAAATTCAATCAGACCATTGATCTAATGAGTAGAGTGTTCGCCAATGGTCCGGGAGGTTGTGTCATACCAAAGACTCAAAAAATGGTACTTGATACTGCTTTGCTTAACACTCAGTATTATAAGGTAAGGATCAAGGGTAAAGTGGAACAATCCCGGTAATGGAGTAGTGCCTTTACCTACAACTCGGTGTTGTAGCTATTGAAAAGGGAGCTTTCAGGTCACCCTTGACTATGGTTGCTAACTTTACTTACAAGGGACGAAGCAAATTTCACAGGGGATAACTTCGGAGAGGATATAAAAGGGAAATCTCGAGGGGGAAACTGAATCTGTTCCAATAGCAACATAAATAATGTTATCAGGACAAATCGTCAAAGCAAAAATTGATTATATATAACAGAATGGCAAGTATATGTTATATGCTAATTGAGATGAAACAGTTTATTATATAATCAGCGAACGGAACAAACAGGAAAAAATACAAGACCAGGTACGATTGGGCGTGAAAGTTGACCCACTAGGAATTGTTTGCTTGTTTGTTTGTTTTGTTTTATGGCATTTAAACCTCATCTGTCATTTAATGCCATATCAATTTAAAGAAAATAAGTCTGAAAAGACATTCAAAATAGAGGTGTTAGGAATTAATGATAAACTTTCGATAATTAGTTAGTTGGTTGTTTTTTTTTAATTAGGAGTTTATTTGCAGGGAATCATGATAAAAAAAAACAAAAAAAAAAACTGTGAAACATATTGGGGAAGGGACCAGTTTGTTAGAATATATCTAGCAAAGAAAAGTTTTATAGAAGTAATTTGGTCTTATAGTAAATTTCTTTAGATTTTTGTGCATAACCTCACTGCTTTCATTATTTATTTCATTATTTTGGAACAGTTCCTTCATATTGTTTGCACTATAGAAGGTTTTTCTTATATGGGCAAGCTCTGTACATTCGATGAGAATGTGCTTCACAGTGTATTTGGTCTGGCATGCATAACACATTGGTTGCTGTTTTCCTTCGAGTAAATAAGAGTGTGTTATCCTTGCATGACCTACCCGGAGTCTGGACGATGTGACCTCCTCTTTTCGGTTTTTTTAAAGCTTTGCTTCCATTCCCCCAGAGTGGGTTTAATTTCAAATAATTTATTATGTTCATTATTGTTCCTGCATTGTTGTCTTTGTTGTAGTATGTATATATTCATTTTCATTTTAAAGTCCGTATGTGGTATTTTACGCAACAACCAGAATGTGTCCTAGAAAAGAAACGCTCGAAATTCTATGGGACTTTGTCATACCAACGGATTTCCTAGTAACGATCAGAAGAACAAATCTTGTGTTTATTAACAAAAAAAAAGCACTTGGCATCGAGTGGATGCTGTTTTTTTTTAGTAGACAATAGAGTGAAAATAAAAGAGAGCAAAAAGATAGATGAATATCGAGATCTGGCCAGAGAGCTGAAAAAAAAAACCGTGAAACATGAAAGCGACAGTAATACGAATTGTAGTTGGTGCCCATGGAACCCTCCACAAAAGCCAGGCAAAGAGCCCGGGAAAATTGGAATAGACTTGATTTGGTTTTACTGCATATCAATCATTGTAAGATATCTAATGTCAAATCCTGTTTATACATATATATCAAATATACATATAATTGGTAAACTTTTCTAGATCACATTTTTAATGAACCTGAGCTTATTTCTTTGCACATATTTGAATGCTTTCAAATATTTCTATCTAACCATATTTACCAACCCCTCCGCTCGGGCAGGATATGACACAAGGTCAATTTTTAAGCGGAGTTTAACAGGTTTGAATTCAGAGTATTCCTTCTCCTAGACTAGTTTCCTCACTAAGGCTGAAGAACCTAGTCTGTCCTACTATTTATCCATTGCTGGAGGGAGAATAATTGGATTCGTACCTTTCCCAAGTGCAATGTGACATGCAATCAGTCTCGTCCTGGATTATAACTCGTGTCGCCGTGTCCATTTCCTACGACGATAACCATTACACCACGGGCATCTAACAGGAATAATTCTATTTACTATAAACCATTTGCTTGCACAATGTCAATATGATTATTTATATTTGTTATTTTTAAAGGGAAAGTATGGAGACCCACTGTAAAGATTATGAATATTAGGTAGCAGGTTTCTAGATTTGAGTCTCAGATCAGCACGTTCTCTGTTCAAAGAGCTTCTCTGTTTGCTTAGAAAATAATTGACATGACTAAACCCAGAGTACAAAATCATGGAAAAGTTTGTAAAATGGCTCAACAGTTGCACAAAGCTTAATATAGTTTGCTACACTTTGTTTAGTTCTTCCATCAATATCAAATTCCTTTAAATGTGTACACAGACTTCGGTTTAGAATTGAAAATGATTCAAATAAATTTACTTTTAAGAAAAGTGTCTAAACTTGCACAAAATTCACACTTTCCACGACAGCATCGTTTGTTCATTTAAATGATTCGTTGGTTTTGAACTGATCGTATGTGAACGATACCTCACTAGAGGCCATTACATCCAATCAGACATTCTGCAAGATATATGATATCTGGCAATTGGTCTACATGATTCAAGAATATCTCTTCTGTCATAAAGGGATTTATAAATGCATATTAGTAAATTCATCCCCTGTTGACCGTTATGATTTTATTCACTTTGCCAAAACTGTGTTTACATCTAAGGATATATTACTAACACCGTTGTAAAGCCTTGTCCTTTTAAGATCAGTTATCCTGTACTCTACCGTACAATATTCCCAAATACAGTACAGTATTCTCTTGCCCAGTCGGCTGGGGTTGTAGAATACACCAATTGCACATCTGCAGAGGGGTAACACCTCTGACCAATGAGTGTCCTGGATATGACACAAGACAATCTGATGGTGAGGTTCCAGTGATGCTGGAGCTTTGGGAATGTGGAGTACCCCTTCATTGCCCTTGTTCTCAGGTCCACTCTATCCCGGAATGGTAGCACCTGATAGGGCCATATCTATGGCTTAAATAGAACTAACCGCATACTTATGCTAAACTGAATTGTTTGAAATTGAACAGTTTGACTAAAATGAATAGTTTGAAATAGAAATGTTTTGGACAATTAAACCGTACTTGCTTTTAAACAGCGTGCTTATGCTAAACTGTATTGTTTGAAAGAGAACTGTTTTTGACATTGAAACTGTACTTACACTAAACTGATTTGTTTAATATAGAACTATTTTGACATTTAAATGTGAGCAAAGGAAACCTGTACGTATACTAAACTGAATTATCAGAATTAGAACTTTTTGACAAAAAATTAACTGTGTACTTAAATTTAAACTTCGTGTTTATGCAAAACTGACATTACTTGAAATGGAACTGTTTTTAACATTGAAACTGTACTTACACTAAACTGATTTGTTTAATATAGAACGGTTTGGACATTTAATTGTGTTTAAACAAATTCTTTACTTGTACTAAACTGAATTAGCTGAATTAGAACTGCTTGACTAAATGCAATAGCTTAAAATAGAAATGTTTTTCACAAACTGTACTTACATTTAAACTGCGTACTTATGCTAAACTGAATTGTTTGAAATAGAACTATTTTTTATAAAAAACGGATTTGGCGTTTAAAAACCTACAAAGGTTGAAATGCCATAAGCCCAAACAACCAACCAACAACAGTATTCTCTTCATTTCATAATAGCGTTGCACAGTGTTCTCTTATTAAAGGCATGATGCCACTTTATGCATTATACCCCAAAAGGTATAAATTGAATTCATCATCATCATATCGTGCTGGTAGCACGGATATCCCTGACCCTCTCTCGCCACTCCTCTCTATCGTTCATCGCCCTAGGTAGGTCTTCAGGACAACAACCTGTATCCTCACATAGCTGCTGAATGTACGTTCGTGCCGGTCGTCCTGCTTTTGCGCGGCCGTGTGTGGGGATCCATAAGAGTACATCTCTTATGAGTTCATCTCTGCTTCTCCAGCAATGTCCTGCATGTCTGGTTCGCCTAACTTGAATAGTTTTCGTGATAGGGGGCAGGTGGCCGTACAGTTGGTGTCTTGTGGGGTGTTGCTGCCAGGACTTGTTCAGGATTGCACGCAGCATTCTTGTGTAATTGCCATCTAGTTTCTTCTCCAGCCGTTTTGTTAGCGTCCATGTAGTGCATCCATAGAGCAGTATCGATGTGACCGCTGCCTGGAAGAAACTGCGTTTCATTTTATCGGTTAGGTCTGATTTCCATATAGTCGATAGCCTATTGATAGCTGTCCATGCTTTCGTTAACCTCGTTTCGATGTCCTTTTCGGTTGATTCGCCGCTGCTTCCTAGGTACGTGAATTTGTCTACTAGTTTAAGAGGGGTTCCTTCTAGAGTGGAGATGTCCCCCGTTTGGTTATAGCACATATATTCCGTTTTGTGTGCATTAACATGGAGGCCTATGCTTGCTGCTGCTCGTTCCAGGCTATGCAGAAGTGTTTCGGCTTGGTCAGGTGTATTTGCCAGTATCGCTATGTCATCGGCGTAGTCGGCGTCGGTAATTGTTGTTGCGGGGTATCTTCTGCTTCTTTTCTTCGTCAGTTCGAAGCCATTCTCTTTGATTTTGTCAATCGATGTTCTAAGTACGTAGTCTAGACAAATGATAAAGAGATACGGAGCCAGCGTGTCCCCTTGTAGTACTCCTGCTACAATGTCGAAGTATTCTGTGTCTCCATCTTGTGATCGTACTTTTACTTTAGTGTTTCTATAGAGAATCGTTATTGCCGCTACGGTTTCTTTAGGTATGCCGTACGCTAGTAGGATTTGTTCCATCTTTCCTCTGTGAATGGAGTCGAAAGCCTTGGTAAAGTCGACAAATATTAATGTCGCTTGTAGGTTCTTTGCCCGTACACCTTCAAGGATTCTGCGGATGGTTAGTATTTGTGAGGTCGTAGATCTATTTCTTCGGAAGCCATTTTGGTTTTTTCTAAGTATGTTGTCGATTTTGGGTTCTATTCGGTTTCGTAGTAGGGCATTGTAGATTTTGGCAGCTATGGATGTAAGTGTTATGCCTCGGTAGTTTTTGGCTAATCCGAGGTCCCCCTTTTTAGGGAAGGGGAGTATGCATCCCTTCGTCCATCTATCTATCGGATTTTGATTGTATACTGCGTTGCAGTGTCGGAGCAGTATGTCGTCGAATTGTCTGGTCTTCCATACTTCCGGGGGAATTTCGTCCAGTCCTGCAGCTTTCCTATTTTTAATTTTTCTGAGAACCGAGTCGAGTTCTCCTTGTGTGAACGGTCCAAGTTTAATGTCTAATTGTTTGCTAATTATTCTGGTGATCCGAGGTAATAATTACAAGGTTATAATTATGTGGATTGGTATCTCCATTTTTTAAGACGTAGCCGTAGAGCTGACTGTGTGTGTGAGTGTGTGAGTGGTTGTGTGAAGGTAATTCATGAAAAAAAGGAATATTGTCTACGGAGATTACATGAGGAAGAGCTTTATCGTTGCACCTTTTTCAAGGTTATCAATGCTGACCGGTCTTTACATACTAAAGTGGACCATCAACAAGAACTACTTTACAGGCTACTGCGACAAGAACTTTTTTTCAAGAGAGTCAATTTGTTTTCACATCATTGAACTGACTTTTTTTAAAACTCTGGCTCGTAACGGCAAAACCATGTTTAGACCATTTAGAAATATCTCTCTCTATATATATACAGTCGTCCACAGACAGATCTATTTCGTTCTATTAGAACTCATCAGTGTGGCTAGGCTTATTAGCTTCCCGTAGCAAGGATCGAAACCTGGTTGACTCAAACGCCAAGCCAAGCCTCTAACCCGTCAGCCACGAGGAGCCATTAGCTGCAAGTAAATTTTAAACGGTTATGAATCACAATTACTATTGTTTACCTACATCCGTTCAATGGCTGCCGAGACCTCAATTCATATGTATGAAGATACTTGCAATAAACGCTAATGGCAACACGATTACTTCATTTGCCAGAGAACTCAACCCCACGGGGTCTGGGGAGTATATATATATATATATATATATATATCTACTAAGAAAGTCTTCTCCATTCACATCAAAAATTCCAAAGTATATTTTGCATGGTTTGCACTTCACAACCTCCACAATTCTTATGTGAGCCGACTGTTTAAGCCTATAGCACTCTGTTTGATCTGCATTATTTTGTATTGCCTCAAAACAAATAGTTTTACGAGATTAAATTAATTTTTGCCTTAAACCATTTCCAAACATCCTAGAGTTTAGATTTATTTTTCCTTTTTCTGAAAAAAAAAATCTTTTTATATATTGAATAACTTATATATATATATATATATATATATTGATAAAAATGTATTAACACCGGTATGGGATATAATGATATTGGGATTTCAAAAAGTCTCCACCCATTTACACATTCTTGGAATTTTTCGCACGTAACTTTGAAAAATGCTTATAGTTCTATGCGTGTATCTTTAATCGAAAAGCACAATCTTTATTATGCAGACCACCTGTGAAAGCGTAGTAGTCCAGATGTGAACGTAATCAGGTGACTGGTTTTCGAACTCGTTTTCAACGATGTTACTCTCCAGCACGTTAACTCCCGCATCATATCCATAAGGGAGGGCCATATTAAATAAACGCACCTTCACACACACACACACAAATATGTGTGTATATATATATATATATATACATATCATATTCGTCCATTATATTGGATTGTAACTATTAACTTCTTCTTTTTTCAAGTAGAGGAATTATATTATCATATTTACCAACCCCTCCACTCGGGCAGGATATGACACAAGGTCAATTTTTAAGCGGAGTTTAACAGGTTGGAATTCAGACTTTTCCTTTTCCTGGACTAGTTGCCTCACCAAGGCTGAAGAACCAGTCTGCCCTACTATTTACCCATAGCCGGGGGGAGAATAATTGGATTCATACCTTTCCCAAGGGTATTAGTGTTATGTGAAATGCCATCAGTCTCGTCCAGGATTTGAACTCGTGTCACCGTGCCCATAGTCTACAACGATAACCATTACACCACGGGCACCTCTAGAAATTATATAACGAATTGAATTACCAAGACCAGAAAATTTGTCGAACACTTACGCATGACATGCGGAAACACTGAACATTTGTTTCGACCTTATAAAGTCTCATCAGCAGTGTATACCGTGATCTCCACTACTGGAGATCGAACCAGCGACCACAGATTGCAGAGCTGAAACTCTACAAGTCATATCACCTGTTCGATCTCCAGTGGTGGAGATCACGGTATACACTCCTGATGAGACCTACAAAGGTCGAAACAGTTGTCTAATGTTTCCGTATGTCACGCGTAAGTGTTCGTCGAATTTTCTGGTCATGGTAATTCAATTCACAACTATTAACTAACACGAAGGTTAGTAACTGAACTACAAAGATGATTTCTTTATTATAATGAACGCTTGTGTTGGACCTGTTACAGATTTTGAACAAGCTGATTTCCTAAGATCGATAAATCGGTGTACCACATATTCTCCGATTAACACTGCTAAGATTTCGAATGTAGAGTTTTTCCTTCTCCTCGACCAGTAGCCCTTATAAAGTTTGCCTTGCCTGCCTGACTATTTACGTATTGTCGGAGGGTAAGATACAGATTCACACCTTTTTAAAAGGCTTAGCGGGAAGTTAAACGGAAACAAACTCTCCAGAAATGTAAATGTATATATACATATATATATTAGGATCTTTCAAAAGGTTCCAAGTTTCATTCAGAAAAAAAGCTCTGCTGAACTTTATTTTTATAACAAGTAGTAGTAAGATGTGGTATCAAAAATATTCAATAGAGCTATTCTTCATGGTGAGACTAAGAACTTTCTGTCTTCTTAATCAGGATATGATACAAGGACAATTTTAAAAAGGTGTAAAGCTGGTTTGAATTCACTTTTCTTTTCTGCTCGACTGGTTGCCTACCAGGGCAAAAGAGTCCAGTCTTTCTCACTGATTGAAAGTTGCTTGAAGAGAGACCAGTTGGTTTCATGCTTTTCCCTAAGACATTCTCGCTTATTGAAAAGCAATCACATCCTGGATTTGAACCTCGGGTTCAAATTTTGTACACCAACAATCGTTAAACAAAGTGACCACAACTCCAACATCTCATTCCTCTCTCTCTCTCTCTCTCACTCTCTCATCCTCTTTCTTTCTCTATCTCTCTCTTTCTCTCTCTCTCTCTCTCTCTCTCTCTCTCTCTCTCTCTATCTATATATATATATATATATACGACGGAACTGAAACAGCGTACGCAAACTAGTAAAAACTTGCACTTATGAAACTGCTTTTTGTGTGCAAAAGTGCCTACAGCCAGCAAAGTGACTACATGAAACGTTGTAGACAAGCTATAATTGTTCAGGGTTATTTTCAGAACTTGAGCGAAGCGTATCATATAATGTATACAGACGAATTGATTTTAATACATACCGCATACATAGTAAGAGCAATTTCAATAACAGTATATATATGAATCGAGACGAAAGAATGGACACCTTTTGCGTTAGACATGATGTAGGACTAGGTATATCTTACGTACGCACATATGCACTAATATATATATATATATATATATATATATATATATATATATATATATATATATATCTGTGGTTTTCTGGATGTAATATGCATTCAAACACACAAAAAATTCGTCATTGTATTATATAAACACACACAGTATTTTTTGACTTGGTTTGGTTAAATATATTGTCATATCAACGCTTGTAGGTTATTGTCATATCAACCCTTGTACGTTATTTAATGCTAATTCCTGTTTATACAAATATATATATATATATATATATATATATATATATATGTGTGTGTGTGTGTGTGTGTGTGTGTGTGTGTGTGTGTAGTTAGGCAGAAGTCATTCATTTAAGCATGTTTCATTAATAGTAAAATGGGGTTTGAAAGTTTTGGAAACGTTTTTAATTCATCGGCAACTCAGTTTTTATCCAAATCTGCGTTCTTGTTATGTTATAAAAAAACTTTCCAAAAAGTTTCGAAACTCTTTAAAAAAAACTCTCCTTACACTATCAAGCAACCCCTGATGATGGTCTATGAAGGGTCCAAAAGCGCTGGGGACAATTTTGCTAAATTCATCCATCAATTTCAACCTGAATCTAAGACACTTTTCAGGAAACTCGAAAGGATCTTAAATAAATTATACTGACAAAATTTGACTTTACTATTTATAGAAATATGCTTATATATATATATATATATATATATATATATATATATGATTTTTAAACACATTTTGTTGATAACATTTTAAAACTAAACTGAGCTCTCTTCTACACCCAGTTAAGTAGATTCAAGCACTGCTATACAACTGCTACAATTCAACATCAGTCATTTGTTTGCACACATCGTTTGTTTTATTATACCCTTAGATAGGGCCAAATGAAGTACTACTTCTCCAGGTTTGAGTAGACCTGGGAGCTATGCAAATGAAAAGGTACTCCACATTCTCCAAAACTTTAAGCCTGGAGCGTCACCATTGAATGGCCTTATGTCATATCCAGAACAATCGTTGTAGGAGGGTCTTACTTCTCAGCACTTGGTGTATCCGAGTGTTCCAGCCGACTGGCCTGGTAGCACATTTCTTGGTTTAAGATAAACGTTATTTTCATAAGGACGTATTTATTATCATCCCTCTCTCTCTCTCTCTCTCTCTCTCTCTCTCTCTCTCTCTCTCTAACTATATATATATATATTTATGGAAGAAAAATAAGGGAAATGAATCCGATGGTATAGAGAAAAATTGGAAAACAAGGTAATCCAAAGAAAAGAATAAGTGTAAAAGAAAGTCAATGTTATAACGTATTGGTTCAAATGAACCATCACTAGGACTAGGAAGGATTATATAGAGTGACGTTAGATCACGGATGGATTTAAAAATTTTTTGATATCATCCTTTCTAAGTCCTGACTATGGTTCATTAGAACCGAATCGTTTTAACGATGAATTTCTTTTAAATTAGTTTTTCTCTTTGGATAACCTTGTTTTTCAACTTCTCTATCATTTTGTACGAGGATCATTAAATACGTTTCCAGACTTTTTTCGTATGGGCACTTTTAGTGATAGTACTCACATGAAACTCTAGTCCCCTTCGAAGTAATCTCCACCGGCTGTAATGCACTTGTTGTACCGTCCCAACAACTTCTGGAAGCCCCCATGGAAGTCCTCTTGTGTGACCTTCGTCACAGCCTCTTTCATCTCCTCAATTATCTCATAACGACAGCCTCTGAGCTTAGGGAAGAAGCAAAAGTCACAGGGAGCAATGTCTGGACTATAGGGAAGATGAGGAAGTGTCTTGATGCCCATCTTGGTCAAATAGTCTGTGACAAGGATGGAGTTGAGGACTGATGTATTGTCCTGGTGGAAATGCCACTGACCCGATTTGAAGATTACTTGTCTCTTCCGACGGAATCTCTTCCTGAACTTCCATAAAACCTCAACATTGTAACCCTAACCCTAACCCTTTAGCCAATCAACTCTGGTGTATTGACTTCCTTACTCTTCCCACACGTCTCATCATCCCTCACAGACTCCCTGCCTTCCTTGATTCTCTTATGCTTCTCAAAAACTGATGCTCGATTCATGCAAGATGTTTGAAAAGCAGCATGAAGAATTCCATACGTTTCTGTGGCATTTTTCCAAGTTTAAAATAGAATTTTATTGCATATCGTTCTTCTAAAGTGTCCTCACGTCCAGATTGTATTTTTGAAATTCACCAGCTGTGACAATCAGGCTTTAGTAGAGTTTATTCCAATTACTGCTGTAGCTGTTCATTTGAACCTGAAATCATAGAAATTGGTCAGTCATCACATAAGATGTATAGCAATAACATACTGAATTTTCAAGAGTCTACAACAATTTTAAATGCCTGTACAATAAAAGTGTGGAAACTTGTTGAATAGACCACGTATATATATATATATATATATATATATAATGAAATTATATATATTCTTGAAAAAGGATTCTATGCATTTTTTAGTATTTTGGTGGGATCGTAACTTTTGCAATAGAATGCTGTCTAATAGCGATGGATTTCTTGACATTTAGGCTCATGATATTTGAACCTTTGTCGGTTATTTAATGCCAAAACCATCCATACAGAAGAACAATAATGCCGTTATTGAACACATAACTGGGAGGAGAAAGAGTTTCATACCATTCCCATGGACATAGGTCCGAAACTAAACATTGTTGCGTAGTTGAATTTCCAACTCGCTTACGACGATATTATGGTCCAGCTCTTTACTGAATACGCCACGGTGACTTCTTCTGAATTTTTTTGGTAAAAGTAAGTAAATTAGTTTAGGCAGTGTGATGTTATGCAGGGATAAAAGTAAAATTGGCGACCTTAATCGAGGGTGACCCAAAGGCGCTTTTTTCAATAGCTACTACAACAAAGTGTAGGGAAGGGCTCTACTCCTTTCCCTGGATTGCTCCACTTTACTCTTGCCGCTTACCTTATAATACTGAGGGTTAAGCAAGGCGGCATCAAGTACCATCTTTTGAGTCTTTGGTATGACTCGACCTAGGATTGAACCCCGCTCTCCCGGACCATTAATGCAGGAATACATATGGTATATTGGGAACCTCTAAAAAAAAATTAAACATTGATCCACGTAAATAAGGTAATAAATCGTACTCAGAACCACCCTAATGACTTCAGGGTTTCAAAACACATCTACCACACTTATCGTCATTTTCCATAGAATAAGTTTAGTTTGGGTCATATTTTTATGGCATATCAACTCCTTATGGAATATGTATTGCCAAAATTTGATGTACCATTGCATTTTAGTTGCTCTTATTTGTCTTTCATCATTTGCTAGCGCAGTTATATGAGATCAAGTATTCTTATCCAATACTAATAATTTGCAAACAGTTTTATACTTTCAAGTTTTGCTATCTAGTACTGATAATTTATTCACGGTTATATGAAATAAATTAACTATTTCAATTTAAGAATAATCATTTCCTTGTACACAGATATATGGTTTCATATATCTTTATCTAACACTGCATCTATGGTTTCAAGTAACTAATACTATTTATAATCCCTGGTTGTGTCTTATGCCATATCAAGCCTTATGCGTTATTAAATGCTAGATCATATTCCTATACATGATACATGATTTGAATGCAAATAGTTTGTAGGTAGCATTATTTTCAAACGAGTCAGAGATCATTTGTTTGCACACGGTCAAATGATTTCAAGTACTGCTATTTAGCTCTAACAATTCTATTTAGTACTCATCATGATAAATGATTTCAAGTATCGCTATTTAACTCCGATAAGTCTATTTAGTATCAATTATTTGTTTGCACACGGTTAAATGATTTCAAGTATTGCTATTTAACTCAGATGAATCTATATTGTATTAATCATTTGTTTGCTCGATGTGAAATGGTTTCAAGTATCACAAATCATTCGATTCAACATTGCTCAGTCAGCTGGGGCAGTAGAATATGCTGACTGCATCTCTGTAGATTGGTAAGACTCCAGCCCAACGAGTGTCCAGGATATGACAATGAGTGTCCTGGATATTACCGATGTTGAGGTTCCAGTAATGTTGGAGATTTGGGGAATACTGAGTACACTTTCATTGCCATCGCTCCCAGGTTCCCTTTGCCCGGTGTGGTAGCACCAGATAGGATCCTATCTGTGGGCCAAATAGAACTAAACTGTGTACTTATGCTCAACTGAATTGCTTGAAATAAACCTATTTGTATGAAAATAGATTTGGCAGTATATAACCTATAAAGCTTGATATGCCACAAACCTGAACAAACAAACAAACAAACAAACATTCTATTCAACATAATTCATTCTTTTACACACAGTTAAATAATTTTAAGCACTGCTACCAAATTTTAATAATTTAATATTAATATTTTGTTTGACCACTGATAATTGGGTTCAAGTATAGCATATCATTAAATAGTTATATATGATTCATAGAGGGAATCCTAACTGGTACTAACTCTCCCGGTCAGAGTCAACCTGAGAGTAATCACAATGAAGGGGTTCTCCACATTCCCCAAAGCTCCAGGACTGGAGCTTAACATTCAGATAGTTAAGAGGTATGTGCAGGACACTGGTTGGTGGGGGTGGGGTTCTTACCCTTTGCAGAGATACAGTCGGCGTATTTCACAGCCCTTAGCCGATGATCCCTAATAATAATCTTTAGGAAACAATTATAACTTCATGTAAGGATCCTTAATAATAAGGATTATCACAACGTAATATGGTATCAATCATTCCTTCCTAATACAAATAACTCTTCTGTCATGCTATTTCATCAATAAACGAGACTCTAGCAGGTTACTATCAATCCAGGTCAGAGTGGACCTGGGAATAATGACAATGAAATGTTATTTTTGATCGTTGTACTTAAAAGCATTTAACTGTACCCATGTATCTGCATTACAATAAAATCCTTACGGTTATATCTATATTTATATATTGGCTTGGGATAGCGAACGAAAATCGTGTTATCAATCTTGGCTCGCGTGTGGCTGAAGAGGCTAGTGAAAAATAGGCTGGTTCGATCCTGTCTGTTCACAGTTGAAGAGTCATTTATGATTACGAACAATAATGCATTAAAAAAAACTTATAGAAATTAAAGCATATAAGTCGAATTAAAATCATTCCTACATATTTTACACCCGGTTAACGCCGGGTATACTGAAAACGGTTGGAGAAGAAGCTAGACGGCAATTATACAAGAATGCTGCGAGCAATATTGAACAGGTCCTGGCAGCAACACCCCACAAGTCGCCAACTGTACGGTCACCTACCACCTATCACGAAAACTATACAAGCTAGACGAACCAGACATGCCGGACACTGATGGAGAAGCAAGGACGAGATCGTAAGTGATGTACTCCTGTGGACCCCCGCATATGGCCAATCAAAAGCAGGACGACCAGCTCGAACATTCATACAGCAGCTATGTGATGATACGGGATATAACCCTGAAGACCTGCCGGAGGCGATGAATGATAGGGAGACGTGGAGAGAGAGGGTCTGGGATATCCGTGCAAGCCGCACGACATGATGATGATGATGATACTGAATACGTAGAACTGCATACGGGGATTGTAGTTCTTGTGTCTTATATAAAAATGTCTATTTGTGTCAAGGCACATTATATAACGCATTTTATTTGACTGAAATGAAGTTTGATAAACATTATTTCTTAGAATAATTGGATTTTTAACCTCATCTTTATTGTTATAATCATGACGTTTCAGCCAATATACCCTTCGGCCTTCTTTAGGTGTTTCATGTCGAATTCGGTAGACCACACAGAATCTCGAACTGTACCCTTTATTTGAACCACAAAGGTAGACTGCCCCAAATCTATCAACCTTCAAGTGTTAAGTTATCGTATGTATTCCTATTTAGTCTTAGCTCTTGTTAGGATTGAACCTGCAACCTCCAGATAATTTCTTTCAGAAGCACCTTCAAACTAACTTATCCAATGTACCATGTAACCTTGCCACAATATGCGGAGTGAATTTTTAGGACTTTAAAACTTACTATCTCAATCAGGCTTTATTTTTTTTTACCATAGCCCATATTGCATTTTTTGTCGAGCTTTTTTGTTTAATGATTCCAAAATTGTATTCATCTCTAATATTGGTCGACTCATAATCTCACTGTAGCCGAACATGTCCGCCGCTTCTTTGTGACGCATTTTGTTTCCTTTATATGTACTAAGTTAAGCCAAAACTTTTGCAATATTTGGTTGTTCTAGTTTAGAAACAAAGCATTTCATGCCCAGGTAGAAATCAGTTGTGGTTGGTATTATCGAGGTAGTTGTTACGGTGACAGATTGTGCATTGCTTAGTCCCGTGCATGATTTGAAAACTGCACTGACGGACTTGTATGTCGTCCAATTCCGGAATTTATGCTTTTGTTCGAAGTGGGCCATAACGCTACAGAAGCAAGCAAAACCATTTGTGCTGCGAAAAATGAAGAAATAGTTGATATCACAATAGAGTAAACAGATTATTGAAAAAATGTCATTCGGGTTGCAAGAACCATGTCGATCAGGCAAGATCAAGTACGCCTAAAACTAAGAATTCCATTGCCAAACTCTTAACCGCCGTGATAAATTCGATGATTATTACTCGAAGAGTATCAGGTGAGCCCGGCATCATATGCAGTCCAGTGTGTTTCGTCCTCTTCACGTGCTTGATAAAAGGATCTGAACCTGTTTATCAGAATATATCAGACATTTCGACTCACCCTAGTATTTTCGCATATTAAAAGCTACACCGTTGAGCGCATTTACTCACACCATTTGTTACGAGAAAGATGTGACAAAGTCAGTTTGATTGTGTCGTACAACTGGGCTGAATTCAGAGCCCTTCTCCTTGACCGGATGTCATCCTAGGATTCAAGAGCTCAATCAAAGCAATTATATAGAGTTAGCTGACGGGAAAATAGGTGTATACCTATTCGACAAGAGTATTAGCACTATGCAAAAATGCAAACAGCCTCGCCCATGATCTTAAATCGGATAACCCAGTCCCTTTTGAACGACAATACACGTTACCATACGAGCACTACTATATTCTAATTCAGCTTTAAAACATGTCACTCAATCTACCGAACAAAGCCGTTTCAAGATCTCCATAGCGTTTTAAAAAGTGTTAACGATTCTATGGTACTTCCTTTATGATATTATGATTTTAAAATCTTCATTTGTTCATTACCCATGTCCCCAAGTCAGTCGAATCTTCCTCAGGTTTGGTTTGGTTTGGTTGGGTATAATAGCATATCAATCTTTGCAGGTCATCTAATACCAAATCCATCTTTATATCATAAACAATTCTATTTCAAACTATTCAGTTTAGAATGAGTATAGTTTTTGTTTACACAGAGTTACATGTCAAAACAGTTCTATCTTATACAATTCAGCTTGACATACAAAATAGTTCCGTTTTAAACAATTCTGTTTGGTATAAGTACGCAGTTTAAATGTAAAAACAGTTCTATTTCAAGCAATTCAGTCCTATTTGACCCAGGGATAGAACCTTATCAGGT
The DNA here is from genome assembly GCA_963585895.1 of Sepioteuthis lessoniana. Classification (NCBI taxonomy): domain Eukaryota; kingdom Metazoa; phylum Mollusca; class Cephalopoda; order Myopsida; family Loliginidae; genus Sepioteuthis; species Sepioteuthis lessoniana. Next base: position 43,756,995 of record OY757912.1, on the reverse strand, counting down.
GCTACGATTCCTGACCAGAGTGAACCTGGGAGCGATGGTAATGAAGGGGTACTCCGCATTCCCTAAAACTCCAGCATTACGAGAACCTCACAATCAGATTGTTTAGTGTCATATCCAGGTCTTACTCCCCGGCAGAGATGCCGTCGGTTTATTCTACAGTCTCAGCCGAGAGGACAAAATCTTCCTCGGTAGTTATTTGTAATATAAATTCTGCTTTTCTAGTAAACTTACTCCGATAGAAATATAAACATTTTTCAATCACTTTTGAGAGATTCCAATGATGTGCAGACCGAGAGGATCAACATGTGGGGACTGTTTGAAATTAATTAATAATAATGTTTTCTCCTTTATAGGAGTACTTTGTTATATATACTATGTACTCCCATAAAGAAGATAACATTTTAAAAATTGTGTATTTTCATGTTTCAAGCATCTCCTATGTAGTGCTTCTTTGTCTAATAACTAAGGTGCTGAGAAAAATCAGTGCATGAACACCAGTTACCGCTGTCAGTTCTATTTACCTTATTTTTCAATTTGAAAAAAATATTTATTCATCTATTTATTAACTTTGTGTGAAGATCTTAAAATATCTAGAGATGAAATAATTTGAAAATAGAAGCAACTTCATGAGTGGGTGACTGACTCAGCGTATAACGTCTACGTGCGAAAAATTATCAGATTTTGTGCTTACAAAACATCTGATTCATACACGATTGGGAGGATTGGATTTATGCCATTCCAACTAAAATGAATCAATACAACATGATTATAACTTAAAATACATAAGGAATTTCAATTAAATTCTTCATATTAGACCAAACATTTTATAATAAAAAACAAATAATCCAAACAGAAACAGATTTACTTTCATAGAGTTATGAAAACAAACCGGAGTGTTAACATCGCATTTGGCATCTATCAAAAGGATGAATTTAGTTACTTTTGTCATAGGGATATAACTAATCTCTAATAACTCAATGAGTATGCGTAAATTAGTTTGTCACCAATTAAAAATCGTATCCACTAACAATAATCCGTATCCTATCTCGCAAGCCATTACACATATGGGGCGTAATGGCTAAGGATTTGAACTACAGATTCGAAGTAAGTTAATTCTAACTACAATCGGACTATTACGTGTACATTCGGACTAATACCCTTGGTATAAACCCCTTTATGATACCTCCTAGCAAATGGCTAAATTATATAGGATACACATTTCTTTAGTTTTAGATAAATCAACTCTGAACTCGAAGATAGGAATATTCCAGAAAAAAGATCAAAATCTCACTTGGATAGAATTTATACTCATACATTTTTAAACCAATCAGCAAACGGCACATGAAATAGAATATTCTCGAAAAAGTGGATCAAAAACTAACTTGAAGAAACTTTTTTTTTCTCTGAAACAAAAATTGTTCGGTTCCAAAATAAATAAGTAATTTCTGAGAATCTGATTGGTTAATACAGGTCATGGGTTGTGTCTTCGCCGACGTCCACGCATGTGAACTTTGTTTGACCGGTTATAAACTGAAAATATCTTACTTTGGTCCATTTTTATTTTACTCAAAAGTATGAATAGCGATGTTTTTCTAGTTCAAATGAGAGACTGGCTGATCAGCAGACAGGCACATTATGGCTCAAAAGATTGACGCCAGATGACCCGCTAATATATGCGATGGTTAGGGGAGTAGCCGAAAAACTTATACATACCAGGACACACGTATATACAAACACATACACTTGTATGCAAATGCAAGAGTATCTTCTTTTTTTAATTCGGACATACTCACACGCATACACACATCCATTTTGACTAAGAATATTTGTGTTTCACACACACACACACACACACACACACACACACACACACACACACACACACACACACAAACACACACACACACATATATATGATCACTTTTTTATAATCATTGTCATTGTCAAGTTGATAAAATATTAAGCGTTTTTTTCTTTAGGGTTCTTGCTTTTGTCAATTTTCTCGTGTCTACGTTGCTTGCGCAAAATCGTGTTGTATTATTGTGAAACTGACACCCGAAGCTTGACTTTTCTCAGAACCTCGGGAAAACCTGTTTTTCCACCATAGTATTGCAGCTATTTTACTTCCAAGGGTGGCTTTCGTAAAGAAGGTTGACATGCTGTTGAGCAAAGAAACCAAATCAAACCGATCCGAGGTGGCTTAAAAAACGTAGCTTACCTTTGGCAAAAAAAAAAAAAAAATACGATCGTATCGGACACCAAGTGAGGAGTAAAATCTCTACCACCAGATCTGTGAGTCTAGCTCGTTAACCGTTTCACCACGACAAAGTAATTTGCTCATTTGCTTAGCTTAGATTAGTTAAGCATAAGACCAGAAGAGATAGGCTACAAGTGCAAATAAGAACAATGGTCTGCGAGCTCGGTTTGCTAACTACTATACCACACAAAATGAACATGAAAGTAAAGATAAGTGAATGAATAAAACACCCTGAAAGTATGGGGCCCTTTGAGAGAAATGAACTCTCAATTCCTAATTATTAGTCTTCGTGACAAACTGAGCATGACGGAGTGATCATCGACGTGTCACAATGAATGCAGTCGGGCCAAATCGAACTCGTTACACTATAGGATTGTCTGCAAGTCTAACGAGCTGACTTGTCGCTCTAGAGCATATGCCAATGGTAGATATTTACTTAGGTTTCGTTCAGCGGTACTGGACAACGGTATTGGGGACTGAACCGTGCACACTGACAGAAAAGTCCCACGTTCGTGAGCCATTTACGTAATCTAATGTCGAGTAAACACATCGGACACCTGGTGAGGATAAAATCCGCCCTCTATCAATGTTCTCCCACGAAAGGTTTAAATTCAGTTACAATAAATATTCATGACGCTCATACAATCATACAAGTAGAAATAAACACATGTATGCATTCTTACTCATAGCCCATTCGGTTGGTGGGGGACTGTAGAATACACCGACTGCTTCTCTGCAGAGAAGTAAGACTCCCCACCTCAACCAGTGACCTAGATATTATACAAAACAATCTGATAGTGAGGTTCCAGTCATTCTGAAGCTATGGGGAATGAGGAGTACCCCTTCATTGTCATCGCTCCCATGTCCACTCTGGCCTAGAGTGGTAGCAACTGATAGGGCCCTATCTATTGGTCAAATAGAACTAAAATGCGTAATTATGCTAAACTGAATTGCTTCAAATAGAACTGCTTTTGACATTTAAACTGCGTATTTATGTTAAACTGAGTTGTCTGAAACAGAACTGTTTTGATTTTCAAACACATTCTTATGCTAAACTGAATTGTTTGAAATGGAACTGTTTGTGTATGCTAAACTGAATTGTTTGAATCAAAACTTTTTAACTAAACTGAACAGTTTAAAACAGTGTACTTATGTGTACTTATGCTAAATTGAATTGTTTGAAATGGAAGTGTTTATTTATATAAAAATTGATTAGGCGTTAAGTAATCAACAAAAGTTGATATACCATAAAACCCAAACAAAATAACATGCGTACTCATAAGTACATACATACGTATAAGTAAAAGTCAAGTTGGCGACTGTAGTCAAAGGCGACTCGAAGGATACCTTTTCAATAGCTACTACACCGAGGTATAGGGGATGTCCCTACTCCTTTCCTTGGATTTTTCTACTTTACTATTGATACGTACCTTATAATACCCAGTGTTAAGCAAAGAGGTATCAAGTATAATTTTTTTCGTCTTGGTATGACTCGAACTGGGACTGAACCCCGGTTTCCCAGGCCATTGGCGAACGCTCTGCGCATTAGACCAATGGGTTGATGTGTCCGCTCAGTTATTAACGATACCATGCCATGATAAAAACTAAATTAGCATGTCCACTGCAGTTCAGCTCCTCGTTATAAGCGTCTACTCGGCGGCAATGTACATCTGTGGGATCATTCGGTCCAAACGGATATATACTGCGAGTCCCTGTAGCGTAGAGCAAACATGCAGGACTTCGACATCGTAGTATATATATATATATATATATATATATCTCGTCACCATCATCAAATTTGATATATAATCATCATTATCATCATCATCAGTACTGTAAGCACAAAGATGCCTGAATTTTCTCTTTCTCTCTCTCTCTCTCTCTCTCTCTCTCTCTCTCTCTCTCTCTCTCTCTCTCTCTCACGTACATACACTCTCACTCTCACTGTCTCTTTCCATCCACCCCTATCATCTTACACTGCGGACAGGTCCTCTGAACTGCCTCCAATGTCTACATATCTTTGATATATACATATATATATATATATATATATATATATATATATATATGTGTGTGTGTGTGTGTGTGTGTGTGTGTGCGTGTGCGCGCTTGTGTAGTTCGACTTATTTTCCATTCAATTTATTGTAAAGATTGATTCTGTGGCACTCCTAATGTAAAGTAATTAAAATATGTATATATACATATACATACGTGTGTGTGTATTTAAATACATATGTATCCACACACACACACACACACACACACATACATATATATATAGCCGTTATCTCCCGCGTCGCTGGAGATAACGGCTATATATATTTTCAATTCATTCTTATGGAAAGGAATATTTCTATCGCCATCCCAGTGTAAAATTATTTTCAAATGCTCTCCTACAGTAAATTCATTTCTAGTGCTTTTTTAAAGTAAAGGCATTTTAATGTTCGCTCATAGTAATGGTTCATTTTTATGCAAACCTAATGGTAATTTCAAATGTCTTCAGAAATTTAAAAAAAATCGAATCACTTACAATAGTAAAAGTCACTTCCGATTGGTTAATAAAGTTTATCTAATATCCAATAAACTCTAAAAGAAAAATCCTTTCCAGGACACTTTCCCGTTGAAAAAAAATCAGCTGCAAAATCATTGCCAATTCTTTGATATGAGTTCTTTGTTTAATGTCATGTCAAATTTTGTGGGTTACTTAATGCCGAAGTCATCCTTGTGTGGAGTTATTTGCGTTTATATCTATTTTTTTATATAGTTGGTTGGTTGGTTCATTGGGTTTTTATTGCCTATCAACCTTTGTAGGTTATTTAACGCCAAATCCATTTTTATGAAAATAGTCAGTTCTATTTCAAACAATTAAGTTTACCATGAGTACTCAGTTTAATTGTCAAAAACATTTCTATTTAAAGCTATTCAGTTTAGTCAAACACTTCTAATTTCGCTGATTCAGTTTCGCATAAGTACAGATTTTGTTTACACACAGTTAAATATTAAAACTGTTGTATATTAAACAATTCAGTTTGGTGCAAGTATAGTTTCAATGTCAAAAACAGTTCCATTTCAAATAATTCAGTTTAGCATAAGCACGCTGTTTAAACGTAAGTACATTTTAATTGTCAAAGACATTTCTATTTCAAGCTACTTTAGTCAAACAGTTCTAATTCAAACAACTTAGTTTAGCATAAGTATGCAGTTAGTTCTATTTAATCCATATTATCAGGTGCTACCATTCCGGGCCAAAGTGGACCTGGGAGCAATGGAAATGAAGGAGTGCTCCGCATTCTCCAAAGCTCCAGCATCACTGGAACATCACTATCATATTGTATAGTGTCATATCAAGGACATTCGTTGGGCGGGTTTCTTACCCTTCAGCAGAGGTGCCGTCGGTGTATTCTACAGCCCCAGCCGATTTTGCAATCAAATAGTTGGAGAATGCTTCATAACCTGTGGGCGTTTTGGTTAGGTGTCCTTGTTTAAAGGCATATCAGCCTTTGTGGGTTTAAATAAACCAAACACATCTTCATGGAAGAGCAACAGAGATATACTTTAACTTATAGTTTGAGGGATAAAACGGCTTAATGTTTTCCTCAAGAGCATTAGACCAAAAGTGAACATAAAAAAGTTCTACAAGAGTTTCAATTCACTTACTTTGAGGTCGCAGTCAAGGTTTATTTGTTTAATGGCATATCAACCTCTGTGGATTATTTAATGCCAAAGCCATTCTCCTAGAAGAATAGTAGTGCTACTATTTAACCCAGAGCTGGAAGGATAAGGGGGTTCATACCTTTCCCAAGGGTATTTGCGCGAAAGTGAATGTAATAGCGCGACTGGAGTACGAACTCGCGTACTACGATCCAACAGCCCTTCACTTTAACCATTACACCACGAGGACACCCCAGGTCGCAGTCAAGTGCTTCGACCAATACACCAAGGACGCTCTAAAACGAGCAAATGATCGTACAGCAGCTGCTTTCACTGGTGCTGCCTCCAGGTATTCTTGTAAACAACATGCAGAATTCTTGTGAGTTTCCAATCAAACTTTTTCTCTAAGCGTTTCGTTAAAGTTCAGATAGTGCTACCATATGGTAGTACTGCTAGAACTACTGCTTGGGATAATTCGTGTTTTATTTCATCGGAGAGCTCGAATTTCCATGCGATTAACAATCTGTGAATAGCAATCCATACACTTCCAATGCGTATGTTGAAATCCCTTTCTGTTGACGAAATACTGTTACCGACGAATTTTTCTCTTTATTTAATGTCATATCAATCTTTGTAGGTTATTTAAGGCCCAAGCCATCCTTTTTTAGAAGGACAGTAGTGGTAATATTTAACCCACAGCTTGGAGGATAAGGGGGTTTATACCTTTCCAACGGGTATTTGCCCGAAAATGAACGTAATAGCGCCGCTGGGGTTCGAACTCGCTTACTACGATTCCGCTTTCCATCGCTTTAATCATTGCCCCACGAGGACACCCCCAGCTACTCAGGTATGTTAACTGGTTCACTAATTTCAGACAAGGAGATGGCTTTATCCATTTTTTCGCATTCTTGGAATAAAATACTTTTCAATGAACTTGGGCACCTCTGATAGTGTAATGGTTAGCAAGCTTGACTAGAGAACCTACAAGAGTGAGTTCGAGTCTCAATGGGTGCCCCATTAATTCGGCCTTGTGCCACATCTAAGCAAAAAGCTTAGTAAATCACTACTTTTCGATGTACTCGGATATTAAATATCATTTGTAATGTAACTCTATAATCATTAAAAATCCCTTTGTATTAAAATAAAATTCCTTTATTTTAAAATTCCTTGTTACTTAAATAGTTGTTAATGAACACCAATTGTAAAATTATGGGCAGTTCAGTTCTATTATAAAATCATTTTCAGTGTATTTATATAGTAAAACGGTTTCCAATGTACTTCTGTCGAAAAAGCCTTATCCAATGTATTTCTCTATCAAAATAAGTCTGGATTACTTAGAATTAAAAAAAACAAAAACAAATCCAGCGATTTTTTTAAACGATAATTTCCAATGCTCTCTATAAGAAAACGTTATATATGATGTACCAAATAGTAAAATTTTAGCATGACTCACGTGTGACATTAAATTGTATCTGATGAAAAGGATCCAGTTCTAGAGTTTTGCAAATAGGGATAACCCCTCCATTATCATTACTCTTACGTCAACATTGACCCTGAATGGCAGTACCTGTTAGGATCCCATTTAGGAGCCAAAAAGATCTGTTCAATAATTTACTAAAGATTATCATTATTAGTGATTTGAAACCATGAAGGTGTGTGCGTGTGAACTGTTCATATTCATTGCGAAAGTTTGAAAAATAGAAGTATACGTGTTAAATTGCATTACTTAACCATTTAATAGAGTGCATACAAATAAACTCGTCTAAAAATATCACTTATAAACATTTCACTTACAAATCCAATATATATATATATATATATATATATATATGTGTGTGTGTGTGTGTGTGTGTGTGTGTGTGTGTGTGTGTGTGTGTGTACAAACAGGATTTGGCATTAAATAACCCACAAGGGTTGAAATGCCGTAAAATACCAACCAACCAACCAATAAACCGCACCCATAATCATTGCAATGCATCCTAACAATGTTTTAGATTAAAAAAAAAAAAAAAGAAAAAGAAAATACAAGAAAAAACTTCTTGTACTACAAGAAACTTCACTCGTTTAAAACTCAGCTAAATCTCTCGGAATTTTCACGTCAAAAATCGATCAAATCAGTTTTAATAGTTCGTGATTTTGTGGCCAAATTGTCAAGCTGATTATAAGACATACTTTCTTTTACTGATATATTTGATTTTGTTTTTACAGAGTAATTTCGGAGTTTTTTTTAACCCAATAATCTTCATACTTGATTTTTTTTACATTTTCATCCACGTACTTCTATTGTCTACATTCAGAATTTCTTATAAAAAAAGACCGATATAGTACAATTGCTTCTTTAATTGTTCTATAAGGAGGTTGTTCGTACAAAAAGAAACAACTTCCAATTCGTTCCTAAAGTAAAAAAAAAAAGCCCTTATACGTATTTATAAGGAAATATAACGTGAGATTGGAATTAATTTAAAAATATATTTCATATATTTTTACAAACGTCAAAAGTAGCTTATATCACCATGAAGGAAGGTTTCAGTTTTGAAAAGAGTACAGCATGTGATCTATAAAGGATGGATACAGACTTTCTTTCAGATTTTGTACAAATATTGATCTATATGTTTTCTCATTCACAATAACCTAGTGATATTATTATGTGTATATATGAAGAAGTAAAATACGCTATCACACACACACACACACACACACACACACACACACACACACACACACACACACATATATATATATATATATATATATATCAGGAGATTGTTTTAGGTGTATATTCATCGTATTTTCAAAAACATGTTAACTCTGTACGATATATATATGGTTGCTATAAAAGCTAATATTTTTTAGAAAATAAGGGCCGTAAATTAATTTAAAACTGTGCCTGAATATTTCATGAAATGTAGATAATAAATTGTTCAAGCAGAATATATATATATATATATATATATATATATATATATATATATATATATATATATATGCATCAGATGGATCAATATTCTTGTAGCGTTAACCACGGTTATTACCTGTATTTTTCAGTATATATATATATATATATATATATATATATATATATATATATATATATATATATTTTCTTTTTAGGCGATCAATATTTACCATGCCATTCAGTGCATTGACGTGGAAGAAAATTAGTTTAGAAATTAAAGAAATATCTTATAAAACAAACTATTACTTCATTAGGTTGTTTATATATATATATATATATATATATATATATATATATATATATGTATATGTGTGTGTGTGTGTGTGTGTGTGTGTGTGTGTGTGTGGTGATTGAAAATAATTCTCTATTTTAAAATTCTCATTATTCATCTCGTAAAAAATTTTGTACAAAATTGAATTACAAGAATGTTAATATAGGTAGTCACTTTGCATTAACCCTGCATATCTATCTATCTCTCTCTCTCTCTCTCTCTCTATATATATATATATATATATATATATATATATATATATATATGCATTTTGTTGACGTTCATCGGGTTAAATGGTTTTTCTTTATTTCCTAATTGATATCCAAGGGTTCGTATGCCGTCTAGAGGAATTGTCAGGAACGATGGACGAAAGAGACGATAGGGATGGATGGTGAGAGAATAACAGAGAGATGGAGAGAGAGAGAGAAAGAGAGAGGGGGAGGTAGAGAGAGAAAGAGCGAGAGAGAGAAAGAGAGAGAGGGAGAAAGAGAGAAAGAGAGAGAGAGAAAGGGAGGTAGAGAGTTATTCAAGGGATTTTGTATATTCATAATGACCTAACAATGATGACCATTAGAAAAAGAGAATGATGTAAAGTACTGAACCCGACCAAGATTGTTATGATCTAGGAATGTCCAGGGCTACATGCTCCCCACTTACTGTGTGCTGTTCCTACTGCTCCCTTAATGACTCACTGAATTTCACGAGGAAAATAAAGTTTTTTGTTGATTTTTTTTTTGTTTTTTCCCTGGTTTCTTTGTTTTGTTTTGTTTTTTGGCTGTTTTTTTTTTCATACACCAGTTATTTAAAGAAAATGATTTTTAATTAAATTTACAGTCACAGGTTATCAAAACCTTGATTTTTATTCTTCAATACACGTGTCATATTCATAGGAAATATATTGCTTCTTCAAGTATTTATTTTCTTTCTTTTAATTATTCCGTAAGAAATCAAAACAGTCGCATGCACCAATCCCACTGATACTTGTCATAAAATTTTACAAAGACTTCAATTTCTTTTTATAGAAAAAAACTTTTTATCAGAGAGGAAAAAAAATCGTCCTTTTTCTAAAGTAGATGTTTACGCCCTTTTTAGTCGAAATGTTTGATGTAACTTCAAAGAAAAGAACTACTGTGTAAAAAGCTACCTTTTTTAGAGCAATCCACCTGATTGTCAGTGACGTCTAAATTCTATAACCGTACTATTACCCATATCCATTAACAGTTCAACACAAATTGGCACGTTGTTTCACAAGTTATTGTCACTCTTCGTAAAAAGAAAACAGTTAGTTCCCTTATTGTTCAAGCCAAAGACTTTTCTATAATCTCTCATATATAGTAGACATTAATAAGCTACTATCACGTAACGTTACTCCGACTTTATTGTATTGATAGTAGCAATGTACAAGCGACAATGAATAAAATTTGTTTATGGAAAATGATCCGTCATTTTTTTTGTTAACAACATGACAAGATAAACTTATTTTCTTTTAGTAAAAGGGCCCTCTCTCTCTGTTTTTGTTTCTCTCTCTCTCTCTCTCTCTCTCTTTCTCTCTCTCTCTCTCTCTCTCTCTCTCTCTCTCTCTCTCTCTCTTTATACATATATATATATATATATATTGAGAACTCCGGTAACCGATAGCGCATGTTTTCAAATACCTAAAATGTTTTCCGCTTAGGATGAGAACATGATAGTCAGTGGGAAGATATCCGATTGTCGAAAAATCAGTTGGGTTTCAATCCCAGCTTGAACCATCTCGCGTGTCTAACAACGTTCCGAATTTTGTTTAAAACCTTCATCAGGGTGTTTAGATAAAAGATAATGTATCAAATTATCTCCCTATTTAGATACATTTGTGCTAAAAAGTTAGTCTTTATTTGAAATAGCTTGACATCGTTGATTATATATATATAGATTGTCATCCATACAAACTGTTTCGTTTATATATATATATATATATATATATATATATATATATATATATATATGATCTTTTAAAGGACATGCTTTCTATTTTCAAATAAATTTCGAACTCGTATTACATCGTAAATTTTTGACACAGAATGCCTCTAAAGGAAATAAAATTTAAAACATTTTCTCAAATTTTCCTTTTGATTAAAATAAATTAGATATAATTTAAAAGATAGAACATCACATATTTAAATAAACTGATGAGGGTCTAATATAAAAACTGAAACATTGGCACCTAATTCAAATATAAAATGAAATCGTCAGCTGTATGACTTGTTTTTTCATATTTGTACATTTACATACCGTGGGATTTACTTCTATTTTCCCACATATATATGCATGTGTGTGTGTCTGTGTGTCTGTGTGTGCCTGTGTCTGTGTCTGTGTGTGTAAACGGGTAATGTGAACTGTTTATTTCCATTAGCAGTGTTAAATATACACGAGAAATAATGTTCAAAAGATACTGAACTGCTTGATTAATATGGGAGATAAAATTAATATTTTCATATTATACGTCATTTCGTTCATGAAAACCGGATATATATATATATATATATATCAGGTAAAAACTGGAAATAAATCAGACAGTATGGAAATGTGAAAAGTAAAGAGTTGGTGATCCAAGTCGAGGATGACTAGAAGGCTTCCTTTTCAATCGCTACTACATCGAGGTGTAGGTGTGGGCGATACTTCATTCCCTGAATTGCTCCACTTTACTCTTGATCCTTACCATATATTGCTGAGTGTTAAGCAACGCAGCATCAAGTACCATTTTTTGAATCTTTGGTAAGACTCGACCTAGGATTGAAACCCCCTCACCCGGACCATTGACGACTTCAGGCAAATATAGAGATTGACTCATTAAGCTAAATGTAGAGATGAAAAACACAGTCTTCTGAAGATGATTACATTGACCGAATTTTTTGCTGTCGTAAAAGCATTCGTTTTGTAGACTTACATAATTCTCACGCCGTGATAAAAATCTAAACGGAAATATTTAACGTTGGTAAATAAAAATTCCATTAAAAAAAAGTCAGCCTCTGAAAACCTTTCATTATTTTTATCTCTGTACATTTTCGCGCGCACACACATATGTATGTGTGAATATTTTTCATTCTTAACCCACCGTAATTTGGTGGAGACCCCTCGGCGTAATACCTAAAGTGCTGGACAGCAGACTTGAAGTAAGCGTGTTCGAACCCCAGTTGCGCTCGTACGTTTACTTGGGCGCTAATACGCTTAGGAAAAATATGAACTCGTAATCCCCCAGCTAAAGGTTAGATAGTATCACTGCTATTCTTCTACAAGCATAAATCAGGCATTAAATAACCCGCAAAGTATGATATGTCATTCAACTAAGAAACCAAACCAAAACCTCGGCAGTTTATTATGCTCACCCCTGATATCTTAAAATAGACATAAACATAATTAAAGTTGAGGTGCCCGTGGTGTAATGGTTATCATCGTAGGAAATGGACACGGCGACACGAGTTCAAATCCTGGACGAGACTGATTGCATTTCACATAGCACTAATACCCTTGGGAAAGGTATGAATCCAATTATTCTCCCTCCAGCTATGGGTTAATAGTAGGGGAGACTACGTTCTTCCGCCTTGATGAGGTAACTAGTCTAGGAGGAGTAAAACTCTGAATTCAAACCTGTTA
>OY757912.1:43689227-43741727 GCA_963585895.1 Sepioteuthis lessoniana | reverse complement strand
AATGAAGTAGGATGTTTGAAATTGTCTTGAAAAGACCCGTTCAGTGAAAGAATAACCCGGACAACGAATTTTACGAAGTACAACTTTATTTTCACAAGTTTGTGCCCCCAGTTAAAAAGGAGATTGGGGCTGAAGGACTTGGTGAGGAATGCTTCTCTCATTTTGTCCAGGGTCAAACAGCGAAATGGTTTCTTATATCTTATTGAGTCTAATTGCTCAAGGAGAAATAGTTCAAGATTTTTGCGCACGGTTATATGATAGAAATTATTCCTGTCCAATATAAATAATTTACTAACAGATCTATTTGACACAAAGATTGGACTCTAACAGTTACTACCACTCCAGGCCAGAATGGATCTTACAATAAAGCCAATGAAGGTGTGGTTAAACACGCCAGTGATCTCCAGAACTGAAACCTCACCATAAGATACAGTTTTGAGTCATACCCAGGATACCCCCACTTTCTGTTGGGAATACCGTCAAATTCTTTTCTAAGAGCCGACAAGTTTGGCGGACAACCAGCACAAAAAAGAAAATCTCAAAGTGTTGACTAATGACTTCATAGGACAGATGTTCTTAATTTATGAACATATAAGACTGATACATAGAAGAGCTTCTAAGGGCAAAAGTATTTGATCTAAAAAACCATAAATATTGCAGATCAAAAATCAAAGAAGATAAGTAGATAATAAAGACAAACCCGGTGAAATGATGATAACTTCTGTGGCAAATAAATCTTCGACTCACCTTTCCCCAAATTTATGAACTCTCTTTAAAGTTTTTACGATCATTTAAAACATGCAAAATCGTTAGTTGGAATCATCCAGCCTGGACAGAAGGCTTTACTAAATCAAGCGATAAAATCATTTCACTTGGTAATCTCAGAATTTTTGTTTAATTGTTAAAATACGGACTTAATTATGTAGACTTAGTATATCTAACTAGTCAGAACCGTCAAAGACTCATCAATCATAAATAGCTTCCGGTTGACCGAGTCCACCAAGCTCACCTCTATTTTTACAGACTGACATGGTCACATCCCGACTACCATTATCTAATAGTGTTAAAGTGATATAATTAATTTTGAAATTGCATTGAGTGTATCTTTTAAAAGCTAAGTTTTAAAAATTTTAATTTTCTTGTTTATCTTTATTATTTTCTGAAATTTTAGTAAAAAGTAAAGTTGGCGACCGTATTCGATGGCGACCAAAAGGCTCCATTTTCTATAGCTACTACACCGAGGTGTAGGCGAGGGCACCAACTCCTTTTCTCAGGATTGCTTCTCTTTACCCTTATATTCTGAGTGCTAAGCAAGGAGGTATCAAGTACCATTTTTCAAGGCTTTGGTATGACGCGAACAGAGATTGAACCTTTGTCTCCCGGACCATTGGCGAACACTCTACACAGTAGGCCAATGGGACAGTTTAATTTGATTAAATTTAACTCCTGTTTATTTCCATATCTTCTTGCTATAACCCGAAAGCAATTATTATACAGTTAATTATTTCTATATTTTAGTGAACTAATTTGGGTTCAAAATGTCATAAATTTCCAAGCCAGACGTAATTTAAGAAATATATATTGTATCCACATACAGCATCATCATCATCATCATCATCATCAAGTCACGCTGACTATAGGAAATTACCTGAAGCTCTCTCACTATCCGTCCCTATCTTCCCTTGCACAGAGAAGACTGCATCTAATGTCTGCACTCAACTGATATATATAAGACCTTCTGTATCGGTCAACACTGATACGGTAATAGGTGGGAGACAACCCCCAGGTGTCCTGCTTGTCTTATTTGAATGTTTTTTGCGATAGGGGTTATGTGGCCGTAGAGTTTCTGGTTTGCGATGGGTTGCTTCAAGAATTCGTTGTTAAGAGTATGAAGCCTTATTGTCTTGTTTCCATCAAGCTTTTTTGCGTGCATTTCTTTAGGATCTAAGTGGTGCATCCATACAGTTGTACCGAGACAGCCATTGTTTCTTTTTTTATAGATCCCGAGTTATTTAATCAGAGAGATCAGATTTCCATGACCGATAAACTGTCAACCTAGCAATTCATTTTTTCGCAATGCTTATGATGACGTTGCTTTCTGTAGATGAGATATTGCGGCCGAGATACGTGAACAGGTTTACTGATTTCAGAGGCTAGACATTTCACGAGAAGATGCCACCGAAACAACTGAATTTAATTGAAACAACTGAATTTAATTGCCCTCAATAAGCCGTCAATGTTTCCTGCTGATGTATTTACGAGAAGTGCTAGATCATCTGCATAGCCTACGTCTGTCATTGTTTCTGTCGGATATCGTCTGCTTCTTGTCTTTTTAATGTGGAACTAGCATATTCAAAACGAAAATACATTCATATATAATCACTATATATGAAGGTGTCTTGGGTGTAATTGTTATCATCGTTGGAAATGGACACGGCGACACGAGTTCAAATCCTGGTCGAGACTGATTTCATTTCACATAGCACTAATACTCTTGGGAAAGGTATGAATCTAATTATTCTCCTTCCAGCTATGGGTAAATAGTAGGACAGACTAGGTTCTTGAGCCTTGGTGAGGCAACTAGTCTAGGAGAAGGAAAACTCTGAATTCAAACCTGGTAAAACTCCGCTTAAAAATTGACCTTGTGTCATATCCTGCCCGAGCGGAGGGGTTGGTAAATATGATAAATGTATGTATATAAGCACTATATAAATGTATGTATATAAACACTATATAAATGTATGTATATAAGCACTGTATAAATGTATGTATCTCTTTCTTCTGATCAGATTGAAATATCTTCTTGATATTTTATTGAATTATCTACTTGATATCTACTTGAATTGATGAATAAATTGGAATCACCAGTGAATAATAACACAATCGTATTTGCCATAAAATAGTGCATTTTTTTTCGTATCCTCAAGACTCCATTACTTCATATCTAGGCAGTGGATATTTCTAATAACGTATATACAAATAAAATAATGGCACTCTCGGCGTAATAGAAATTGTCGAAGAAAATGGATCCGGCGGCCTGATTTCAAATGCGAGAAGAGGTTATTTATATTTCACGTAACACTAATAAACTTGTGAAAGATATGAATCCAATTATTTGCCACCCTCTTATGGTTTAAATGGTAGGGAAGATTAGGCTCTTTAGCCTTGATAAAGCAACCGGTCTTTGAAAAGGAAACTTGAATTCAAACCTGTTAAATTCTGCTGGTAAATTGAGCTTGTGTCGCATCCAGCTCCTTTGAAGGGATTTGTAAATAAGTACATATTGAATTATGTCTGCCCATCGATTCGGAGAGATCTATTCACTGAGCCGAACATCAGTAAATGAACCAGTTTGGTGATTTGTAGTGAACTGGAATGGATTGTGTAGAGCCAGTCACATTTTTTGAATAAGGTGATTATAGAAGAATCGGGGAACGACTGCACCAAATAATCCTCGATTTTTGCGTTCAGAGTTTTTATTGCTCTTCAGGAATGTTAGTTTTACCAAAGCCAAAAGGTAGGTCTTCCCAACGACTTCAGACATAGCTGTATACAAGGGGTACGGATTAATACATTTCCCAGAGAATTCGCCAGAAATGAAAGACAGACATGTTCGTTCAGGATGTGAACTACTCTCGTTGACTCCGTTTACTCCATCGACATATATATATATATATATATATATATATGAGTAATTTGGAAAAAAAAAAGATAAGAAAAGGAAATTTGAATTAGCCATATAGTAAATAAAAAGTTTAAAAAGAGTCCGATGTTTACACAAAGCAGGGTTTAAGAAATAGATAAGATAGCTGAAGTATGGTCCTTCGGTTTCATCGGAAGAATTTTAAGGAATAATAACATATTTATATATATATACATATATATATATATTCACACACACACACACAATATATATATATATATATATATATATATATATAAAGTTTTTGAACCTATAAGCGCAATTGGAGTTCGAACTAGCTTACAACAATATCGTAGTCCCGTACCTTAGCCTCAGCTACGGGGACTCACCCTGCATAGCCTTTACTGAGTGTTTAAAAAAGAGGAAATCGCCTTTTCCATGACTTGCATTTAAACTATTTTATTCACTTACCCAATAACTGTAACATGGACAGAATGTGAAACAAGAACAATTTTTTTGAGAATTAAAGCTTGTTTGAATTGACTGATTATTAGATCGTTGATATGTTGACTAATTAAAGGTAAAGACCAAGCCAGCTCTATCATCTACACATAGCTGAGAAGAGAACAGATCTGTACTTTTTTCAAGGGCATTTGCGCGAAGTGAAATGCAAACAGCTTGATTTCGAGTCGTTGAATTCATTTGCTACGACGATAACCGTTACTCTAAGTGCGCCTTCATTTCATCTTTTCTTTTTTAACAATGTTAACTTTTTTGTAGCCCCCAAACAGAGTTAAATGCCCGGAGGTGTCTCCAAGAATTTCTCCGGTCAACGAAGGAGAAAGTGAGCAATTTTGATCTTGTACAATTCCAATCTCAAGAAAACTACGAATCCATTTTCAACGCGATTAATATAGAATGGTTAATATTTCGCTTTGGATTTATAGGCCTACGCCAATATGATCGCTCGGTGCAAACAGCAGAGCTGACACAAAGGAAAGTGTGCACGAATGAGTCGTGCGCATGACAAAATTTTCAATTGCTAACTAATACGTTGGTAAAATTTTAAATTCTACCCTCTCTTCTTTTTCTTTTCTTTATAAGACTCCATATATATAAATATATATCATCATGTTATGTCATGCTGGTAGCACGGATATCCCTGACCCTCTCTCGCCACTTTTCCCTATCGTTCATCGCCTCAGGCAGGTCTTCTGGACAACATCCCGTATGCTCACATAGTTGCTGAATGCGTGTTCGTGCTGGTCGTCCTGCTTTTGCACGGCCATGTGTGGGGGTCCACAAGAATACATCACTTACGAGTTCGTCTCTTCTTCTCCAGCCGTGTCCTGCATGTCTGGTTCGTCTAACTTGAATAGTTTTCGTGATAGGAGGCAGGTGGCCGTACAGTTGGTGTCTTGTGGGGTGTTGCCGCTAGGACTTGTTCAAGATTGCTCGCAGCAATCTTGTGTAATTGCCGTCTAGCTTCTTCTCCAGCTGTTTTGTTAGAGTCCATGTAGTGCATCCATATAGCAGTATCGATGTGACCGCTGCCTGGAAGAAACTGCGTTTCATTTTATCGGTTAGGTCTGATTTCCATATAATCGATAGCCTATTGATAGTTGTCCATGCTTTCGTTAACCTCGTTTCGATGTCCTTTTCAGTTGATTCGACGCTGCTTCCTAGGTAAGTGAATTTGTCTACTAGTTTAAGAGGGGTTCCTTCTAGAGTGGAGATGTCCCCGCTTTGATTATAGCACATATATTCCGTTTCGTGTGCATTGACATAGAGGCCTACGCCTGCGGCCGCTCGTTCCAAACTATGCAGTAGTGTTTCAGCTTGGTTGAGTGTATTTGCCAGTATCGCTATGTCATCGGCATAGTCTGCGTCCGTAATTGTTTTTGCAGGGTAACTTCTGCTCTTTTCTTTGTCAGCTCGAAGCTGTTTTCTCTGATTTTGTCAATCGATGTTCTAAGTACGTAGTCTAGACAAATGATAAAGAGGTATGGAGCTAGCGTGTCCCCTTGTAGTACTCCTGCTACATAGTCGAAGTTATATATATATATATATATATATATATCAACTCTGTGTGAACACTGGATGGACTCTAGAGGACTTGCCACGATGGATGGCGAACGAGATAAAGGGATTGTCTTTAATTGGAATCATTTTAAGATGAGGCTTCTTAATCTGAGAATTAAAGTAAAGGAACTTCGTGCTATCATCTCGAGTCGATAATGATCACGATATAAATATATATATACATATGGCGGATGAAAGTACGTGCACGTGTCTTTGATATGACAGTAAATTGCATCTGATGGTGAGGCTTCAGTCCTGTATCTTTGGGGAATGTTCAGTACACCTTTGCCATTACTCCCTGGTCCACTCGAGCCAGAGATGGTAGTACCTGTTAGGGTCACATCTATGAGTTCAATAGAACTGTTAAATTTAGCTGAGCAATACAGCTTAATGCAATTTTTTTTTATTACATAGAAATACTTAGTGAATAGTGTCAGTTATGTTAAACAGCAATACTTGAAACCATTTAACGGTGTGCAAGCAAAGGATTAATATTGAATAGAATTATTAGTGGTTGATAGGAATACTTGAAACCATTTAACAATGTGAAAAGAAATGATTAATATTAGAATTAGTTGTGTTAGACTGGAGTACTTGTAACTATTAAGCAGTGTGCAAGCAATTAATCAATTTCAAAAAGAATAATTATTGTAAGAAATATTTGAAACCATTTAACTGTCTTTAAACCAATAACTCCTAATGACTCGTTAAACAATAAAATTACCTACAAACATTTGCTTTGCTTACAAATCCTGGATGGAAAAACATGATTTGGCATTAAATAATCCATTAATAGGGGTAATATGCAATTAAACACCAACCAACAATATATATAAATATATATATGTGTGTGTGTGTGTGTGTGTGTGTTGACGGCTAAAAACTAAAAGGGTTATGTTATTCGTTTCACATAAATTTTTGAGGAAAACAATTGTTTTCAGACTGTTTTTTTTTAATTGTTTTAAATCGCTGAAAAAAACAATGAAAAACGCATCTATGACGTAGCATATTCATTTGTCGAATGGAAATTTTTTTCTGGTATCCAAGTGTCTTAAACTGACTTTCATAAATCTGTACTCATTACACCAGGAAAAAAAGGGGCGTATTTCAAATTAGCTGTGACTTTTTTTTTTTTGTTTATTCAGGTTCTTATGCGCTGCTCCCACATCTGTCCATTCTATTTTTAAGAATCACAATTCATTTTCATGATAATTCAATTTTAATTTTGTTTTATCCATTTATCTTTGTCTTTGTCGATAATCACTGCAATATAGTTCAACGTTGTTTTACTTTTTTCGATTGTTTGATGGAGAACCTTGTATTTCAGTTGAAATTATCACTGTTTAAATGGAAATGTTGTTCTACATGTATTAATTTGCTGTAATCCATAGACTTGATTCTGTGTCTATAGTTATTCAATCTAAAGTAAATATGATTATTCTGAATTTTCAATCTCATAATATTTAGTGGCGTGTGCCGTCCGTCCCTTGAATTACATTTTTGCTCCAGTTGTTAGATTTTTAGGAAAATGTAAGTCTTATAGATAGTTGGTAGGTTTGGTTTTATGGCATATCAACCATTGTAGGTTATTTAATGCTAAATCCTGCTTATACATATATAGCAAATATCTATAATTTGTAAACACATTTAGTTGATAATATTTTTATGGTGAGCTGAGCTCATTTTTTTGCACAAAGTTAAATTGTTTCAAGTATTTCTACTTAACACAAATAAATATTAATCATTTGTTTTTAGACAGATAAATGATTTCAATTATTACAATCTGTCTATCTCTTATAATACTATTCAAAATTAATCATTTATTTACGGATAGTGTAGTGGATACAAATATAAATATTCATTCTATTCAAATCTATTCATTCATTTGCACTGTCAAATGGTCCCAAGTATGGCTATGTAAAGTAAAAAATATCGTCCCCTTGACATTATACGTAGAGTGTTCGCCAATGGCCCGGGAGACCGGTGTTCAATCCCAGGTCGAGTCATACCAAAGATACTTGATGTCTCCTTGCTTAACATTCAACATAATAAGATACGGTTCAAGGGTAAAGTGGAGCAATCCAGAGAAAGGAGTAGCACCCTCCCCTACACCTCGGTGTTGTAACTATTCAAAAAGATGCGTCCGGGTTGTCCTCGACTACAGTTGCCAAATATACTTTTTACTTTTATTGATATGAATCACTAACAATTCAATTAAAGGCCAGTCATTTGTTTACGCACGGTTAAATCATAAAAATGTTCCATTCCAAACTTTATTTAGCATAAGTCAACAAAGTTAAATGGTTAATTGTATCACTAACAATTCAATTATACACCAGTCGTTTTTCTAAACTTAGTTAAATTATCAGACATTTTTATTTCTGACAATTCAGTTTAGCAAAAGTCATTTGTTTGCACACAGTTTAAATAATCAAACAGTCCAATTGACCCATAGATAGGACCCTATCATGTGCTTCCATTCCGTGTAAAAGTGGATCTGGGAGCAATGGCAATGAAATAGTACTCTGCATTCCCCAAAGCTTCAGGGCTGGGGCCTCACCATCAGATTGTTTAATGTAATAGCAGGTTACTGGTTGCAAGTGAGGGTCCTTACCCCTCTCCAGGGATACAGCCGGCACATTCTACAGCCCTAGCTTACTGGGCGTTATGGCAATAAAAGGTACTCCACATTCCCCACAGTTCCGGCATTACTGAAGCTACACCATCTGATAGTTTATTTTCATATCAAGACACACGCTTCAGGAGTTTTCCACTTCTGCTGAGATGCAGTTAGTATATTCTACATCCCAGTCTTTTTTTTAGTTGAGAAGCAAGTGATCGGATTGGTTGACTTTGGGGTTTTATGTATTGAAGAAGCTAGACGGCAATTACACAAGAATGCTACGTGCAATCTTAAACAAGTCCTGGCGGCAACACCCCACAAGACACCAACTGTACGGCCACCTGCCTCCTATCACGAAAACTATTCAAGTTAGACGAACCAGACATGCAGGACACTGCTGGAGAAGAAGGGACGAACTCATAAGTGATGTACTCTTATGGACCCCCACACATGGCCGAGCAAAAGCAGGAAGACCTGCACGAACACACATTCAGCAACTATGTGAGGATACGGGATGTTGTCCAGAAGACCTGCCAGAGGCGATGAACGATAGGGAAAAGTGGTGAGAGGGGGTCAGGGATATCCGTGCTACCAGCACGACATGATGATGATGTATGTAGAGTGAGTAAAAAGATATGTTCTATTTTGATACCTACTAGTTTGCAGTTTGTATATTACGAGAATGAAAAAGTTTAAACCCTTGTAGATATTTGGAAAGGTTGGCTGCAGTCTAATCTTAAAACACATGTTGCACGAATTCCAAATGAGCCGTAGGAACATGGCAGCAACCAGACATTTTTTGTGTGCAAAGTGAATGTGCTGTTATTCACAGTCCAGTAACCAGATGGTCATATAAATTTCGCTCGGGTTGCAAGAACCTCAACAATCAGGCAAAGTCAGATAGGTCTAAAACCGAGGATTTCGAGACCGTATTCAAAGCTATTAGGACAAACCTGGCGAGAAGCACTCTGAGAGTATCTTTTATTCCAAGCCATAGAGGTAAATCCTGGGAGTAGCACTTGGAGATTATCCCGTCCACCGAACTATCAATCAAGTTCGGTATCTCATAGTCAAGTGTCTCTTATTACCGTCAAAACTTTCGCAAGAGCAAGCAGACCAGCTAAAGTAACCCTCACGTTTCAAAAATAATGCAAAACTTTGGATTCACCTCGGTAAAATGTTTGTTTTAGGCAGCGTGTGCAGTCCGGTAAATGAATTAAAGTTTTGATTTAGCAATTTGGCTTTTTGTCTTTCAAATCTCTTTAGTTGTTGACTTTGTGTGTATATATATTTGTATGTACATATGTGTGTGTGTATATATATATATATATATATAGTACCAGCCATTTAGCATAAATGTTAGAGTGTTCACCAATGGTCTGGGAGACCGGGGTTCAATCCCAGGTCGAGTAATACCAAAGACTAAAAAAATTGCACTTGATACCTTTTTGTTTAACACTCAGCATCACAAAGTGTGGATCAAGGGTAAGTGTAGCATTCAAGGGAAAGGAGTAGCGCCTTCTCCTACACTTCGGTGTAGTAGCTATTGAAAAGGGAACCTACGAATCATCCCCAGCCACGGTCGGTCAACTACTATATATATAAGTTAGTAAAATTTGCCAACTTAGTCGAAGATGACACGAAGATTCCCTGGATTGCTCCACTTTACTCTTCATCCTTACTTTATAATGCTGAATGTTAAGCAAGGTGGCATCAAGTACCATTTTTGAGTTTTTTGGTAGGACTTGACCTGGTATCAAGTGCAATTTTTTTTGTATGTGTGGAAAGAATTTAGACACTTGTTTTTATGTAGATCTACTCGGAAATCTAAACATTTTTCTTTAACTTTGAATACATTTCTATGGCGTTTATATCTGTCTTTCTCTCTGTTAGAGTATATGTGCACATATATTAGTTGTTTATCAGTTGGCATTTTTCCACTATCTCCGTATTAATAAAATTGTATTTTTTTAAATTCCTGAATTCATAAACGCGATACTAAAATCGAATCGTCATAAGTTGATGATAACATTATCAAAGAATTTTTGAAATCAGTTTAGGGAATCAGTTTTCAGAAATTTCCATTTCAAAAAGGAAATTGACATTTGCACTAAACAGTTCCATTCTAAGCATCTTGAAAATGGTAATGTATGTGATAGGAATTTTAACATCGAAAGTGAATTCAAACGTGGTAATTTTTTAAAAAAATGTCTTTTTTTTTTTATTGGACTCTTTGTTCTGTTTTTGTTTTGTTTTTTTGTTTTTTTTCTGTTTTTTATGTTTATGTTTTTTTCATTTTATTTATTTATTTATTTGCAAAACTTTCATTACGATGTTATCTTTTTTTATACAGTTAATAATGTTAATGAAGGAAGTTAATCTATTCTTCTCCCACCACTACACCTTCTTCTTCTTCTTCTTCTTCTTCTTCTTCTTCTTCTTCGCATTATTAATGTGTTTATTATCAGCCATCTTCAAGTCCACGCTTCTTCTCCACCTCCTTCTCCTTATTTCCTCTTCCTCCCTACTCTCACTCACATCATTTTCTTTCTCAACTTCTCGTTTCCCATTCTAAATCTCATTCTACAGTTTATCGTCAGAAAATTCTTCTTCTTCTTCTTCTTCTTCTTCTTCTTCTTTTAATATTTCCTTTTACTACTCCATCAACTCTTTCTTTTTTTATCTTTTCTTCATTTACTTTTTCTTTACACTATTTTTTACTTCCAGTTCCCGACCAATTCTTTTTTCAGACATGTATTCTTTTTCTTTCACTTCTTTTACTTCATGATTTGGACTCTTCTTAGCTCCTATTTCGTTTGCTTGAAATCGCTCTCGTAATTTTCTCTTCTAGCTTTTAATGACCTTTTTCCAATTCTTCTTTTTCTTCTTCTTTTTCTTCTTCTTCTTCTTCTTCTTCTTCTTCTTCTTCTTCTTATTATTATTATTATTATTATTATTATTATTATTATTATTATTATTTACTCATTGAGAGTTTTTTACGTCACACTTTGCTGATGGTCTTTCTCTGGAGCCTGAGTGACAGCAATCTCCTCAAGTATACAGGACTCTTCTCAGTATTCTGGCCGTTCTCAGTAATGCTGTAGTTTGGATGGTCTCCACTCATCCTCTAGCCTCCAAGTCCCCAAGGCCCTTTTAATTATCCTGTAGTGACAGTACCAATAGGACAAATCACGAGTGGTACAATTGTCACCTTCATGTTCCATAGTTTTTTCAATTCCCTAGCAATGTCGAGGTACTTATCCTTCTTTTCACATTTTTCAGTTTTAATCTGTGGTCAGCCGGGACAGCAAAATTTGCAAATTCTCTCTTTTTTGTTGTTGATTATTATAAGATCTGGTCTTCTGGCCGAGATTAGTTGATCCGTCTGTATGTCAAAGTCCCATAGGAGTTTACGTGTGGCATTCTCCAGGACTGGGTTGTGTATATACCATTTATGTTGTATTTCGACCTTCGACCCGGCCAAAAATGCCATTCCAAGGTGATGCACCGGAAGGAAGTGACACATTCTAATGGCAGTTATGAGACGAAATCGCGTGGGCGGAAATTGGCTGATGAAATGGGAAGAGGTAAAAAAATTCCCATGGTACTCTCATAGACTGATGCACCGGAAGAGAGTGACCTGTGAACTGCATGACAGTTATTTCCGCTGGATGACGATCAATCATGCCATTCCAAAGATCGAGTAGGCGATTGAGTGGACGTTGAACTATTATATAACTCAGTCAAGACAGAAGTCAGAGTTGCAGTTAGAGTACGGACGGAATTATAGACGAGGTGTGGTAAGGAAAGCCACACCAGGCCGAAAGAGGTCGGGGCCCCCGATCGAGTTGGGGTCCAGAGAAGATGCTGATAAGATGCAGTAAAGAAAGCCATCATCCAGCAGAGAGCTGGGCCCAAGGCCTCCGGTTGAGCAGTGCTGGAAAACGAGAAAGACACAACGCTGACGGTCATAAGAGTGGGGTCAAAATATTACAGTTTATGTTCGGTCTCCAACTCCCTCTCACAGTAAAACCCCACACAACCATTTCGAACTCTTACAATAAAGCGAGAAGTACATATATTTATAAAGAAGTATTCACTCGTCTTTCTTCATTGTTGTGTTGATATGACATTTATTCGTATACTCAAATTTAAATTTCTTGCAAATTTCCCAGTGGTATTATTATTATTATTATTATTATTATTATTATTTAGTCCTTTAGAGTTCTTCACATCAGTGTTAACTGATGGTTTTTCACTGGAGTTTGAATGACAGCAAGTCTCCTCAAGTCTTCAGAACTCGTATCAGGATTCTGGCCGATCTTAGCAATGCTGTCGTTTGGATAGTCTCTGCCCGTCCGCCAATTTCCAAGTCTTCCAGGCCTTTTAATAAACCTTTAGTTATTGTGCCTAACGCACCAATCACAATTGGCACAATCGTTACTTTCATGTTCCACAGCTTTTTCAATTCTCTAGCAAGGTCGAGGTACTTATCTTTCTTTTCACTTTCCTTCAGATTTATTCTATGGTCCGCCGAGACAGCAAGGTCGATAATTTTACAAATTTTCTTTTTTTTTTTTTGTTGATTATTATGAAGTCTGATCTTCTGTCCGGGATTAAGTGATCTGTTTGTATGTTAAAGTCCCATAGGAGTTTATGCATGTCATTTTCAAGGACAGGTGCTGGGTTTTGCATTATTATTATTATTATTATTATTATTATTATTATTATTATTATCTAGCTCATTTAAGAGTTTTTCACACCAGTGTTAGCGAATAGTTTTCCACTGGAGTGTGAGTGACAGCAAGTCTCTTCAAGTCTTCAGTAAACTTCTGAGTATTCTGGCCGATCTCATAAATGCTGTAGTTTTTAGTGGATGCATGTAGCAAGTGGGAGTATGACAACAATATGACAACAACGAACATTTAGAAATAAACAATTTAATATTCATAACAAAACAGGAATGAAAATTAATAAGAAACATAATGTGCGGGTGGCGTTTGTAGAAATACAGTTATGGCCAGTTAAATAAAAATAGAGTTGTTCACACGTGTGTGTGTATTTTCATGTTAATAAAGTCTATCAAATAAATGGTTCCATGGTTGGCCGAAGTAAGTAGGATAAGAATGATTGTCTTTACTTACATATATGGGTATGTGTGTGTCTATGAATGATGGACTGTAAGTATGGGTCTTAGCTTTCATCAAGTCTGCACTGTGTTTTTTCTTAAGATTTTGGCGTCAACGTGTCGCATTGATGAAAGAAAATTGCAAGCCCTTCCCATTGAATCTATATCACAGCTCTGTGCGGCTCGGTCATGACTTCTAGTGAAAAGTCTTTTGGGGTAGTAGACAGAATGATTTTTTGGCCGTGGAAGAAATGAATTGAATGACCGACAACTGACCCGGTTGATTAAATTTTCGTTATTTATACTTTAGTAGTGGATCAAAAAATAGTTTTATTGCAGTCCTAAAATTCAAGAGCGCAGACATTTCTTGACCCATCAGATTCGTATTTTTACTAATTTGTTTTAGAGCCTAAAATGTTCTGCTAATTAGTTTCTGATCCGGATTTTCTAGAATGATCTTATTCTATGTTTTTAGCTGATTGGTTGAAAAATATAAAACTGTAACTTCAATGCTAATGCGGTTTTCATCTAAAATTTCTAGAATATTCTTATGTATGTTTTTGTTGATTATTTTAAGGCTAAAAAAATGTGTATTCTATAAATTTGCATGGTATTGTCTATTATTATCATTTTACACCTTTGAGAGTTTTTCACACCACCGTGAGCTGATGGTTTCCCACTGGAGTTTAAATGACAGCAAATCTTCTTAAATCTCCAGGACTCCCACAGTATTCTGGCTGATTTCAATAATGCTGTAGTCTGGATATTTTCTACTTGTCCTCTGATTTCTGAGGGTTTTTTTTTAAATCCATTTTCCAATCCTTGAGGGATCATGCTAATTGCACCAACAACAATTGGTATCACCATAATATTATGTTCCATATCGTTGTCAGCTCTTTAGCAAGGTCCAAATATTTATCCCTCTTTTCATCCTCTTTTATTTTTACGCTGTGGTCTGCTGGGACGGCAAAGTCCACTATTCAGCAAGTTTTTTGGTTGACTATCACTAGGTCCGGTCAATTGGCTCAGATTAGGTGATCCGTTTATATCTCAATATCACAGTGAAGTTTGTGTGTCTTTTTCTCTAGGACGGATTCTGGATTGAGCATATACCACCTATTCCCATGATTAAATAAATTTTTGTCGCACAATTCCCAGTGGATCATTTTCCCCGTCCAGTCGCATCGAGTATTATATTCTTTTTGCGCTAATTTGCAGCATTCGCTTATTATATGATTGATCGTTTAGTTTCTAGTTTGCATTATTATTATTTTACTTTTTTTCGGGTTTTTCACACGAGCGTCAGCCGATGATTCCTCACTGGAGTTTGAGAGACAGTAAATCTCCTCAAGTCTCCATGACTTTCTTCAGTATTTTGGCCAATCTTAATAACGCTGTATTTTTTATAGTCTCCACTCGTCCTCTTATTTCCAAGTCCTCTAGCCAATCCTTTGGTTACTGTACCAAGAGCCTTAATTACAATTGGCATCACAGTCAGTTTCATGTTCCACAGTTTTTTCAATTCCTTGGCAAGGTCGAGGTACTTATCTTTTTTTTTTTTCGCTTTCATTCAACTTTACTCTTTGGTCAGCTTGGGAGAGTAAAGTCCGCAAGTCACAAAGTTCTCTTTTTCTTGTTGATTATTATAAGGTCTGGCTGATCTCAACAATGCAGTAATTTGCATGATTTCCACTCGTTCTCTTATTTCCAACTCTTCCAGTCTTTGTATCAATCATTTGGTTATTATTATTATTATTATTACCTCCTTGAGAGTGTTTCACATCAGCGCTTGCTGATGGTTTTTCACTGAAGTCGGAGTGACAGCAAGTCTCCTCAAATCTCCAGGACTTTTCTCAGTATTCTTGCCGATCTCAATAATGTAGTAGTTTGGATGGTCTCCACTGGTCCTTTTATTTCCAAGTCCACCAGTCCCTTTTATAATCCTTCGGTGACTGTACCAAGAACACCAATCACAATTGGTATAATCTTCACTTTAATGTTCCAGTTTTTCAATTCCCTTGTAAGGTCGACGTACTTATCGTTCTTTTCACTTTCTTTCAATTTTACCCTACGCTCAGTCGAGACAGAAAAGTCCCTAATTTTGTAAATTATCTTTTGTTTTTATAGTAGATTATTATAAGGTCTGGTCGTCTGGCAGAGATGAGGTGATCTGTATGTATGTCAACATCCCAGAGGAGTTTATATGTCTCCTTCTCCAAGACAACTGCTGAGTTGTGTATATACCATTTCCTCGCATGGTCGAATCTCAGTTTCTTGCACACTTCCTAGGGAATCACCTTTGCTCCCTTACTCGTGTCTAGTCTTATACTCTTTCAATCCTAGTTTGTTGCATTCACTTATTATGTAATTGATCGTTTCATCTCTATGACCCCATAATCTACCGATGCTGTTTTGTTGCGTCTTATGTATTCTTGCTTTAATATGATTGTTTTTTTTATGGCGTTTTTTGTGCTTCTATTAGAAGAGATTCAGTTTCCTTCTTAAGTTTTCCCTCTTATAGCCGCGTCCAGGTTTTCTCGTGAAAGATGCCTCTTGTTAGTCGCATAGAATGTCCATAGAGTTGTTTTTCGTCCCATTTTTGTTTTCTGGTTATGTCCGTTCTGTTGGTCCTCGTGCTGTCAGAATTGTTTCTGCTGGCTGTAATCAGTCTTCCTCTACGTTTTCCTCTGTAGTCTTCGATGTGTCAACGCCAACTTCAATGCTGGTAAGACCTCTTCCTCCTTTTTTCTAATACATATAATCTGTCAAAGTCATATCTAGCATTTAAGGCCTTATGCTTGGTCATTAGTTTTCTTGTTATCTGGTCCAATTGCCTAAGTTACTCTCTGGCCCAATTCAGGAATAAATATCGGGTATATTTCGAGAGGGACAGCCCAGATATTTAATCATTTTAAAAGTTTTCTGCTTTATAGTTTGGTTTCCGTTAGTTTTCTCGTTCTTCTGAAGTGCTCCTTTTATTTTTTATTTTATCCTCACTTATTTGATGGTATCAGTTTCCAATATTCCCTAATATTGGTTGGCGTATTTTTCTATGCCAAATTCAATCCCAATTTCTTGACAGTATATTTTCACTGCCTGTATTAGGGTTTCCGATTCACGTTCGTTTTTGGCAAACAGTTTGATGTTGTCCATGTATGTTAGGTGATTGATCTTTTCTTACGATTTTCTGAGTTTATATTCACCTGTGCATATCCTGCGAATGTGATTGTGTGGCATCATTGATATTACAAATAGTAATGGTGATAGCGATTCTCCTTGGAATATACCTCTCAGAATCTTTATCTCAGTTTAGCTTTTTCCTCCTGCTGTTAATTCCATTTTCCAGGTTTCTATGGTTTTTGCTTGAAATTTCCTGATTTCGTCTGGTATTTTGTACATTTTGAGACAGTATGAAATCCACCTTTGGGGGACCATGCCATAAGCTTTTTTGTAGTCAATCCACGACATAGCTAGATTTTTTTGTCTCGTTTTACTCTTGTTGAGGATGTGTTGATCAATATATAGTCGTTTTCATGTGCTTCTGCTCCTTTTGCGGCATCCTTTCGTTTCCTCAGGCAAAAGTCTGTGGCTTATCAATGAGTAGCAATATCTCTTCCCTAATTTGAGCCGTTAATACTTTCCTCATCACATGTAGGCACATTATGAGTCTATAGTTGTTTTGGGGTGCTTCCTTTAAAGGGGTCTTTCTTTTTCTGGGTGATCTTCTCTTTGGTCATCTATTCGGTTGTCGCAATTTTCTCTGTGCATTTATTCTGTTCGCTGACCAGTTTGCTGTGGATGGAGGTGAAGTTTTAAAACCAAAATCTGTATATGCCACATAAGCCTTGGATTTCCAGTTTGGTATTTTTTAAGTGTTGTTTTGAGTGCATCGATGGGTATTTCCATCTTAAGGCCTTCTCTGAATTTTCCCTAATCTTTTTTAATGTTGTTCATCCATTCGGTTGTTTTTGTTGTGATCTATCCGTTACCATTTTTGCTCCAAATTTGCTTGCTTCCTTCACATATGTTTGCTGGTATGTCTTCGCCAATTCTGCCCCTAATTGCTGGTAGAATTTACTTTCGTTGTTTTGGAGTGTCCCCTTTCGTCTTTATTGTTTGGTCCATTATCAATATCTTTTTAGTCTTCCTTCTTTTTGCTTTGTCTCTTCGAGTAGTATTTTTTATTCTAATTGTCGTGACTTTTTCACTTCGTCGGTATATATTTAATTATTCTGTCTCAGCATTTTGGCTTGTTATAGTTTTCTTATCTGCGATTCCAACCTGATTTCCCGACTTTCTGTTTGTAGTCTTCCGTGAAACCTCGATTTTTTCAACGACTAATTTTGCTCATGCATAGATTAAATTGTCTAATATTATTATTATTATTATTATTTAATCCTGTTCGGGTTTTTTCACACCAGCATTAGTGTCTCAATCCCTGAGTTATTATTACTATTATTATTATTATTATTATTATTTGATCCTTGAGAGTTTTTCACATCAGCCTTAGCTGGTGGTAATTTACTGAAGTTTGAGTGACAGCAAGTCTCCTCAAGTCTCCAGGACTTTTCTCAGTATTCTTGCCGATCTCAATAGTGTAGTAGTTTGGATGGTCTCCTCTCGTCCTTTTATTTCCAAGTCCACCAGTCCCTTTAATAATCCTTCGGTAACTGTACCAAGAGCACCAATTACAATTAGTATAATCATCACTTTCGTGTTCCACAGTTTTTCAATTCCCTAGCAAGGTCGGAGTACGTATCGTTCTTTTCACTTTCTTTCAATTTTACCCTGCGCTCAGTCAGAGCAGCAAAGTTCACAATTTTGGAAGTTATCTTTTTTTTTTGTTGATCATTCTAAGCTTTAGTCGTCTGGCGGAGGTTATGTGATCCGTGTGTATGTAACAATCCCCGAGGGATTTGTGTGTCTCATTCTATAGGACAGATGTTGGGTTGTGCATATACCGTTTGTTCATATGATCAAATATCAATTTCTTGCACAATTCCCAGTGGATCACCTTGCCCACCCACTCATGTCTAATCTTATACTTTTTCTGTGCTAACTTGCTGCTTTCGCTTATTATGTGATTGATCGTTTTGTCTCTATCACCACATGATCTACACTTACTGTTTTGTTGTGTCTTATCTATTCTTGCTATGATATGATTGGTTCTTACTGCGTTGCTGTCTCTACTTTCCGTTTCTTACAGTCTTTCACCGGGTCTTATCTAAAATCAAAGGTGAGGAAAGTAATGATTTTCTTTATTCATAATTTTTTCTAAACATATAGTTTGTAGATAACATTATAAAAAGAACCAGAGCTCATTTGGTTGTAGACAGTCAAATGTTTGAGCATATGATTTGCGAGTCGGAAGTTTGTTGGTTATCTTATTTTTTAATGAGTCAGAACTAATTTGTTTGCACACAAGGATTAGTATTGTTTGTACTCAGTTTAATCGTTCAGAATATTCTTACACGAATAGTTCTATTTAGAATTAATCATTTGTTTGCATTCACCTAAATGGTTAGAAATATTGCTATCTAACGTAAATGCTTTTATTTGCCCATTGTTAAAGGATTTTAAGCATCGCCATGTCACACTTACATTTCAATTTAGATTCTTAGATAAATATGAAAAAACAATAAAAATTTTCACTGAACCAGATGTTTGATATTAGTTATGGTGTTAATCGTCAAGTTTGTCTTAATGAATGAATTACAAATAAATTGTTTTTTTTTTTCCTAAATAAATAGGTTAATTTTCTGACAAAATTTTAGTTGCTGAGGCTTTTATGAGTTGTGCAAAGTTTTACACAGATACATGACACCAAACAATTGCATTACATTCGTTTTTGACTCTAACTCCTCGTCCATGTCTTTTAGACCTCTACACCCTTTTTTTTTTCACGATCAAGAATCCATAGAAAAATTTGCTTCTCATAATGTGATGGGTGTCTGAAAATACTGCTTTCCATCTTTGAGTTGCCAGCTAAAATAGCCTAATGACGGTTTGTTGAGTTTTTACAGTTATAAGAAAATTAGTTTCAAAAAAAAAAAATTCTGTATTAAATTTCGTCCATTAAGCACCAGTGGAGATTTATAAGAGTCTGCTTTAAAATGAAACGCAGTTTCTTCCAGGCAGCGGTCGTATCGATACTGCTGTATGGATGCACTACTTGGACGCTAACTAAACCGCTGGAGAAGAAGCTAGACGGCAATTACACAAGAATGCTGCGAGCAATATTGAACAAGTCCTGGCGGCAGCACCCCACAAGGCACCAACTATATGGCCACCTGTCTCCCATCACGAAAACTATCAAATTTAGACGAAGCAGACATGCAGGACACTGCTGGAGAAGCAGGGACGAGCTCATAAGTGATGTACTCCTATGGACCCCCACATGTGGCGAGAGAGGGTCAGGGATATCCGTGCTAACGACATGACATGATGATATATATATATATATATATATATATATATATATATATATGGAAGTAAATAATGGAGTGTAATCAGACAATATATAAAGAAAAATTCATAGCAAGGTAATCCAAGTAGAAGGAGAGATTCATTGAGAAGCAAAGTCAACACTCTCGCGTGTCGGTTCTTATGGGCCATCTACAGGACTATCAGGGATGATATTAGTGATGTTACATCAACGATGGATGTTTAAAAGTGCAACATACAAAAACTTAGGGAAAATTTGTATAACAAGAAAAAAGGTTGGCCGTCTAATTCGTGAATCAGCGTTTGTTTGGTTTATATTAAGTCATTTGACTTATAAGAAATATTGTGCAGAATTTATGTTCCGTTTGATTTTGTATATTGCACTTTTAAACATCCATCGTTGATTGAACATCACTAATATCATCCCTCAAAGCCCTGATAATGGTTCATTTGAACCGAAACGCTATCGTGTCGACTTTTCTTCTCAATAAATCTCTCCTTATATTTGGATTACCTCGTTATCAATTTTTCTTTATATATATATATATATATATATATGTATATATATATGTATATATATATATATATATATATATATATATATATATATATATATATATATATATATATATATATATATGTATATATATATACCTGGAGCTAAATCCGTCTGTATGAAAATGTTTAAACATGAAAAAAGACCAGCTCGCCAGTCGATAATTGTATTTATAGTTTGAATTAATTGTCCTCCTCAAGTGTCTCAGTCATTAAATGAAAAAAAAACTTGCAGTTTTTAAACTTGAAAGCATTAAAACTTCATCAGCGCGTATGTATTTTTAAATGAAACGAAAAAATGCGAATGTTTTAAAAATTCTATTTTCGTTGGTGGTATTCTCTTTTAATTTCATGAGATGTAATGAGTTAAGTTTTTATATTTAAAAACCGAACGTTTATTGTTGACAAATAAATCAAACAATATATAAAACTATCGTTTGAAGTCATTGTGTTTTTTCATTCGCCAATGGCCTAGGAAATTGGGGTTCAATCCTAGGTCGAGTCATATCAAAGACTCAAAAAATAGTACTTGATAACTCCTTCCTTAACATTCGGCATTATAAGGTAATTATTATCTGGGGTAAAATAGAGAGTTCCAGGGAAAGGAGAAGCGCTCTCCTCAAAAACTCTGTCTTGTAGCTATTGAAAAAGGAGCCTTCTTGTCATTCTCAACAAGGGTCAATAACTTTACTTTACTTAAAAGAGTAGCGCCCTCCCCTACATCTCGGTGTTGTAGCAATAAAAAAAAAGTAACCTTCGTTGGTGGCTGACATTAGCCGAGGGTGATTATGCTACGGTCGGCCAACAACTTACTTGAATATATATATATATATATATATATATATATATATATATATATATACATCATTATCATCATCATCATGTCCTGCTACTATCACGGATAACCCTAACTCTCTCTCTCGCCATCTGTCTCTATCATCCATCGCTTCCGGCAGGTCTTCCAGAGTACATACTGTGTCCGTACAGAGCTGTTGTAGATAAGTTCTTGCTGGTCGTCCTACAGTTTCACGTCTGTGTGAAGGGGTTCATAGAAGAACGCCGCTTATCAATTCGTCGTTGCTTCTCGAGTTGTGCTCTGCATGTTTTGTTCGTCTAATTTGAATGTTCTTCGAGATGGGCGGTAGATGGCCGTACTGCTGCTGTTTTGTGGTATACTGCTTCCAGGATTTTTTAAAAATAACCCGTAGCATCCTTTTGCAATTACTATCAAGCTTTATAGGTCTTTTTTCTAATATCTTCTCTTTATTGAGCTCTTTTTCTCACCATTCAACGTTTCTTTCATTCAAATCTTCTGTAGTATTTAAAATCAGTATTTAAGATTAATCTAACCGACCAATGAAAATGTAAATGTCCCGTGCACTTGAGAGCATAGGACTGCAGCCATACCACGTCAATGGTGACACTGTCACTTCGGAACCGAATCGGTTTGATTTGCCAGTTACCCACCGCCTAGTTTTCATTTAAATCAGCCTTCTGCTTTACTGTTTTCCTTATTATGACAAAAGAGCCTAGTATTCCCTATTATTTACGCATAGGCTGTGAGAGAAAAGTAGGGTTTTATACTTTTCAGATGAGTATTCATAAGAAAATGAAGGACAAGGAGTTTCGTTCCGTGTTTGAACTCGGCTCATTGTATTTATTTTCCAAGGCGATAACCATTACACCTGGTGCCTTTGATGACTGACCACTACAATTGTACATAAATAATTTTTAAATAAATAAATGAAAACCGATTTTAAACATCAATAATTGAACAAATTGGCCGTCCTATCAAAATTTAACTAAAATATAAACAGCATTGTTCATTTTGTATAAAAAATTATTGAATTAGTGACAAGTTTTAATTAATCTGAAAATAGTTCCATTTTTTCTTTCCTGCTTTGTTACTAGTGCTATTATGTTTATTTACAAATAACCTCCAATATATATATATATATATATATATATATATATATATATACGTGTGTGTGTGTGTGTGTGCGTTACACGAATTGCTTTTTATTCTTGTTCGAGTCATTTTCCGGATATTCTGCATTTGGTCTTAAAATCGGAATGTTATCTACTGAGGCAAGCAAGAAGTTCTGGTGCAGAGGGAAATGCGGCGTGAGTCACGTGGTTTCGTCACCATGAATAAATCAGTTATGGGTGTGAACGAGTGTCGCATAAAAATTGAGGCTTGGAACGCAGCAGTGATATGAGGCGTGCAGAATAGATGAGGTGGTTGGTAAGACAGTGCTTGAGTTTGGCAAGGTCAGGGAAGGCCGGAAGGTCTTGGATCCCCAAGGATTTCGGTCCATTAATCTAATTATTGTATACAATAGGGACTGCTTCTATAAAGACAGTTCGATTATTTATCAACTGATTTATTTAGATTTTGCTTCACACACACTCAAGAACATATAAACACACACACACACACACACGTATGTATATATGAATATTGATAAACACTCATTCACAGACACACTTACACACATATACAATCGTGAAATAGTATTTATAAATATACTATGTATTATCGAAAAGTGTTTCAATCAAAAAAATATATATTTTTTTAGAATCATATGTATGCATAAAAGAGCAGGTAACATAATGAATAGATGATGTTTACACGTCTAGATTACTGTCTCTATGTCTACTTAAAGTCATTCATGGTCAGCGAAAATTTATCGATACGTTCTGATCAGCCGTCTAGTCACAGGAGCGTGCGTGTGAAGCATTGTCTCTCATTATATATTGCCACCAGCGTGCAAATTTTTCTTGCTTCCTAAACCAACAATTTATCTAAAGGATAAGATCTAAGAATGTAGATCGGTTTCTTTCTATTATTCATGTTGTAACTTGCTTTCCGACTAGTATACTATGCAAAACAACCTCCTTTGCCGTTCTTCAATCTGGCAAACAAAATTATTAACCATTTAAAAAAGAATCAGGGCTGTATATTTTCAAATATGTATGTGACTAACAAATGGTTTTAGAATTTCGCATTCTTTTTCGATAGTTTCAACTAAAGACGTTGATTTTTGTCAATTCTTGTCGGACCAAACGCAGAAGCATGCATTTCTGACCGATCGTGCGAAAAATTTCGACAGTTGCCAGCATCTAAAGAGGCTGATTTTTATCATCGTTCACTTGGCCCAACACAGACCCCAGCATTTCTGACAGATGATGTGTTTAATTTCGATAATTGCCGGTGTTTGAAGACGTTCTTTCGATGAATTTTTATTGGATCCAACACTGACACTTGCCTTTCTGACCGACCAAGTGTATAAATATGACTGTTGGCTGGATCTTAAGACCTTGGTTTTTATCATCTTTTAATGGGCCCAACAGAGACACATGCATTTCTTATCGATGGTGTGTTTAATTTTGAAGGTTGCCAGCATTTAAATATTTTCTTTCAAGGAATTTTCACTATTCCCAATACAAACACCAGCAATTTTGTCTGATCCATATTTACCAACCCCTCCGCTCGGGCAGGATATGACACAAGGTCAATTTCTAAGCGGAGTTTAACAGGTTTGTATTCAGAGTTTTCCTTCTCCAAGACTAGTTGCCCCACCAAGGCTGAAGAACCTAGTCTGCCCTACTATTTACCCATAGTTGGAGGGAGAATAATTGGATTCATACCTTTCCAGGGGGTATTAGTGCTATGTGAAATGCAATCAGTCTCGACCAGGATTTGAACTCGTGTCGCCGTGTCCATTTCCTACGATGATAACCATTACACCACGGGCACCTCTAAATTTTGTCTGATCGTGTGTTTAAATTTCGACAGTTGCCAGCATTTAAAGACATTGATTTTTATCATCTTTTACACGGCCCAACACAGACGCCTGCATATCTGACCGATTGTGTACTTAATTTCGAAAGTTGCCAGTATTTAAAGTCGTTCTTCCGATGAGTTTTCATTGGACTCAATATTGACACTTGTATTTCTGATTGATCGTGTGTTTAATTTCGATAGCCAGCATCTAAAGAAGTTAATTTTATCCATGTTATTGAACCCAACATTTCTAACTGACCATGTATTTAAATTTGACATTTGGCGGCATCTAAAAAGGTTGACTTTTATGATCTATTATTGAACCCAACATAGACACCTGAATTTCTGACTGACCAGTTTGAAAGTTACCAGCATCTAAAGACGTTGATTTTTAGCATCCTTCATTAGATCCAACACAGACACCAGGATTTCTGACCGATTATCCACTTTTC
This sequence comes from Sepioteuthis lessoniana, assembly GCA_963585895.1. Classification (NCBI taxonomy): domain Eukaryota; kingdom Metazoa; phylum Mollusca; class Cephalopoda; order Myopsida; family Loliginidae; genus Sepioteuthis; species Sepioteuthis lessoniana. Next base: position 43,717,013 of record OY757912.1, on the reverse strand, counting down.
AAATACGGGATTGTATATCTGGTATGTTTGGCTACCAAAAAGGTTTTTGATTAATTAATTAATTAATTGTAATTTATCAGAATCATATAATTTATTGCTGATCGAATTGGGCTCACAAACAACGGTATCCATATTAAATGAATGTCTCGAACTCATCTAAGTTGAATAAGTGACCAATACCAGATTGTATCTTGTTATTTATCAAGTTTTGCTTTGACTGACACAGAGGCTTCTTGTTTCTAACAGTTTCTGTTGTTATTTAGATATATATGTCAGAGCACGTGTGAATGAATATGTATCAATATACACACACTCAAACACACAATTATATATATATATATATATATATGCGTGTGTGTGTGTGTGTGTGTGTGTGTGTAAGATCATCCCCTTAATACCAAACAGATTCATTGCAATTTAACTTTAGTGATGTAGCAGGAACCGGTACTTACAGCGTGACTTGGTTCGTAAATCGCTACTTGATAGTCATTCCATTCTGTCGCCTCCTGCGAGTCTGTAGCTCACGGTATTTGTATGTGAAAGAATTAATGAATATCTAATATTCGAATGCAACGGACAGTTCCGGTGAGTTGGTGAGCCATGTTACAATTTTAGGAAATAAATAGAATATATATATATATATATATATATATATATATATATATATATGTATATATATATATATATGTATATATATATATATATATGTTCATACCTTGTAAAATTAGCTAATAACATAAAGGACATTTAAAGAAATCTGGTAATGAATCTTCATACTATGTGAAAAGAAATCTTTCAAAGATGCTTGGACCAATAAACTCTGAGTGGAACAAATATGTTGAAAGTCAATGAGTCATTTCCGATGAAAATATATGTTTAATTTGAGATTAGAGAAACTAAAATCAGTGGGGAGACATTGTGGCGTAATGGTTAACGTGCTGAACTGTGACATCGTAATAACCAAGTTCGAACTCCGATCGCGCCATTACCTTCATTATCGGAATAATACGTTTAAAATAGCGTAATGAACTTCCTTAACCCATGACCTGTGGCCTTAATAGTTCTACTATTGTCCTTCTTTAGGGATTGCTTTGGCATTAAATAACCCACGAAGATTGATCAGTCGTGAAAGTAACAAAGCAATTTGGAATAACTACTAGAAGAAAGAGTGAGCTTTGATCAAAGTGAGACCTTCAGAATAATTTATTTGATTTCTAATTATTGCAGACAATCTACAATATTTTTCCTTGATTAAAAGATTTACTGTCAAGACAGGTTACAAAAATTGATTCAAGTAACCAATTTAATTTTTTTGTAATCATCATCATGAATTGCCTTGTCGGCTGGGGCTGGAGAATATACTGACTGCATCTCTGCAGAGGAGTAAGATTCCACCAAGAAGTGGCCTGGATTTGACACGAAACAATCTGATGGTGAGGCTTCAGTAATGCTGGAGCTTTGGAGAATGCGTAGTGCGTATCCATTGCCATCGCTCTCTTGTCCACTCTGACCCGGAGTGGTAGCATTTGATAGGGTCCTATCTATGGGTCAAATTGAACTGTTTGACTTTTAAACTGTATTATTATGCCAAACCTAATTTCTTAAAACCGAACTGTTTGATCATTTATTCTGGGTAAACAAATAATGCTTAATTGAATAGTTAGTGATACATAGCAATACTTGGAATCATTTAACTTTTACATGCTGAACATAATAGTTTGAAATAGAACTGTTTTTACATTTACATACGTATCTGTATTTGAAAGAAATAAGTGAAACCATTTAACTGAGTAAAAAAAGAGCTCAGAGTTGTTTATAAATATAAATCTTATATTTTACATATATGTATAAAAAGGATTTGGCATTAAATGACCTACAATGGTTGATATGCCATAAAATCAAACCCTAACCCGAACCTCATCATCATCAAGTCACGCTGACAACACCGACACTCCTGACTTTCTCTTTCAATATTTATCCCAGTCATATATCTCTCCAGGCAGGTCTTCTAGGCTGCATCCTGTGTCAGCACAAAGCTTCCGTGAGTCTTTGTGGTCGGGTAACACTAGCATGTCCATGAGAGAAGGTCATTTATGAGTTCGTCCTTGCCTTTCTAACAGTTCGTCTGACTTGAGTGGGTTTTGAGACGGGAAGCAGGTGGCCATGCAACTCCTTTTTGTGATGAGTTGCTGCGAAGAATTTTTTCGAAGACAGCCTGCAGCATTCTTGTGTCGTTCCCATTTAACTTTTTCTGGATGCGTTTTGTTAGTTTTGATGTGATGCATCCCTATATTAGGATACAACAATCCCGTTTTATTTAAATCGAATAGATTAGACGTCCATGTGATCGATAGCCTATTAATAGTATTGCAAGCTTTCGCCAGGCATATGTTGACATCACTTGCGGGTAAAAAATCCCAACTGGCTAATACATTTTTGCTAACAGAATAATATATTTTCGGGACAAATTGCCTAATCAGATCAAAAGCTGTAATAATGTAAAATAAAAGGATTAAATTGGCCGGTTTCAGAAAAAGATGGTGAGAAAAAGTGTTTATATGGGTATTTTTGGAACTATCGGATGAAGTACGAAACAGAATTAGATCTATATATAGATATATATATATAGAACTTTTATAAATATATTATTTGTTCTGAATAAAGATTTTTTGAAGTCGATTTTGGTTTGCTTTGGTTTGGTTTTATAGCATATCAAACATCGTCGGTCAGGTAAAACCGAGTTCCTTTTAGACATATATTAAATACATGATTATTATTTTTAAAAGAGCCTGAACTCATTTTTTCTCACATTTAAAGGGTTTCATTTATTTCTATCTAATACGAATATGCAGTTAAATGTAAAAACAGTTCTATTTCAACAATTCAGTTTAGCATATGTACATGGTTTCTTGTTTACACACAGTCATTTGTTTAACAGTTTTTTGTTTACACACAGCTAAATGTAAAAGCAATTTTATCCCAAACAACTCAGTTTAGTTAAACGTCAAATAGTTTTATTTGACCCATAGATAGGACCACATCAGGTGCTACAACTCCTGGTCAGTGTGGACTTGGGAGCGATGTCAATGAGGGGGTACTTCGCGTTCCCCAAAGCTCTATCATTAACACATCCTTACCATCACATTGTTTAATGTCATATACTGGACAACGCTAGAGGAAACTTATCCCCTTCAGATATGCAGTCGGGGTGTATTTTGCAGCCCCAGCCGACGGGGACATTAAGGTTAATGTGAGAATCAGTAATTAATGAAGATGGACAATGAGGCATAAAAGACTTTTAGAAATAAATACTAATTTACTGTTTCTTTCTAACTTGCTAGATATTGGTTCAGTGTCCTTACAATATGAACACATTCCATATATATATATATATATATATATATATATATATATATATATATATAGTCATCCACAGAGAGACGGTTTCGTTCTATCAGAACTCATCTGTGTGGCGAGACAAATAGGATGCTTGAAGCCGGAATCGAAACCAGTCTAACACTACGGTAGACTTAGTATCAGACTGCTCGGCAAACAACCGTACCACGTTGGCTAAGGGAATTATTAGGTATTATCTAGCAACAGCAGCAGCAGCGGCCGTTTTTTCACATTCTCATACCCTATCGGCTACCAGAGTGCTCAATTCTTTCAAAGAGCTTATATATATATATATATATATATATATATGTGTGTGTGTGTGTGTGTGTGTGTGTATATGTGTGTTATACCCAACTAATAAAAATTAATGGGTATGTATCATTCTTCATAAATACGTTGGACTCTATTATTGTAAGGGGGTAAAAAATGCTACCTGCCACTGGTAGCGGCGTTTTACTCAGTCAAGGGTGCCCGACATGGGTGCCAGGAAAGCCCAGCATTCATGTCCCGCGGCCGACGCTCCTCGAGCCACAGGAGGCCGTCCGCCAGGATCCCCACCCTCGTAAGGGCTAGATTTGTCGCCTTGCGTTTGAGGCTCCCATTTTAAGGCGATGCCGACAGTGCCCGAGAAATTTTTAGAGCCGCCGATCATGTGTGGGCTACAGCCATTCGTCCGGACACACCTAAGAAAGACTTGTATCTTACTTGCCCGTTTGGTGGGGCGCGCGACAAATAGCTAAAATATGCCAACGAAGTAGTCACCACTAGCAGTGGTTACCTTCTTCACGCTGCTTGCGAGCATTGTATTTTGTTAATGGTATAAGGATTTCCATTTCATTTCCAACCTCCGTTTTGGTTATTATAGCGACTACACCGAGGTGTAGGGGAGGGCACTATTCCTTTCCCTGGATTACTCCACTTTACCCTCGATACGTACCTTATATTGCTGAGTGTTAAGCAAAGAGGTGTCAAGAACCATTTTTTAAAGTCTTTGGTATGATGCGACCTGGGATTGAACCCAGGTCTCCCAGACCATTGGCCAACACTCTACCCACTACGTAAATTATTTAAAAGGTTCAATTCAAATAACGGTGAAGAGTAAATATAAACTGACTCTAAAAACTTTACATATACACAAGAAGAGGCAATATCGAGCACATACTTTTTTCAGTCTACAATGGTTTTTATGATTTAAAATTAATAGAAAAAAACGAACTCGTTTAAACAGTTCCTAAAACATTAAACGAAAATTTTTACAATGTATCTCGGACATCATCAAAAAACTACTATCCCTATAACTGAAACACACACACACACACACACACACAAATATATATATATATATATATATATATATATATATATATATACGAGGATCATTAAATAAGTTCCCTGACTTTTTTCGTATGAGCACTTTTTTTAATAGTACACACATGAAACTCTAGTCTCCTTCGAAGTAATCTCCTCCGGCTATAATCCACTACTTGTACCGTTCCAACAACTTCTGCAAGGCCCCAAGGAAGTTCTCTTAGGTGAGCGTGTCAATGACCTTCGTCACAGCCTATTTCATCTTCTCAATTGTCTCATAATGACAGCCTTTGAGCTTAGGGAATAGCCAAAAGCCACAGGGAGCAAGGTCTGGAGGCTGATGAACTGTCTTGATGCCCATCTTGGTCATATAGTATGTGAAAAGGATGGAGTTGTGGACTGGTGCATTGTCCTGGCGGAAATGCTACTGACCCGATTAGAAGAGTGCTGGCCTCTTCCGACGGAATCTCTTCCTGAACTCCCTTAAAACCTCAACATAGTAACCCTAATCCAAACCCTTTGGCTAATCAACTCTGGTGTATTGACTTCCTTACTCGTCCCACACCTCTCATCATCCCTCACAGACTCCCTGCCTTCCTTGAATCTCATATGCCACTCAAACACTGATGCTCGATTCATGCAAGATGGGCAAAAAGCAGTATGAAGCATTCCCTCCGTTTCTGTGGCATTTCTTTCAAGTTCAGAATTTTACTGTATATCGTTCTTCTGAAGTGTCAGATTGCATTTTTTAAATTCACCAGCTGTGACAATCAGGCTTTAGTAGGGTGTATTCCAATTGCTTCTGTAGCTGTTCATTCAAACCTGAAATCATAAAAATTAATCAGTTGTCTCATAAGATATATAGCAATAAGATACTGAATTTTCAATAGTCTACGACAATTTTAGATGTCTGTACAAAAAAGTCTGGAAACTTATTGAAGGCGCCCCGTATAAGCATGTTTCATTAAATAGTAGACACATTTTGTCTGTATAATTTAATCAAGATTCTTTCGAGTTTCCTGATGGTGTATTGACTTCAGGTTGGAATTGGTTGATGAATTTACCAAAATTGTCCCGAGTGCTTTTGGAACCGTCATAGGCCATCATCAGCGGCTGCTTGCATGTTAAAAGAGTGTTGTTTTTTAAAATGAGGTTTGAAAGTCTTTGAAAGTTTTTTATAACATAAAAATATGCAAACGCAGAGTTGGATAAAGCTGAGTTGCTGATGAATTTAAAAAAAAAACAGAACGCTATCAACGGATATAGAATACTATCAAGGAATACAGAATATTAAAAAAATCTAAAGGCATTTCAAAATATCTTTTTTGTTGTTTTTGGTGTTGGAATCTACAGTTTTGCTGAAATATTGAGTAAGGTTACTGAAAAATTATTATAGTTACTTCTTGAAAGTTTTTCACATCAGCGTTAACTGGTGGTCTTTCATTGGAGTTTGAGTGACTGTAAGTCTCCACAAGTTTCCAGGACTCTTCTCAGTATTCTGGCCGATCTCAATCACGCAGTAGTTTAGATGGTCTCCACTTGTTCTCTTATTTCTAAGTCTTCTAGTCATTGTATCAATCCTTTGGTGACTGTACCAAGAGCACCAATTACAATTGGTATAATCGTCGTTTTCATGTTCCACAGTTTTTAAATTCCCTAGCAAGATCGAGGTACTTATTTCTTTCAATCTTACTCTGTGGTCAGCCGAGACAGCAAAGTCTGCAATTCTATTAGTTTTCTCTCTTTTTTTTTTTATTATTATAAGGTCTGGTCGTCTGGCCGAAATTAGGTGATCCGTATTATTATTATCATTTTTATTATTATTATTTCAGGAATCAATAATAATAATGGGAGTTCCGGTGGTGTAATTGATAGAGAGCTGGACTGAAGCTTCAAAATAACCGAGTTCTTGCTCCAGTCGTTCCTTTACGTTTATTTTCTAACTGTTAATCTTTGGAAAGGCATAAATCCCCTTATTCCTCCAGCTATATGTTAAAGGTTAGCACTGCTGTTCTTCTACAATAATGGCTTTGGCCACGGTTGATATACCGTTAAGCAAAGAAACCATAGCTAACAAGTAGAAGTTACATTCTACTTCGGGTGAGTCAAGAACTTGGCACATCTTTTCAAAGACTTTATAACAAGAAAGAAAATAAATAAATCTCTTCGCAAAGTTATAGTGACTAGCCGTATTTACAATTTTATAATACACGGGTGTTATGATGTTCATTGATGGTCATGAAGTACTTTGGATGAAAATCTTCTATTTATTTAAGGCTAACATGTCACAGTCAGAATCTGGCAACACAATTATTTTCTTTATGAAAATAACCTCTGAATGAACAACATTACTTCTAATGAACATATTCTCTTCTGTTGTTTGACCTTTTGTTGAGAGTTCACAGCCACTCAGGAATTCCATTTCTGTTAGTGACTAAGAAGAGAAAAGATCTCTTTTAAGATAGATGCTGATCTTTGTTCGTGCGCTTTGTAATCATTTCAAAACCTACTTGAACAGAGAACTGTCTCCGTTGCAGGCCAGAGGAAAACAGTTTGTCACAGGAAAAAAAAACAGAATACGTGCGACAAACACCTTTTTACGACGGGAAAGAAAGTAAGATATATCTAAAGTATGTAGGTGTATGTTTGCGTGTGAGAGAGAGAGAGAGAGAGAGGAAGGGAAAGAGAGAGAGAGAGAAAGGGAAAGTGACTGTCTAAAAACAAGCTTGAGCCAGATCCATAAATATAACTTAAAAACTTTCCAAGGATGACACTAACAATTTCAGAAAACCTGGTTGAAATTGAAACAAAATCTACCCTTCCTTAGTCGTACAGATGAAGGGACGGACATTTTTTTTATCAACTTGAAGGTAATTAAACATTCTAAGAAGAAGAAAAATGTTATAACAGATATTAGATAACGAATCGCTAGTTACTGAGTTTAACTAAAAGCCAAAGTGCCTGATCTTATAGTAATTTTGTGACAGTCTGTGCATTTTTGAGATTCATTTGAACGAATAACTTTCGTTTTAAAAGTCATGAAAGCTAATCTTTTAATGATGAGAGTGTTTGTTCGCCAATGGTCTGGAAGACCCGGGTTCAATCGCAGGTCGCGTCATACCAAAGACTTTAAAAATGATACTTGATACCTCCTTGCTTAACACTCAGCAATATAAGGTACGTATCAACGGTAAAGTGGAGCAATCCAGAGAAAAGAGGTAGCGCCCTTCCCTACACCTCGGTGTAGTAGTTATTGAAAAGGGAGCCTTCTGATCGCCCTCAACTACGGTCGTCAACTTAATTGACGTAATTAGATTAACGAAAATCCCCTTTAGAAATTTGAGATATTTGAAAGAAAACACGTTTGTATGGATGTGTTTTCTATTTAGTGAATTGTCAATCAAGAAGTGAAAATGTACATCCGGTGTTATATTTACATCAGATTTTCTGGTTCTGAAGCAGGATTGATGGGTATAATGAGGGGGCATATTTGGAGATGTGCCAATGGGTGACATTTAAGATTATGAGGGAGGGAAATGATCTGTAAGAAATTATCTATTTGCCATATATCAGTCTATGTATTTTCACCCACACGCACGAACAAAAAGAGACATATATATATATATATATATATATATATATATATATATATATGTGTGTGTGTGTGTGTCTAGCTTTGTGTTTGTATCTCTCTCTCTCTCTATATATATATATATATATATAATGACGTTAACACCATTATCAATGAAGTGAAGAGATTGATGGATTCAGATATGTGAATATTAACCCTCTCACATATTTACGCTTTTGTTTACTCAACACGGGTTTACAGTAGAAGCAGATAACTAAACAAATTTGCATCCCAAAAAGATGCCTTATCGCCGCGACACCTGCTCTAGTTGTTGGTTAGTTGGTTGTTAGCGTTTTATGGCATATCAAGCTTTGTAGGTTAGTTAATGCCAAATTCATTTTTATACAAATAATCAGTTCTATTTCAAACAATTCCGTTTAGCATTAGTAAACCGTTTAACTGTCAAAAACATTTCTATTTCACGTGATTCTGTTTATTCAAACACTTCTTCTTCAAACAATTCAGTTTTGTATAAATATAGATTTTGTTTACCCGCAGTTAAATGTCAAAACGCTTCTATTTTAAACAATTCACTTTAGCGTAAGAACGCTTTTAATGTCAAAAACAGTTCCATTTCAGACAATTAAGTTTAACATAGAAAAACAGTTCCATCTCAAACAATTCAGTTTAGCATAAGAACGCATTTTAAATGTAAGTACACAGTAAAAAAAAAATTGTATTTCAAGCTATTCAGTTTAGTCAAACAGTTCTATTTCAAACAATTCAGGTGAGCATAAGCACGCAGTTTAGTTCTATTTGACCCATAGATAGAGCCCTATCAGGTGCTACCACTCCAGGCTAGAGTGGACCTGGGAACAAGGGCAATGAAGGGGTACTCCGCATTCCCCAAAGCTCCAGCATTACTGGAACCTCATCATCAGATTGTTTAATTTCATAAACAGGACACTCGTTGTGGGTGGGGGCTCTTATCCTACCGCTGAGGTGTAGTCGGTGTATTCTACCGTACCAGCCGACTGGGCATCTGCTCTTGTTAACTGCTCTTCAGCTCAAATGTTACACGTGTATTCCAATTGCTATTAGTGATTAATCTATTTCGATTGATTGACTATCATTCAGCTCTACATAAAATAAAGCAGAATAAAATAGAATAAAAACACTAAATATTATCAAGTGTCTAGTCGCTAGGACTCGGAGAAAATTGTTGGAAACAAAGATGAAATGTAAAGATAACGATGATTTCACAACAGGGAAAAAAATTCAAATATCAGATACATGGTCGCAGGAAGAATAACGCAAACTTTATTAGTGTTTCAAACTACCTTTAGAAATTTAAGACGTTCCATAACTTCTACCGGTTGCTAATTGACTAATTGATACTTTTCAACACAAAGTGCATCCATCCTTTTATAAGTGTTTCAATCTACCTTTAGAAATTTAAGACATTTCTTATCGTCTCCCAGTTGCTAATTTATTTACTAACACTTTTCAACACAGAGTTTGAGGGATAGCAAGTCTCTTGAAGTCTCCAAGAATCTTTTTAGTATTCTGGATGTTCTCAATAATTTAGTAGTTTGGATGATAACAACTCGTCCTCCTAACCTCCAAATTCTCAAGTTCCTTTAATTATCCCTAGATGATCGTACAAAAAGCACCAATTATGATTGGTATTATTGTCACTTTCATCTTCCATAGTTTTTTCAATTCCCTAGCAAGGTCCAGGTAATTATCCTTCTTTTTACTTTCTTTCAGTTTTATTCCGTGGTCAGCCGGGACAGTAAAGTCCACAATTTCTCTCTTTTTTTGTTTATTATGATAAGGTCGGTTCTTCTGGCCGAGATTAGGTGTTCCGTTTGCATGTTAAAGTATTATTATTATCTCCTTCAGGGTTTTTCACATCAGTGTTAGCTGATGGCTTTTCACTGGAGTTTGAGTGACAGCAAGTCTCCTCAAATCTCCAAGACTCGTCTCAGGATTCTGGCCGTTCTTAGCAATGCTGTTGTTTGGATAGTCTCCACCCGTCCGCCAACTTCCAAGTCCTCCAGGTTTTTTGTAATCCTTTAGTTATTGTGCCGAACGCACCAATCACAATTGACACAATCGTTACTTTCATGTTCCACAGCATTTTCAATTCTCTAGCAAGGTCGAGGTACTTATCCTTCTTTTCACTTTCCTTCAGATTTATTCTGTGGTCCTCAAGGACAGCAAAGTCTACAATTTTGCAGATTCTCTTTTTTTTGTGATTAAGTATTATTATTATTATTATTGGACCATTAGCCTAATGAGTAGAGTGTTTGCCAATGTTCCAGGAGACTGGGGTTCAATCTCATGTCGAGTCAAACCAAAAACTCAAAAAAGAATTGTACTTGATGCCACCTTGCTTAACAATCAGCATCATAAGGTAAAGACCAAGAGGGAAGTGAAGCAATCCCGGGAATGGAGTAGCGTCCTCCTCTACACGTCGGTGTAGTAGCTATTGAAAAGGGAAGTTTCATGTCACCGGCGACTAAAGTAGCCAACTTTAGTTATTATAATTATTGTTTACTCATTAGAGTTTTTCACATCGGCATAAGCTGATGGCCTTTCACTGGAGATTGAGTGACAGCAAGTCTCCTCATGTCTCCAGGACTCGTGTCAGTATTCTGGCCGTTTTCAATAATGCTGTTGTTTGGATGGTCTCCACTCGGCTGCCAACTTTCAAATCCTTGTATCTATATTACGTTCATTTTTCTGTTTATATTCGGTGTCAGGTGCTAATTACTGATAACTGAATAATAAAAAGATATCCAGCACACTTTCATTATCATTACAGACCCCACTGTCTCCTGGGTCAGAGTCGCTTAAATTCCTAATTAAGCAAATCACACTGATTATTAGGACTTTGTTAGTAGGGACAACGCCGCAATGTTTATCTTTCACTGTTTTACTGTCTTTTGTTACCCATCTATTAAACTCTGTTACAGAAACTTTCATCTTTCGCAGTATGTGAGATTTATTAATTATTAAGAATGTAAAAAGTTTACAAAATAGCCTTTATTTCTTTCAAAATTTGATTCTGTGCCCTGGAAAACGCTGTGTAAGAAAAATTTGGCTCCTTTGTTGTATAAGTTATTCATCGATTGCTTACATTGTAACATTATGCAAAATCGTCTTAATCTCAGTAAAACGTTGCTTTTGTACTTTTGTACCTTAAATAACGTTATGTACGACAAATGTTGCTCCTAGGTAGAATATGTTATTTATCAATTGCCTGTATTATAAAATTATTCAAAATAGTCTTTATCTCTGTCAAACATTGATTTTGTGCCTTGGATAACGTTAGGTATAACAAATTTTGCTTTTGGGTGCAATGTGTTATTTATCAATTGCTTATATTGTAGAATTATTCAAAATAGTCTTTATCTCTGTCAAATTTTGCTTTTGTGCTATGGATAACATTATGTATGACAAATTTTGCTCCTGGATATAACGTGTTATTTATCAGTTGCTTATATTGTAAAATTATTCAAAATAACCTATATCTGGGTTAAAATTTGCTTTTGTGCCTTAGATAATGTTATGTACGACACATATTTCTCATAGGTAGAATGTGTTAATTATCAATTGCTTATATTGTAAAATTATTCAAAATACCCTTTATCTCCGTCAAGGTTTCCTTTTATGCCTTTGATAGCATTATGTTCGACAAATTTTGCTCCTGGGTATGATCTGTTTTTTTTTTTTTTATCAATTGTTTATATTTTAAATTTATTCAAAATTGTCTTTATCTCCATCAAATTTGGTTTTGTGCCTTGGATAACTTTATTTACGACACATTTTGCTCCTGGGTAGAATGTGTTATTTATCAATTGGTTACGTTAAAATATTATTCAAAATAGTCTTTATCGCTCTCAAACATTTCTTTTGTGCCTTGGATCATGTTATGTACGACAAATCTTGCTTTTGGATTGAATGTGTTATTTATCAATTATATATATTGTAAAATTATTTACATTAGCCTTTATCTCCGTCAAAGTTTGCTTTTGTGCCTTGGGTAACATTACGTAAAACAAGTATTGCTCCTTGGTAGAATGTGTTATTTATCAATTACTTATATTTCAATATTTTTAAAAATAGTCTTTATCTCTACCAGACATTGCTTTGGATAACGTTATGTACGACAAATTGTGCTCTTGTGTTAAATGTGTAATTCATCAATTGGTTACGTTGAAATATGCAAAATTGACAATGCAATATGCAAAATTGACTATGAAATATCCAAAATTGACTATGAAATATGCAAAATTGGTTACGTCGAAATATGCAAAATTTCTTCGAAATTGACCCTGGATATTTAAGTTCAGAAGTGTATCTATTTTCTATGAAACAACTGACAAATTTGCAGATTCTCAGAAATATAAGACCTGATTAAAACAAACAACAGTCAACATTTGTTAGATAAGAGATTGACGAAATCTAATGCTGAAATATATTGTAAAATCAAATAAGTTAAACACAGGGGAAAAAGTCGCTCAGTTATTTATTTGAGTGTTGGTTGGTTAATTCCGGATCAGGTGGAAACTTCGCTTTCATTGCAAATAAGTAATCGCATGATTCCTAAGATCTTAAAAAAGTTAGAAAGGTATCGCCAATTATTACCGAGACTTTGACTTGCACGCATGTGTGATAATGGGTGTACATATTTTTAATTCCACGGAACTAAACCCTCGAATATAGTCAGATTATTTGGGTAAGAAGTAAATAAAGTGTAATGTGGACACAAAAGTAGCTCGTTATTTGTTTTTCCTAACCAAAGTTGTGTGGGTGTTTAAAAGGCGTGTGGCCTTCAGAAAAAGATTGGAATTGTGATAAAATTACGGAGGGAGGTTTAGACGATCTCAACGAGTGACAGAGGAAGGTAGTATGATGATACTAAACACATTTACATATTAGTTGTCTAAATTTCTGAGACGAAGCTTGTTGATTTTTATCATTAAGGTTTTTCGGACGATTGTCTTCATCTTTCTTGTTATTTCCACAACGTTTCGGCCGATATGTCCTCCGGCCTTCTTCAGGTGTTTGTCGAGCTCGGGAATATGGGAACCGAGAATCAAGAAGGCTAGATAAAAAAAAATCTGAATATAAGCACAGGTAAAAAATCATACATAATAGTAGTAATTCTAGCTAAAGTGAGAACATTAAGTTTAAAATACCCAAAAATTCACTCAGAATATTCTAGCAAGGACTCATGGTGTAACGGTTATAGGCGTTGGTTCCCTTAGCTTCTAAGAAGACAATCCTCTGCAGGTTCAATCCTCACTACAGGCGAGTAATATACAAGAATACTTAACACTTGTACTCAGTTATGACTAACGGAATCAGAACAGGTGACCCTCGTGGTGTTCAATAAAGGACGTAGTTCGAAGTTCTGTGAAGGTTCCCGAGTTGGACAAACACCTGAAGAAGGCCGGAGGACAAATCGGCCGAAACGTTGTGGAAATAACAAGAAAGATGAAGACAATAGTCCGAAAAACCTTAATGATAAAAAAAAAACACTTACATATATTTATACCAAAGACTCTAAAAATTTAACTAACAATGTAAAGCCTAAGGAAACAAAAGTTTTGTCACATTTACATTCTTTGTTGTATATCAACCATGATGCGTTCTATAATGCCAAATCCATCCTTAGTAGAAAAACAGAAATGACACTATTTAACTAGTATCTGGAAAGATAATGGTTTTAATCCCTTCTTAAAAGTATACGAAATGGCGTAACTTGAGATGGAACTTGCTTACTTCATAACGGTAAGCAATTACGCTCCCGGATCTGCCCCAGTACTCAAAGTTAAAGTAATAGAAAATATAAAGTTTGTTTATCGAAAAATCTTCTCTGAAAAAAATTTCTTTGATTTTCTCATTCAGCATATGGTTTGTTATATCAGATGTACCTTCCCCAGGCCAATATGAATTGATGAACCTATTTCTTTTTATGTTTTAAAACGAATCAAATTTTCTCATCTTTTATTGCGTGTGTTTGTCGTCTGTCAACTCAAGTTAAATGATTTATCGGATTTAACCCTTCTCACCTTCTGGAACAAATAAACAAAAAATCTAAATCTTCTTTTAGATTAATTTTTTATAATCCTAGCTTCGGTTTTATTTTGTTTTGTTCTTTTATGGCACAGCAACCGTTTTGGGTTATTTAATGCTAAATCAATATTTCTAGAACGACAGTAATGGTACTATTAAACCCATACATGGGAGGATAAGAGGCTTCATACATTTCCCGTTGGTATTTGTCCGAAAATGAACGCAATAGCGTGAATAGAGATCGAACTCACCTACTACGATTTCGAAGTCCAGCGCTTTAACCATTACACACTCTTTTCCATCAAAATTGGTCTTTGAAATAAATCAATGTAGATATCGCTAAAATTCTTATTAAGAATATATATATATATATGAATTTGGATTATTTATACTTTTCAACTTTAGATTTTGAATTGAAACTACTGAAATATCAATGTATATTAGGAGTGATTAATCTTTCAACATTTCGGAGATTAAAGTAAATCTCTTTCACGTATTAGCCCCTAAATATAGTCCGCCATCGTGTTTTAATTTAAAAAGTCTTGGTCACAAAAGCGCGGTTTGAAGAAAAGAGTAGATTTTTTTCATTTACTTTAAGGATTACCCTTTCTTCCCAGGAGTAAAAAAAACAAAAAACTTTCAATACATAAAAGTAAATACATGCATACATTTAATACATAGTGTAATTTATAGAAATATTGATAATACAAAATACAAACGGAATAATATAATAACTAGGGATATATTGAATAATATTGGAGAATTTTATTTTAACATGTTATTTGGTACAGATTCTTCTATATATAATTTATATACCTGAATATTTATGAATAGTATCATACATGACTCAAAACACTGAGGTTCTTTTGGCGTTAGAGAGTCTTTATTTCTGTGATAAATCCCCCAGGAATTTTTCTGGGTTGAGTTGGATGTTTTTTGTTATTATCGAAAACGGGCAAATGTGCACATTTTTTAACATAAGGTCTGAATAAACAACCTAAGAATCTAAATTTACATATACCTATACTAAAATCGAACGAAAATCTTAGTAAGATCCTAAAAAATTCTATCATGTACTCAATACTTAGTCTACTTGAAATTAGTAAGTTAAAGAATTTTCACTACCCTTGTCATAAAATCAAAGCTTGAAGAAAAATTAGGTAATACTTAAGGTTTAAGCAATTGAGAAATAATACTTTCCTTGTTTTGTGACAGAGTAATTACTAGGATTAGACAAAAGCTTTACAATATTTCAAGCTATTCTGTTTTTCAAGTATTTTAACGTTTGTTCATAAGGCCAAGTTTATGAAGGGATCGACTGATGATGCTTGGTGAACAACCAAGTTCTGCTCACAATGTACCAGTGATTGGCTGTTAGTTAACGATTTGGAGCAAGACCTCAACTTCCACGGATGATGTTCTCCATGACCTTGGCTAGTTTTCGAGGCTTATGTCACTTTCCTTGATATGTCTAAACTAGTTGTGTGCTAAATGTTCCTTGACAGTTCTAGAACTTTTCCTGCAATATATTTCTTTTGCCGTTACCCAGGCAACCATTTTTTTTTCTTCAGTTGGCGTAAAATAGCCCTAATTTCAATCTTTTCACAACTCTTTATCAAAGGTGTAAAATAAAGACTATACCCTTGCTATTTATATGTTATATGTGAAAATTAACCATAACGAATACAGAAACGGTTAAATATCAAGTTGTATCAAATCAATTATATAACATGGCGATACAAGTTGCCAAAAATCGGTAAGAATTCGAAAAGACTTTATTCACCGTATAATTTATACTTTGAGCTAGAGTATTCAATAGTAGTGCGTTTGCAGAGATCTATGACATTGTTTCAGCGTACTTGTAAGAGAAATTCTCAAAAGCAGTGGCCGTGACCTTTTTAAACAAAACAAGTCTTGAAATCACGCGGTTTTGCTTATCGGTGAGCAATACGTGTCAGAGTGAACTTGTCTGCAGTGTATTTGTTATTTTTTCTCAAGTTGAACACATAAAGACTCACGGGCTTGTGCTTATTTCTGTTTCAAATTCTCCTTTTTTAAAATAATTACAAAGCCATATCTAATGCTACAACAGGGAAAAATGTGCAGTTTTGAATCGTATATAATCTTGCGAGTTTTACCAGCGTTTCAAATCGTGAAAATATTCCCCAATGACGATTCCAGATCTTCACAACCTTCCACGTCAACGGCCAAGAATAATCTTCGAAATTATACAAGAAATTTAACCACAGTATACAGGAGGCAGCTTTTGACTACAACTCTGTTGGACTAGTTTCAGGTATAGTAATTTACTAAGCTCTTTGCTTCGATGTGGCACAAGGCCGAATGAATGGGGCACACAATGAGACTCGATCTCACTCGTGTAGGTTTGCTACTCAAGCTTGCTAACCATTACACCACCAAAGGTGCCTAACTAGTTTCAGGTATGGTTATATACGAAGCTCTTTGCTTCGATGTAGTACAAGGTCAAATGAATGGGGCACCCAATGAGACTCGAACTCACTCGTGTAGGTTTGCTAGTCAAGTTTGCTAACCGTTACACCACCAAAGGAACCCGACTAGTTTCAGGTGTAGGACGTCATTAAAATGGCCGATCCCATTTATAGAATCTGCAGGCATCAGTAGCAGGTACTCGCAGTGGAAAATGGCCAATCAGATACAAGGACTGAAAGTTTATAAGATATCTTGCAATTGTCCTCATATACCGAATTACTGTTTTACAGTTTCTACCGGCGAGACGAACCGTTAGTATTACGAACACTGGGATCTTTAAGCTGAAGACAAGATGGCTACCTGAATTCTAACAAACCCGTCTTTCGATCTCCGGTTGGTTGATTATTCTTGAATATGTGCAACTCTGACTTCCGGAAAGAAAGGATTTTTTCCCGCGTGGAACATCCAACTATATCAATTTAAAAAGCATGACGTCCTTGTCAACTGATCCCCAACAAAACTAGCTCTGAAGATTTATATCTATGATGAAGTTTTAAAAACTAACACTTTCCTCTCCATCTAGAAATCCTTCTCTTTCTACGTTATAATCCATCAAAATCTACTAAACCTCCCAACCAGTCAACTATTCTTTTCACATATATACACACATACACATCTGACTGATACGTTCATTCTAACACGTATATATATATATATATATATACACACACACACACACACACACACGCAAACACACACACATATATGCATACATACATACACACATGATACGCTTATGACCAGAAATACACTCACGTGATCTACTTACTCATGTGTTGCTTGTTTTCCGATTGTTTTCCGGTAATCAGTGTTTATAAAGGTGCATCCTGTGTAGAGAAATCCCTGCTTGACAGCTCTTTCAAAGGTCAATATGTAACTTGAGTTATGATTGTTTAGACTATACCTTATAACGATTTGGGAAGTGTCTATGTCGTTGTGGCTAACGCGCTGAACTGCAACATTGTATTAGGTAAGTTCGAACTCCAGTCGTGCAATTAAATTCAAATTCGGTCTAATACCATAGGGAACGGTATCGAATTCCCTTATTTCCTTAGGTTTGTTGGAAGATGAATGGTGGTATTTCTTATCAGTAGGATTTGAATGAGTTTTCTCGGCTGCTGTAGCTTCGTAATCACCTTTGGATCCATCCATTTTTTAAAATCCTCTAGACTGTCCACAGACTGAAACCGAAACATCCTGAAATCTACGTATTGGAACTTTCGAGTTTAAATGTGAACTATTACGGTATACCGTCTTCAGATTTCTTGGTGGGGGGAGTAAATTGCATTACAGAGCTGCTTTCTTCACAGACTGTGCGCTACTGACTCTAGTCTGCAGCAGTGATAAATATATGATATTGTATAAACATACTGATACAAACACAAAGCAGGGTCTCCTTCTCTCTCTCTCTCTCTCTCTCTCTCTCTCTCTCTCTCTCTCTCTCTCTCTCTCTCTCTCTCTCACTGATAATATATATATATATATACTGGCTCGCCCATCTGCTCTGTGCCGATACTGGATGCAGTCTACAGGAACTGGCAGTGGTGATGGATGATAGTTACGAATATATATATATATATATAGTCATCCACAGACAGATCTGTTTCGTTCTATCAGAACTCATCAGTGTGGCTAGACAGTATCTCCCCGTAGCTGGGATCGAAACCCGGTTGACTCAAACGCCAAGCCAAAGCTTCTAATCATTTAGCTACGAGGAGATATTAGCTACGAAGTACATTTTAAATTGTTATGAATCACAATTACTATTGTTTACATACATCCGTTCAACGGCCGCCGAGATCTCAATTCAAATACGAAGAGACTTGCAAAGGCGCTAATGGCAACATGATTACTTCTTCGCTAGAGAACTCAACCCTACGGGGGTAGGGGAGTATATATATATATATGTATAGAGAGAGAGAGAGAGAGAGAGAGAGAGAGAGAAGGAGAGAGAGGGATGAAGATAGAGAGTGTGTGTTAAGGGACTCCGTGCTCATAGAACAATTTAGTGATGATGGTTAAAGTTCTTAACCTCACCCCGAAGGAAAAACCTTTTACATTTTTACTATTGCGACACATTCACACTTCTTTTAAAATTAGAAACATTTTAATTATGTCTTCTGGCTTTCTTAGAAGACACAGTGTGTTAACAAAAAAAAAATGGTTCAGCTATGGTCATTTTTCTGTGTGTAGCTTAAAAATTTTAGAACGACCTTCGTGTATATATATATATATATATATACCTCTGCAGAAACAGAATGCGACACAGGGTCCAATTTAAGTGGCGTTTAACTGGTTTAATTTCAGTTTCCTTCACCGAGTCCGGTTATCCACCAGCAATGAAAAGCCTAGTCATCCCTGCCATTTTCCAATAGCTGTTGGTAAAATAGTTTGATACTCGCTTTTCCCAAGGATGTTAGTGCTTGGGGAAATGCAAGCAGTCTCGTCTCGGATTTGAAAGCGAGTCACTGAGTTCATTTCCAACGAAGGTAACCATTTCACAACGTATGCGATACGCCATATATATATATATATATATACATCGGCCTGAGAAAAGTCCTGGAAACTTGAGGAGACTTGCTGTCACTCAAACTTCAGTGAAAAACCATCAGCTAACACTGATGTGAAAAACTCACGGAGTAAATAATAATAATAATATAAATAATAATAATAATAATAATAATAATAATAATAATAATAATGATAATAATAATATATGATTCTACCAAATGGTATATACACAAACCAGAAACTGTCCTGGAGAATGAGACAAAATTTTCTGAGATTTTGAGATACAAACAGATTGCCTAATTCCGACGAGGAGACCAGACCTAGTGATAATTAGCAAAAAAAAAGGAACCCTTGCCAAATAGCGGACTCTGCCGTCCCGGTGGACTAAAGAGGAAAAATCAAATAAAACGAAAAGAGGGACAAGTAATAAGACCTTACCAGAGAACTAAAAGAAGCAATGGGACATGCAGATGATTTTGATAACACTTGTTAGTGGTGCATTTGGAACGATCCCCAAATGCTTAGTAAAGGAGTTGAAAGTGCTGGAAATCGGAGGAGAAGCCGAGACCAACATTGTCAAGATCGGCTAGAATACTGAGAAAAAAAGTCAATGGAGACTTGATGAGACTTGTTGTCAATCAAACTTCAGAGAAAAACCTTCTGGTATTGCCGGTGATAAAAACTCACAAGGCTTTGTAATAATAATAACAATAATAATAATAATAATAATGTGTCATAAGAACAAATCATGTTAAAGCGAAAATTGATAATATGCTGCAGAATAGCAAACGTAGGTTATGCGGAGAAAGAAATGAAATGGTGAATCATATAAGCGAATGCAGCCAACTGGTACAGAAAAAGTACAAGACAGGGCGAGAAAGGTAATCCAAATGTGATACAAATGTCACCATATTAACAAAGGGTATGGGTACATGAATGTGACAGTAATAACAATAATAATTGGCGAACTAGGGAGGGTCCTCAAAGGCTTATAAAAAAAAAGACAGGAGGAATTGTATATTAGAAGCAGAATCGAGACAATTCAGAACATAGCATTGTTAAGATGAACAAAAATACTAAGAAGTGTCTGTTAGGTAGATTTTAGTAAAAAAAATCTCTCAAGGAGAGAGAAGATAATAATAATAATAATAATAATAATAATAATAATAATAATAATAAAAGAGAGGTACAGACCAGGTATTTATTCCTTATCAAAGGAAAAAATACCTGGGTTATAGACTTCGTTAGATATTCGGGAGTACTTAGTAGTGGACCAGAAAATTTAAGCAAATCGACCAAAGAACAAGAAAACTAATGACCCAGCCTAAGGCATTACATACCAGAGATGACGTTGACAGACTATATGTATCAAGAAAGGAAGAGGACTTGCCAGTATTAAAGACAGCGTTGACGCATCAATACAATGACTCGACGACGGCATAGAAAAGCGCGGAGAAAGACTGATTACAGCCACCAGAAACGATACTGACAACACGAAGACGAACAGAATTAGAATATCTAGAAAACAAAAATGGAAAGAAATCAACTCTATCGGCGTTTTAAACAACTAATAAGCAATATCTCACACGAGAATACATGGATGTGGCTAAGAAAAGGAGACCTGAGTTTCTCCT
Source organism: Sepioteuthis lessoniana (assembly GCA_963585895.1). Lineage (NCBI taxonomy): Eukaryota > Metazoa > Mollusca > Cephalopoda > Myopsida > Loliginidae > Sepioteuthis > Sepioteuthis lessoniana. The sequence goes on along the minus strand of OY757912.1, from coordinate 43,695,992 downwards.
GGAAGCAACACAAAACAACGCCATATCAAAGTGAAAATAAATAAGACGCAACAAATTAGCAAATGTAGGATCTGCGGTGACAGAGACGAAACAATCAATCACATTATAAGCGAATGGAGCAAATTAGCACAGAAGGAGTATAAGACTAGACATCACTGGGTGGGCAAGGTGATCCACTGGGAGTTGTGCAAGAAATTTAAATCTAAAAATATGAACAAATGGTATGTACACAACCCAGCATCTACCCTTGAAAAAGACACACATAATATCTTATGGGACTCTGATATATAAACGGAATACCCAGTCTAAGCAATAAGACCAGACCTTATAATAATCAACAACAAAAAAGAGAACTCGCAGAATTGTGGACTTTGCTATCCCAGCAGTCAACAGAATAAAACTGAAAGAACATGAAAATATAAATAAGTACCTTGGCCTTGCTAGTGAATTGAAAAAAATATGAAAGTGACAATCATTCCAATCGTGACTGGTACTTTTGGTAAAGTCACCGAAGGATTATTAAAGTGAGTGGAGAACTTGGAAATCAGAGGATGCGTGGAGACCATCCAAACTACCACATTATTGCGAACGGCCAGAATACTGAGAAGAATCCTAGTGACCTGAGGAGACACGCTGTGACTCAAACTCCAGTGAAAAACTCTCAAAGAGTAAGTAATAATAATAATAAGAAGAAGAAGAAGAAGAAGAAGAAGACTAAAAGCAATAAATGATGCATAATGAAATATATAAATTAACAAATCACAATATTAATATGATATAACCACGTAAAAAAGCAGACTCTTGAAGAAAGTTTGTATACATACATTCATACATACACAAACACTCACACACACAAACACACACACACACACATATATATATATGTGTGTGTGTGTGTGTGTGTGTGTGTGTGTGTGTGTGTGTGTGTTTGTGTGTGGAGGGTGCATTCACCAGAACGTATGAAAGATATTAGAAAGAGACATAGAAATTTTATTTTTGCTTGTTTCCCGAATTTTTTTCAATCTGTGGCAAATGTGTAGGTTTATTTGTGCTTTTACGAAGAGTCAGATATACATACATACATACATACATACATACATACACATATATATTTATATAAATATATATATATATATTATGAATTACGTATTGTAAATTTTTTTTTTCATTTGGATCTATGCGATCTATAGATCTTATTTCTCTGTTGGTTTGAAGCAAGCACATTTTTTTTAATGAATATACCGATCCCATGAAAATCACTTACATAAAAACCAAAAAAAAAAAAAAATCCTGTGTCTCATTTAAGATGATTCATAAGAATATTGTTTGAAATCCATATGCCCTCGTATATAACATAGGTGTATGAGAGTAGAGTAAGAAAGTTATTATTTTTATTTATTCTTATATTTTTGTGGTTCAATATTAATTTTTATCCAAGACTTGTGATTTTTATCGTCGATATATATATATATATATATATATATATATATATATATATATATATATATATATATAAGCTATATTTTTTATCTACTTAGTCACGAAGTAAATACTGATGGTTTAGTCTTTCAGATCTTTATTAGAGTTCAAGAAGTTCAAATCTCACTGAGAGTCTCATTCCTAACCCGGACTAAACCAAAGCTTAATAAATATATTAGATTCTCACTGTAATCTGGCCTTTACCAATCCATTGTTGATTTAACATCACTAATATCATCCCTCCCAGTCCTGATGACGGTTATTTAGAACCGAAACACAGTAGTTTCGAATTTGTTTCTCAATAATTCTCACCTTCTGCTGGGATTACGTTGTTATCAAATTCTCCCTCCCTTTCTCTCTCTCTCTCTCTCTCTCTCTCTCTCTATCTATCTATCTTAATATATATATATATATATACATATATATATGTGTGTGTGTGTGTGTGTGTGTGTGTATATGACGTGGCAACTTTTTCTTTGAATAATCTAATTATGATAAAGATTATGTGCCTGTCTGTAACCACTGACGTCTCTTTGTTATTACGTTATATTATCAAGGATTATAAAATAATCTTTATTTAATCATAATTAACATCTTATTTATTAACAATGTCCCTTAAAATCTAGCTGTGTTAGATTTTTCTAAAAGCAAACTATATTATAAACGGGTATCTAACCAACTTGACACCAAATCAGGATTTAACAGATATTATTTAATCGACTTTCTGCCAAGTCAGGAGTTTTACACAAGGTCATTTTATAGTGGTAAGTCACGCACGAACCGAGACTCACGTTTGGTAAAAATTTATTTCAGGCTCTTACAAATTTTTATAAGTAACTTATAATCTTTATAAAAACCCTCTTCAGATGAGATATTCAAATCTATAATTCGAGGTTTTCATATTGCTTCCGGCGAGAATGGAATTAGAAAAAAATCTATGGCTTATCCAAAATTGCTTGTTCCCGTCGGCAGTCACCTTTTGGGCTGCCTCAGGCACTGAGTGATAAAGTCAGGTATTGCCTGGAGGGTAAACATCCTGGGACTTAGTGATCAGCATAATAACAATGATCTGATGGGAACACCAAGTGGCCACCAGAAAATCAGTATGGAAGATTATTGTATTAAGGTATTTAATTGACTTCCTGCATAGTCAGGAATTAACACAAGGCCATTTTATAGTGAGAGAGCTCGCATGAATCGAGGCTCTTGCACGGCCGTGACGAAAATATTTGATACTTTAAGCGTTCTCTATTTTGCGGTGCCTCAGGCGTCGAGCGATGAACTTTTCCCGGCAAAGCAGGTATTACTTGGTGGGACGGCTGTTAGCACAATACCACTCTCCTGACGCGAACTCCAGGTGGTCCCTGGAAAATTGGTGGTTAAGAGATCCAGTGGTATTAGATATTTATCTTACCTCTCACCGGGTCAAACTTAACACAAGGTCATTTTATAGTTGGTGGGGGGCACAAATCGAGACTTATGCGCGGCCGGAGCAGAAAAAGGTTGATTTCTATTGTGGCCTTTGGTACCAAGCAATGAACTTATCCTGTCAAAGAAGTTGTTACGTGAGGGAGCAGCTCTCTGAGACCAGGCGATGCAGCTTGATATCTACCAGATGTGAATGACAATCACGCCCCAAGAAAATTAGCAGTGGCACAATCCTGGGCTATTAACACATTTCAAAATCATACAATCTGCGTTATATATTGCCATTGAATAAAGGTTAACATATCAAATGGAGTGACTTATTTGCATATTGTGTTTTACAAAGCAAAGTTTAATAAATAATAACTAGGTTTTATTGATTTCTAATATTATTATTTTATTCTCAAACACATTTAGAACAGGTCCTATGTATTATTTCATGTAGAAAGTCATATGTATAATTCCATGTAGAAAGTCCTATGTATAATTTCAAGTAGAAAGTCCTATGTATAATTTCAAGTAGAAAGTCCTATGTATAATTTCATGTAGAAAGTCCTATGTATAATTTCAAGTAGAAAGTCCTATGCATAATTTCAAGTAAAAAGTCCTATGTATAATTCCATGTAGAAAGTCCTATGTATAATTTCATGTAGAAAGTCCTGAATATAATTTCATGTAGAAAGTTCTATGTAAAATTTCAAGTAGAAAGTCCTATGTATAATTCCATGTAGAATGTCCTATGTATAATTCCATGTAGAAAGTCCTTTGTATAATTTCATGTAGAAAATCCTGTGTATAATTTCATATAGAAAGTCCTATGTATAATTTCATGTAGAAAGTTCTATGTATAATTTCATGTAGAAATCTAATAAAATTCAATGTAACCGTTTTTATGCATTCTTTTTTAGTTTCGTTAAACTTTCACTTTTAATATAATATCTTATTGTGGGTGTCCTCGTGGTATAATGGTTAAAATTATGAGACTGCAAAATCGTAGTAAGCGAGTTCGAACTCCAATCGTGTATTACGTTCACTTTCGGATAAATACCCTTGGGAAAGGTATGAACCCCTTATCCTCCCACCTATAAATGGAATAGTACCACTACTGTTCTTCTAGGAGAATGGCTTTCGCATTAAATAACCTACAAACGTTGATATGCCATTAAACAAAGAAACCAAACCAAACCAAACCAATATCTTATTACATTATTTTGGCTTAGATGTTTAATGGCATATTAAACCTAGTTTACGCACACACACACACACACACACACACATATATATATATATATATATATATATATATATATGTGTGTGTGTGTGTGTGTTTTATAAGTAGGTTACATTTTTTTAATTGAGCCAGATTTCATTTGTTTGCACATAGTAAAATGGTTTCAAAATTGCTATCAAATACTAATGTTTTGGTTTAACATTAATCATTTGCTCGCACACAATTGAATAATTTCAAGTATTGCTAACATTTCATATGCATTTTTTTTTAGGGTATATCAACTCTCGTGAGTTATTCAATGCCAAATTCATTCTTGTAGAAGAAGAGCGGTGAATAAGAGAGTTCATACCTTTTCCAAGGCAACACTAACTAAAGTGGATGTAATAGCCCAACTGGAGAGCGAACTCTCCAATTACAATATTACAGTGCAGCTCGATAGCCACTACGCTACGAAGACTCACCGTATTTTAGGATTACGATTATTCTCCTTATGAATAGGAACCGAAAAAAAGAGAACATTTTCAGCAATCTGTTATTGTCAATAGCATTTTCTTTTAAAATAATTGTGACGGAATTAGAATTCCAAAATATCTCCTTTCATTACATGATGTTTATATATTCACTTTTTAAATTTTAGTTTATCTATTTATTCATTTATATAGTTTTAAATTTAAAGATTCTAAAATGTTAGTTAATATACATCAAAACAACACAGAAATATTGTAGACTTTAGGATTATTTCTAATAATACTACCAAGCAAAATCCCGTGTTTTCAATATGTATCCTTATTTTATCAAATTCGTTTAGTTGTTGTATACTTTATCTAAATTGATTTTTATAAAATATAAATAAATTATACGTAATAGTTATTAATTTCAATATGATTTTTAATCAAAATAATTTCTAAACTAGACTTTTATTACAAATGACACACACTTTATTTTATTTAATATAAAAATGAAAAAATTGAATTTCTGTAATTAATTGTAAAAAAATCTTTTAAATTACTGTCTTAAACATTATTATTTTAGAATAATTGAAAATTTATAAATTAATATGTGTTCAATCTTTTTTTTCTCCATAAAATACATTAGTTTTTTTGAGAAAACCAAAAAAGTGATTTTGATGAATAAGAATAATTTTTTAAAAGTAATTACGTCACATACGTTTTAAATTGAACGCTATTAATGATGATAGAATGCAAAAAATTATCTAATTTTTTTCGTTTTCTCTTTATCTTTTGAAAATAATAGAATATAACATCGCATAATAACATCACTCTGTAGATGGTTAAAAAAAATTAAACGTAGCATTTTATACATATATACATGTATACATACCCGGAATATGTTGTTATTCAATCATATATATATATATATATATATATATATATATATATATATATATGTATATATATATATATATATATAAAGTTGAATAAAATTAAAATGAGAATGCCAGGAGTGGCAGTACCGCCTTGAGCTACCGAAACTTTGTTATCACCCTGGTTGGCGGCTGCTGAGGCTAGGGTATCGCACGTGCTTTCATATATATATATATATATATATATATATATATATATATATATATATAAAAAGTTGAATAAAATTAAAATGAGAATGCCGAGGTTTCTGTAAAAAAAACCGAAAGGGCAGTAGATGTAATGGTTACGCTAGTCACGGATATTCGAGTTCAAATCTCGTAAGAGGATGTTTGCATTTCCCATAGCGCTAATACTCTTGGGAAAGTTATTAATCTATATGTTATCCCACACTCTATTGCCCAGTCGGCTGGAGCCGTAGAATACACTGACTGCTTCTCTGCAGAGGGGTAAGACACCCCCAACGAGTGTCCTGGATATGACACTAAACAATCTGATGGTGAGGTTCCAGCACTGGAGCTTTGGGGAATGCGGAGTACCCCTTCATTGCCATCGCTCCCAGGTCCACTCTGGCCCGGAGTGGTAGCACCTGATAAGGGTCCTATCTATGGGTTAAATAGAAGTAACAGCATACTTATGCTAAAATGAATTGTTAGAGTAAACTGAATAGCTTGAAATAGAAATGTTTTTGACAATTAAACCGTACTTAGATTTAAACTGCGTGCTTAAACTTAACTGGATTATTTGAAATAGAACTGTTTTTTGATATTAAAACTGTATTTACACTTAACTGAATTGTTACATATAACTGCTTGAATAGTTTGAAATAGAAATGTTCTTGACAATTAAAATGTGTACTTATGTTAAACTGAACTGTTTTCAATAGAACAGATTATTTACATAAAAATGGATTTGGCATTAAATAACCTACAAAGGTTGATATGCCATAAAACCCATCAAACCAATCCAAACCAAACCCACACTTTATAAGTAAATAGGACGGTACACTGGGAATTTGGTATAGCAACCAGTCTCGGAGAAGAAAAATTCTCAATCTATACCTGTGAAAGACTTAAAAATTAACCTCATGTCCCATCCTTCTAATTCGTAGGGTTTGGGTAAATATCTGAAAATCTAGTAAGTAAGAAACCTTTGATTGCACAAAAAGTATAAAATGTACAAAAGGTGTAAAATGCGACCAAAGTGTAAAAAAAGTGTAAAATGCACACAGTGGGTAAAAAGTTCAAA
>OY757912.1:43551727-43686727 GCA_963585895.1 Sepioteuthis lessoniana | reverse complement strand
CGATTACGTTTCGTCTAATCCATCATACGAACCTTTTATTCATCATCACCATCACCCCAGCAACTGAAGAAGGAAAAAGTCATGCAGATTCTCTTTCTCTCTCTCGTTCTCTGTCTGTCTGTCTGCCTGTCTCTCACCATGCATTCCTATCGTTTATCGCGCTCGGCAGGTGCTATAGACGACATCCAGAGTCCGTACAGAGCTGTTAAATATAAGAATTTGCTAGGCAGCTAATACCAGAGTGTCCATGCGCGGGAACTTTTGGGAAGACTTCGTTTATAAGCATACCTCTGCTTCTCCAGCAGTGCCCAGCATGTCTTAATCGTCTGACTTAAATGATTTGTGAGATGGGACGCAAGCAGCTACACGGCGTTTATTTCTACGCTGTTGCTTCCGGTATTTATTTAGAACTGCATGCAATATCCTTATGTAGTTCTCAAATAGCTTTTTCTCCATTCCTTTTGTTAAAGTCCCAGGTGGTGCAGCTATACAATAATACTGACACAGCTACAGCTTGGAAGAACTCCCATCTTATTTAATCAGAGATCAGATTTTCATAACGTCGGTAAACTGTCGATAGCGATTTATGCCTTTCCTTCGTGTATATTGAAATCTCTTTAAGTAGACGAGATATTCCTACCAAGGTATGTGAATGGTCTGCTAAATAGAAACATGATGTAATCAAAGCAGAGATTATTTTTTATACTCATAAAGTGTGAATGTACATCAATAATAAAAATGATAATAGTACAAATACAAATAAGGGTGACTCTGTCGTTTCGGATATGAATGGGTTTATTAATTTCTGCTTCTTTCCTTGGAAACACGAGGAGGCAGAGACGAATCATAAAGGCCTATGCTAACCATACAACGCTCAGTCCACCCAAACAGCGCGGCGCATTTTGTAGTGTTTAAGATCTCTGCCGGTAGAGATCCAAACTGACCTCATCTGATCAGATCCGAAAAATTAAACCGCGCACATAAACGGTCGAACTCAACTAAAACTGCATTTCAAAATCCTCAAAATTCTCAGGACATCTCTTCCGGGCATGACGTCATCCACATACTCAATTCACTCCAACAGCCGTCCTGCTTCATTTCCTGTCTGAGGGGTTTATTATGACAGGATGATTGTCATATCTTTTTCGAGCGGGCGTAAGACTGCACCATCTGACAATGCACCTGAAATAAGAGACACTGAGTAGTTCAAATCCTTACCAAACTAAATAATGAAATATAATTATCGAAATCTGATTAATATAAAAAATCATCCTTAATTATATAATATTATCATGTATTATTTATTACCGAGGAAATACTTATTTTTGGTTACAGAGGGACTTACCTGATTCTCTAGAAATTTCGCACTTTTCAAATTATTTGCGCTTCTTTCGGGACATAGTTTTCACTTTCTCACATCGACTGAATCTGGAACCTGCTAGACTGGTTGAAGAATAAAAATAACATATGATATCTATTAATTCTTAAAATAGCATATATCACATAAATTCTCATATATAAATATATATATATATGTGTGTGTGTGTGTGTGTGTGTGTGTGTGTGTGTGAAAAAGTAGAAAAAAAACAAAATAATCCAAATTTGATGAATTTCTTATGAAAGTCAACGTTGAACGTTTCGGGTCAAACAATATTTTCAAAAATTAGAACACTGAATATACTGTTATGAATCTTCATTTTTTATACACACTTTCTTTTCTCCTGCTATTTCATCAAAAATCCATAGCCATTTTAACCAAACTTTTCATGAATTTAGAATTCTCACGAAGGTTATTATAACAGAAACATTCAACATCGACTTTAATCATAAATTCTTCAAATTTGGATTATTTTGTTTTTTTTTTTTCCTAATGTTCTTTATACTATCGAAGTCAATTTCCTTATTTACTTCCAGATATATATATATATATATATATAATATATATATATATATATATATATATATATATATATATATATATGCGGGGGGGAAACGGTAGATCTTAGTGAATCTGACAAAATGATAAAATAAGTATAAAAGTAAACGGTTTAGTGGGAATATTTAATTCTGCGAATAAAAAACGAAATATTCCCACTAAAGCTGTTGTAAGTGTCTGATGTATCTACTTTTCCACTTTTTTTAATCATATATATATATATATATATATATATATATATATATAAATTTTTTTACAATTAAACTATGTACTTATGCTAAACTGAATTGTTTTAAATAGAACAGATTATTTACATAAAAATGGATTTGGCGTTAAATAACCTACAAAGGTTGATATGCCATAAAACCCACTAAACCAAACGACCAACCAAAACCAGTTTTAAAATAAGGATCTCCAGATATAAGCTATATAAAATGTATCTTCAGTATTATTTTGCAATATCGATATAATAAGAGCCAATATGGTTTTAGATCAATTTTAACACCACCTTAAACAGTTCTGTTTCAGCTAAGGATGACAAACTTTCGTTCAGAGTGGTCTTCGGAGTAAAGGCATCAAATAGATGACTTTTGTTTGGTTATTCTATGCCCAAATCAGTTTAAGAATTATAATCTCCCATTATAGACGATATAAAATACAATTTATCAAACATTTTGCAATATCAACATTCTAAAAGCCGATGTAATTTAAAATCAGTTTAAACAATATCACAGATAGTTCTTTTTCAACCATAAATGACACCCTTACACTTTCGGCCAGAGTGGACCAGAGAGAAATGGTATCGAAGAGGTAGCTGCACCTTCTTTAAATTCCAGAAATGGAGCCTCACAATTGTGGATAGAATTATCGTCACACCCAAGACATTGTGTCCATGTTCATACATTGAATAGAACATACATTTGTCAGGTTTAGTTTCTTAATTTAATAGCAAATCAAACTTCGGGGATCATTTAATGCCGAAGCCATCTTTTGGTGAGTACTGTAGTAATACTGTATGACCTATAGCTGTAAAGATAAGCCGTAATAGCGTCAGCGTAGTTCGAACTCACTACTATGTTGCAGTCGAGTACATTAACTACTGTGTCTCGGGGACTCAATCTCGCACATATTTTTAAAAAACTAATTGTATGACATAATTAGACCATTTACTTGATGTGAAGATTTGTTCTATTGATTGCTTATGTATGTGATATTCAAGACATCAGATTATTTAGCGTCAGTTATCTCCCTTGGATTCAGATTAGCATCCGGTCTGCAAAAGGTTAACGGTTTCTTTACTGAAATGCCAAGTAAAATATTATTATAAAAAACATGTATAAGATTGCAAATAACAAATATTGGCAGAATATAGCATACATTGAAAATGTTAAATTAACCCTTTCAAGATGCACGGGGAAAACATTTTTTTTTCGCATTTTTCGAAAATGCAGCATAATATTCAATATATTTGTAGTGATGAGATTTTATATTCGATTCAGAAAATGTGAAATAATCCTCTTATTAAGAAAACCTATTATTACAGGATTAATCTAAATGATAAGAAACTTGTCATATTTTTAATCATCATCATCATCATTATCATCGCGTGTCGAAAGGACAGATTTATTTCACATTATCTAAGTCTCTGTCTGTCTGCCTGCCTATCTGTCGCATCATCTGTTCCTCTCAGTCATCACACGTTTTAAGTCGTCTAAACGGTGCCCAGTGTTTGGAGGGATCTGATGAATGTATTTATTTTCTTTGTGCCTATTTAGGGTTTGTCCTCGAGGTTTAATGGTTAAATCGATGAACTGCGGGATCGTAGTAAGTGAGTTTGAACTCAAGTCGCGCTATTATGTTCACTTTCGGATAAATACTCTTGGGAAAGGTATGAACCCCCTTATCCTCTCAGCTATGGGTTAAATAACATCATTGCTGTTTTTCAAGAAAGGTGGCTTTGGCAATAAATAACGCACGAAGGTTGATATGCCACTAAACAAAGAAACCACACAGGACGACTGAGCTGGCGTATCCGTGTGTAGGGTTTCCATTGGAGAACGTCGCTTTTGAGTTCGTTTTTACTCTTCCAGCACTGTCCAAAATGTCTTACTTTGATGATTATGTAAGATGGGGAACAAGCGGCCGTAAACTGATGTTTTGTCGGATGCTGCTTTCAGATTTTTTTCAAAACATCACATAGCATCATTGTGTTGTTCTCATCTAGCTTTTTTTCCAGGCTTTTATCTAATATAGTTCTGATTCTGTAATTACTTGGAAGATTCCCCGTTTTATTCTATCAGAAAGATCAGATTTCCATTTAGTCGTTAACCTGTCAATAGCATTTCATGCTTTACCAATACGTGTGATTAGATCTGCTGTTTACAGACTGGTAAATAATCTAGGAGGTGGTAGAGGAGACATTTGAGAGATGATGCAAAGTATATGGCTGACCTTTATAGCTGAAATGTTATGATTAGTTCAAGAGTCTACAAACTTATAAATCGTTTCTTTGTGACACAGCGACTGTCGGCATCCAGACATGGTCACAACAAACGACATCCTTCTTCCTGTCCAAAAAATAACAGAAGAATGATTTAAAATACGCTAAGAATTATGTGCAAATTTATACGCTAAACAGGAAACAATAAAAGAGTTAGGCAACTGAATCTATCATTCACATTGCCTGACATCTGATCATAAACAGTTGCTATTGGCATCTTCTTTAGACAACAAAATATCCTTATGTAGTTCTCAAATAGCTTTTTCTCCATTCCTTACATTAAAGTCAAGATGGTGCAGCTATACAGTAATACTGACACAGCTACAGCTGGTTAGAACTCCCGTCTTATTTAATCAGAGATCAGATTTTCATAACGTCGGTAAACTGTCGATAGCGTTCTATGCCTTTCCAACGTGTATATTGAAATCTCTTTATGTAGATGAGATATTCCTACCAAGGTATGTGAAATGGTCAGCTAAATAAAACATGATGCAATCAAAACATATATTATTGTTGTCTATAGGTATCTTCTTTAGACTCCAAAACAATCAAGTTTCATACTCAAAGAACCCCTTTTTTGGTTTCGGGAGCTTTTTCCCGTTACAACGAATACAGTCATCGTATTTTAAGCTCTGGTGGCGGACCAATGTTTGTCAGATATTTGGAAATGAAAGTTTTGACTAAACAGAGCTTTGGCATGAAGTTTGGAGTTCGATTGGTTCGTTGGGTTTTATGGCATATCAAGCCTTGCTGGTTATTTTAAGCGAAATCATGTTTATAAAAAGATGTGATGAATATATATGAGTTGTAAATATTTATATGGAAAATTTTTAAACAAACCAACGCTCATTTATTTGTAGGCAGTAAAATCGATATACATAAATGATTTGTAACGGAATGTAGGTACTTTCAAGTAGAGCTAATTTGTTTGCACACAAGTATTGCTGTTCTCTGCGCTCAATTAACTGGTTTCAGGTATTGGAATATAATGCTTATAATTCTATTTAATATTAATCCCTTGTTTGCACAGCAATGCGGCTTCAAGTACTGCTCACATTAATAGTTTCCTTTGCGCATAGTTAAATGGTTTCAAATATAACTATGTAACACTAACAATTCAATTTTACATCAGTCATTTGTTTGCATACAATAAAATGGTTAGATATTTCTATTTGACCCATAGATAGAACCATTTGAGGTATTACTAATCCGGGTCAGGGTGGAGGCAATGGCAATGAAGGGGAATTCCACATTTCTCAGAGATCCAGAACTGGAGCTTCACCATTTGATTGTTTAGTGTCATATCCAGGACAAACATTGAAAAGTGGTATTACCCCACAGCAGAGATGTAATCAGCGTATTATACAGCGCCATCCGAAAGGCCTGGCGGGATTTTGAGCGACCAAGTCAAAATTAGACTCACTGAAAATTACAAAGCTTACTTTAGCAATAGCTCTGACATATACTGCCCATGCAGCTGGGGCTGTAGAATACATTGATTGCATCTCAGCACAGGTATAAGACTCCCCCAACGAATTTCCGGGATATGACATAAAACAATTTGATAGTGAGGCTCTAGTAATGCTGGAGCTTTGGGGGATGAGGAGTACCTCTTCATTGCCATCCCTCCCAGGTCCACTATGGCCGGGAGTGTTAGGATCTGATAGGGTCCTATCTATGGGTTAAATAAAACTAAACTGTGTACTTGTGCTAATCTGAATTGTTTGAAATAGAAATGTTTTTGACATTTAAACTTTATATTTATGCTACACTGAATCGTTTGAAATAGAACTGCTTTATGTATAGATGTGGCATTACAATAATTGATGCACCATAAAACCAAACCTAACTAAACCAGCCATTTAAGGTAAAATAACAGGATTAAAGTGAGATTAATCTCTCCACAAAGTTACAGTATTATATCTAAGACACGCCGTTGAACTTGATCTATAATTAGTGGCGTATCAAATTGATTCTCTTTCACAGAAAGCAAACATCAGTAAATGTCAAGTTCATACGTAATATATTTATCGTAATACACTCTGATCAGAGGCAGATGTAGAACATGAAAGTAACGGTGATGCCTATTTTTGTTGGAAAGTTCCTCAATATTTTCAAAGAAGACTGATAGAATTGGAGATTAGTAGAAGAAAAGAGACTATCAAGATCAGAGTATTGTTGAGGTCATTTAGAATATTTAGAAAAGTTCTGGAGACATAGAGAGATTAGTTATCACTCAGACTTCAGCATAAACGTCAACCATTAAAGTTGGGGTGAAAAAATTGCAGGGAGTAAAACAATAATAATAATGAAAATAATAATAATAAGGAAGTGGAGGAAGAAGGTAACTTACCAGCATTGACTATGTGTTGAGGCAGCAGTTCGAATAAAGAATTTAAAAAATTAAGAATAAATGCTTGAGTTTGTAACAACAATTTCAACTTTAGATGAAACAGTCAAACAACAAAATCTTGAAAATAAGAATGGGAAGAGGAAAAAAACAAAACTATGGACATTTCAAGCGAAAAACAAAGAGAATTGCACCGCAGATAACCTAGATAAGGCTAAGAAGAAAAAAAACTATAAGAAAGAAACAGAATCAATTTTAATAGTGGCACAAAATAATGCCCCAAGTTGACGTTTAGTTTGCTTTGGTTTTATGGCATATCAACCATTGTAAGTTATTTAACGCCAAATCGATTTTTATACATATAAACAGTTCTATTTCGAACAATTCATAATAGCATAAGTACACATCTGAAATGTCAAAAACAGTTCCATCTTAAAACAATTCCGTTTAGCACAGGTATAGTTTTTGTTTACTCACAGACAATTGAAAAAATAGTTCTATTTCAAACAATTCAGCTCAGCATAGATAAGACCCTATCAGGTGCTACCACTCCGGGGCAGAGTGGACCTGGAAGCTATGCCAATGAAGGAGTACTCCGCATTCCCTAAAGCTCCAGCATTAATGTATCCTCACCATTAAATGGTTTAGCGTCATATACTGGACACTCATTGAGGAGCCTTAGCCCTCTGCAGAGATGCAGTCGATGTATTCTACAGCCCCAGCCGATTGGGCCAAATGCCATCAGGACCAATTATATCAAAGAGGAAAAAGCTAATATGCAGCTGAATGGCAAGTATATGTTGCGGCAGAGATGAATCGGTTTATCATATCATCAAACCAACACAAATAGAGTACAAGACGAAGTACGACTAAGTGGAAAAAATAATCTACTGCAAATTGTGGAAGAGTTAACATTTTATCATACTAGTAAATGGTATATACCCAAACTTGAATCAGTCGGAGAATATGAGACACTGAAAAATTCTCGGGTCGATATTGATACAAAGGGATAATCTAATCTCGACTAGAAAGCCAGACTAAGTGTTTATAATTAACAAGAAAAATACCTTGTGATCTGTTTGTTTGTTTGGGTTTCAGGACATATCAATTTTGTAGATTATTTAATGCTAAATCCATTATTATACAAAAAGACACTTCTATTTCAAACAATTCAGTTTAGCATAAGTACACAGTTTAATTGACAAAAAGCATTTCTATTTCAAGCTATTCAGTTTAGTCAAACATTTTTTTCAAACAATTCATTTCACTATAAGTATAGTTTTTGTTTACCCACAGCTAATTATAAAAAAAACTATTCTATTTCAAAGTAGGTACAGTTTCAATTTCAAAAACATTTCCATTTCAAACTGCAGTGATGCAGTCGGTGTATTTTACAGCTCCTGTCGACAGGGCTGATCTAATATTTAGTGGTATTATCAATGCTTTTAAAGTCAGATAATTGAAATTCATTTTAAACATTATCTGAAACAGAGCTATTGACTCAGAGATGGGACACAAACAAGACCTATGACTTCGTCAAAGTGGAGCTGAGATTAATGCGAACGAAGGGGGGATTGCTTCATCCACAGAACTCCAATATTATACCAAAGATGTGGCAGTGAAATTGCTCAATAATCGGTGAAAATGAAATTGACACTGTATCGTTGAAAACTAACTTCAGTGAATAACAATTTGGGGTGAAATACAAAGTTAGTGATCGAAATATTTCACAAATTTTAAACGATCTCCTGTGTTTTGCAAGTGAACAAATGCTCGTAGCAATGGTAGCTCCACATAGCTAAAACCATAACATTTTTTAGATTCAATTATGGCTTGAACCATTAGTAAATGGATATTACTTGGGAGTGAAAAATCTATTCAGAACAATATCATTCTGACGTAACATGAAATGGGTAAGAAAAGCTATCTGTATGACAGTTACAGATTCAACAATCTTCAAAAAATTGCATTGCAAACACCGTCCAAGCCATGTTCTTAACTGATACTATCTGAAAAAATACCGGAAATTATGTAGATGGAGCTACCTTTGCCACTTGCCTAATTTCACTTCCACGACAGAGGAGTCAGTTTAAAATGTGGGAGGTATTTCTGTCGCAGCCTTAATTCATGCTAAAGTATTCTGATCATAGACAGAAACTAAAGAAACGCCGATCCATACGTCGATAATAATCCCATTATTTCACGATAATAGTGCTAGAATATAATAATAAAATGTCTGGCCTTTTCTCCATGTTTCTTTGTTTAACTGTCTGTAACATTTGACTGACAAAAGCAACGTGATATATAAAATTAATAATAAATATTTAGCTGAATCAACCGTCTGACCTATCTCTAATATAATATCAAAGATAACGAACTGATGCATCACTGACTCTAAGTTGGTTGGTTGGTTGGTTGGTTGTTGTTACATATATTTACCCGTTAACTCTTGCAGGATTATTCAATGTCGAGATCACTTTTTCTTTGCAAATAGTTCCAAATATATAGTTCTATTTATTAACCGGCTCATTGGCCTGGTAGGTAGAGTGTTCGCCAATGGTCGCGTCATACTAAAGACTTTAAAAATGGTACTTGATACCTCCTTGCTTAACACTCAGCAATATAAGATACGTATCGAGGGTAAAGTGGAGCAATCCAGGGAAAAGAGTAGCGTCCTCCCCTACACCTCGGTGTAATAACTATTGAAAAGGAAGCCTTCTTGTCGCCCTCGACTACGGTCGCCCTCGACTACGGTTTATTAATAAACAAGTTCTTATAAACAAATACATCTTCAAGTTTTATAATTTAAAATATTCGGTCTGCTGTTGTCACGTTTATTTTTATGCTCCCAACGTTTCGTTCGATTTGTCTTCTTCAGTTGTTTCATGTTGCACCCGGGAGTCTAAGCAAAACTTCGAACTGAAACTTTTATTTAATCCTTGTGAGTGGATTGTTCTGATTCCATTAACCATGACCGAGTAGAAGTTTTAAGCTATAGTAAATACTTCTTGTTATTTATCTGTAGTTGGGATTGAAATTGCAACCTCCACAATGTAGTGGATAAAGGTGTTTGGTTAAAAAAGTGCTTCTGAGTAAAATCATCTGCAGGTCCAATCCCAAAAGCAAAGAATACTTACTATATCATAACACTTGTACGCGGACATATTTAACGGAATTAGAACAATCTGCAACCCTTCGTGGATGGTTGGGTTGTATGGCATATCAACCTTTGTAGATTATTTTACGCCAAATTCATTTTCATGCAAATAATTCTATTTTAAAAAATTTACTTCAGCTTAAGTAAGCAGTTCTGATGTCAAAACAGTTCTATTTCAAGCAGTTCAGTTTAGCATAAGTACACAGTTTAATCGTCAAATATATTTCTTTTTCAAGTTATTCAGTTTTGTCAAACAGTTTTAATTCAAACAAATCAGTTTAGCTTAGGTATGCAGTTTAGTTCTTTTTAAATCCATTTTACACAAATAATCAGTTCTATTTCAAACAATTTAGTTTGATTGTCAAAAACATTTATATTTCAAGCTATTCAATTTAGTACAAGTATAGATTTTGTTTACACACGGTTAAATGTCAAAACAGTTCAATATTAAATAATTCAGTTAAGCGTAAATATAGTTTCAATGTCAAAAACAGTTCCATTCCAAACAATTCAGTTTAGCATAACTACGCAGTTTAAATGTAATTACGCAGTTTAATTGTCATAAATATTTCTATTTCAAACTATTTTGTTTCGTCAAACAGTTCTAATTCAAACAATTCATAATTATGCAGTTTAGTTGTATTTAACCTATAGATTGGGCCCCATCAGGTGCTACCATTCCGAGTCAGATTGAACCTGGGAGCAATAGAAATGAAGGGATTTCTCCAAAGTTCCAGCTTCACTGGAACCTCACCATCAGACTGTTTAGTGTCTTATCCAGGACACACGCTGGGGTATCTTACTTACCTGCAGAGGCAGAGTTGGTTTATTCTACAGCCCCAGCCGTCAAGACAACTTCGTGGATTGAATAAAGGGTTCAGATCGAGGTTCTGTGTAGGCTCCCGTTCGACATGAAACACCTGGAGGACATATCGGCCGAAACATTGTGAATATGACAATGAAGATGACGACAATAGTCCCAATATTCTCAGTAATAAGAATTATCAAGCTTCATCTCAGAAATTTAGTCAAATAACAGTTTCAGTAATTCAAAATAGGAACACAATTATTCAGAAGTGCTCGAGGGATAATGGCTAATCCACTGGACCACGGTCTCGAAATGACCGAGTTCTAACTCCAGTTGAGGTATTACGTGCACTTTCGGTGTAATATCCATAGGAAAAGTAAGATATCTCTTATTCTCCCATCTATGGGTTAAATAATACCACTGCTGTTCATTTACAAAGATGGCTTTGGCATTATTTATAAAAAAAAGTGTTATATTATAAAAAAGAAACCAAACAAAAATTGTAAAGTTGTATAATTTCAAGTAAATAAAGTTGGCGACCTAATTCTAGGGTGCGCCGCGGTGTAGAGGAGGGCGCTATTCCTTTCTCTTTATGGCTCCCTTTTACCCTTGATCTTATAACGCTGAGTGCTAAGCAAAGCAGCATTAAATACCATTTTTTTAATTTTTGGTATGACGCGATCTAGGATTGAAACCCGGTGTCCCGGACCATTGGCGAAAACTCTATTCATTAGGCAAATAGTGCCATATAATTCTTACTTTTACTAGTTATTATATGGTTTCCAGGTTGTATTCCTATTAATAAAATGTCCTTTATTTGTATACGGTTACATGTTTTCAAGTTATTATTCCTATTTAACAATAATCCTTTCTGTGCCTACGTTTATATGGTTTTAAGGTATCATTGAATGATAATCCTTTGCATACTGTTTTATGGTTTTATATATTTGACTTTCATTCTAATTATTTTCAGATAGATCTATACAAAGTAACCAAACAGATTCGAAATAAGAGTAAACCTGGGTATAAAAGTGCCACCAAAAAGTGACAACACACTACCTAAAACTTCCGAACTGGAGCCTGTTCAGCGGCTATAGTTTAGCATGACAACATGGATAAAGATCTTTGCAAGATGGACTCAAATACACAAATCCACACACACATATAGAAACTCATACATACACACGTACATATATATATGGAAGTTCCCAAGATGTAATTGTTATCGTAGTCGGAAATGGACACAGCGACACAAGTTCAAATCCTAGACGAGGCTCGTTGCATTTCACATAGCACTCATAACCTTGGGAAAAGTATTATTCCAATTATCCTCTCTCCAGCTATGGATTAATAATATTGGTTAGGCAACTAGTCTAGAAGAGTATAAACTGGATTCAAATCATCTAAAATCCGTTTAAAAATTATCTTGTGTCACGTCCTACCCATGCGAAGGGATAGGTAAATGCACACAGGTATATATATATATATATATATCATTTTGTGCCGTTAGCACGGATATCCCTGACCCTCTCTCGCCACTTCTCCCAATCATTCATCGCCTCTGGCAGGTCTTCAGGGCTACATCCCGTATCCTCACATACCTGCTGTATGTATGTTCGAGCTGGTCGTCCTGCTTTTGCTTGGCCATATGCGGGGGTCCATAAGAGTACATCACTTATGAGCTCGTCCTTGCTTCTCCAGCAGTGCCCTGCATGTCTGGTTCGTCTAGCATGGATAGTTTTCGTGATGGGAGGCAGGTAGCCGTATAGTTGGTTCCTTGTGGGGTGTTGCCGCCAGGACTTGTTCAATATTTCTCGCAACATTCTTGTGTAATTGCCGTCTAGCTTCTTCTCTCAAACCTGACCGATAAAATGAAACGCAGTTTCTTCCAGGCAGCGGCCGTGTCGATACTGCGATATATATATATATATATATATAGAGAGAGATAGAGACAGAGACAGAAAAAGAGAGATACAGAAAGAGAAAGACAGACAGACAGAGATAAAGTTATAACTGTTTTATTCATAAATAAAGATTGCTCAATATGTATCCATCATTCTTAGCCATCCCTTAAGAACAGGATATGACACAAAGTCAAATTCTAAATGCGGTACAACTGGTCTGAATTTACAAGTTTTCTTCTCCCATATCGGTTGCCATTCTAATGTGATATAGTCTACTCTAACCTACTATTGACTCATTGCTTCAACGTGGAGAATTGTTTGAGACATACCTTTAAACAAGAGTATTAGCGCTATTTTAAATGCAAACAGCCTGGTCCAGTATTCAAAATCAAATCGCCGTGTTCATTTCCTACTACAATAACCCGTACACGACGAGCAACTCGCGTTATATAGTGCTCTATCTGTAGATCTGGCTCTGAATAGTGTAGACACAGAATCGACGGCGCTTGGTGACTGCCAATTTCTCGCCTATACAACCCATATATATATATATATATATATATAGGGTGGAACGATAAAATTGTCGTCCAAAAGAAAACAACACTACAGCTTTATTTTAAAACTTTTATTGAAAAAATCAATTCAGGTAACTTGATTATGCAGTAGAACTGACATCTATTCAATGTAGCTGCCTTCAGCCGCAGTCACCGCCTCGATACAGATCCGGAACTGGGAACATGCGTTTTCCACAAGCGCCATCTGGAGCTCGGCGGATGGCGGCGATCAGGCTGGCTTTGATGTTGTGGGAGGTCATATTGGTGATGTTCTCGACGTATGTCCAAACGAAGTAGTCCAGCGGGTTCAGGTCGTGGGAGGAGGAGGCCAGTGAGAGAAGGGTACAAAGTCGTAGCACTCCTTCTGAAGCCAAGCCTGGGTCTTTTTGGACTTGTGGGCCGTAACCGAGTCCTGCTGCCACACACAGGGTCTCCAACTAGCCACCTGGTTGCACCAGGGGATCACCACACTCTTCAGCACATCCAGGTAAACTTTGGTGTTGACTTTCAAGCCTACTTCGAAGATGTGAGGGGGCATGATGTGGCCCTCACTTGAAACCACACCAAAGACCATAGCCGTAGCCGGAAACTTTATTTTCATCACCCAAGGCACGTCCCTGTTATTCCTGGCAATCCAGATTTGCATTTTGAGGGTGCTGGCAATGGTCCTTATGTCATAACTTGGATCGGTAGAGAGCATGGGTTGTACAGCGGCGCATTTCCGATCTCGCTCGTTGAACATTGTGTCACTTTCAGACATGATAGAAGGCTCCTATCGCTCTTGCGATTTGTACACAACTGGCCAACTAGTAGATGGTCGAAAAAAAAAAACGGTTTTCATTAAACGGAAATGGAATTATGTCCTCTTTTATAGGGTGACAATTTTATCGTTCTACCTTGTATATATATATATATATATATAGCGAAAATTCAAAGGCTTAGACATACATAAAATGTGATTATTTTCCTTGATTCTTGTTTTCAAATTTCTATTAGTTACAGCGAAAAGTCTTAATTTTCTAAAAAGAAAATTCTCAGGTATACCAAAAAATTGAAAATTTCTTAGAATTTTTTTATGTGTTCTGAAATTATAGTTTTTCATAAGCCGCGTGCTAATAGCTTTGGTAAACACTCTCACTGCTAGGGTAATGGACCAGTTTATTAAATAATTATCGGGTGTAAATGATTTATAATATTGTTTTATCCTCAAAAGTCTTAAAATAATTCTATCAATAATCTTAAATAGAGATCAATTAAAATAAACATCTATGTAATCTTATTCAGTTTCTTTAGTATTTCTAATTTAATATGGTGTTTTCTTGTATTAAAACTTTTGTATCTGCACCTGGAAGGCTCGCATAATTGCTTGTAATAATAATCCTAAGTAAACTGTTGTAGCTTCAAATAACTATCCTTAATACAAATAATATACTCACATTTACATTATAGCAAGTATTCTGATCTAATACACATAATTATATAGCATATTTGACCCAGAAATAGGATGTATGTGGTATACAGAGTGCACACGGAACTATTGACGAAGAAAACGTACTTTACACTCTCCAAATCTTGAGAACCGGAGTCTCGCTTTCAGATTAAGTTTATTGTTACACTTAGGAGAGCACTTTGGAGTTGGGTCTGACTCCTCTGCAAAGGAATACAGTCAGTATACTCTAAGCTCTGTTTACAGGACGGTTACGATTAAAGGTATTTTCTAATATATATATATATATATATATATATATATATAAGAGGATCATTATATAAGTTTCCAGATTTTTTCGTATGGGCACTTTCATTGATAGTACACACATGAAAATCTAGTCCAATTCGAAGTAATCTCCTCCGGCTGCAATGCACTTGTTCTACCATTCCAACTACTTCTGGAAGACCCCATGGAAGTCCTCTTGTGTAAGCGTGCCAATGACCTTCGTCACAGCCTCTTTCATCTCCTCAATTGTCTCATAACGACAGCCTCTGAGCTAAGGGAATAACCAAAAGTCACAGGGAGCAAGGTCTGGACTATAGGGAGGCTGAAGAACTGTCTTGATGCCCATCTTGCTCAAATAGTCTGTGACAAGGATGGAGTTGTAGACTGGTGCATTGTCCTGCTGGAAATGCCACTGACCCGATTTGAAGAGTGCTGGCCTCTTCCGACGGAATCTCTTCCTGAACTCCCTTAAAACCTCAACATAGTAACCCTAACACTAACCGTTTGGCCAATCAACTCTGGTGTATTGACTTCCTTACTCCTCCCACACCTCTCATCATCCCTTACAGACTCCCTGCCTTCCTTGAATCTCTTATGCCACTCAAAAACTGATGCTCGATTCCAAAAGCGATCTGAAGCATTCCATACGTTTCTGTGGCATTTTTTCCAAGTTTAAAACAGAATTTTACTGCATATCATTCTTCTAAGTCTCCTCATTGCATTTTTGAAATTCACCTGCTGTGACAATAAGACTTTAGTAGAGTGTATTCCAATTGCTGTTGTAGCTGTTCATTTAAACCTGGAATCATAAAAATAGGTCAGTCATCTCATAAGATATATATCTATAACATATTGAATTTTCAACAGTCTACGACAATTTTAAATGCCTGAACAAAAAAGTCTGCAAACCGACTGAAGGCACCATGTACATATATCTGAGAAAACCCTTTTTTATTTGATATTACCTTGGTCTCTTCAGAAAAATTGAAAATTATGATCATACCAGAAAAATTATGGATGATTAGTGAAAGGATTCTGGAGATAGTAGATGAACTCGGGACGATATTTCCGTTTTTCATGCTCTTTAAAAGGACACCAACACCATACCTTTAGAATGGAGTATATATTCTAAGTTTAGTTCAAAAGGTGAGTCAAAAGGGTGAGTCGTGCACGCTAGTATGCGACGTGTATATAATAAGCAGTTCAAACCTTGGGAGGTACCTGCTGTGTTTGCTAGTATCGTCTTAATTGGTGCGCTGGCAGGTTGTGCATTGCTTCACTCCGTGTGTGACTTAGAAGTGACAGAGATCAATGTGTGAAGTTGTGAAATTGGGGAAGTTATCCTTTACGCGTTCGGACTCGGCCATACCAACATGGAAGCAACTAAAAACAGTTGTATTGGCAAAAGACAAGTTTTGATTTGGTTTTATTGCATATCACCCATTGTAGATTATTCAATGCCAAATCCACGTTTAAACATATAAGCAGTTCAATTTCAAACAATACAGTTTAGCATATGTACAGTTTTTTTTTTTTTGGCCCACAGTTAAATGTTAAAAACAATACTATTTCAAGCAATTCAGTTCAGCAAATAAAAGCATTTTAAACGTCAAAACAATTCTATTTCAAACAATTCAGCTAAGCATAAGTCCACGGTTTATTTATTTATTTATTTGCACATAGAGAGGGCCTTATCAGGTGCTACCACACCAAGACAGAGTGGACCTTTGAGCGATGGCTATGAAGAGGTACTCCGCATTCCCCATTATCAGATTGAATAGTGTCATTATCAGGACACTCATTGGGAGAGACTTATTCCTCTGCAGAGATATTGTCCGTGTACTCTACAGCCTCAGCCGACTGGGCCAGTGAAAAGACAAGGCAAAGTTAATCCCAGTGCAGTAAGTTGATGGTTGAAGATATTTCACTAGGATTGGAAAAACTTCGAGGGCCAGGAAAAATATGGCCTGCCTAAAATCGTACTCCTAGCCATAAAGGCCAGTCTATGGGGGTGTAATGATTAATGCGATGGACTACAGAATCGTAGTAAGCGATTTCGTACTCCAGTCGCGCTAATACGTTCACTTTCGGACAAATAACCTTGGGAAAGGTATGAACCCTCTTATCCTCGCAGCTGTGGGTTAAATAGTACCACTACTGCTTTTCTAGGAGAATAGCTTTGGGTTTAAATAACCTACAAAGGTTGATATGCCATTAAATAAAGAAGCCAAACCAAAGGCCAGTCAGACAAGTAGAGTTTATTCGAATGACTCGGCATCATTGTGTTTCGTCACTTTCATAACCTCGGTAAGAGGATCCGGAGTTGCTGAATTGAGCTTCACATTTACTAAAATATTGCAAAACTTTTGACTCACACTTGTATTTATTTGTCTTATATCCATTTCTGTTATCGTACGACCAGTAATAAACTGGCCTTGTAGAACAAATAATTGATTAATTATATGAGTTCAATTTCATTGATTACCCCATGGCTATAGCAGTAAACCAGCCACCTTCATCTCTCTCTTTCTTTCTTTGTAAATTATACTATATATGGCCAATCAAGCTTATAAATGCTTGGCTGGATTTACACCACTCCAAATAATAAAAAAAAACCTTTTATTAAGTGGAAATAATTACTTGAAATCATATAATTATAAGTGTTAGATCAGAATACTTGATATTATATAACTGTGTGCAAATTAATTGTATAAAATTTTTTTTTTTGAAGCTACACCCTGTCTAAAATTATTAAGCAAATAATTCATACAAACATCAATGATTCAAATTTGATTTGAAAAAAAAGGTGAAATTTTAAACAATCAATTTAGATGTCAAAATAAAACCGAGTAAGAATTTTAAGTTGTATCAATAGTTTTTATTGAAGTTAAATGATATATTCTCAAAAAAGAACTGCCGTCTAAAGTTCATTGGCAAAATTAACTAATTGCATCATACTTCGCATCAAAAGTTGATCAGCATTTATAATAGAACAAATAAAAAACATACATATATATAAGTCTTTTAATATTGTGATCCTTTTTGTCTATAACATCCAGTAAACTATAATCCATTGATATCTAACTATTACTTTCCACAAGTCTGCTTTCTTGTTATATTATTTGCCACCTTGATATATTTCCATCGTCATAATTTCTCAAAGATTTTCGATCGGATTGAGATCAAAACTTGATCGTGGCCATTTCGTAATCTTCTCTCTCGTAAATCTTTAATACTCATTGAATTCACAGCTAAGATTAGATATTTGAGAAGGAACAGCGTCGTGCCTAAATACACACTTCACTTTGAAGCTACGAGACTGGGACTTGTAATATGCAAGGAAATTCTTGTTCATAATAATCGCAATAGTTAGCACTGTTCGGTTTAACAACTCCATCGACTTTGATTCGTCCAATGATAGATTAGTCTACAATTACAGTCCATGTCATCAAGCTACGGCCTTCTTGTTGCCTTCTTTTAGCCACAGACAAGTGTAAATCGGATAAAATCCATCTGTTGGCTAATCTGTCGAGACTATCAAATGTCAATCGAGATTTGTTCGTGAAAATTACTTTAGAAATGTCAATTTTCATGACTTTAGAAAAGTCAATTTTCATGTCCCTATTTTGATGCTATAGAATATTGTTATATCCTCATAGAATAAATATGCATACATACACATATACATGCAGAATACATATTGACGCTATAATAAAGACGAGCGAAGACCTCTTTAAAAAAATATACCTCTCACTTTATTTGAAAGGTTTGTGTATGAGAGGGAGTTGGAGGCCGAACAAAGACTGCAACATATTGACCTCCCCAGCTCCTCCGGACATCGCCGTGTGTCGTTCTCGTTCTCCTGTGTTGCTCAACCGGGGGCCTGGGAGCCCAGCCTCTCTGAGACATGTTATCATTCCAGCATCTTCTCACCAACTGGTCTGGTCTCCAAACTAACTGACTTCCTGTCTTCAGCGAGTTATATAATAGTTCAATCGCCCACTCAATCTCTTTGGAATGGCATGTTTGACCGTCATCAAGCGGAAATAACAGTCATGCAGTTCACAGGTCGCTCTCTTCCGGTGCATCAGTCTATGACTGTACCATGGGATTTAACCTTGTCCCATATTGTCAGCCAAGCCTGTCTACGCGATTTCTTCCAATAACTGTCATCGGAATGTGTCACTTCCTTCCGGTGCATCACTTTGGGATGGCATGTTTGGCAGGGTCGAAGGTCAATATACAACAATATTTGCTTTAATAAGAGGAAGTTGCCTCGATTTTTTTACGATATCGAAATACAAAGAACTCTACACCTTTTGTCCTTGTTGATTCCTTCAACTGATCAAAAGTGGATGTTTCGCAATAACTCGATATAGTTTACGTTCATCTCGAGGAAGCAAGTTCTTAAAGCCTTTGCCTTTGCATTGAGTTCTCAACTTAGTTATATTTTCCACACCCTTTTTTATCATTCGATGATCTCTGCAAAACTCTTTTGGTTTCTCCAAAGTGAACATTCTCCCACTCAATAACTTTGTTATTTTCTGTTCTTCAGCTGTTGTTTGTGTTGGGTTAGCTGAGGTCGACAGTATTAGTTGATGTCGGACCGGAGCATTGGTGGTGCGTACGGCGTGACGTCTACTTGGTAACTGGACTCAAGACCGGTACCAGTACTACTGCTGTTGGTCACCGCTTATGCATCTTTTATATGTGTGCTGTATCGCCATATTTGTATAGCATGTGTGTGTGCGTGTAAATTTGCATATTCATGAGCCGGCAGTATTATTTCATCGAAACGATTCCGAACAATATTCTTCTACTAACATACAATAAGATCCTTCCCTTTACCCATGTGTCCACAAACTTAATTATTTTTTTTTTTTAGCTTTCAGAGCTTATATAAATTTAATCGACAGTCCATTATCTTCAGTCAGTCCATTTTGGTAAATTCCATATATCTCAAAAGCTAACGATTAAAAACGACAAAAATCTAGTTAAATATTTCAGTAAGAGTGGAAACGGTCGAGATTAAATTTGATAAATATTGATTCGGAAGGTTATCAGTTATTTAGGCTTCTTTGCATTATATAATTACTTCATGCAGGCTGTATAAATCTTTACTTAGGCCTTTTATTAGTTACTTGAAACATATATAACTTCGCACAAACAAATGACTTTTATTGATGAAAAATAGGTACTTGAAATCAAGAAATTATTTGTATTAGATTGGAGTACTTGATATCATATAACCGTGAAAAGAAAGCAATCAGATATCATATTATTAAAACCATTATAATATTAAGCTTCACATTTGTTAACAGAGTCTCTTATTGAGAAACCTTCATCTTCAGGCTCTTCTAATATCCCACCGAGTTTTTGATACGAGTGGGATTAATGATATCTAATCTTTCGGAAATTACAGAAAACTGCAAACTAGTAAATTTTTAGTTACTTTAAAACGTTTACATGCCAAACTGACACCGGGAAAAACGTGAACATCAATTACTTTTTATCCATCTAAATCCTGTAAAGTGTTTTGACCTTGATTCAATTAATTTCTTTGGCAATTGTTTAGATTTAGTTTAAAATATTTAGAAAGAGAATTTTGTGAATCCTGCGCGAATTTACCCCCTTAATTTTACGGCAAAATAAATACAGAAACGGACATTATTTTCCTGAGTTAAAATAAATTGGATTAAAAATGATAAAAACTACGGCTTCATGATTCCACAGACGGTTACACCACGTTATTAAAATTCTTTTGAAATATTTACGCTTTGTATTCATTATACACACACACACACACACACACACACACACACACATATATATATATATATATATATATGTCCGAGTATCTGTGTGAATTTCATTTAAGTAATTATGGACAAATATATATATATAGAAATATATATTTATATATATATATATATATATATATATGTATATATGCACATATATATATATAAATATATATATATGTACATAAATATATATATATAGGTACACACATATATATATGTACATAAATATATATATATATATATGTACATACATATATATATGTACATAAATATATATATATGTACAAATATATATATATATATATATACTTAATGAAATATTTCATTAATGGCGACTAGAAAGCAAATGGATGGACAAATGAATGAACGGAATAATAATAATAATAATAATAATAATAATAATAATAATAATAATAATAATAATAATATGGGACTTTAATATACAAACGGATCACTTAATCCCGGCCAGAAGACCAGACCTCATAATAATCAACAAAAAGAGAATCTGCAAAATTATCGACTTTGCTGTCCCGGCGGACCACAGAATAAATCTGAAGGAAAGTGAAAAGAAAGATAAGTACCTCGACGTTGCTAGAGAATAGAAAAAGCTGTGGAACATGAAAGTAACGATTGTGTCAATTGTGATTGGTGTCTTAGGCACAATAACTAAAGGGTTATTAAAAGGCCTGGAAGACTTGGAAGTTGGCAGACGGGTAGAGACCATCCGAACGACAGCATTGCTAAGAATGGCCAGAATCCTGAGACGAGTCCTGGAGATTTGAGGAGACTTGATGTCACTCAAACTCCAGTGAGAAACCATCAGCTAACACTGACGTGAAAAACTCTAAAGGAGTATAATAATAATAATAATAATAATAATAATAATAAAGCACGCCTAAATAAGCTGCAACAAAACAGCATATGTAGATTATGTGGTGATAGTGACGAAACTATCAATCACATAAAGACAATCGCAGTAAATAACCAGAGAAAGTGTATAAGACTAAAAACGATTGGGTGGGCATGGTGATCCACTCAGAATTGTGCAAGAAATTGAAATTTGACCATGCGAACAAATGGTATATGCACAACCCAGCAGCTGTCCCAGAGAATGAGACACACACTCCTATTGGATTTTGGCATACAAGCAGAGCATCTAAGCTCGGTGAGACGATCAGATCTAATAATATTCAGCAAAAAATAAAATTTGCAGAATTGTAGACTTGGCTGTCCCGGCTGAAGACAGAGCAAAAGAGAAAGAAATTTAAAAGAAGGATAAATACCAAGACATTGCTTAGGAATTGAAAAACACTGTGTAATATGAAAGTGACATTTACGCCAATTATAATTGGTACTCTTGGAACAGTCATCGAAGGATTATTAAAGGGACTGGAGGACTTGGAAATAAGAGAATGAGTGGAGACCATCCAAACTACTACATTATTGAGATCGGCCAGAATACTGAGAAAAATCATGGAGACTCGTGGAGACTTGCTGTCACTCAAACCTCAGTAAAAGACCATCAACTAACGCTGATGTGAAAAATTCTCAAGAAATAACATATTAATTAATAATGAAGACTGGAGGAAATCGAAATCAGTATAAGATTCCAGACCACACAATTGTTATGATCGGCTAGAATACTCAGGAGAGTCCTAACGACTTTAGGAGACTTGCTTTGACTCAGACTGCTGAGAAAACTCACAAGCTAAGGTGAATAGCAATAATAATAATAATAATAATAATATGAGACGAGTCCTGGAGACTTGAGGAGACTCGCTGACACTCAAACTCCAGTGAAAAACCATCAGCTAACACTGATGTGAAAAACTCTAAAGGAGTAAATAATAATAACAGAATCTCTCCTAATAGCAGCACAAAACAACGCCGTAAGAACCAATTATATCAAAGCGAGAATAGATAAGACGCAACAAAATGGCAAATGTAGCCTACGCGGTGACACAGATGAAACCATCAATCACATAATAAGCGAATGCAGTAAATTAGCGCAAAAGGCATATAACACTAGACAAGACTGGGTCGGCAGGGTGATCCTCTGGGAGATGTGGAAGAAATTGAAATTTGACCATACACACGACTGATATATGCATAACCCAGCACCTGTGCTAGAAAATAACACAAATAAACTCCTATCAGACTTTGACGTACACAAGGATCACCAAATCTCGGCCAGAAGACCGGACCTTGTGATAATCAACAAAAACATGAGAACTTGCAAAATTGTCGTCTTTGCTGTGTCGGCTGACCACAGAACAAAACTGAAAGAATGTGAAAAGAAGGATAAGTACCTCGACCTTGCTAGGGAATTGAAAAAAAACTATGGAACATGCGGGTGACAATTGTACCAATTGTAATTGGTGCGTTTGGAACAGTAACTAAAGGATTACTAAAGGGACTGGAGGACTTGGAAGTTGGCGGACGAGTGGAGACCATCCAAAGTACTACATTATTGAGAACGGCCAGAATGCTTAGAAGAGTCATGGAGACTTGAGGAGATTTGTTGTCACTCAAACTCCAGTGAAAAACCATCAACTAACGCTGATGTGAAAAACTCTCAAGGAGTAACATAATAAATAATGAAAACTGGAGGAAATCGAAATCAGAAAAAGATTACAGACCACAGAATTGTTATGATCCGCTAGAATACTCAGGAGAGTCCTAACGACTTGAGGAGACTTGCTCTGACTAAGACTGCTGAAAAAGCTCTCAAGCTAACGCGAATACTACAACTACTACTACTACTACGAATAATAATAATAATAATAATAATAATAATAATAATGATAAAAATAATCATTAAATCTTTTTGTCAGTTATGCAGAAGATTCTAGCTGCACGAAACAGTGAAGAAATCTATTATTCCCTTGAAATCCCCAGGCTATTTCCTGAAGAACAGAGAAAACATAGCAAAGGAACTAGAGGCCAAACGACTTATCTAGAGAGCAACACTTTCAAGAGGAAGAAGAGACAATGAGGGAAAATGTAGACATGAAATGGATTTACTCAAGTGACATAGGATATGGTCCAACAAAGCAAGGATTACAGAATGTCCGAAATTTTTCAGAATATCAAAACAGATTCTAAACTTCATCAGCAGAGCAATGGGAAACTGGAAAGAAGAACTCACAGCTGACGGATATACGAATCCAAAGAGGCATTTTCCAGCTTGACATGGATGCTACTAAGCTATTCAGAAAGAATGCGCCTGCTAAGATGTAGGAATGGAATTTGGAATTAGAATATGTAACATCCTGGTAATCATATTTAATAATCCCTCCGCTCGAGCAGGATATGACACAAGGTTTGGGGTCATTGTTAATGGCATATCAACTTTCATTGATTTTTTAATATTAAAACTATCCTTACGTTTTCTAAGGATATTACTTCTAAAATGAGCGCAGTACCGTGTCTGGAGCTTGAACTCGTTATTCCAATATTATAGTCCAACACATTAGCCACTATGCCATGAAAAGAGTAAAAATTTTTGAAAGTGAACTCTCCAGCAGAGGAATAATCAAAGGCGTGAACACCTGGCACGTCTGTCGAGTAAGCTACTCTGGACCCTTCTTAAACTTGACAAGAGAAGAATTCAGAATTATGAACCACAGAACAAGGAAAGTTTTGTGCTTTCAAGTATTTCAATCTAATACAAATAATGCATGCACTTTTATCCTATTTACCAACCCCTCCGTTCGGGCAGGATACGACACAAAGTCAATTTTTAAGCGGAGTTTAACAGGTTTGAATTCAGAGTTTTCCTTTTCCTAGACTAGTTGCCTCACCAAGGCTGAAGAAGTTAGTCTGTCCTACTATTTACCCATAGCTGGAGGGAAAATAATTGGATTCGTTACCTTTTATATAGGTTTAAATATTCCTACATATTAATGATCATTTTAGCAGATCTACTTTACTCACAGATTTGGTAATAACAGGGCTATAGTGCACTCGCGAGTTATAAAAAAATTAGGGTGAAGTCACTTTTCCCAGATCACTAAAAGTGGAGGTCACATCCGGTAAAAGTGATTTCACCCTATCCAGGACTACGGGAGAGTTGATGAGATTTGCTACCGAAAGGCTTTCATTTAGTACAGCCGGGAAAACGCGCTTAAAATGAGATAAACGACTAAATAAGAAAAAAAGAACTATTGTCCGTTTGATACATATTTTGTTTTTAATATTATTTTTGCATGTTACGCTTAAAGAAGAGCGTCATAATAATTTTTTTCTCTAATTGGAATCATTTTGAGATGAGGCTTCTAAATCTGAGAATTAATTTTTATATATTGCGGTCTTGTAACCGTATCCCCAGTAATTACTGCCTTCCGTAGTTGTTGTCTATCACACCACGTTTTTTTTTTTATATATTGCGGACTTTTTGTCCTCATCTTGGTAGATTTTTTGTGTTGTTTCTTTTTTCACTACATCTCGGCCAAATTTCACCTCTGGCCTTCTTCAGGTGATGTACCGCGACCTCGGATAGGAATGCTGAGTCTTGTAACCGTATCCCCAGTAATTACTGCCTTCCGTAGTTGTTGTCTATCGCACCACGTTTTTTTTTTTTTTGTTTTTTTTTTTGACCAAGTAAACCTCAGGCCGGCTTGGGTAGGATTTGAAACCGCTATCTTCTGACAATGCTCACCTAGAACCGTAGAGACTCAACGCCACTATCTGCTGCGCCACCGAAGAAGGCCAGAGGTGAAATTTGGCCGAAACGCAGTGAAAGAAGAAACAACACAAAAAAAACCTACCATGATGAGGACAAAAAGTCCGCCATGAATAAAAATTAATTCTCAATTTTTTTCTCATTCCAAACAATAACATACACATCCACACACACATGGCAATCGTCGAAGAATGCTGCAAGCTGTATTGAATAAGTCCTGAAGGCAACATCCCAAAAAGCAGCAACTGTAAGGACAACAACCACCCTTCTCAAAGACCATCCAAACTAGACGAGCAAGACATGCAGGACATACTGGAGAAGTAAACACGAACTCATTAGCGATCTACTCCTGTGAACCCCTTTATATGGACGAACAAGTGTAGGGCAACCAGCTAGAACTTATCTACAACAGCTCTGTACTAATACAGGATGAAAGACTCGTTGAGAGCGACGGACGATAGGGACTAGTGGCAGGAGAGGGCCAGAGAAATCTGTGCCAGCGGGACGCCATGATATATATATATATATATATATTAGTCAGGCAGATTCCACAATTGTTTGACACTTCTTGAGGTTCAAACTGATGGTCTAACTTTATCTCCCTACGATATGTATAACTAAAAACCTCACCGACACAATACACTCAAGTATATATATATGTGTGTGTGTGTGTGTGTGTGTGCATAAGTATATATGTAAATTTTAAGTGTACATCTGTGTGTTAGCTTGTGTACATGTGTATATGTATGTGTGCAGGTGCATGCGTAGGTTGCATGGTTGTGGGGGGTGTTTCTAAGCACCAGGAAAATGGATGCGTGTATATATCTGAAGCGGAAGATTTCACCCAAGATAGGAAGCAGTTTCCATGTTTCGATAAAAACGCGTCTATTTTTGTACTTTGTTTGAAAGTAGGTCTAACAAGGCAATAACAGCACGAAGACCGATTTCTTTGTCTGCAATGTAGATAAATACTTGCTAGTCTGGTGCAAACAGCCAACACATTTCCGATGCTAAGTGGTACCTGAGGCGATTTGAAATTCTTTTGAAACACGTCAATATATATCCACAGCCTTGTAGTTTTATCAGCAAATAAACAATAAGAAACCTGTTCTTATACATACATATAAGTAATCCTATTTTAGAGATTATAAATATTTGTGATGTGAGGTCTATGTCTAGATTTAATATGCTGATATTAAAATACGCTGATTATATATATGTATTTACCAACCCGTCCACACAAATAGAACGTCACACAGGGCCGATTTTCAAGCAGAGTTTAACAGGTTTGAATTCAGAGTTTTCCTTCTCTCCGTTTGGTTTGGTTTGGTTTTATGGCATATCAACCATAGTTGGTTATTTAATGTCAAATCCTGTTTTTGCATATATACTAAATATATGATTTGTAAATACATTTCGTTAATACATACAGGAAAATGGTCAAACAGTTCTATTTTACACAATTCAATTTAGCATGAGTCATTTGTTTGCACTCAGTTCAAATGTCAAACAGTTCTATCTAACCTATCAATAGGAACCTATCACGTGCTACCACTCCGGACAAGGGTGGACCTGGGCGTAATGGGAATTAATGGGGCCCTCTGCATTCTCTAAAGCTCCAACATAACTGGAGCATCAATATGAGATTGTTTAGAGCCAAATCTTGGACTCTTATTGAGGAAGCCTACCCTTCTGCAGAGATGCAGTCGGTGTATTCTACGGTTCTCGCCGACTGGGCTATTTCATTGACTTAGATCGATTGCCATGCCAAGGTTAAAGAACCCATGAAGCCCGACAATTTATCGATAGATAGAGGGTGAATAATTCGATAGATACTTTTTACCCTGGGTATTAGTACCCTCTGAAAGGGAAACAGCCACGTCCAGGCTTTTAAATGGGATCACCGCGTCCTTTGCCTCCAGTATAGATATATAGATAGATATGCGTGTATATCTTTGATTATACGCTGATTGTCGTGTAAACGTGAAATTGACTGATTAAGATATTTGAATTTAGAAATTGATATAAAAATAGCTTTTTCCTAGATATTGTGCTCTGTTACAAAAAGACTCACGGACAATTTTAAGTTTTCCATTAAATTATCCAATATTATATATAGTATTGTTTTTTCTCGAACATACATACAGCAGCTATGTGAGGATACGGGATGTAGCCCTGAAGACCTGCAAGAGGCGATAAACGATAGGGATAAGTGGCGAGAGAGATTCAGGGATATCCGTGCCTGTTGCACGACATGATGATGATGATATACATGATCCGGGGGATTTCACTTTTGTCATCTGATGTCAGGGCTGAAAAGTTAAGACAAGCACGTTAATTTCAAAAAGCATCCACGTTACTTTTAGGATGTTACATTTCTCTCTCTCTCTCTCTCTCTCTCTCTCTCTCTCACTTTTATATCTATCTATATATATGTAAAGAGAGAGAGAGAAGGGGAAAGGGAAATGTACATATATGGTGCTTACTTAAATCTGCATTTGTCCAAAAGATGTTGATTTGCAGTTACATACGTTACTGCAAGTTAATCGTGTCTCATGCAAAAAAAAAAAAAAAAAAGAAACACAAAAAAACTCGCTTGAATCAACAATAAGCAAATATAAAGAGTTGCTTTTTATCGAGCAATTTGCTTGACTCGCAAAAGAAAAGATAATTTGAAATTTAAAGAAACCAATAACAAAAAAAAAAACAACACATTATCTCCGCTTTGATGTAAACAGATACCAGCAAAAACTAGATTCGTCTTCCTGGAATACCCTAAAACCTGGATTACACTTTTCATGATGCTTCATGATGCTTCATACAAGAATACACAAATAGATAGTCACCACTCTTGACTTGACTCTGTGTCTAAGCTACTCAAACATGTTTACCCATGCTTTATTACAGACGTGAAGCACACTGAATTCATAAACAAAGCAAGTTGTATATAATGCACTCTGAGAATCTGTTACTTAAATTTTCATGTAAATCAAGCAATCCTCTGAAGAAACTCTAAGTAACGGACTTTATGTAACGTATATCTTTGATTTTACTATCGGCCACATATTACCATTGACCACATTTTATGAACTCTTTATTTGCTAATATTTTTCGATTAAACTATCAGATTTCTTTCAAAACCTCAACACACACACACACACACACACACACACACACACACACACACACATATATATGTGTGTGTGTGTGTGTGTATATGTGAGTCTATCACAGTCGTGGCTCTCTCTTAAAGAACAGATTCATATTTTGCGAGAATCTCCCTACAACATGCAGTTCCACACACACACACACACACATATATATATATGTATATAATTTTAAGAGTATGTCCGAATCTTAGTGTACCTCTCCTGTGTATATATACATATATTTGGGGATCATTCTGAGCGCACCAATTACCAATGGTATCACATCTTTCAGTTGACTAACACGGTCTGTGTACTTGTCCTTCTTTCCGTTTTCTTTGATTTTCGCTCTGTGATCCGCTGGGATAGCAAAGTCTACTATTCGACAGTATATATATATATATATATATATATATATATTGCTTTTGTGTGATTGCTTTGATATAGATATCTTACAACATCCCAATATCGCTCAAATTGTTTTATAGCATTATGTGCCTGCACAGAATTTAGTAAACTCAATAACTTGTTATCATTTATGCTTTAGTGAGCGCGGTGGGCTAATGGTGTATCCGGAAGTCAGCCGATTGCCTTATCTTGTTGGAACCGAAAGCACCACTAGCGGTTAATATGGCTGGGGGAAAACAGTACTCATACTCAGCAACCATACCTATGTATGTCCATTATAGCAAGACCCACTATTTTCGCAATACTCAAATGGTCTCCTTTAAACATGAACTATAAAATCTAGAAACGCTATTTGCGTAAAGGTTATTAACGTAGGAAATAGAATCGGTAACCCAAGTAAAAAATATAAACGTGGCTGCTTGGGTTTCCTTTTGTGCTAAACACCCGTGCAAACGGTATGGATCTATCTTTTCCCCCTCCACCAGATGAAGAGAAATAGTACGGCTGACTTAGGATCTTTAAGCTTAGTTCGCTTAGTTGCTATGGCAACTGGTCTATAAGAAGAATAACTCCGAATTTATATCAGCTTAATCCAGCTTAAATAGTGACCTTGTGTCACATCCTTCTTGTGCCAAAGGGAATTTTCAACATAAGTGACAAATATCTCCCAAAGGAAGCAGCAAAAATATAAACACATGGTATACATATAATCCCCTACCGTAAATAGTTGAGAGAGAAAAATAAACGAATGTAAGGAAGCAAAATTAAAGCAGAAAACTAAATAATAATAATAATAATAATAATAATAACATTGTCGACTTTGCTATCCCGGCTGACCACAGAATAAAACTGAAAGAATGTGAAAAGAAGGATAAGTACCTCGTTCTTGCTAGGGATTTAAAAAAAAAATATTGAACAAGCAGGGGACAATTATACCAATTGTAATTGGTGTGTTTGGAACAGTATCTAAAGGATTACTAAAGAGACTGGAGGACTTGGAAGTTGGCGGACGAGTGGAGACCATCCAAACGACAGCATTAGTGAGAACGGCCAGAATACTGAGAAGAGTCCTGGAGACTTGAGGAGATTTGCTGTCACTCAGACTCCAGTGAAGAACCATCGGCTAACGCTGATGTGAAAAGCTCTAATGAGTGAATAATAATAAAAAGTACCTCGACCTTGCTAGGGAATTGAAAAAAAAAACTGTGGAACATGCTGATGACAATTATACCAATTGTAATTGGTGCGTTTGGAACAGAAACTAAAGTATTACTAAAGGGACTGGAGGACTTGGAAATTGGCGGACGGGTGAAGACCATCCAAACGACAGCGTTATTGAGAACGGCCAGAATACTGAGAAGAGTCCTGGAGACTTGAGGTGACTTGCTGTCACTCAGACTCCAGTGAAAAACCATCGGCCAACGCTGATTTTAAAAGCTCTACTGAGTGAATAATAATCCTAGCCTGGAGACCAGGCCTAATAATATTTAACAAAAAAAAAAAAAAAAAATGTAAAACAATGAACTTCACGCTCCCATCGAACCACAAAATGAAAAACCAAGAAAACAAAAAGAGAAACAAGAACGTAAACTTTGCCAGAGAGCTAAAATGTAACTATGGAACATGGATGTGACGGTGATGCCACTTGTAAACTGTATGCCCTGAACGAACCCCACAGGCTTGGTAAATACGCTGGAAGAATTTAAAATATGAGGACCGAGACCATCTAGACTACAGCAATGTTAAGATCGGCCTGAATACTGAGAAGAGTCATGCAAACTTGAGGAGACTTGGTAACACTCCGACTCCAGTGAAGGTTGGTTGGTTTGTTTGGTTTTATGGCATATCAACCTTTGTTGGTTATTTAACGCCAAATCCATTTTTTTTGTAAATAATCTGTTCTATTGAAAACAGTTCAGTTTAGCATAAGTACACAGTTTAATTGTCAAAAACATTTCCATTTCAAACTATTCAAGCAGTTATATGTAACAAATCAGTCAAGTGTAAATACAGTTTTAATGTCCCAAACAGTTCCATTTCAAATAATTCAGTTAAGCATAAGCACGAAGTTTAAATGTAAGTACGGTTTAATTGTCAAAAACGTTTCTATTTCAAGCTATTCAGTTTACTCAAACAATTCATTATAGCATAAGTATGCTGTTAGTTCTATTTAACCCATAGATAGGGCCCTATCAGGTGCTACCACTCCGGGCCAGAGTGGACCTGGAAGCGATGGCAATAAAGGGGTACTCCATATTCCCCAAAGCTCCAGCACTGCTGGAACCTCACCATCAAATTGTATAGTGTCATATCAGGACACTCGTTAGGGGGTGGTCTTACCCCTCTACAGAGAAGCAGTTGGTGTATTCTACAGCCCCAGCCGACTGGGCAACTGGAGACTTTCAAAGCATTCCCCAAAGCTCCAGCACCGCTGGAACCTCACCATCAGATTGTTTAGTATCATATCTAGGACACTCGTTGGCGGGGGGTCTTACCCCTCTGCAGAGGTGCAGTCAGTGTATTCTACAGCCCCAGCTGACTGGGCAAAGACTCCAATGAAAGACCATTAGCCAAGGCTGGTGTGAAAAAGTCGCAAGGAGTAATATTATAATGATTATAGAGAAAATTGATGAAAAGCATAATAATAAAAAATGTAAGTTCTTCAGAAAAAGTGATGAAACAGTTATAGTAAGCGAATGCAGCAAACTAGCACAGTAGAAGGACAAGATTAGGCACGACTGGGAGGGAATGAGAAAGGTACTCCACTGAGAATTATCAAAGAGATTGAAATTTTGACCAACTACCAAATGTATATGCATAAACGAGAATTTGTCCAAGAGAATTGAAGGTATAACATTCTCTTTAATTTTGAGATACAAACGGATCAATTAATCCCAGCCAGAATACCAGACCAAGTCTTAATGAACAAAAAAAAAGAGATAATTTACCGTTGTTGGAGCTTGCCAGAGAATTGAAAAAAAACTATTGTGCTTAAGAGTGAGGGTGATACTTATTGTAATTTGTGCGTTCGTAACGGTCTCCAAAGGCTTGGAAGAAAACATTGAGGAATTGTAAATCAGAAAAAGAATCGAGACCATTCAGACTAAAGCTATATTGAGATTAGACAGGATACCGAGAGGAGTCCTGGAGACATGATGAGAGTTGAAAAATGAGAGTGAAAGGGCACCAACTAACACTGGTGTGAAAAGGTCTCAAAGATTAAGATAACAACAATAATCTGTCGCATAAAATTCCCTGGGACTTTGAGATACAAAAGGACCAACACATCTCGGCCAAAAGACCAGGACTAGTCTCAGATAACATAAAAAGAACTTGATCTATATACATATGTATACTGAACAATATACTTAAAACTGTTAACTTATCTTATCAGGCGGCGGACATTCGCCTTTCTTTTGTTTGGTGCTCTTGAATCTCAATAACCGATGCTCTCGTGTCAATAATGTTATCTTTTTTGGCCGAACGATACACTTCTAAGTCGATGACTACAAATCCCATGGAAAACAAAGTAAACTACAGCGTGCTCTGATTAATGTGTTAAACGTCAACATCCACTAGATGACAAATTCTGTTATTGTTTTTTAAAACTTATTCTGGTTTTCAAGGCTGGTAATTTTATGAAATAAAGTGTAATAATCAGTATTATTACCCTTTGCGAGTTTTTCTCGCCCGTATTTTCTAATTTTCTTTTCCCTAGGGTCAGTGTAGCAAGTCTCCAGGACTCTTCTCAGTATTCAGGCCGATCGTAGTTTGGATGATCTCGACTCGTTCTCTGTTTTCCTTCTTTCTATCCCATTACCAAGTCTTTGGTGATCATTCCGAGCGCACCAGTTACCAATGGTGTCACAATCATGTTCCGTATTTCTTTCAGTTGACTAACACGGTCCGTGTACTTGTCCTTCTTTTCGTTTTCTTTGATTTTCGCTCTGTGGTCCGCTGGGATAGCAAAGTCTACTATTCGACAGGTTCTCATTTTCTTGTTGATAATCACTAAGTCTCGTCTCTTAGCCGAGATTAGGTTTGTATCTTAACATCCCTGAATATCTTATACGCCTCATTCCCTTGGACGGATTCTGGTTTGTGCACATACCATTGGGTAGTATGGTCAAATTTTAATTTCTTGCAATCTTCCCAATGGATCATCTTCCCTAACCAGTCGTGTCTAGTCTTGTACTCTTTTTTTTTTTTTTTGCTAATTTGCTGGATTCGATTACGTGATGACTCGTTTCGTCTCTATCTCTACATTAACCTACACTTTTCTATAATCATTTATTTTTCACCTTTATTTTCGCTTTCTTATAATCCTTCACCGCATCTTTTCTGAGTACCAATGGCGAGGGAAGGTAATGATTGCACGCATTAAGTGTAATTATGGTTTTTGCTCCCTCTTTTAGGTTTTTTTTTAGTCATATTAATAGTATTTTCCTAAAAAGACGACCAGTTCAGCCATGGGGAATTCTTTGTATTTTATATTAGTTGGGACCAACAGCTATCATGTTATTTTCTTTATCTCTTCTTTTCTTGATCATGCTCAGAGTTCTCTCTATTACTGGAACGTTAATAACCTTAACGTGCCTCATATTTTTTTCTTTTTCTATTTCCAGATCTTTTTATTTACTTATTTTGTTATATTCTTGGACTGATATGTCATTATCTGTTGGTACTGCTATATCATTTAGAAGATATACTTCTCTTAACCAATATATCTTGTCTATTGCTCTTCATTTTTCAATCAGTTTGTATAGCAAAGTCCCAGAGAATACCAATTCCTTTGGAGTGTGTTACTGGTTCTGGTGTGTGTTTATACTATTTTTCGTAATCCGATATTTTCAAGTATTTACATACTCTCAAATTATTATGATTATCATTATTATTATAATTTTACTCTTTTTCGAGTTTTTCACAGTAGCGTCAGCTGATAGTTTTCCACTGAAATTTGAGTGATAACAAGTCTCCTCAAGTCTCCAGGACTCTTCTCAGTATTCTGCCGATCTTAACGCTATATCTATATGGCCTCTACTTGTCCTTTGATTTTTAAGTCTTCAAGTGTCTCAATCAATCCTTTGTGGATTGTTTCGGGTGTATCACTTACAATAGGTATCACCGCCACTTTCATGCTCCTAGACTTTTTTTTGTTTTCTATAGCTTTTACTCTGTGATCTGCCGGAACAGCAAAAACTACTATTTGGCAGGTTTTCTGTTTTTGTTGAGTATCACTAGGTGTGGTCATCCGGCAAAGATTAAGTGATCCGTTTTTATCTCAAAATCCAAGATAAGTTTGTGCATCTACATTCTCCTGGACGGGTACCGGGTTGTGCATATACCACTTTTACGTAAAGTCAAATTTCAGTTTCTTGCACTATTTCCAATGCATCATCTTCTTCACCTCGTCGTGTCAAGCCTTTTTCTCTTTCTGCGTTAATTTGCAGCATTTCCGTATAATATGATTCATAGTTTCGTCTCTAGCACCACACTCGACATGCCAAACGCCCTGCACAATCAAACACGTTCTCCTTCAGTGTAGAGTTTTTAATGACACCAGAAAGCGCTATTTCCACGCAAATACCATGAAGGACTTATTTGAGAACGTCCACATAGACAATGTTTTGTCGTTCTTGAAAGAGACCGGGTTGTACCAGAAAATATAGACTTGGTTACAATCCTGAAAACACAACAAAGTAATCAACAGAAAGAAAATTATTGCTGAATAGAATTATGCTTGTGTTGGTAGAAATAGTAGTGAGAAATAATAATTAAAAAAAAACACTATCATCACTAAATAACCTAATGTCACATAGAAATAATTGCAAATACTTACTCGTATGCGAGTAAATGAGTTGTATGGTTTTAGTGTGGTATGATTAAATTATGTGTTTACAAATCGTACATACGTGTAAACAGGCTTTGGCATTAAATAACCTATAGAGGTTGATATGCCAATCCATCCAACCAACCAACCAACATCTAGCACCACATGACCTACATCTCCTTAGCGTCTTATCTATTATTGCTTTAACGTAGTTTGTCCTTATGGTTTTGTTTCGTGCTGAGATTCAGTTTCTCTTTTAAGGTTTCCCTTTCTTAGCCGTGTCTATACATTGTTGTATGAGATTTTACTTGTTTGTCGCTTAAAATATCCATACAATTACTTTTCTTCCCATTTCTATTTCCTAATTATTGCTGTTCTGTTGTTCTGTTGTAATTAGCCTTTCTTTATTCTTTCTAATGTAGTTTTCGGGTCACCTAATCGATAAATCGACGTTATCTTGAATGCTATCGAATCCTCTCTTTTATTCTTTTCTTGACACATATAGCCTGGTTATATCAACTCTGGGATGTAAGGCCTTATGAATCGTCATGTTGAAGTTCTTCCCTTGTCCACTTTAAGAATGGTTCCGAGTAACTTAAAGAGGGACAGACTAAGAGTTTACCCCTTTGATAAGGTTTCTGCAATATAGTTTGGTTTTGAGTATTTTTTCTTTCTCTTGAGATACTCTTTTTTAACTTTTTCTTTCATATCAGCTTGTTTAGTTGTGTCCGCATCCATAATTCTCAAGTACTTGTAAGCTTCCTTTTCTCCAAATATTATTATTATTATTATTATTATTATTATTTACTCCTTTAGAGCTTTTCACATCAGCTTAGCCGATGGTTTTTCACTGGAGTCTGAGTGACAGCAAGTCTTCTCATGTTTCCAGGACTCTTCTCAGTATTCTGACCGTTCTCAATAATGCTGTCGTTTGGATGGTCTCCACCCGTCTGCCAACTTCCAAGTCCTCCAGTCCCTTTAGTAATCCTTTAGTTACTGTTCCAAACGCACCGATTACAATTGGTATAATTTTCACCTGCATGTTCCCCAGTTTTTTCAATTCCCTAGCAAGGTCGAGATACTTATCCTTCTTTTTACATTCTTTCAGCTTTATTCAGTGGTCTGCCGGGACAGCAAAGTCGATTTTTTTGCAAGTTCTCTTTATTATTATTATTATTATTATTATTATTATTATTATTACATACTCCTTTAGAGTTTTTCACATCAGTGTTAGCTGATGGTTTTTTCACTGGAGTTTGAGTGACAGCAAGTCTCCTCAAGTCTCCAGTTGCCCAGTCGGCTGGGGCTGTAGAATACACCAACTGCTTCTCTGTAGAGGGGTAAGACCACCCCCTAGCGAGTGTCCTGATATGACACTATACAATTTGATGGTGAGGTTCCAGCAGTGATGGAGCTTTGGGGAATATGGAGTACCCCTTTATTGCCGTCGCTTC
The DNA here is from genome assembly GCA_963585895.1 of Sepioteuthis lessoniana. Taxonomy (NCBI): domain Eukaryota; kingdom Metazoa; phylum Mollusca; class Cephalopoda; order Myopsida; family Loliginidae; genus Sepioteuthis; species Sepioteuthis lessoniana. The sequence continues at coordinate 43,650,478 of OY757912.1, read as the reverse complement.
CAGGTCCACTCTGGCCCGGAGTGGTAGCACCTGATAGGGCCCTATCTATGGGGTAAATAGAACTAACAGCATACTTATGCTATAATGAATTGTTTGAGTAAACTGAATAGCTTGAAATAGAAACGTTTTTGACAATTAAACCGTACTTATATTTAAACTGCGTGCTTATGCTTAACTGAATTATTTGAAATGGAACTGTTTGGGACATTAAAACTGTATTTACACTTGACTGATTTGTTACATATAACTGCTTGAATAGTTTGAAATGGAAATGTTTTTGACAATTAAACTGTGTACTTATGTATAAACTGAATTGTTTTAGATAGAACAGATTATTTACATAAAAATGGATTTGGCATTAAATGACCTACAATGGTTGATATGCCATGAAACCCAACCCAACCCAACCCAACCCATCCTCAAGTCTCTAGGACTCGTTTCAGTATTCTGGCCGTCCTCAGCAATGCTGTTGTTTGGATAGTCTCCACCCGTCCGCCAATTTCCAAGTCCTCCAGGCCCTTCAATAATCCTTTAGTTCATGCGCCTAACGCACCAATCACAATTGGCACAATCGTTACTTTCATGTTCCACAGTTTTTTTATTTCTCTAGGAAGGTCGAGGTACTTATAGTTCTTTTCACTTTCCTTCAGATTTATTCTGTGGTCCGCCGGGACAGCAAAGTCGACAATTTTGCAGATTCTCGGTTTTTTTTGTTGATTATTATGAGGTCTGGACTTCTGGCCGGGTATTATTATTATTATTATTATTATTATTATTATTATTATTATTATTCTGTCCCTTGTGAGTTCTTCACACCAGTGTAAGGTAGTGTTATTTCATTGGAGTCTAAATAACAACAAATCTCTTCGGATCCGCAGGACTTTTCTCAGTATTTTAGAAGATCTTAACAATGATAGTCTCTATGGACCCTCCGATTTCCAACTCTTCCATTACTGTTTCCAAGCTTTTGGGGACCGTTTCAAATGCTCCAGTCACAATAGCTATCACTGTCACCTCGCGTTTAACAGATTTCTAAGTTTTCCAGAAAGGTCTAGGTACGTTTCCTTTTATTCACTTTCTTTTTTTTTTTCACTGCTGTGGACGGCAAATTCTACGATAGAGCAATTTCTCTTTGTTTTTCTTCTTGTTTATTTTTTGTTAATTATCACTGGGTCAGGTCCCCTAGCCTGAAACACATCATGCTTTTATTATTGTTATTTTACTCATTTGAGAGTTTTTCACATCAGAGTTGGATGATGGTTTTTCACTCGAGTCTGAGTGACAGCAACTCTCAAGTCTCCAGGAAACTTCTTAGTATTTTGGTCGATCTCAACAATGCTGTAGTTTGGATAGTCTCCACTGGTCTTCTAAATTTCCAAGTCCTCCAGTCTCTGTATCAATCCTTTGGTGACTGTACCGAGTATGCCAATTACAATTATTCTTACAGTCATCTACAGGTTCCATAGTTTTTTTTATAAGTTCGCTGGCTGGGTCTTGGAACTTATCTCTCTTTTCGCTTTCCTTCAGTTTTAGCCAGTGATCAGTCGGAACTGCAAAGCCCAGAATTCGGCAGATTCTCTTTTTTGTTGTTGACTATCACTAGCTCTGGTCGTCTGGCCGAGATTAGGTGATCCGTTTGTATCTCAAAGTCCTAAACTTCTTGCACAATTCCCAGTGGATCACCCTCCCTCCCGAATAACATCAAGTCTTGTACTCTTTTTGCGCTAATTTACTGCATTCGCATTATTATTATTATTATTATTATTATTATTATTATTATTATTATTATTATTATTATTTATTATTGTTGTTATTATTCACTCATTAGAGTTTTTCCCATCAGCGATAGCCGATGGTTTTTCACTGGAGTCTGAGTGACAGCGAGTCTCCTCAAGGTCCAGGACTCTTCTCAGCATTCTGGCTGTTCTCAATAATGCTGTCGTTGAATGATCTCCACCCTTCCGCCAACTTCCAAGTCCCCCAGTCCCTTTAGTAATAATTTAGTTACTGTTCCAAACGCACCAAATAGAATTGGTATAATTGTCACCTGCATGTTCCATATTTTTTTCAATTATTATTATTATTATTATTATTATTATTATTATTATTATTATTATTATTATTGAGTCGGCTTTTTGCATGGTGCGAAGGTTTTAATTTTGCGAGAATGATTTGTAAAATTGAACCAATAAAAGAAATATCATTTTTTATTCCAAGCAATTTTTTTTCATGAGAGAAATATTACGAAACTTCCACCGAAAAAAAATAAATTCACATTTTTAGCTCAGTTTGAATTAACTACTTTTTCCCCTGAGACTCTAACGCCATCTCCACTAAGAAAATACAGATTCTATTGAAATCCGTAAAATTGCTAATTTCTAAATTCAATATTCAATTAAATCATTTAAAAATCTGCAAAAGCATTTAGAGATTTTTAACCACGTTTATAAATATTCACATATAATAAAGCAACAAGTAAAACAGGGGAAAAAAAACAATAAAAATAGGATCAGTAAGAAAAAATGCGAGTTGTAAAATATGTAAATATACATCTGTGAAATTTCTTCGAATTGATTTTTAATAAGGGGACATTTTGCCATTAACTTTGTTCAATAAGATCTTCTCAACTGCAATCAGGATCCGCACCGAGATAATAAATGGCAAGCTTTTAATTTACAAGAATTTACATTCCTCGGCAGCAACATCTCATTTACTTAAAGTGATTTCAACAAATGCCTTGTGAAGGCATCGACGATTATTGAGAGATAATCGATCCAATGGAAATTTAATCTTTCTGATAAAATAAAACGTGATTTCTTTTCAGCAGTGGTTGTGTCAGAACTATTGTATGGTTTGTTGGTCGGCTATTTGGTTGTGTCTTACGACATGTAAAGCCTGGTATGTTTTTCAATGCCAAATCCAGTTTTTATATATATATACATATATATATATATATATATATATATCATCATCATCATATCGCGCTGGTAGCACGGATATCCCCGACCCTCTCTCGCCACTCCTCCCTATCGTTCATCGCCCTAGGTAGGTCTTCAGGACAACATCCAGGAAGAAATATATCAATATTGGTCAGTATGTCTTTAAGTCCTATCAATTTAAAATGCTGAATTTTACAAAATGTTATGCTGTATTTTGTTTGTGAAATAATGCTTAAACTATGCGTTTTAAATGTAAAGACACGCTTACTCTACTATAAAGCCAAATTGATGTTAAGTCTCTTTCCAAATGTCAGCGAACAAGGCAGAATGTTTTTGAATCTCTTCTATAATATAATTTAAAAATTCGTAAAGAAAGCCCTAACACTAGTTTCGAAGAAAAAAGTAAAAGCCTAAAACACAAAAAAAAAAAAAAAAAAAAATTTAAAGCTCTATAATCCCCAAAGCCAACTAGGTTGTCAACTGTAGTATAAAAATAAAAACTAAAAAGCCTAGGAAAAGTCTCAATACCGCAAAAAAAACAAAAAAAAAACAGTACCAGTGAAAGTCTGATGAAAGTACCTTAATCTTGGACTTTAAGTAAGTTAAAACTTAAGAAAACTCAAATCAACACCCCCCTTTTTTTTTACGTACACATGGGAAGCAGCATGATGTACGTAAAGGTATTTGAATAAACCCATGGACGACCAAACTCAATACCTAAACGGGTCCTGGACGTGAGGTTGACGACTTTACGCTCAGGATCGTTAGTTCGATCGGGGAACTACTGCTGCTCCTCTATAAGAGTGGCTTCTATAGAAGAGAATAAAACAGCCATCGAAAGATAATATATATATATATATATATATATATATATATATATATATATATATATATATATATATCCTTTGTCTCTACATTATTATATTTATCCTTTCGAGTCGCCGCATCGATTTTATGGCATCCGGCCTACAAAATAAACACTGCAACACTCCAACCAATAAACAAACATTTATTTAATTTTTTACCGTAACCAAAAGCACTAGATTAATGAATTAGAAGTAAATATCTTAAAAACGTTGATTAAAAGAAATATATTCTCCACTGATCCTAAAAAATTAAACTTATCATATACTATAACAAATTGAAAACATCCTTCTTAATTATTATCGATATATCCTCCCCTCGATTAGGGTTTTACAAAAAACGAACATTATATATCAATTGAAATATACTTTAAGAGGTTTTATGTCAGAAAATAACAATATAGTTAGTTAAACCTCAATTACCCTATCGAAACGACTCACTACGCATCTCTCTGATATTAGATAAATAACACAACATCAATAAAAACATTCCTGTCCTATATATATATATATATATATATATATATATATATATATATATATATATATATATATATATATAATTTTAATCAATAGCTTGTTGGAAACATTTTACACGAACCAGGTAAATGGTTTCAAGTACTGGTATCAAACACGAATGGTTTTATTCGATATTTACCATTTGTTTGCACATAGTTACATGGTTTCATGAATTGATTTCTAACATAAATAGTTTTATTTGAACACATATAAATGTTTCAAGCATTGTAATATAACACTAACGATTCCATTTAATATTAGTCCTTTGTTTGCGCGCAGTTAAATGGGTAAATAGTTCTATTTAAACCATTTATGGCACTCTACCAATTCTTGGTCCGAATAGATGTGGAACTAATGGCAATTAAAGTTTTCTCTACATTCCCCAAAACTCCAGGACTGTAGCCTCACTGTCATATTGCTTAGTATCATATCCAGGACACTAGCTGAGTGGAGGTTCTTACCCCTCTGCAGCGATGCAGTTAGCATATTCTTCTGTATGGATGAACCAGCTTGACGCTAACGAAATGCACAAATAATGCTACGTAGTTTTGAAAAATCCGAAAAGCAACACACGTTCAAAAGCAGATGTACATCAAGTTATTTCCCATCTCTCTAACCATCTAAATAAGACGAACAAGACATCGGAGGTACTGCTGAAAAAGCAAGGATGAACTTATAAGTGACTCTCTCTTATAGACTCCTACACATGGACACGCCAGTTCTGATCAACCAGTAAAACATTCACAATCAGCTAAAATTATGTCACTTGTCTTTCTCTTTCGTAATCAAACCAATATCAAAACAGTAAATTAATATCTCGTTTGTCATATCTTATCTAAACTGAAGAAATAATATATGAGGAACCAGAAAAAATCTTATATTTTTTTTACAAGTCAATACATTAAAAAGTTGATTTAAATTGAAAGTTATTTTTTTTATTGAGAGATTTTATTAAGTAAAATCAAACTAATAAAATAGACATATTAATGAATCAAAAATTAATATATCAGAAAACAAATTAATGATATAACAGTCATTGGTGATGTTACTCCTCCTAACCGGGCTACGCCGAGTAGCCCTATTAGTTTTATAAATCTGAAAAACACTGAACAAGAATATCGTAAAATAAAGTAAGTAAAGTTGGCGACCATAGTCGGGGGGGGTGACTCGAAGGCTCCCTTTTCAATATCTACTACACTTAGGTGTAGGGAAAGGGGCTAATCTATTCCCTGGATTGTTCCACTTTACCCTTGATCAGTACCTTATAATACCGAGTCTTAAGCAAGGCGGTATCAAGTACCATTTTTGAGTCTTTGGTATGACTCTACCAAGGACTGAACCCCGGTCTCCAGGGCCATTGGCGAAGGGATTGTAATATACAATAATAATATTAATAATAAAATCATTCACTCATCACAGAAGCCAGAAAAAAAACAGAAATTTATCACGTAAGCCATGAAAAACTTAAAATTTGAATTGACAACATCGGGAAAAAACTTTAGCAGAGGTGAAAATCTAGTGAGCTATTATCCAAGGAGATGCACTTTCACCATTAATGTTCGTAATAGCGATGATGCCTCGCTGTCACATACTTAAAAAATGCACAAGGTGGTGGCGGAGGCAACAAATCTACAAAATAGCAATAAAAGATTAACCACTTATGTACAAGGAGAACATCAAGCTGTTCGCAAGAAATGAAAAAAGAATTTGAGACTGATACAAACACAGTCAGTATGTAAGAATGGAATTCGGCATAGAAATATTTGCCATGTTCATAATGAAAAGTAGAAAAAGACAAAATAACAGAAGGAATAGACCTGCCAAATAAAGAAAGAATCAGAGAGGTTGGGGTAAAATAAAATTTGAGTACTGAGGAATATTAAAAGTGGACATCATCAAACAAGCAGAGATGAGATAAAAAGTAAGAAATGGGTACCTCAGAGGAAAAAAAATTCAAAACCAAGCTCCGCAGCAGGAATCTCATCAAAGGGAAAAAAAAACTTGGATTGTCCCTCTCGTAAGATACTCTGGACCATCCTTAAAAATGGACAAAGAGTTTAATGTAATATTACGGACGGGCGCTGTCGTTGAGTTGCAGCAGCCTCAAGGTTGGAGAACGCACGAGCACATCAGCTGTCATCAATCAGTGGGTACATAAATGTGACGATCAAAATTGTCACGAACCTCGCTCGTGCAGGCAGAATTAGCTGTAGATTTCAAGCATGATTTTAATATAATAACACGTGAACTTTCACGTGCTACACTATTGTTTTCACTGGTGATCATCGAACCTTCTGGAACCTTTGAATTGACCCATCAAATCGTTATATAAGAAATCAAGTAACGAGATTTTCGGCAGTTCAAGGCAGGTTTCTAAATTGGTTCAACAGAGGTCCATGACACCCCGACCCATGCCATACCCAGCCTGTCAACAATGCGACTGATATGAAAGTATCAACAAGCCAGCTATAACGACGCCGCTGATGTAAAGAAGAAGAGGAAGAACGCTACCGAACAAACTTTTTTAACTACAGCACGATGTAGTCCCCATGAATAAAAGCGACTACTATTTTCTTCCTTAAATTTCAAGTTTTGAGTGTTTCTTTTCTGTGAACTCTTTTCTTTCAGACACAGCGTATTTTGGTCCTATGAACTAGTCAGCTTTGAAGATACAGTGGATGCATCAAAAGGATGGCTTGAAGACAACCTAAAAAAGAGCTAAGTAAGACTAATTACATCAACTAGAAACAGCACAGTCAATATGAAAATTAACAAAACAACAATAAGTAGGAAACAGAAATAGGAATGGAAACAACTCTATAGATATTTCAAGCAGCAGACTGACGAAATCTCACACGAGAAAACTTGGACAAGGCAAGAGGAAAGTTGAACAGAGAAACTGAATCTCTTCTATTTGCAGCACAAAACAACGTTATAAAGATCCTCTATGTTGATGCTAAAATAGATCAGACAGAACAGAATAGCGAGCGTGGTGATAGAGATGAAACGATTATTCACACTCTAGTGTAAAAAGATTGAAAAACTTGATAAGACTGGATAGGAAAGGTGATCCACTGGGAATTGTGCAAGAGATTGAAATTTGACCAGTATCCGTCCTAGAGAAAGATATGCAAAAAAATCTCTGGGATTTTGAAAACAAACAGATCATTAAATCCTAGACGGAAGACCTGATCTAGTGTTGATCAACAAGAAAAGAAAACCTGCCAAATAGTGAACTTTACTATCGAGGAGGATCACAGAGTGAAAATCAAAGAAAACGAAAAGAGAGACGAAAACTTAAATCTTGATAAGAACTAAAATAGATATGAAACATGAATGTGACGGTTATAACAGTTATAATTGGTGCACTTGGAACGGTTTCCAAAGTCTTGGTAAGGATGCTGGAAAAACTGAAAGTAAGAAAACAAGCAAAGATTATTCAGACTACAACATTGTTAAGATCGGCCAGAATACTGAGAAGAATACTTGAAAAGATTTGCTGTCACTTACGTAAAAAAAAACATCAAGTAACGTTGGTGTGGAAAACTCGCAAGAAGTAATATAGTGTGTGTGTGTGTGTGTCTGTGTGTGTATGTGTGAAAATATGAAAAATCGAAGGATATATTTATTTGAATGGGAACAATAAGCCAACATGAAACGTTCCGTTTTGTTTTCTTTTTTTTAAACCATCATCGGGGCGATGTTATAAAGTGAGATTGAAAACATTCTGTTGGATGAGACAAAGTAAAATTGGAAGGACAAAAATGAGAAAATTCTTTGTGTTTTATTATTGTTAAAAGCTTTCTGTTTCAAAATGTTTGTGATGCAATTAGTAATTCTGATATATATATATATATATATATATATATATATATATATATATATATATATATATATATATATATATATATATAATTCTGACATATATATATATATATATATATATATATATATATATATATATATATATATATATATCACACTTGTATCATCGTAATAATGTTTTCTCCTCACTTTAATGTTAAAATGTACTCGTTAAATATGTTGGTCTATTTTTGCAATAAAATTAATGACATTGTAAAAGTACTTATTCTTGTTACTGTTATATGAAAAAGTCAGAGGTTGGTTGGTTGGTTGTTTGGTTATTTGGGTGGTTGTTTTTTTTTTCCGTATTGCACTTCTCGTTGGATTATTTAATAAGGAAGTCGTTTTTCTTTTCAAGCATTTGTATAGTTTACAGCAACTAATAATAATAGTTCTTTTAAATATATTATAATTTCAAGCAACTCTTCTTAATTCAAATAAATTCTATATAGTTATATTTTTTTAATTATTCCTGTCAAATAGTTTGTACACAGCTTTATGGTTTCAAGTAACCCTATTAAACTTTAAAAATTTGCGCAGTTATACGGTTTAAAGTATCTCTTTTTAGTACTGAAATTTCGTACAGTTATATTGTTTCAAGTATTTATAATAATAGCAATATATTTTAAAAACTTATATGGTCTCAAGTGTTTCTATTTAATAGAATTATTTTACACATTTATAAGGTTTCAAGTATTCTTAACAGATACAAAGTTTCTATATAGATTAATATGGTTGTATATATTCCTGTATAATACAAATAATTTCCAGTTATAAGTTTCGAGTATTTCAATCAATTACATGATTTCAAATACTACCTAATAACACTCTTCAAAACAATTTTTGTTTCTGGCAGTTATTCTTAATTTGTACATTATATAGTTTCAAGTGATTCTATTTAAGTTGTATACACTTATATAGTTTCAAATATTCCAGTCTAAACAGTTTCAAGTATCAAATACCAGTAATATGCATACGCTTTCAGTTATTCCTTTCTAAAAGAAATATTTTTTATATATTTAGATGATTTCATGTATTCCTTATAGAAATAATTTATACATAGTTATATAATTTCAAGTATCTTAATTAATTATATAGTTTCAAATAATTGATAAGAATAATAATTTGTAAATAATTCTAGATCTATGTGGCTATCCTAAACATGGATGTAGTTTTCAGTACACCAAATGAATACCAAAAATTTTCAAATCTATCTATTTGAATCATAGACGGGAAACTAACCGCTTTGGGTCAGAGTTGACATCGGAATATAAAGTTTGAATGAATACAATAATATAACTTGTTGAATATAGATTTAAAAAAAACAACATTTTTTTCTTTTCGAAAATGGATTGTTCTAATAAGAAAAAGTATCATTTACCGTTGATTGCCTTACCTTTTGAGAAAATATCTCATTTTCATTACATCTTCCTTTTTGTTGTACGTTGTACTAGTTTCTTTAACCTGAGAACAATCTTTATCATTTACCATGGGATCTCATGAGAAAGATTACGTTCTTGGTTCATTACTTTATCCAGCAATTCACGACGGGTTGCAATATAATTATGACGAGAGCAAAAAAAATCCATATTCATCTAATTGATTTTGCCTCTGATCATTGATTGTAACTTTTAATTCTTACTTTTACACGAGACTTTTTGTTTAAACAATTGTATACTTATGTGGATGGGTATTTAACTTCACAATAGCTTGGTACAAGGACACATTCTTGAGAAAAGGATTATATAAATGCAGTAGCGGCCATAAGTTAAGGAACGGAATAACAACAAATATCCAAGTGGTTTTTACTTGAAAACATTTGCACGTACCTTTACGAAATATTCCCAAAATAACTTGAAACATATATTTATTTCATATAAAGTTTTCTAATTTTTTTTTACATTAAATTCATATTGAACAAAAAAAAAACATTTTGTCATGGTCAAATATTAAGGAAAGCTGTTGAATTATAGTAATTTAGGTAATTTTTAAACAGTTTGATTGCTAATTTTGATTTATAGTCAACATCGTTGGAACTATTTTAAAGCAAGATAGAGCCGAAAGCACATAATTTTTTAACTCGTGAAGTAAAAAGACTCATTTTAGCATATCATGAAGAAGGCAAATCGTATTCTGAAATTGCTGGAATCGTACGAAAGTCAAAAAGCGTTGTTTATCGTGTAATCAGCAGATTTAAGGCTGAAAAGACACTTGAACCAAAACCAAGAACTGACAGGCTTCCTATGATTACCAAACGGGAAGATCGGATGATGGTTTAAATGTCTTTAAAAGACGGTTTCGATAAAGTAACGTTTATTTCTCGTGCATTTTGTGAGCAAACAGGAAAGCCAACCTCTAGAAAAACTGTTTTTCGTGGGTTAAATAAGGAAAAATTAGTGGCTTAGATTCCATGTCGCAAACCTTTGATTTCAAAGAAAAATCAAAAGGTTCGACTTGACTTCGCCACCGAGCATATCCTGTGGACAGAGGAATAATGGAATATGGTTCACTTTAGTGATAAATCTAAATCCAATTGTTTGGTTCTGATGGTAAGAGCTTTGTAAGACGTAAAAATGAGGAACGCTTATCTCCTCAATGCGTTAGGAAAATTGTGAAATTTGGAGGGGTGAGTGTAATGGTGTGGGCGATGATTTTTTCTGCGGGAGTAGGGCCTATTGTTAGTTTTCTCGGTAATACTAATGACAGTGCTTTTAAAGAACTTCTTCCCCGGCATGCTCTTCCTCATTTACACAAAGGGAGAGTTGAAACTCCAATATTTATGCAAGACAACGCAACTTACCTCAAGATTAAAACTGTGTTAAGTTTTCTTGAAGAGGAATGAATAGCTATTATGAAGTGGCCACCACAGAGCCAAGATGTGAATGTACGGAAAATCATTGGCGAGAAAGCTCAGAACAGAAATCCCCCAAATATTGATGTTTTATTGGGTTTTCTGAAAGAAGATTTGTAAAGTATCACTAACACGTTTTGCAAGAAGTTGATAGACTCATGTGGTCGAATATGAAATGCGGTAATCAAATGCAAAGGAAAATTCACTAAATATTGAATTTTTCTTTAGTTTATATATTGATCTAACAAGGATTTATGATGCGTTTCTTTAACTTTTGACCAGGGCAAAATTTATATTTTTGTTTTTTCAATTGACTATTAATTTACTGTACAAGAAAATTTAGAAAACTTTATATGTAATAAATGCATATATATTCCAAGTATATTTTGTAAAAATTTCATAAAAGTATCTGATCATATTTTCGAGTAAATATCATTTAGATATTCGTTGTTGTTCCGTTCCTTAACTTATGGCCGCTACCGTGTATATAAAATTAGGTTTTAATGGTTCTTTTCCTTATATATATAATATATATACTTTAAGAAAAACAACAAAACCGGCCACATAGGATTATAAATTTATTTCCATCCTGTTACGCATTTTTGAAATTTTCAAAAACACGAAAAAAAAAAATTAACTGGACACTTCAGATCTTTTTGATAAAAAACTAGAATAGACACAGAAAATAGTGGGAGGGGATAGAAGAGGGGTGAAGACTTATCTCCTCATTAAGCCTACTTCCGTTTTTAATTATAATTTCGGTTAGAAATGTAGTAAATTTATTTAAAAGATTTTTTTTTTAATTTTTATTTTGTAATTACATTTTGATCTAAATTACAGATTTTATATTAAATTAAATTTAACCTTTAATCAATAACCTTCAGTAATGATACAGTAAGAGATATATTAAACTAAACAAATATTTAATTTTTTTTAAATATTTTAAAATTTCAAAACTATTTAGAAGCCATTAATCAGTTACACTTTTTATGAATAGTACGTATATATTATATGCTTCTTCACAATTTTCTATCTAACATTTTATGTTATTTATTCATTTACATTAATTCTCAGTTTAACTCTATGCTTTAAAAAAAATTGTTAATATATATATATATATATATATATATATATATATATATTTAACCGGGGAAATTGCTATGGACTGCGACATCGTAGTAAGTGAGTTTGAACTACGGACATGCTATTGATTACGTTCACGTTTGGACAAATAGCCTTGCGAAAGTTATGAACACCCTTATCCCCTCAGTCATGAATTATATAGAACAAGTGACCGTGTTGTAATGGTTATCATCGTAGGAAATGGACACGGTGACAAGAGTTCAAATCCTGGTCGGGGCTAAATGCATTACACATAGCACTTGGGAAAGGTATGAATGCAATTATTCTCCCTCCAGCTATAGGGAAATAGTATAGCAGACTAGGTCTGATTTCCATATAGTCGATAGCCTATTGATAGCTGTCCATGCTTTCGTTAACCTCGTTTCGATGTCCTTTTCGGTTGATTCGACGCTGCTTCCTAGGTACGTGAATTTGTCTACTAGTTTAAGGGGGGTTCCTTTTAGAGTGGAGATGTCGCCCGTTTGGTTATAGCACATATATTCCGTTTTGTGTGCATTAACATGGAGGCCTATGCTTGCTGCTGCTCGTTCCAAACTAGGCGAACCAGACATGCAGGACATTGCTGGAGAAGCAGAGATGAACTCATAAGAGATGTACTCTTATGGATCCCCACACATGGCCGCGCAAAAGCAGGACGACCAGCACGAACGTACATTCAGCAGCTATGTGAGGATACAGGTTGTTGTCCTGAAGACCTGCCTAGGGCGATGAACGATAGGGAGGAGTGGCGAGAGAGGGTCAGGGATATCCGTGCTGCCAGCACGATATGATGATGATGATGATAGCAGACTAGGCTCTTTAGCCTAGGTTAGACAACCAGTCTGGAAGAAGGAAAACTGTGAATTAAGACCTGTTAAACTCCACTTAGAATTTTTTTTTCCTTAGCATCCTACTCGTGCCGAGGCTTTGGTAAATACGTATAGAGTACAAGTTTTTATTTTCTACAATGATCGTTTCGGCATTATATAACACACAATTGTTAATATACCGTTAAACAAAGAAACCAACCCGAAACAAAACCGCCTATAATACAATCAAGTTCGTCTTTTGTGCAATATTCAAAAAATACAGTATTTCAACCCTTCTGTTTATATCGAGAACAGTCCTATATATATATATATATATATATATATATATATATATATATATATATATATTGTAAAATTTGGTCCAGTTAAACTGGAGTTGGGAGTAATTTCATCTCGACAAGGAAACTTTTCAAGTGTGAACATTTAAATTCTCTGGTGAAGAGCTCAATGTAACTGACATTACAGAGCAATAATTTCGTTAGTAAAAAAAAAAAAGTTTTTAAAAGAGGTAAATTTAAAAAAAAGTTAAATTTAATTAAATCCTGAAATTAATTTAATATAAATTTTACTGTATCGTTACGTAAAGTTATTGAATAAAGTTATTTTTCTAATTTAGTACTAAATCTGTAGTTTTAAGTTGAAATATAATAAAAATTTTTCAAAAATTTAAAAAAAAAAAAATTTACTATAATTCTAACTGACAATAAAATAAAATAAAAACGGAAGTGGGCTAAATGAGGAGATAACTCTTCACCCCACTTCTATCCCCTCCCACCTTCTTTCTGATTTATTTTATCCATAAGATCTGAAGAAGTTCTGTTAATTTTTTTTTTCGTGTTTTTTGATTTTTCAAAAACGCCTAACAGGATGGAAATAAATTTATAATCCTAATGTGACCGGTTTGTTGTTTTTTCTTAATGAAAGTATATTTTATATATATATATATATATATATATATATATATATATATATATAGAAAGAGAGACAGACACGTACGTAGAAAGACTGACAGAAAGACAGAAAAAGAGACAGAAAAGGACACAACGACCGATATGGACACAGCGACTTCAAATCCTGCACGAGACTACTTGCATTTCAAACAGCGCTAACACACATGAGAAATGGTATGCATCCAACTATTCTCTCTCCAGCAATGGGTATATAGTAGGGCAGACTGAGCTCTATCATCTTGATAAAACCACCAGGAGAAGAAAATACCTGAATTCCAACCTATTAAATTCAGCTTAAAAATAGACTTGTGTTTCATATATATATATATATATATATATATATATATATATATATACATTGAAAGTGAAGTTTGCTATATTTCAAAATAAAGAATGATCCCTATTGGTGATAGAACGTATAAATATAAGTAAAAGGTAACGTAGACATAGTCAATAATACTTGGTAACTGCCAGTTTCTCATCAGAGCAAGTTCCTCAATATATATATATATATATATATATATATATATATATATATATATATCAGTATTTACTTAGTCAGCGTTCGAAGACAATGGGTGTGGATTATTCGCGTATATAATATATAAGCAATTTCATATAAATCTATGGTATTGCTCGATGTATGGCTATTGTTAAAATTTCCCTATCCATGTTTATGTAATAAAATTCACATACAGAGCGTGTACAATGCAATTAGAAGAAAACTCAAACCTGGTTAAATAGTCATTATAAATTCATTTCGACGAAGAATATCATTATACATTTCACATATTAATATCTTCCTATAATTTCTGTTTATTTCTGAAATTTTTAAGGATCGTACTCGACTGCTTCATGAACGTAAAGAACTTGTGTTTAAATACAGACATACAAGTAAATTTAGATTACCCTGATTGGGGGCCACTGAGGCTCCTACTCTTGATAAAAACAAAGATATTAATTTTGTATGATTATTATTCAAAATAATAACATTCACTTCAGTAATTACATGTATCATATGACGGGGGAAATTTATGTAGGAAGGAAATTCTCGGAACTTTAGGTATCAATTCGCAATTAGGATGTCTTCTGGAGCAGTTAATTTCCTTTAACAATTTTTGGGTTAATTAAAGGTACCTTGTGGTTGCCGAAAGATTATTTTAGGAAGAGGAGGATGGTCCCATTACCTGAGGCATTTAATACATGTAAAAAGAGTAAACAGAAAACAATATCAATAGTTTAGTTTACAAGCTTACATTATTCAAGAAATCTTACATATGTTCAAATTAGGATGTGTTAATTTACAGGAACACCCTTTTCTTGGTTTTATAATTTTTCTAATACTTTATTCTAATGCTTTAATCCCCTTTACTTTCACCTGAAAATATAAATTTATTTAGTTTCTTTTTTCATACAGATATAGACTGTAATCCATGTTTGCTGTTTTTCAACCGTAAATTAAACGTGTGAAGTCATCTGATGAGACGAAGAGTATTATGATATTCTTCGCCGAAATAAGTTTATAATGACAATTTAACCAGGTTTGAATTTTCTTCAAATTCCCTTATATATATAACAAGTTCAATAGCCCAGCATTTAAAAAACATTCATGCCCAACAACACAACTACGAAAAATTCTCACCGACAACACAACAATACTCGAACATCAAAATAATAAACAAAAACTTCAGATTCTCGAAGCACTATATATTAGAAACCTGCAACCAGCACTTAATAGAATTAATTTTCAAACCAGTGCTAACGTACTTAAATGTCTTTAGCTACTGGCACTATTTACAGAATTACATTTAAAAGCAAGCGCCATAATCTCCAACAGCAAAGACGTCCTTACACAGTAGTAATTTGCTAAAACAAAAGTTACATAACTTTTGTAACAGATTCTCCCCTGATGATGACCCAAAGTCGGGCAGAAAGTACTAGGGATACATACAACTATGGACAATACCTAAATCAATTCCCCCCGAATACGATAAAAGTAATACGGGAATTCGAACGGATCCAAAAGAGAATATGTAGGCATAAAATGTCTATTATGTTTAATGAAATTTGCATTAACGAAGAAATGCTGCCTAAATATACATACATATATATATATATATATATATATATATATATATGTGTGTGTGTGTGTGTGTGTGTGTGTTAAGCTGATTTGTTTAATGGTGTATTAACCGTTGTGACTTCATTTTAAAACGCACTAAAGCGAAATTTGTTTTTATCACCAAGGGGATGATAAGCGGTGATAAAAACAAAATTCAATCTAGTAATTAAAGCAAAAATGAAATGATAATTTACTTTCAATACTAAACAAGTTTAATTTAGAAATAGCGTATAAATTATCTTGATAATGGATCTGACGAGAACCGAAAGTGCTCGATATAACACAAATAACTCCTTTCAAGAAATTATCAACAAATTTCAAGATTGTAACTTAAAAAAAAAAACAAAAAAAACGAAAAAACATAAGGTATCTTAAAAGAAAAAAACAAACAAACTCCAAAACAATAAGGATTCGATTTTATTAAATCAAAACTGTTAAAAGGAAAAGATACTGCACACGCACACACACACACACACACACACACACATATAATATATATGGCAGGCAGGCATACTATTTTAAGAATTGAATTATTTTTAATAAAAATAACACAAACGCACACAAGCATATATATATATATATATATATATAGTAGGCTGGCATCACTATTTTAAGAATTGAATTATTTTTAATTAAAAAAAAAGCTAAGGTAATTTTAATCATTTGATCTAATTTAATTGTCGAATATGATGGCCCTAGTATAAAAAGGGTATAAATTTTAAACATATTTTTTGTTAAATAAGTTAACTTTGCACCGCCAAATATATATATATATATATATATATATATATATATATATATATATATATATATATATATATATATATATATGTGTGTGTGTGTGTGTGTGTGTGTGTGTGTGTGTGTGTGTGTGTGTGTGTGTCTAGAACACAAGGCCCTAATATATAAGGGAAATGGGCCTGAACTTAGCCAGATTGCTATACACTTTAACAGGCGCCACATAGGTTAAGTGGAATTCCAGTTCCTCTGATTTTATCAAGGAACTGATTAAAGCAAATCTCTGTTTCACCTAACGTTTACTTGATAGGTTTCTTCTACTTTTACAACTAAACCATTTTATTCTTCTGATACATTCGTTTGTTATTGTAGCTTATTTACTAGTAAAAGTAAATGATTATGTGAACTTTGCTTATAACTTCTCATATTCTCTTGGACGGAAACACTAGGTTGGTTGGTTCGGTTAGGTTTGATGGCATATCAATCCTTGTAGGTTATTCAATGCCAAATCATCTTTATTCAAAAAAACATTTCGATTTCAAACAATTCAGTTTTGTAAAAGTAAAGTTTTTGTTTACAAACAGTTAAATGTAAAAACAGTTTTATTTCAAGCAATTCACTTTAGCATAAGTATGAATTTTTGTTTACACATTGTTAAATGTTAAAAAAAAGGTAATTTTAAAGAATTCAGTTTAGCATACGTATACAGTTTAGTTCTATTTGACTCATAGATAGGACCTAGGAGCGATGACAATGAAGGGGTACTCCGTATTCTCTAAAGCTCCAGCATAACTAGAGTCTCACCATCAGACTGTTTTTGTCACATCCAGGGCACTCGTTAGGGGATTATTACCCCTCTACAGAGATGCAGTCAGTGTATTCTGCCGCCCCAGCTGACTGGGCCACTATACACTAGAAGATCCGACTAAACTTATGCTGCAACACAAAAATATATAATTATTTTTCTTAGTTTCTTTATGCACTTCGCTTCCTACTGTTTTGAAAAGGAAGTGACGTAATAAGAAGGTTATAGCTTGCAGGTTATTCCTTTTTCATTGGTAATATTTTATAAATACTCTTTATGTTCTTCTTTGATTTTATAACCAGAAGACATAGACTGAATTAGGATACAAGTTAAAAAGACATGATATTATAAAACCCACTTTTCTTGCTATTTTCTGCGTTGGTTTGGAATATTTAAGGAACTGATTGAATTTGAGTAAAAAATGGAAGTAAATTTTCATTTTTGTTAAGTTTTACGCAAGATAATATTTCTTGTCTCAAACAATGTGGTGGAAGGTCCTCATGGCTTTGTGCCTAACTTACTGGACTGCGCCATCGTAGTGAGCACGTTCGAACTCTGGGCGTGTAATTGAGTTCATTTTTGAACTAATGCCCTAGGGGAAGGGTAGAACTTCCTTATCCCTCCAGTTATTGATGAAAAAGTATCCTTACTGTTATTCTACAAGTAAGGCTTTGGCATTAAATAGACCAAGAAGATTGATATGCTATTAAACAAAAAAAATTGACCTGAAATACTAGAAGGCACAAATGGAAATAGGATACAACCTGAAATTTGATAATTTTTCTGGTTATTTTTTCGGAATATTTTATCATCTTTTCTTGCCTTTGTACTATATACTAGCTGACAAAATCGGAACTTTCAGGGTCCAATCAAGGTCAAATATATATTTTCGGATATTGTTAAAATTAGACAGGGACACTTGAAACCATATAACTTCAATTCCAGGTTGCGTCATACCAAAGACTTTAAAAATGGTACTTAATACCTCCTTGCTTAACACTCAGCAATATAAGGTAGGTATCGAGGATGAAGTGGAGCAAACCAGTGAAAGGAATAGCGCCTTCCCCTATACCTCGGTGTAGTAGCTACTGAAAAGGGAGCCTTCTTATCGTCCTCGATTACGGTCGCCAACTTTACACACAATATTTTGAAAAAGGATTCTTATTAATTATTTTAAACTACATATAGTGTTCAAATTATCATTATTAGAGAGTAATACATGAAACTATATAATAGCATTCCAATTATGATTAGAGAAGAAGAAATGAAACTATATAAGTGTTCAAATTACGACTATTAGGGACTAATACATCAAAATATATAATAGTATTCCAATTATCATTATTAGAGAGGAATACATGAAACCATACAATAATGTCCAAATTATCAGAATTATTGAGGAATACATAAAACTATATAAAAGTGTTCAAATTATCATTATTACAGAGGAATACATGAAACTATACAATACTGTCCAAATTATCAGAATTATAGAGGAATACATGAAACTATACAATACTGTCCAAATTATCTTAATTATAGAGGAATACATGAAACCATACAATAATGTCCAAATTATCAGAATTATAGAGGAATACATAAAACTTTATAAAAGTGTTCAAATTATCATTATTAGATTGGAATACATGAAACAATAGTTTCAATTATCGTTATTAGAGAGGAGTACATGTAAAGTAGTTTTCAAGTTATCATTATTAGACAGGAATACATGAAACTATCTGATAGTGTTCAAATTATTACTTTTAGAGAGGGATACTTGAAACCATGTAATGTAATATAATGGCTGAGGGATTCCGTTTTATATATCTTGCCTTTGGGTTTAGTTAGGCTGAGAACCTTTCGGCTCAGCACATTGGTTAATTAGGTGCAAACTTGAGCACATGTGTTGACACGCGCGCAAGAGTATGTGTCATTCAGAGATGTCAAAATAGAAACCCCAGATAATACTTGGGGACGTGAATGATGTCACGCACCGGAATCGTGCGCGGAGGATTTGGGGGGATTTTGTATATGTTCGTGCTAAAGTTCTTTCTTTTTTTAAGGTTGATGGGAGAAGATCATAAAAAGTGAAAATTCCCAAGAAGGTTTAACAAACAAACAATAATAATAATAATAATAATAATAATAATAATAATAATGATAACAATGTCAAAACTACAGCTCTATTAAAATCAGCGAGAATACAGAAAAAGAATCATGGAAACTTGAGGAGACTTGCTGCCACCCAAACTACAGCGAGAAACCATCAGCCAACGATGATGTGAAAAACTCACAGCAAAGTAAAATAATTACAACAAATAAAATCAAGATGTAATTTCGGAACTAGCTAGAAATAAATTCTCAGTATTGATCTGTTAAAAAAATTTCCTTTCTATCGTTTCCTACCTTGGTCCTAAACACTAGATGAAATGTCTGGAATTTGATACCACACACAGATCAAAAGTATATTATGCACTATAGAATATCTAGTGTCCATTGACAAGGGTTCACTTGAGTAAATATAACATTTTTTCAAAACTTATTTATCCTCAACCAACCTTCCTAACCTAATCAGCTGTCCTCATGATTCTGTTATACACACATCCCTGTACATATACCTACATATATGCTCCCTGTCTTCAAACACAGTCATATGGATACGCCCCCGCCCACATGCACACACATATATATATATATATATATATATATATATATATATATATATTCACTACTCCTACATCCATTTATACATTTATATACAGTCAACCACATACACGTATATGTACTATTGCCTCTTAATATGGAACCCACTGAAGAGCTTACAGTGTCACACATCTATATGAATATTCCATTGTCAAATCAATATGATGCGTCCTTAGTTCTGGGTTTTCCTGCTCTGTATTTAACCATGTGATAAGCAATATGTTTTTAATAGGCTAGGCACTTTGTTTCCGATAACCGAGATATTTCTGGGTTATCTTATTAATTGAATTTATTATTATAATTTCAGCCAAAACTCATTATCTCAAATCGACGAATTAGAAGGCAAATAAACCTCGAGAACAAAATTCATTACTGGCCTTTCTATCTATCTATCTATCTATGCGTCGACAGTTTTTCTTTCCCTAACATTATTTTCGATTGTCTCACAAAGAGTTTCAGTTTTATTTGGATCTGAACTTTGGGCAAGCCAAAACTTTTTCACCCCCGAGATATTGTTTTACTGTTTCTTTTTTTTTTTTTTTTGGCATTATTTGGCACAAAAGATAGACCATCGGTAGTAGAGTCTCTTAGAGAAGGAACAACATGCTTTTCAATAATATTCTTATTCTGCAGTATCTACCATGTAACCGAATGACCTGGCCACAATCAGCGACAGATAACATCACACACAGAAATATGCTACCCTTTCCAAAAATATTGATTTTTTTCACACATTCAAGAAGAAAGTCTCTCACCTTTCCGTCATCTAAAACAGTTTGCCGTCTGAACCAATCGAATTAAACCCACTTTCCTCACTGAAGAACGCTCTTGCCAAGTTTTCATCTGTCGAGACAATCTGTAAGTTTGCAAAGTATAATCTGGATTTTTAAGGGTTCTTGTGAGGAGTTACTTCGCCTGAATTTAAAATTCCCTGACTTAGGCTCGTTTCATTTCTTTGCTATATCCTTCCCAAAGACAAGAGTGTGGTACAGCACTATTATTTCATATTGTTTTAGATATTTCTGAAATGCTTTCTTACGAATTACTCAATTTATTGTTGCGGATCAGTCGAGATTACATAAAACAAGTATATTGAACGAAAGTATAAATACAGCATAGGTAAAAGAGTGTTGAACGTCAGCCTGCCTGCCAAAGTGTTAGGCTGAAGTAAACTTTGTAATTTACAAAGCTCTTTGCTTCGATGTGGCACAAGGCCGAATGAATGGGGCGCCCAATGAGACTCGAACTCACTCGTGTAGCGTTGCTAGACTATCTTGCTAACCGTTACACCACCAGAGGTGCACAGGCTGATGTAAACTTAACCGAGATGAATATTCTCCCGGTATTCATAGTAATAGGAAGAGTTCATTATAGTCCGTAAGGTAGGTACCATAACATTTATAAATAGATGTTCGTAAATGAATTGATACAGAATTTTTTTTTATTAAAATTAAATTAATTGCTGGTTTTTTGGTTGATTTTAGTTGATTTTAAAATTAGATTTTAATTGCTTGTCAACATAAGTTGGGTTATTTTATGCTTAGGGTTTTGGGAATCACGTTCATTTTACGTTCTTACTTGCATTTTGTTTGTAGTTGTTTCTTACGAGTATTTGTTATTTGCATACGGTCCAATGAATACGACTAATTTTTTTTTTTTTTTGTAAACAGAGATATCAGATCCATTGATAGAACACTCCGGGTGAAAGTGTACCTCAGAGTTATAACAAAGAAAGAGTATTCAACACTCCCCAGATCTCCAGAACTGGAGCCTCACCATCAGATGCAGTTTAGTTTCACAACCAGGATAACCTCTTTCAGGAATTTTTAATTCTTACGCTGAGATAAAGTTATCATTTTCTAAATCCCATTGACAACCTGATTTTAAAGTCTACATATAATTCTCACTCCAGTTTCTCGACATGAAAATTGTTACAAGTAGACTTTGTTTGACAGTAAAGTCAGTTTCTTTGTTTAGCTTAGTTTGGCAAAAGGCTAGATATTTTGGTCTCCTTGGGACACACGAAACTCTAACTATGGCTAGTTAGTTTAGCTTGCTAATCATTAGACTACGTAATTTGCCCATCGATTTACTGTATAAAGAAATTTTCAAATACAAAATTTTCCTTCAATATTTTTTATGTACATCAGATTTCTTTCCAATCATTCTTCTTATAAATGACATACAGCTTAAAGCAGGGCTTCTCAGTCTTTTTACATGACGCAACCCTTGAAACTAAATTCAATTTCCATTTCCCTCAAGATAAATTGATTAAATATTGCAGAGATTCGCTCTTAGTCTCACTCGATGCCATGGTAAGTTAGGTTGATTTTTTTTTATATTTCCGGTTTCAAAATTGATTTTTTCAAAATACAGAAAAAATTATTAACGGAGTATATAATACCCACACCAACAAATACTTGGCAAAATTGAAAGTGGCTTATCAGTGAAGATCCGGGTCATTTCGATCAGAGCGGGACTTTCTGTTTATAATTATCTAATTTTAATTTCATGCATCAAATGTATCTGACAATGGATAGGTATATTTTTTTGTTTGGTTTTATGGCACATCAAACATTGTAGGTTTTTAATGCCAAATCCATATCTATACATTAAACAGTTCTCTTTCAAACAATTCAGTTTAGCAAACGTACACAGTTTAGTTCTATTTAACCCATAGATAGGACTCTGACAGGTGTTACTTCTCCGGGACAGAGTGGACTTGGTAGCATTACCCAAAGCTCTAGCATTACTGGAGCCTAACGATCAGATAATTTAGAGTCATATCCAGAACACTCGTTGGGAGGGGTATCTTACCCGTATGAAGAGATGCAGTCAGTGTATTGTTATTTTTTTTTTTTCATTAAAAAAATATTATATTTATCGCTAACGACGGTGAAGATATTTGGATCTCTGCAGTCTGAACCAGATCCAGGGTTCATTTATATAGTCAGTTTGTTTTGAAAGGATCGTATATTAACGACACGCTAATAATGGCCATCAAACTCAATCAGGTATTCTACAACATTGATGATATCTAGGAAATGGTTTACGTTATCCGGGGATATTTTTTCTGTTATAAAGAGATTTTTAAATAGAAGCTACAAAATCGAGCCTTTATGAACCTCTGTACGTTTATTCACAATGTTAAACGTTTTTCTGATGGACCACTTTGAGAAGCCCTGGTTAGAACAATGTGTTCATTTGCAAAATTTAATCAGGGTCTTTTAATATTCTTGGTAGAGACGAGTCTGTCTAAAAGATGACATGCATAAAATACTGCTTCAATTTAAGGCCACGGCATTATCTGCAGAAATACTCATATATGAAATGCTTCGGTTGGCTGAGATATTTTTCAGAGAGGAGTCTTTAAATGCCATTATTTCACTGAGGAGTCGTTTTATGATTTGGTTTGGTTTGGTTAAGTTAGTTTAGTTATTTTACACCAAGGTCCGTCTGTTTTGCTTTAATTCCATGGTTTTAAGTAAGAATTTCTTTTTAATGATAACAATCTGTTACATGGTTTCAAGTATTCTTATCAATTACAAATAATTTCCATTAAGTTTTATGGTTTATAGTATTTCTATCTCATATAAACTATTTCAAATATCTCTCAACTGACTCATATAAGGGACCAAAGGAGTTACTAGCACTTCGGGTGTGAGCTGACTTAAGAGTAATGCCAACGTTAACTCAACGCTACCCAGGACTCCACAACTATAGCCTCACCACAAGATCCATAATGGGTCACCGTTTCTAATTTTCTCAAAATATCCAAGAAAGATATTCAAGCCATACTGGGCACTATTAAGAACAAACTCATAAACGACGTCCTCCTATGGACTATTACATATAGACACACTAGTGTTGGCCTGTCAACAAAAGTTTTCTATCGTCAGATCTGTGTGGATAACTGGGGCCGTCTAGAGGTCTTATCTAGTAGGAAATGAACACGGCGACACAAGTTCAAATCCTGGACCAGACTGATTGCATTTCACATAGCACTAATACCCTTGGGGAAGGTATGAATCCAATTATTCTCCCTCCAGCTATGGGTAAATAGTAGGACAGACTAGGTTCTTCAGCCTTGGTGGGGCAACTAGTCTAGGAGAAGGAAAACTCTCAATTCAAACCTGTTAAACTCCGCTTAAAAAATTGACCTTGTGTCATATCCTGCCCGAGCGGAGGGGTTGGTAAATAGAATCTAGTCTGATGTCCTATCAGGATGAATGACGAGAGAGAGTTAAAGAAATCTGTGTATTCATAACACCTAATTCCGTCCTTTCACCCAGTGCAAGAGCCACTCTATATGATCGCCCCGGTCTTTTAGATTACAGTAAAGGAGCCAGTATAATCATTAATCTTTAATATTCTAGAGATTTCACTTCCAAATTTATTAACTTCTTCTGCAATAGCAAGAATCGCTATCCTTGGAATTCTCAGTGTGACAGCTCAACACCTGAGTGATTTATCAATACTGCAACGCCTTGGCATTGCCATAAGTTATAATACAATGCGGGAGACAAATGTACAATACTTTTTTTTTAATATTTGAACAGAGCCATATTCTGTTGGGAAATGAATATATATAAATATATATAATTTTCAAACTATTAGATGTTTCAAGTATTTCTGTATTACAAATAAGTTACAGAGAGTTATATGGTTTCAAATCATCCTCATCCTCATGTGCTACGAGCTCGGTCTTCCCTGACTCTCTCTCTCTCTCTCTCTCTCTCTCTCTCTCTCTCTCTCTCTCTCTCTCTCTCTCTCTCTCTGTTGGTTTCTATTCATCATTCGCATCTGGTATGTCCTCTAGACTATATCCTATGTCTGTCTAGAGCTTTTGTAGATAAGTTCTATCCGGATGTCCAACACTGCTCATCCGTATAAAAAACGTCGCTTACGTGCTCACCCTTACTTCTCCAGCAGTGTCCTGCATGTCTTGTTCATCTGATTTGAATGGTCTTAGAGATGGGAGATAAGTGACCGTATAGGTGCTGTTTTCTGAGATGTTACTTCCAGGATTTGTTCAATATAACTCATAGCATTCGGGTGCAATTGCCGTTAAGCATTTTCTCTCTACACTTAGTCAACGCCCATGTGGTGCATCCGTATAGTAGTATAGATACGGCCTATGTTTGGAAAAAATTGTGTTTCATTTTATCGGATAGGTCTGACTTCTATTTGACCGATAGTCATTCAATTGCTGACAATGCTTTTGCAAGTCACGTATTGATGTCATTTTCAGTAGATGAGGCGCTGTTTCCTAGGAAGGAGAATTAGTCCACGAGTTTCAAGAAGCCACCTGCGTGAGTAGAGATGTCTCTTGTTTGATTCTGATTAAAGCCTATGTACTCTGTTTTGTCCGCTTAAGATAGAAGCTTATATCGACTGCTGCCTTCTCCAGAAATTAGCACAGAAAGAGTATAAGACTGGGCACGACTGGGTGGGGAAGGTAATCCATAGGGGATTGTGCAAGAAAATGAAATTTCAACATGTGAACAAGTGTTATATGCACAACCCCGAATCTTTCCTGGACAATGAGAGGCACAAAGTTCTCCAGGATTTTGATGCGTTGGCTGTTTGGGTTTTATTGCATAACAACCTTTGTAGGTTATTTAAACCTATTTTTATACAGATAATTAGTTCTATTTCAAACAATTTAGTTTAGCGTAAGTACATTTTCAATGTCAAAAACAGTTCCGTTTCAAACAATTCAGTTTAGCTTAAGAAGGCACTTTAAATATAAGTACACAGTTTAATTGCCAAAAACATTACTACTTCAAACTAACCAGTTTAGCCAAACAGTTCTAATTCAAACAATTCAGTTCAGTATAAGTATCGTTTCTGTCCACACTCAGTTAAACGCGAAAACAGTTCTATTTCAAACTATTCAGTTTAGCGTACGCACAGTTTCAATGTCAAACATAGTTCTGTTTTTAAAAATTCAGTTGAACATCTGTACGTAGTTTACATGTCAAAACAGTTCTATTTCAAGCAGTCAATTTAGCATAAATACGCAGTTTAAATATCAAAGCATTTCAAGCAATTCAATTTTGCATACGTACTCATTTTAGTTCTGTTTGACTCATAGATAGGACCCTATCAGATGCTACCTCTCCTTGCCAGAGTGGACCTATGAGCGATGGCATTGAAGGTGTACTCCGCATTCCCCAAAGCTGTACCATTACTGGAACCACACAATCAGATTGTGTAGTATCATATCCAAGACACCTATTGCGGAGAATCTTACTTCTCTGCAGAGATGAATTCGGTGTATTCTAGAGCCCCAGCAGACTTGGAAATGGGGTTTTGAGATACAACCGGACTACATACTCTTGGCCAGATGACCACACCTAATGATAGTTTACAAAAAAAGACCACCTGCCGAATAATGGATTTTGTCATCTTGGCGGACCATAGAGTAAAATTAAAAGAAAACGAAAAAAAGAGGTAAATATCTAGACCATGCAAGAGAATAAAAAAATAACTTTAGAAAATGAAGGTGACGGTAGTACCAGTCGTAATTTGTGCACTTGTAACCATCTCCAAACAATTGGTAAAGAGACTGGAAGACTTAAAACTAAGAGCACAAGTGGAGACCAGTCCGAATGATTCAAGGAGATTTGCAGTCAGTCAAACCTTAGTGAAAAACCTATCAGCTAAAGCTGGCGTTAAAAACACTAAAAAGAACAAAATGAGAATTATCATTATTATTAATACTATTGATATTATTACTATTATTGATATTATTACTATCAGAGAAAATGGCTTCGAGCTGACAAAGAAAAGAAGCAGAAGGTACCCTGCAAAAACAATTACCGACGCCGACTACGCCGATGACATAGCGTTACTGTCGAATACGCCTAACCAAGCCAAGACACTACTGCATAGTTTGGAACTAGCCTCCGCAGGCATTGGCCTCATGTCAATGCACACAAAACTGAATATATGTGTTACAACCAAACAGGCGACATAATCACACTAGACGGAACCTCTCTGAAACTAGTAGACAAATTCACCTACTTAGGAAGTAGCGTCTCATCAACCGAAAAAGACTTCGACACACGACTAACAAAAGCATGGACAGCTATCGATAGGCTCTCGATCATATGGAAATCAGACCTGACCGATAAAATGAAATGCAGTTTCTTCCAGGCAGGGGTCGTATCGACACTGCTATATGGATGCACTACTTGGACGCTAACTAAACGGCTGAAGAAGAAACTAGACGGCAATTACACAAGAATGTTGAGAGCAATATTGAACAGGTCCGGGCGACAACACCCCACAAGACACCAACTATACGGCCACTTGCCTCCCATCACGAAAACTATACAAGTTAGACGAACCCGACACGCAGGACACTGCTGGAGAAGGAAGGACGAAATCGTCAGTGATGTACTCCAACGGACCCCCGCATATGGCCAAGCAAAAGCAGGACGACTAGCTCGAACATACATACAGCAGCTATGTGAGGATACGGGATGCAACCCTGAAGACCTGCCAAAAGTGATGAATGATAGGGAGAAGTGGTGATAGAGGGTCAGGGATATCCGTGCTGGCGGCACGACATGATGATGATGATGATTATAATAACTATTATTATTATGTTGCAATACGTGAATCCATTTAACCCCACGCAAACAGATTATTAATAGTAAATTGAATTGGTATAAGATAGCAATACCATTTAACTGTGAGCAATCAAATGGTTTTAGTTTAATAGAATTATCAGTCTTAGATTGTAATACTCGAAATTAATGGTGAAATTCTTGTTAGTTTGGGAAATATGACGTTCCACTTCATAACCATTATTCTCAGGTCTACTCTGATCTAGAAGTGCTAATACCTGTGAGGGTTCTATCAATAGGTGAAATTGAATGCTGCGTGCAATCCTGAACAAGTCCTGGCAGCAACACCCCACAAGACACCAACTGTACGGCCATCTGCCCCCTATCACGAAAACTATTCAAGTTAGGCGAACCAGACATGCAGGACATTGCTGGAGAAGCAGAGATGAACTCATAAGAGATGTACTCTTATGGATCCCCACACACGGCCGCGCAAAAGCAGGACGACCAGCACGAACGTACATTCAGCAGCTATGTGAGGATACAGGTTGTTGTCCTGAAGACCTACCTAGGGCGATGAACGATAGGGAGGAGTGGCGAGAGAGGGTCAGGGATATCCGTGCTGCCAGCACGATATGATGATGATGATGATTATTATTATTATTAATATTGAATAGAATTATTAGGTTTAAATATCAATTCTCGAAATCATTTAAGTGAGTGCAAACAATACCAATACTTGAAATTGTTTTCTTGTGGGGAAACAATTTGTTAATATTAGGATGAATAATTAGTTTTAAATGGCAATAAATGAAACGATGTAACTGTGTGCAAACAATAGATAGCAATGCTTGAATCATTTATCGATTTTCAAACAAGTTAAATCTTTCTCGTGTCAATATACAGATACTTACTAAATATCCCCTTAAAAATCATACTATATATATATATATATATATATATATATATATATATATATATATATGTGTGTGTGTGTGTGTGTGTGTGTGTGTGTGAGTGAACAGAGTTCGAAATCAAATAACCATTAAGTATTGAAATGCGATTAAACGAAATAACCTAACCTAACCTAACCTATTCACAGTCTCAAAAACTGAAAATAAAGCAAAAGAAATCCTCACACTTGATGCTATGTGTTTTTTTGTTTTGTTTCTCCTTTTTATTCCGAGGATTAACCATCACCGACAAAGCTGTTGTCGGTGACTATGCTACATCCGTAAATTTCTTAATATTTAATTCTTTTTTACACTAATTTGTCCAACCCCGTTTGTTGGAGCCACTGAATACTTCGACTGCACCTCTGCAGTGAGATCAGACTCTCAGCAAATGGTTGTGGATATGGCACTAAACTATCTGATGGTGAGGCTCCTGTCCTGACGCTTTAGATAAAGTATGATACCTTTTCATTTTGATTACTTTCTGGCTCACTTTGACCCAGAGTTATAGCACCTGTTATGGTTCCATCTATGTGTTAAATAGTACTGTACAATTTTTGTACTATTCAATAATCAATTATTGAACTAGTGGGTAGAATGCACGCCAATGGCTCGGAAGACCAAGTCTCAATCCCAGGACATGTCACATAAAAGACTCAAGATTTGGTTCTTGATAACTCATTGCTTAACAATCAACATTATAAGATACGTATCAAGGGTCAATTGGAGCAATCCAGGGAAAGGAGTAGCACCCTCCCCTACACCTCAGTGTAGTAGCTATTGAAAAGGGAGCCTTTATTTCGCCCTCGACTATGATTGCCAACTTTATTTTTTTACTTAGTTATTTGAAATCATACTGCTGAATACAAATTATTCATATTATATAGGAATTCTCAATGAATAAAATTACTGATGTTGAAGAGTAATTCTTGAAATCTTTTAACTGTAAGCAAAAAAGTGACGAATATCAAATAGAAATATCAGTGCTTGATAGCAATACTTGAAACCATTTAAACTGTGTGCAAACTTATGATTAATAACATTTACTGTGTATGAATAAATGATTGATATTAAATTAGATAGTGATACGTTATAGAATTTCTAATGTTGATTAAAAATGATATTGCTTTGGCTGGGCTACCTTCGGGTACGCAAGCTGCAACATTGATACCTTTGTTCCCTATGTATAGCACTAGACCTTGCTGTCTAGTTTAAGCTTCAACCCGGCATCCGTGGCTGGACCCAGATTTGGGTCCAAGAAACAGCTTGGCCCATTAGGCACACATTGCACTAAGTGGGTCGATTAGCAGTACAGACCAGCAGGCTTCGAGCCTTGGCTCGTGCCCGACCTTCCTCTTTCCAAAATCCACACTTTAATCGGCCTTTGGGTCATTGACCTTGTGTCAAATTCTGTCTGGTGGGTGGCAGCGACAAATATCTAATGTTGAATAGTAATACTTGAAACCATTTAACTGTGTGCAAGCAAATAGTTATTTAAAACTGAAGTTACCGATAAACTATTCACTTACAAATCAAATATACGTACAAGTAACTTTTAGCTTTAAACAACCATCCCTGGTTGACATGCTGCTGAAAAAAATAACCAAGCCTAACTAATTTATCACAATGCTGAAAAAGTTGGATTTTTTTAAGAGTCCCAATTGCAATTTTATCACTCGAATTTGGAAATTTACTAAGCTTTTTGCTTAGATGTGGCACAAGGCCATATGAAAGTGGCACCCAATGAGACTCGAACTCACTCGTGTAGGTTTGCTAGTCGAGCTTGCTAACCATTACACCATTAGAGGCGCCTCACCACTCGAATTTGTATCAGTGAGCGCATTTTTAATTTATTTTTAAATGTTCCTTATCTAATACGGGAAACTGCTCTGTGGACATGCGCTGTGAATTCTGTCAAAATTTAAAAAGGTATCATGAGTTTAAGCTGTATTCGGCGTCGACTGAAATTGGATTCAGAATATGTAATCTAAGTCGGATCAAATGCTGAACATCAGATTTGTTCCACTAAGAAGATATAAAAAATCTGACTTCCTACCATCAGTAATAATCAACGAAACAAACTTATAGAACATTACTACAACTATTTTAAGTCTGGCGTAAGGTCATCGAGGATTGACATGATTGTTATTTGAGCAAGAAGTCTGTCTGCATTTATGTAACACTAATGTTCTATGCAAAGTCATAGATCTACTTCTCATCACGACTTTTACCTGTGTCACTTTCAGAATCATTTATCTGGGTTGCTTTCACAGTCTATTACCTGGATTACTTTAAGAATCATTTACCTGAATTTCTTTCGCAGTTTTCTTCTTTTTTTTTTTTACCGTGGTCACTTTCAGAGTCATTTACCTGGGTTACTTTCGAAGTCTTTTACGCGGGTAACTTTCAGAATCAATAACCTAGTTTTCTTTCACAGACATTTTCCTGGTTCGTTTTCAAAGTTTCTTTCCAGAGTTGCTTACTTAGTCTTTTCCAAATTTACTTCAATAGCATTTTATCAGGTTTGTTTTAAGCACTTTTACCTAGTTCTCTTCAACAGATGTTTACTGAATTTAGTCTCATTGTCTTTTCCGTGGCTAACTTTCAGAATCATTTACCTCGATTGCTTTCACAGTTTTTACCGGGGTTAATTTTCAGAATTATTTACCTGGATTGCATTCACCGTCTTTTACATGGGTAACTTTCATTATCGTTTACCTGGATAGCTTTCACAGTCTTTTACATGGAGAACTTTCAGAATCATTTACCTGGATTGCTTTCACAGTCTTTCACCGGGGGTAACTTTAGAATTATTTACCTGGATTGCTTTCACATTCTTTTACCGGAGGTAACTTTCAGAATCGTTTACCTGGATTGCTTTCTAAGTCTTTTCTTGGGTCACTTTTAGTATCATTTACCTGGATTGCTTTCTTAGTCTTTTACGATGGGAACTTTCAGAATTGTTTTACCTGGATTATTTTTTACAGTCTTTTACCTAGAAATATTCAGGATCATTTACATGGATTATTTTCACCGGGGTAACTTTCAGAATCGTTTACCTAGATTGCTTTCTTAGTCTTTTAGTATCATTTACCTGGATTGATTCACGGTTTTTTTTCCTGAGATGCTTTCTTAGTCTTTTCCAAAATTACTTTCACAGTATTTTCCCAGGTTTTCTTTTTAGCACTTTTACCAGGGTCTCTTCTACAGTAGTTTACCGAGTTTGGTTTCACAGACTTTTACCAAGGTAACATTCAGAATCATTTACCTGGGTTGCTTTCACAGTCTTTTACCTGGGTAACTTTCCCTAATATTTACCTGAGTTACCTTCACAGTCTTTTGCAACGCATATATACAGAGAGTTTTCAGTTCAAAGTAAATACGATTCAGATTCCCTTACCTTTTCTCTCATTTAAAGAGATTATTTTTCTTCCTCTTCCTTCACATTTATGTTCGTTCTTATCTGATTTCCTCAGGTGTCAAATAATAACTTAGATATGTTTTTCAATAAAAAACATTTAATACTTTTTTTCCATTATCAGGGCGTCTTTGTTTGTATTTCTTATACCATGAAAAATTTCCGAAGTAGGTGATATTAATTTTTCTCGCGTAAATTTGTCTTTTTATTAATCAAAGATTTTCTATCTTTTAATTAGTTAAAAGACATTCTTTACATTGACAAAAAAAGCCACATTGTTAGAGCACCCAGTAAGAACTGAATTTATCATTCGGTAATTCATTTAGCAAGGGAGTGAAAGCACAGAGGTTTCAAAATAGAATACATTATTAACTATCTGAGCCAAGAAAATATAACAAATAAGTCAAAAGAAATTATTTCTGATAATTTCTGAAATGATAAGTGAAATGCATGATTTAAATGGTATGGAATACCAGAACTGATATTACAACTAAAAATATGTATTTCTATGCATAAAAATAATTACCAATAAAACTTGTAAGAATAACATTTTATGGGAGCAAATAAATGTTTAAATGTTAGATTTGATTATGGACAGGTAGCTTCATTCCAAGCGGATGTTACGTCACAATCCAAGCCATAAAATATGCACAAACAAAAACACCACACACACACACACACACACACACATATATATATATATATATATCACAAAATGTAAACAAACGAAAAGTAACATAAATGTCTTATAATTCATAAGCTGATGTATGTCATCGGTTAGATGTATGTCTGAGCGGTTAGACACCATATCTAGCCAAAGTGAGGTGGTTTTCGATCCCAGCTGGAAGCGTCTTTCGTGTCTATCCTCACTGAAGAGTGGCGATACAACGAAACAGTCTGACTGTAGATGACAATATATATATATATATATATATATATATATATATATATATATATATATATATAGTGTATCACAAAAGTGAATACACCCCTCACATTTCTGCAGATATTTAAGTATATCTCTTCATGGGACAAAACTGACAAAATGACACTTTGACACAATGAAAAGTATTCTATGGGCAGTTTATATAACAGAGTTAATTTATTTTCCCCTCAAAATAACTCAAAATATAGTCATTAAAAGCTAAACTCCTGCCAACAAAAGTGAATACACCCCTTAGGTAAAGTTGTCAATATTAACATATACCATGTCAACTGTCAATATTTTGTGTGGCCACCATCATTATCCAGAACTGCCTTTACTCTCCTGGGTATGGAGTTTACCAGAGCTTCATAGGTAACCACTGGAATGCTCTTCCATACCTCCATGTCGACGTCGCGGAGCTAGCGGATATTTGAGACTTTGTGCATAACCACTTTCCGCTTGAAGATACCCCAAAGATGTTCTATTGGGTTCAAGTCTGGAGACATGCTTGGCCAGTCTATCACCTTTGCCCTCAGCCTCTTCAGTAAAGCAGTGGTCATCTTGGAGGTGTGTTTGGAGTCATTGTCATGCTGGAACAATGCCCTGCGATCCAGTTTCTGGAGGGAGAGGATCATGTTCTGCTGCAGTATTTAACACTACATGTTGGAGTTCATGTTTCCCTCAAAGAAATATAACTCTCCAACACCTGCAGCACTCATGCAGCCCCAGGCCATGACATTCCCACCACCATGCTTGACTGTAGGCATGACAAACTTATCTTTGTACTCCTCACCTGTTCACTGCCACACATGCTAGAAGCCATCGGAACCAAACAAATTAATCTTCATCTCAATAGACCATAGGACATGGTTTCTGTAATCCATGTGCTTTATTGACATGTCTTCAACAAACTGTTTGCGGGCTTTCTTGTATATCGTCTTCAGAAGAGGCTTCCTCCTGGGGTGACAGCTATGCACACCAATTTGATGTAGAGTGCAGCGTATAGTCTGAGCATTAACAAGCTGACCCTCCACCTCTTCAATCTCTGCAGCAAAGCTGACAGCACTCCTACGCCAATCTTTCAAAAAAAGCATTTGGATGTGATGCACAGCACGTGCGCTCAGCTTCTTTGAACGACCTACATGAGGCCTGTTTTCAGTGGACCCCGCTCTTTTAAAATGATGGATGATCTTAGCCACTGTGCTGCAGTTCAGTTTCAGGGTGTTGGCAATCTTCTTGTAGCCTTGGCCATCTTCATGTAGCGCAACAATACGTCTTTTAAGATCCTCGGAGAGTTCTTTGCCATGTGGTGCCATGTTGGAACTTTCAGTGACCAGTATGAGAGAGTGTGAGAGCTGCACTACAAATTTTGAACACACCTACTCCCTATGCACATATAGGCCTTATTAAGTCTAATGAGTCACATGACATTTTGGAGGGAAAATGACAAGCAATACTTAATTTGGACATTTAGGGTTATAGTTTCTTAGGGGGGATACTCACTTTTGTTGGCAGGGGTTTAGCTTTTAATGGCTATATTTTGAGTTATTTTGAGGGAAAAATAAATTAACTCTGTTATATAAACTGCACACAGACAACTCTTCATTGTGTCAAAGTGTCATTTTGTCAGTGTTGTCCAATGAAGAGATATACTTAAATATCTGCAGAAATTTGAGGGGTGTACTCACTTTTGTGATACACTGTATATATATATATATATAATGTCAATAACCGAACAAAATGAACAGTTTAACAACTCACGACTCTATGTTTCACGGGTCATATCTTCAGGTAAGCTGGTATCGGTACGTCTGAAGTCCGTTGAAGAACAGGTACCTGAGTTGTTACTCTATCTGAGTTCATTTAATGTTTGAAATATCAGTATTTTGTTCTGTGTTTTTGTACATAGAGCTTTGTATTTTACTGATTTAAAACTGTTCTTTGGCAAATTTTACTTATACACACACACACACACACACACACGTATATATATACATATATATATTAGAAAAAAGTAGAAAATACGGAAAAATTAAATGTTTCAATAATAAGAATAACTTCCGAAATTAAATTTTATTTCCCAAAAAGAAACTCTACATATGCCCGAGGGAAGTAAAGCTTGTCGTCTTCATATATATATATATATATATATATATATATATATATATTAGGTGATGCAAAAGTCAATTAAGATTCATGAATTGAGGAACTCTTGGCATAAAATGGATATTTTTCTTTTTATTATATATATTTCTACTTTTGGAAATTACTTTGAACTAATTGAACTTTGAACAAATTGAACTTTGAACTGATAAGCCTTTCATGCCATTTGTTTTAACTCCATAGGATTTATTATTTATTTTTTTCAAATGTTATCTTTTACGCCAAACTATATATATATATATTTATGTGTGTGTGTGTGTGTGAAAAAGAGGGAAAGTGACCCTTTGTATGTTTGAATATATATGTACGTGTGCTTTTGCGTGTATATTTGTATGTGTGTGTGACTGTCCGAGTCTGTCTGTGTATGTATGAGTTCTACCAGAGACCTCGAAATATGAAGATACAAAAATTCAATTAAAGATGGGAAAAAAATGGACTACATACTCAAATGAATTATTTTTAATGGTGAATGCACGCAGAGGACCAGCCACAATTTTTGGATGATTAGAATGGTGTACCCACATGCACAAATTATCCCGACAAACACTCAGCTTGTTTTCAATATTCGGCTCCACGCAAGGATAGAAGTTTTCAGTTTACCTAAGCAGTTGTTTCACGGAGAGTTACAACGTTGTAAACATCCGAAACATAAACCTAAGTAAAATTTTAAGGTTGACACTAAAAACAACTTTAAGTTGATCCTGAAGACTGTTTACGTATTCAGGGATCATCATCATCATGTCGCGATACCAGAACGGATATTTCTGAACCTCTTTCGCTACCCGTCCCTATCGTCCATTGCTTTTGGCAGGTCCTCCTGGCTACGTCCAGTATCTGCACAGAGCTGCAGTATGTTTGATCGAGCTGAACGTCCTGCCTTTACTCGTCCCTGTGAAGGGATCCACAGAAGTACATCACTTACGAGCTCGTCCCTTCTTCTCCAGCAGTGTCCTGCATGACTAGTTCGTCTAATTTTGATAGTTTTCGTGACGGGTGGTAGGTGGCCGTACAGTTGCTGTTTTGTGGGGTGCTGTCTCCAGGACTGGTTCATTATTGTTCGCAGCATACGTGTGTTATTGCCGTCAAGTTTGTCTTTTTTCCATACGTTTTGTTAGCGTCCACGTGGTGAATTCATAAAACAGTATCGATAATACTGCTGCGTGGAAGAAACTGCGCTTTATTTTATCGATTAGGTCTGACTTCCATACGACCGATAGCTGTCCATGCCTTTGCCAGTCGTGTGTGGGTGTCTCTCTCGGTTGATAAGACACTGCTCCCTAGATAGGTGGTCGGGGAACAATATATATATATATATATATATATATATATATATATATATATATCACCATGTCGTGCCGCCAGCACGGATATCCCTGAACCCCTCTCGCCACTTCTCCCTATCATTCATCGCCTCTGGCTGGTCTTCAGGGTTACATTCTGTGTCCTCACATAGCTGCTGTATGTAAGTTCGAGCTGGTTGTCCTGCTTTTGCTTGGCCATATGTGGGGGTCCATAGGAGTACATCACTTATGAGTTCGTCCTTGCTTCTCCAGCAGTGTCCTGCGTGTCTGGTTTGTCTAACGATATATATATATATGTATATATATATATATATATATGTATCTATATATATATATATATATATGCAAATCGTGTCTTAACTTTTCGTTATACAAACAATTAATAAGTGTGATAATTCGTGCAAAAAGTTTTATTTTGGGCAAAGTGTGTCTTGATATATATATATATATATATATATATATATATATAAGTGGTAAAGTTGGTGACCATTGTCGAGGGCGACCAGAATGCTCCCCTTTCAATAGCTACTACACCGAGGTGTAGGAGATGGCGCTGCTCCTTTCTCTGGATTGCTCCACTTTACCCTTGATACGTACCTTATATTGCTGAGTGTTAAGCAAGAAGGTATCAAGTGCCATTTTTAAAGTCTTTGGTATTACTCGACCTGGGATTGCACCTAGGCCACCCGGACCATTGGCGAACACTCCACCCACCTGGACAACATACTCAACCTCTCTGTGCGAGTAGGATGTGACAAAAGGTCATTTTTATGTGGTGTTTAACAGATTTAAATTCAAGATTTTTCTTCTTCCTATACCGGCTGCCATCGCAACGTTAAAGAGCCTAATCTTCTCTAGTGTTTACTCATTCGTGGTGAGAGAATGATAATTAAGGACATATGACACAACAGATAAACAGTTTTGTTGAGAAGTGCTTCTGAGTGAAATCATCTGGAGGTTAAAGGTTCAATTCCAACAACATGTAAGAATAACAAGGAATACTTACTATAACTTAATACTGTACCAACTCAGGGTTAAAAGAACTGAAACACTCTACCTCTGGGATTCAAATGAAATGATCAGTTTAAGAATCAGTGTAGACTCCCTAATTCAACGTATAACACCTCAAGAAAGCCGAAGAACATATCGGCTGAAATGTTGTGAATATACAAATAAAGATGTGGTCAATTATCCGAATACTCTTAGTAATAACAATTGATTACGTGGTGCCTTCAATACGTTTCCAGACGTTTTTTGTATTGGCATCTAAAATTGTCGTAGACTCTTGAAAATTCAATATCTTATTGCTATACATATTATGAGATGACAGACTTATTTTTATGATTTCAACTTCAAATGAACTACTTCAGCAGGAATTGGAATACACCCTACTAAAGCCTGATTGTCACAGCTGGTGAATTTCAAAAATGCAATCTGGACGTGAGGACACTTTAGAAGAACGACATGCAATAGAATTCTGTTTTAAACTTGGAAAAAATGGCACAGAAACGTATGCAATGCTTCAGACTGCTTTTTGACCATCTTGCATCGGTTTTTGAGTGGCATAAGAGATTCAAGAAAGGCAGAGAGTCTGTGAGGGATGATGAAAGGTGTGGGAGGAGTAAGGAAGTCAATACACCAGAGTTGATTGGCCAAAGGGTTATTATGTTGAGGTTTTAAGGGAGTTCAGGAACTGATTTCGTCGGAAGAGGCCAGCACTCTTCAAATCGGGTCAGTGGCATTTCCACCAGGACAATACACCAGTCCAAAACTCAATCCTTGTCACAGACTAATTGACCAAGATGGGCATTAAGACAGTTCCTCAGCCTCCCTATAGTCCAGACCCTGCTCCCTGTGACTTTTGGTTATTCCTTAAGCTCAGCGTCTGTCGTTATGAGACAACTGAGGAGATAAAAGAGGCTGTAACGAAGGTCATTGACACGATCACACAAGAGGACTTCCATGGGACATTCCAGAGGTTGTTGCAACGGTACAACAATTGCATTGCAGCTAGAGGAGATTACTTCGAAGGAGACTCGAGTTTCCTGTGTGTACTATCAATAAAAGTGCCCATACGAAAAAAGTATGGAAACTTATTTAATTATCTTCGTATATGTTTACTAATTTAGCGACGCTTTGTAGGTGAAAACATCACCTTTCTAGTTTGATACTCTATTTTTCACCTTACTAAATAACGTACAAAATAAAAAAGCTACCCCGACAACAGAAGGTCAATTCAGCAGTTAGCATAAAAATGCTCAAATTTTTAACAAAAAGCTGCCCCACTGGCCAATCTACCGATATTTTTTGTAATGTAGAGAAAACTGCCAGAAAATTCCCCGGTAATATGACTCTGGAAATGTTACCAAGATATTATCTGACTCAAAGCCATTCACAAAATGTTAAATATCCCTGTTAGTACCCCTGGGCCTGTTATGAGGTAAACACCAGGCACTACCACAAATATTCTTCGAACTAGCTCTCCACGGTAAAATTCTTCACGTACAAATCGAAAAATTCTTAGATAAGTCAAGAGGAATTAAATGTTAACTCAAAAGTAGATCCAAGCAATTTAAGAGCAGCTAGAATATCAGTTTGTAAAGCAAGAGTTGAACAGTTATTATACTTCGGGAGCAATATCTCATCTATTGAAAGTGATATCAATGTACGCATCGGTAAAGCATGGTCTGCTAAAGGAAATCTGATATATCTGATTGAATAAAACGAGAATTCTTCCAAGCTGTATCTGTGCCAGTACTATTGCATGATTGCACCACTTTGACTCTTACGAAATGCCCCGAGAAAAAGCTATAGAGGAACTAAAAAAGGATGCTGTGAGCGTCTTTGAACATATTCTGGAAGGAGTATCTTACAAAGTAGCGGTTGTATGGCCACTAAAATCCCATCTCGAAACGATCAAAGTAAGTCGATCATGATATCCTGGCTCTTCCTGGAGATATAAAGACAAACAAGAAGCATTTTCCTATGGCACTGTACATATAGACGTATCAGTATTTGCCGACTAGCAAATTTTTACATTCATTGGCTCTGTGCAGACGCTAGAAGTCGTCAAGAGGACTTAGCTAGAGGGATGGCCGATAGTGACGAATAATGAGAGGAGTCAAAAGTCTCCATGCTGTCAACACGCCAACATGATGATGATGATGATCTGTCCAAATATAGTTTAAAAGCCTACCCCACATGGAAAATATATTTGAACAAAAAATGGATCAAGGATACCTGGGCGTTATTCGCTTGTGAAAATTGTGGGTACTCTAATGATTTCTAGAAGAACGTTCAAATTAAAATTGATCGTTTTTGTTTATTTTTTATTTTATTTTTTTTTTGTAATTGTTTTGTTTTTGCTTTGTTTTGTTTATTTCTTTCGACAAAACATTCAGAGAAATGATGAATGCTCCTATGATTTAAAAAAAAGTAAAAAAAAAAAAAAATTCCATGATTCCAACAGTAAAAGATTACAGGTTGAAATTGATATGGGAGCCTGGCATGGATCATGCATAGAGAGATGCATCGGCGAATTCTGGTTTGGTTAGGTTTCTTTGTTTTAAATGGAATATTAAGGCCAAAACCATCCCTGTAGAAGAACAATAGTTATACTATTTAACTCCTATATAAGGGGATAAAATAGTTTATACGTGCCTTTCTCAACGGTATTAGTCCAAAAATGAACGTAAAAGAGCAACTAGAGTTCGAACCTGCCTACTTCGATTTCTCAGTCCAGTACGTTGACCATTATGTCATGGTAATTCCCTTGAAGGTATTGCGGATCTTAATTTGTTGTATTCGTTGTAAAAATTTGACTTGGACGATTGCAACAACAAAAAAAAACAAGCTCGCAACAGATTAATTTATTGATTTTAAAGAGATATAATCCTGTCTAGGGTTTATTTTATACGTAGAGCTTAAGGAATCGTGTTTATTCTACGTTCAAATTTACAATTTTGGTGTACTTTTTCTCATATTTTTTTTTTGCACACGAATACGAATTATTTTTAAAAGATCTATTTGACCCAGTGATTAGACCTTAATATATCATAACAAACGGGTTTGAGTGGATTAGGAGGTAACTGAGTGGACAAG
Source organism: Sepioteuthis lessoniana (assembly GCA_963585895.1). Lineage (NCBI taxonomy): Eukaryota > Metazoa > Mollusca > Cephalopoda > Myopsida > Loliginidae > Sepioteuthis > Sepioteuthis lessoniana. Next base: position 43,609,734 of record OY757912.1, on the reverse strand, counting down.
GAAGTAAATAAAGGAGTTCTTCTCCCTTTTCAGATCTCCAGAACTGGTTTGGAATGGTGAGATTCGGAATGTTTTTTAGTTTAATGGTATATCAACGTTTAAAGTTTATTAAATGCCAAACTTAGTCTGGTAGAAGAACAGTAGTATTACTATCTAATCCATATTTGATGGAAATAAGGGATTAGGAAATGGAGCCTCACCATCCGATGAATTTTTGCGTTATATTGAGGAATGCTCTTTTTTAGGGTCTTGCTCTTTTGGCGGTAATGCAGTCATCGTATTATGAGTGCCCCCTGCCCACAAGGTTGATCTCGTGACTGGTCTATTCAGAACAATTTAGAGTTGTTTTCGTTGAATCCAGTTGAAAAGTTTAGTGGAAGAGTCCTAGTGTCGTAATAATTAAACTGTTGAACTGCGGAATTGAAGTAAGTGAGTTCGAACTCCCGTCGCACTATAATGTTCACTTTCACACTCAGTTTCATGAAAGAAATATAAAGCCGCTTTTCCTACCAGCTATTGGTTGAATAGTACCACAACTGGTCTTTTACAAGGATGACTTTAGCATTAAATACTCCACGATTGTTTGTATGCCATAAAACAAAGAAAGCAGAAACCAGAGAATTTAAAGAAAAGCTTGTCTGATCGAATCCAGAGGAGCCAGTGGAACCAGAGGTACATAATAATTTGACTCTCTATCTTTCTGTCTGTCTGTCTGTCTCTCTCGCCATCCGTATCTATGAGCCAACGCTCTTCATGCGTTGTCACGATGGCATTTAGCATCTGCACAAATAAATGATAAATTCAAACGATCAACACTGGTGTGTCCATACGTTTGAGTCCATAAGAGAACATCGCTTACGAGTTTGTTCTTACTTTTTCAGCAGGGCTCGGTAATTTCTTTTGTTCGTCTTACTTGGATGATCTGAGAGTTAGGAAGTAAAGTGTTTTGTAGGATACTGCTTTCAGGGTTTGTTCCAAACAGCACACAGCATTCTTATGCAGTTCCCGTCTCCTAGTGGAATAAATATACAGTTTTATAGACATAATTACAACTTCGAAGGTAAATCGGAATACGACATAATCAATTAACTGTCAATAGCAGTTTATGCTTTAGCTACGCGTATGTTGACATCACTTTCAGCAGATGAGATGTTGCTATTGAACAGTAAGAACAGTTCTGCTAATATCAGAGAGGGGAGTCTTCGAGGTGTAACGGCTAAAATACTGGACTGTGAACTCGAAGTAATCAATAATTAAATAAGAATTAATTACTAAATAATAATTGCTAAATAATAATTGTTAAGGCATAATTGCTAAATAATGTGGCGTCAGGGCCTAGAATAGCAGTCTATCACTCGACTATACCACAGTTAATACTGGATTCCGTGACACCAGGCGTACCCGTCTAACAACTCAAGTAAAACATATGTGCACACGCAAATACACATCCACAGACACATACGTACTCACATGTAGACACACACACAAACACACATATATATATGGAAGAAAAGAAAGGAAAAGAACGAAAAAGGTGTGTGTGTATATACATACAAACTTATATATATAAGAGAGGGGAGTCATTGTGGTGTAACAGCTGAAGTACTGGACTGTGAACTCGAAGTAAGTGATTTCGACCTCTGGTCGAGCTTTTACTTTCACTTTTGGAATAATAACCTTGGGAAAGGTATGAAACTCCTAATGCACTCAATAGCCCAGTCGGCTGGGGCTGTAGAATACACCGACTACATTTCTGCCGAGGGATTAGACTCTAGCCAAAGAGTGTCGTAGATATGACACAAAACAATCGGATGGTGTGACGTCAGTAATACCGGAGCGTTAGGGAATGCCAAGTATCACTTCATTGCCAACCTCCCTGGTCAACTCTGACCCGGAGTAGTAGCAGCTGATAGGTTCCAAGCTATTGGTAAAATAGAAATGTTTGACGTTTAAACAGAGAAAACAAATGATTTATGCTGAATTAAATTTTTAGAGATAGAACTATTTGATCATTTAACCGTATGTAAACTAATGACTGATATTTAATTGAATTGTTAATGAAATATAATACGTGAAGCCAATTAACTTTGACTCAAGCAAAATTGAATTGTTAGAAATAAAACTGTTTGTTACGTAACTATATGTATCTAAGATCTGTTTAGAAACCATATATTTCATATATATGAAAAAAGGGATTTGGCATTGAGTAACCAACAATGGTTGAGATGCCATAAAACCAAACCAAGCCAAACCTTATCCATTCAGGTATGAGTTAAAAAGTATTTCAGCTGTCAATCTATAATGATGGGTTTCGAACGAGACAGGATTGATGCTAATTGTTTAACACGCTTAGTCCTCCCTGAATGTAACCATAAAAACCGTACATGTTTTCACGCTGCTACATGCCAATAGTCAACGTTACATCGACTCTAACTATTTTGTGACCGAGACTATTATATCATTCACTTAAAACAGTTATGTAAAAAAAGACCAGCGAACAACTTTCTGCATTTGGCTTGGGACAATAAAGATTAAGCTTGTCTAAATCTTTAACAATAAACAACCAGTCTAAAGACACAGCCAAAAGTGCTTGAAAACCAGCAGCATTCGATCTACATTCTTTCGATCCAATGGAGATGCGTTTCGTTAGAGTAATTGACTGTGGAAATGGACATCACTACTCAGATTCATATTTATTTTCTATGTTAGCCTCAGCTTATCCATATCTATCTATCTATCTATCTTCTTACACCAGCATCGCTTTTGTGTAGTTCTAACTTTCTCTCCCTCTCCCTCTTTCTCTCTCTCTCTCTCTCTCTTCGTTTCTGTCTCTCTTTCTCTTTCTCTATCTATCTGTCATGTAACTGACTATATTCCAACACTTGTATCTCTTTTGGCAATATTTTTTCCTTTTGTTAATCAATTTATCTATCTTCCAACACCAGCATCACTTTTGTGAAGTTCTTTTTGTCCCCCTCTCTCTCTATCTTTCTCTCTCTGTCTATCAGTCAGTCTGTCTGTCTGTCTTCAACTCTGTCTCTCTTTCTCTTTATCTATCTATCACGTAACTGACTATATTTCTACACATCTTTCTCTTTTGGCAAGTTTTTTTCATTTGTTTATCTATCTATCTATCTATCTATCTATCTATCTATTAGTCTTGTAGCCGACTATATTCCCTATCTATCGATCTATCTATCAATCTAGGGAGGTTATTAGATAAATAAGAGCAATTTTTGAAGAAAAAACATTTTTAAAGGATTCTTTTTCCATAAATGTAAAACCTTCTTAGTTTGGAAATTGTTTGTAGCCAAAAATATTTTGATTTCAAAAAATATCTCTTTTGAGGCTACTCGAAATGGCAACAAATATGGAAACCTTCAGGTTTACTCAGAGGTGTATCATCAAAATTTCGATGCATGAAAATTACAAACCATGTAAAATTTATATAGAAAGATATGATGTGTACGGAGATTCATGTTTTTGTCAAAATAATGGAGGCAACACCCCACAAAACAGCAACTGTATAGCCACCTACCACCCATCATGAAAACTATCCAAGTTAAACTAACCAGAAATGCAGGACACTGCTGGGGAAGTAAGGACGAACTCAAAAGCAATGTACTCCAGTGGACCCCTTCACATGGACGAGCAAAGGTAGAACAACCAGCTAGAACCTATATACCTCAGCTCTGTGCCGATACTGGATGTAGCCTGGAAGACCTCCCGGGAGAGAAGGACGATAGAAACGGTTGGCAAGAGGTGGTCAGGGAAATCCGTGCTCGCAACGCGACATGATGATGATGTAAACAGTACTATTGGCCTAATTGGGTGGAGTCCTTGAAATATCCAATGCATCTTCTCTTAGATAGAGAGATAGATAGACAATGATAGAGAGAGAGAGAGATACGGGGAGAGAGAGCGAGAGAGAGAAGAAGAAGAAGAAGAAGAAGAAGAAGAAGAAGAAGAAGAAGAAGAAGAAGAAGAAGAAGAAGTGTGAGAGAGAGATACGGAGAGAAGAAGAAGAAGAAGAAGAAGAAGAAGAAGAAGAAGAAGAAGAAGAAGAAGAAGAAGTGAGAGAGAGAGAGATACGGAGAGAGAGCGAGAGAGAGAAGAAGAAGAAGAAGAAGAAGAAGAAGAAGAAGAAGAAGAAGAAGAAGAAGAAGAAGTAAGAGAAAGAGAGAGAGAGAGAGAGAGAAGATAAGGGGTAATGCGATTATGAGACGAGGGAAAGCGTGAGAAAGTAATAAAGAAGAAGAACATATAAATGAAAAAAAAAGGAAAAAGGAGAGAGAGAGAGAGAGAGAGAGAGAGAGAGAGAGAGATGATCCGTTCTTACTATCCACCTGAAGTAAATGGAAAGCTTTTAAATGAAGATGGCAGATTGAGACAGACGTCGAGAAAATCATGCAAATGAAAAATGTTTACTATATATTTATCAACTCTCTGACATCATGCCATATCATTTTTTAAGGATTATTTCGCCTCGTCTTTTTTAATCCCCCTCCCCCCTCTCTCTCTCTCTCTCTCTCTCTCTCTCTCTCTCTTTTTCTTTCACTCACTCTTAATTTTCATCTATTTATCTGTCTTTCTATCTCAAAATGCTTCTTTCTTTTTTTCTTTTTTTCTCGTGGCTGATTGTTTCTTACATTTTTCTCCGTTTTGTCACTCACTGAATTTTCATCTATCTATCTATCTATCTATCTATCTATCTATCTATCTATCCTGGCCTATTCCTATCTATCTATCTATCTATCTATCCTGGCCTATTCCTATCTATCTATCTATCTATCTATCTATCTATCCATCTATCCCAGCCTATTCCTATCTATCTATCTATCTATCTCAGGCTATTCCTATCTATCTATCTATCTATCTATCCCGGCCTATTTCCTATCTATCTATCTATCTATCTATCCCAGCCTATTTCTATCCATTTATCTAATTATCTATCCCGGCCTATTCCTATCTATCTATCTATCTATCTCAGGCTATTACTATTCATGTATCTATTGATCTATCCACACACACACACACACACACACACACATATATATATGGGGGGATAGATCGATATATATATATGGGTGTGTGTGTATGTATTCACATCTGTCTGTCTGTCTGTCTGCCTATTTATGTTTTTCTGTTATTATTTTCTTTTCTACCCTATCCCGCCAAATATCAATGGATTTGCTTTTCCGTAGGAGATACACTATATCTTCGTGCTGACATGCAGTCTCATGTAGCGACGTGAAAGGAGATAAGGTTCTTTAATTATCCGCATAAGTATGAGTGCAAGACTGAGTTATGATAAGGCTGACGAACGATCAATTAGTCCATTGGTAAGAGTATTTTTTACGCTCTATTGCATTTGCAGAGAGTGTCATTTAGCGCAGCCCTGAATCTGTGATCTATGCTGAGATCGATATTTATGCAGTAGACTTTTCATGGCATATCGTGTCAGATAAGTCTGTAGCTCTAAGCTAGGAATCCATTATTAATTTAGGCAGCTACATTTGAGCAATAATTACTAGGTAATAATTACAAAGTAATAATTGCTAAATAATAATTGCTAAGGAATAATTGCTAAATAATATGGTATAAACGATGTCAGGGCCTAGAATAGCCGTCTATCACTGGACTATGCCTCAGTTAATACTGGATTCCGTGACACCAGTCGTACTCGTCTAACAACTCGAGTCGATATATATGTATATATATATATATATACATATATATATACATATATATATAAATATATGTATATATATACATATATATACATATACATATATATATATATACATATATATATATACATATATATATAAATATATACATATATATATATATATATACTATTTACCAACCCCCTCCACTCGGGTAGGATATGACACAAGGTCAATTTTTAAGCGGAGTTTAACAGGTTTGAATTCAGAGTTTTCCTTCTCCCAGACTAGTTGCCTAACTAAGGCTGAAGAACCTAGTCTGTCCTACTATTTACCCATAGCTGGAGGGAGAATAATTGGATTCATACCTTTCCCAAGGGTATTAGTGCTATGTGAAATGCAATCAGTCTCGTCCAGGATTTGAACTCGTGTCGCCGTGTCCATTTCCTACGACGATAACGACTACACCACGGGCACCTCCATAACACACATATATATATATATATATATACATATATATATTTTTTTCGTTCTTTTACTTTGTTTTCTTCCATATATATGTGTGTTTGTGTGTGTGTCTACATGTAAGTACGTATGTGTGTGTGGATGTGTATTTGCGTGTGCACATATGTTCGACTCGAGTTGTTAGACGAGTACAACTGGTGTCACGGAATCCAGTATTAACTGAGGCATAGTCGAGTGATAGACGGCTATTCTAGGCCCTGGCATCGTTTATACCATATTATTTAGCAATTATTCCTTAGCAATTATTATTAAGCAATTATTACTTAGTAATTATTGCTATTATATATATATATATATAGTAATTATTACTTAGTAATTATTACTTAGTAATTATTAGTAATTATTACTTAGTAATTATTACTAATATATATATATATATATATATATATATCATTCGCCTAGTGGGTAGAGTGTTCACCAATGGTCCGGGAGGCCTGGGTTCAATCCCAGGTCACGTCATACCTAAGATTTTAAAATGATACTTGATATCTCCTTGCTTAACACTCAACAATATAAGGTACGTATCAAGGGTAAAATGGACCAATCCAGGGAAAAAAGTAGTGCCCTTCCTTACATCTTGGTGTAGTAGCTATTGAAAAGGGAGCTATCTGCTCACCCTCGACAACAGTCACCAACTTTACTTATTTTACATATATATATATATATATATGTGTGTGTGTGTGTGTGTGTGTGTGTGTGTGTGTGTGCGTGTGTGTGTGGACAGCATTTCTCTTTTAAACTTGTTTGATTAAATAGGACAGACACATTGCTTCTGTCTATTTCATGGTTGATCTATTCAAGATCTCGTATGAGTGGTTCGACATCTGAATGGAATGAATTAAAAAATGCACCATATTTTTCCCAACGACTTTCGAACCAAGCAGTAGCCATATTTCATATATATATATATATATATAAAATCTCTCTCTCTCTGTCTCTCTGTCTCTCTTTCTCTTTTAGCCGAGTGAGCAGGGGCTGCAGAGTACATAACTGCTTCTCTGCAGAAGAGTATGACTGCCACAATGAGTGTCCTGTATATGACTCTAAAAATTCTGATGGTGAGGCTGCACTAACGCTGGAGCTTTGGGAAGTACCCCTATTACCGTCGCTCTCAGGTCCAGTCTGGCCCGGAGTGGTAGTATGTGATAAGGCCCGATCAATGGGTCAAATAGAACTTAACTGTTTACTTACGTTAAACTGAATTGTTTGAAATAGAACTGTTTATATGCATAAAATGGATTTGACATAAATTACCTTTATGATATGCCATAAAAGTTTGATATGCCATAAAAGCCTACCAAACTAAAACATATCTTTGTCTTTCTCTCTCTCTTTCCCCCTCTCTGTCTCTCTCTCTCTATATATATATATATATATATATATATATTCGTTAAAGAAAAATGGTTAATTTTTCAATTTTACGTTTTAATTAATGGAATGAGGAATATAATTAATTACTAATAGTGAATTAGAATCAATATTTTAATAGTTTTGTCATCAGTAAAAAAAATGGACGTCTATTTAATTAATTAGACTGAAATTTTACATACATATCAGTAATTTGGTTAAACATCAAATGTACTTTTTTATTGGAGTATTAAATATAAAGCAGCTTATTTGGACAAAGAATTTTTTTTTAATTGATTGTACGTCTTCCAGGCACACGTATTAAAAATTTAAGGCAATAAAATATTGTATTAAATTCGAAAGACTACTGAATTTGAATAAGAATTTTAAAAATCGTGCTAACATTTATTTCATCATTCTATCATAAATGAATTCCATATCAAATTATACATATGATTATTTTCTAAGTATGTTAAAAAATGAAAAAAATAGTATTTAATGTTATTTAGAATAGAATTATTATGTTGAATATATTTGAAATAGCTGGGATATAATCAAAGAATAGAACAGCGTCGATGCTAGTTTTTCCCATCACTCCTGGTTTCTTTTGCTATACTTTCCCTATTTGTTTCTTTAACTGAATTAGACAGTAATGAACAAAATAGCGGTCTTTTTTTCTTCAGATTCCTTTAAGATCCTGGGTTGTGCATAAACCATTTATTCAAGTTTAAATGGCCTGACTTAATGAGATATCAAACTTTGATTATTAAATGCCAATGTCTGTTTATACATAAATTTTATACTTGATTTTTAAGTAAATATTTTGGAGGTAACTTTGTTTTTAAACGGGTTTTAACTCATTAGTTTGCTCATTGTGAGAGAACCTTGAAGGACATTTTATTCAACAGTAATCAGTCCATTAAAAATGATGTAAATTACAAAATAAGAGTAAAATTTCCCAAGAGCAGAAAGAGAAAAAAAAATGGAATAGAACAATTAATCAGGCTCAGTTTTCAAAAATAGAAATGTGCTTTTATGTTTACATTAACTGAATGATTCTTATTATCCGTTCCTAGATAATAAGATTTGCAGTTTCTCCTCTGAAGATATTCTGATTATAGAACTATTCTAAGAATAGACCTTAACATATTTAACAATAGCCCAAGTAATTCTGAAAAAAAAACAGCACCTGTTCTGTCGGCAATGTTCAAATAATTGTTGGACAAAGTAATAATATTCTGGTATGTTTGATTTGAGAGATTCAGCTTAAGGGTATAGACCATTTAGTTTTGATAATATTTTAATTAACTCTAAATTAAATTTTCTTTTCATTATTAGTTTTCATAATTGCTTTCTATATTATATTGTCAGCGAGGTATTAATCGTTTTAAGGCATACCTTACGAACGCAGCAATTACAGTCAGGTTTCTGGTCATTACTTGTATTGCGGATTTTTTCTCTTTTGGGCTGTGATGATTCTTTGAAAATTTTCACACAGAAATAGCTGACTTTCAAAATATTTTTGTTGAATAATTTACTTAGAGGTCTGTTCCTGAAATGCTTGTTAATAAACCTGAAGAAGACGGCGGCGATATGGCTAGAGACATCCTCACTAGACGGTGGATTAAACCAGAATATCCTTCACTTCTATTAGTGGTATTTTCAGAGTCCTGAGAGGCAAGAATGGAGTTTAGATCAGAATTTCTTAGGGCATTAGATTAATCAGGTGATGCTGTATCAAAAATAGTTTTATTGGAAGAATTTGTGGACAATCTGTGGGAGAACAACTTGTCCCTATGCTCCAACAGGAAGATAATTTTATCTTATATAGAGGCTTTTTTTTTTATTTTATAGAGGCTTTTTATTATACAGAGGCATTTTATTATATGGAGGCTTTTTATCATATAGACGCTTTTTATTATATAGAAGATTTTTTTATTGGATTTCCTAAAGGGCTTATACAAATCAGCATTAAGACAAACACTTGTATCAAGGAAATAGACGTTCATTTTTAGACCTGTAGTCTCATCAATTTTCATGTTGTGCAACATTTTTTTTTAATTAAAACTTTCCCTGTTAGGTCAGATTATATAGGGGTGTCCAGATGCAATATCATCCTTATAAAAACCTATGTCATGAATATTAACAATATTGGATAGACCCGAGAGGAATTAGACACCGAGGATTTTTGAGATCTTCGCGCCATAAAAGGACCCCATAGCGACGAATCACTTTTTCTTTTTGTCTACATTTGATTACAATGAACCAGGACAGATATCTAACAGTGATTAACTTCACTTCTTCATCAAGCACACAATTATACAGTCTTGCTAGTTTGATAGTCTCATTAATGAGTCTCTCGTTAATAGAGAGTTACAAATCGCAAATTATACATATAGATCATTTTGAGAGTCACTGATATATATATATATATATATATATATATATATATATATATATATATATATATATATATATATATATATATATATATATATATATAATTAAAGAGTGAAAGTCACTGGACATTGGCATGAGGGTTAGAGTGTTTGCCAATGGCCCGGCTAACCTGGGTTTAATCCCAGGTCGAGTCATACCAAAGACTCAAAAAATGGTACTCGATTCCTCCTTGCCTAACACTCAGCGTTATAAGGTACAGATCAAGGGTAAAGAGGAGCAATCCAGGGAATAGCGTAGCGCCCTCCTCTACACCTTGGTATAGTAGCTATTGAAAAGGAAACCTTCGAGTCACCCTCGACTACGATCGCCAACAATGAGTGAATAATTGGTTCGTAACTTTTTTCGAAGGAGCTCATTTCTTGAATGGTTTCAATATTTTTATATAACAATAGTAAATTTGTTTATCAAGTATTTCAAAGTAATATAAAGAATTCGCCCACAGGAGTATGGTCTAATAAGTCGAATGTTCGCCATTGGTCGGGACATCAGAGTTCAAACCCAGGTCGAGTCAAACCAAAGACTCAAAAATGGTACTTGATGTTACCTTACTTATCACTCAACACTATAAGGTAAAGGATCAAGGATAAAGTGGAACAATCCAGGGAATGGTGTTGCACCCTCCTGAAAAGTGAGCCTTCAGATCACCGTCGACTAAGGTCGCCAACTTTACATTTAGTAAATGATTGGACCTATATATGGAATCTTAGCAATGGTTTAGTTTGATTTAATGTGGTTTTATGGCCTGCCAAACATTTTAGGTTGTTAAATGCCAAATCCCTTTCCTAAATATATATCAATTACCTATGATTTTTTAAAAGATTTCGTTGAGAACGTTTTTAAACGAGGCTAAGCTCATTCTTTAGCACACAGTTAAATGGTTCTAAGTATTGCTATGTATCAGTAACAATTCATTTAAATATCAGAGATTTATTGAATGATCGAACTGTTCTACTTTAAACAATTCGATTTTGCATTTGTTTGCACTTAGTTTAAATCATAAACAGTTTTATTTGACCTACAGATCAGACCCTTTTTAGTGCTTCTACCCCAGGCCAGGGTAGACATGGGAGTGATGGCAATAAAGAGGTACACCGCTTTCCCTAAAGCTCTATCATTACAGGAGTCTCACCATCATATTGTTTCGTGTCATATCCAGACAACTAGTTGCGGGGGTCTAACCCCTCTGCAGAGAAGCAGTTTGTGTATTCTACAGCCCGACTGGACTAGATCTAGAGTGGATCTAGGATTAATGGCTATGCAGCCATATTTCATATTTCCCAAAACCTCTTCACACGTATAGTTTAGTATCATATTGTATATCCGTAATATGAATACAGGCGGAAACATAAATAAACATAATTCACGAACTTCAATGAACGAACGATCACACATCTTTATAAAAATATATCTCTCACACTTTATTCTCGAAAGGGTTGATGTTTCTGTGGTGTGTGAGTGATGGGTGGAGACACATATCTTCTTCCAGGAGCCAGGGGGTGCCAACGCTTGCACTCCCTTGCAAGCTCGTCAGAGACGACCTGATCGGCTGCGTGTCCCTCGCTCGACTGCGATTCTCTACCTCTGTCTAAATCTGAACACGTGGTTCTCTTCACATGGTCTCTTTCCGGTTACACACCTGTTGTATCCGAGTACCCTGTTTACTGATCACAACGTGACAGCTTGTCAAAGCACATGGGGTCACTACAAACGAATCTAAAATCCATGGCATATGTTATATAACAATCATACCAGGACACTCATTGAGAGAGAGATGGCATACCCCTCTTTAGAGGTACAGTCAGCGTATTCTACAGCCTCAACAAGACGGCATGGATATTTCCGTCACGAATTCATTCTCTTCATTCTGAGTCGGCTATAGTGCTTGATTTTTCGTACTGTCTTCTTTTCTCGTACAGAATTGTCTTATTCAGTCTCGAAACTGTATTTCGCTAAAATATATCCTCGCCAAAGGAATACTTAAAGAAATCGAAATCCGCAAATATATTGACAACGGTAAATAAAACAAAAACATCTGCAAATAATTTTCATAACTCAGCCGATATATATGCGCAAGTGTGTGTATATAAATTTCACACATTTGCGCATATAAATCGGCTGAGTTATGAAAATCATTTGCGGATATTTTTGTTTAATATATATATATATATATATATAATTTTTTCCAACATTCTTATATATATTTATATATATATATATATATATAAGTAAGAATGTAGGGAAAAAATTGGAAGAAAAGAATGAGGATTTACTTCAACAGATAAAAATTATGAAATTCGCAATGAAATGAGTTAAGAAAATCATTTGCGGATGTTTTTGTTTTATATATATATATATATATATATATATAATTTTTCCAACATTCTTACATCTATCTATTTATCTATCTATATATATATATATATATAAGTAAGAATGTAGGGAAAAATTGGAAGAAAAGAATGAGGATATACTTCAACAGATAAAAATTATGAAATTCGCAAAGTTTGAGGACGTACATCAGGCTTTCTTTTCATTTAGCTTTAAAGAAATTTATAGCGAATAAGACACACAAAAAGTATTTAGTACCACATTTAGTTTGTGTTTGGTTTCTTTGTTTAATGGCATATAAACCTTTGTAGATTATTCAATTCCAAATCCATCTCCTAGAAGAATAGTAGTGGAACTATATATCTCATAACCTGGAGGATAAGAGCGTTCATGTTTTTCCCAAGTGTATTCGAAAGTGAACGTACTAGCACGAGTAGAGTTCGAACTAGCTTACTACAATTCTGCAGTCCATTGCTTTAACAATTTCACCATAAGTCGATTGATAAACATCGATATAAATAAAAAATGCTTTTCTCTACACATCACACATTTTTTCCGTAAATTTAACATCGTTTTCTCTTCTGAGTAACCAAATATATCATGACAGACAACGGTTCAAACTCAAAGCCCATGGGTTAATTCGTCTCCATTTTAAATAGCATCGAAACAAGTATCTTTGCAACGTTAAATTATATTTTGCTACATACCAATTCCAAACAAAACGTGTGTCTCCTCGTGGTGTAATTGTTAAAGCTATTAGTTTAGTTTTCAGTTGTTTTTTTATATTTGTTTCTCTTCGGCTTAGTGGATAACGTGCTGAACTGCGATATCTTAGTTCATAAGTTCGAACCCCAATTGTTCTATAACGATTGCTTCTGGTTTAATAATCTTGGGAACGGCATGAACTCGCTTATCCCTACTAGCTGTGGGTAAACTAGTGCTAATACTCTGAGAATTAACTTTTTATTTATTGCGGACTTTTTGTCCTCATCTTGGTAGTTTTTGTGTTGTTTCTTCTTCACTGCGTTTCGGCCAAATTCAGGTGGTTCATCGGAAAGGAATGCTGAGTCTTGTAACCGCATCCCCAGTTAGTACTGCCTTCCATAGTTGTTGTCTATCGCACCAAGTTTTTTGACCAAGTAAACCTCTGGCCGGCTTGGGTAGGTATTGAAATCTTCTGACAATGCTCACTTGGAACTGTAGAGACACAACGCCTCTATCCGCTGCGCCACGAAGGACGATCAAGGTTGGATTTTTTGGTCTTAAAAATTATTTGTTCTCCTTATCTGGTCTTCCATAGTTGTCTATCGCACCACCTCGGATAGGAATGCTGTGTGGTGCGATAGACAACAACTATGGAAGGCAGTAATTACTGGGGATACGGTTACATGACTCAGCATTCCTATTCGAGGTCGCGGTTAAGAAGGCCAGAGGTGAAATTTGGCCGAAATGTAGTGAAGAAAAAAAAAACAACACAAAAACTACCAAGATGAGGACAAAAAGTCTGCAATAGATAAAAAATTGATTCTCAGATTAAGAAGCCTCATCTCAAAATGATTCCAATTAAATACAATTAGTGCTAATACTGTTCTTCTACAAGGATAGCTTTGGCTTTATATAATCCACGAAGTTTGGTATGCCATAAAAGAAAAATAGTAAACTTTTGTGTCCGTGAACTACACGGGTATCTTGTTTACAATCATAAAAGTCTGTGTGGAACCAGCTGCTCGTTTTGGAAAACGATATTCCAAATGAGACAGATTCTCTGGACAATACTTTTGAATTCAGATAATTTCCTTCTATACTGGTTACCCAAACAAAACTTGACGACTTCCTGAGGCTCTAGGAATGGGTCAGTCCGGAGCTCCGTAAACGTGGCTGCTGGGCTTCGCTGGCAGTTGCGTCAAGCAGACCAGTACAACCGCAATATAATCTTACTCCAAACAAACTGCATACCTCAAATGGCTGGTCAGAAAATGATATGGTGAGGTTGCTATAGTGGATCAATCCAGGGAAAAGAGTAGCACCCTCCCCTAAACATTTGTGTAGTAGCTAATGAAAAGGGAGAGTTTGATTCGCCCTCGATTACGGTCGCCCACACTGGCGAAAGAATTCAGCGGCTGCCACTCGCGTAATGCAAAGGTCTTCGTATGAACTGAGCACTCTGGTATCTTGTAAGGCAAAATATAAACAAGCGAAAGCTAATACGTAATGCCTTATAATTCCGAAGCTGATGTCTGTCGACTGATAGCTGAGCGGTCTGATACTAAGTCTAACATAAAGTTGGACGGGTGTCAATCCCAGCTGGAAGCTTCCTGCGTGTCTAGCCACACTAATGAGTTATGATACAACGAAACAGTCTGTCTGTGGATGACAATAGGTATATATATATTAATATTCTGTGATTTTTTTGCTTCTAAATAAATAAAAAAAACATTAGGAAGATGTGCCAAATAATTCAATCAGCTCCTAATATTTACCCACAGCCAAAGCGGGAGTCTTTCATGGGTTAGTACTGGGTAGATTGTATTAGATTGATTACCTGGTCTCCTGGGACCTTCCCTCAGGAAATACTTGTTTTACAGGACTGAATTAGTCCCTTGGCGCCTGAGGCGTCACAATAAAGAAATGCCGTTAGAGATCAATCACTTTTGTGACGATTACACATTATTCACGATTTATGCGAGGTCCTCACATAAAATGGCCTTATGTCAAATCTGAACTGGCTGGAAGTCGGAAAAATGATCAACTTATTCATAACTCAAGTCACCGATTCAATTTAATACGACGATAACCGTTTAAGCAAAGGCGCCACCAACAAAGCGTATGTGACATAAAATTGAATATAAATGCGAGATACTGTGCCATAAAGAAATACATTCTAATTAATCAAATTTAATAGCAAATTGCACCGTACTTCATTTCATTTAATTTTTTTTCCCTGTACAGTTTTTCGGTCTTTGCTCCAGTGAAAGTGTCCCTTAGTTTAATTCTTTCTTGTCTGGTGATGCAAAATGATCGCCATCTTGCCACTTCCCAAGTGTATGTTCAATTTGTCTTTGAACTTTTATTCACTTCTGAACAAATGGAAGCCTGAATCGTTGAAAACAATTCGATTGCTTTTGTCGTTAAAGTGCGACAAAAATAATAATTCACAAAATTAATAAACAACAAAAAATGTCAAATAAAATTGAAAAACTTTATTTACACCTTGGTTCGTTAGAAGAGGTGATTCAGCATTATTCATTTTGACATTTGCATTAAATTGTTGAAGTCATATATATATATATATATATATGATTTATGAACGAATAGTTTGTAAGTAACAATTTTTATACGAATCAGGGTTCGTTTAAATAGTTTAGAGTATTAATATCAAACACTAATAGTATTATTTGCCCAGATAACGAATTTCTTGTATTGCTAACAAAAACTAATCATTTTATTGGTCACAGTTAAGTAGTTCCCAATATAATATGGTTAAACAGTTCTATTTGACTCATAGTTGGGACACTAAAGGATACTACCACTCCAGATAAGCGTATATCTTGGAGTAACGGCTATGAAAAGGTACTCACATTCCCCAAATCTCGAAAACTGGAACCTCACCTGCAGATGCAGTGTAATGTCATGAATAGGACACTTTTGTGATGGGACCTAATCCCTCTGCAGAGATACAGTCGGCGTATTCACCAACCCCAGCCTACTTAGCTATATATATAGAGATAGATAGATAGATGTGTGTGTGTGTGTGTGTGTGTGTGTGTGTGTGTGTGTGTGTGTGTGTGTGTGTGTGTGTGTGTGTGTGTGTGTGCATTGTATTTGTTGTAAACTCCGATAACACAAAGCTCATTTGTTTTATTGAAATGATGCCATCTCCGCATAAAATGGCAAGACGCTTTGTAGCATAATCTCATCTACTAAAAGTGATGTCACAAGGTAAAAAACATGGACAGGTTAATGTCCCCAAGGCAATCTGATTTGGCTGATAAAATACAACGTTGCCGTTGTCGTGTCAGCTACTATTGTATGTTTGCTCCACTTGGACAAAACGCTTGGAAGAAAAGCTAGATAGGATCTGAATAAGTATGCTGTATGCAGCTTTGGACACATTCTGAAAGTAGAACCCGAGAAAAACAACCACACTACGGCCATTTATAGCCTATCTTACAACTCATCCACGGAAGATGTGCAAGATATGCATCTCATTGCTAGTGAAGTAAGGACAAACCCATAAGTTTCCTTCTCCAATGGACTTCTACACGTGCACATACTAGTGTTGGCCGACTACCAAACACTCCATATTCATCAGCTCTGAGCGGACACTGGATCCTATCTAGAGCACTTGCCTTGAACGACAGCCACTTGGGATGGATAGTAAGGGACATTCAAAGAAATCCATGCAGTTTGCCCCTCGGTTTGGTTGGATTGTTGGTAGTTTTGTTTTACAGCGTATATATCCTTTTCGGTGGAGGTGCCCGTGATGTAATGATTATCGTCGTAGGAATTGGACACGACGATACGAGTTCAAATCCTGGACGAGACTGATTGCATTTCACATAGCACTAATACCCTTGGGAAAGGTATGAATCCAATTATTCTCCCTCCAGCTATGGGTAAATAGTAGGACAGACTGTGTTCTTCAGCCGTACTGAGGCAACTAGTCTAGGAGAAGGAAAACTCTGAATTCAAACCTGTTAAACTCTGCTTAAAAATTGACCTCGTGTCATATCCTGCCCAAGCAGAGGGGTTGGTAAATATGATATACCTTTTTCGGGTTATTTAACGCAGAATTAAGACATTTAGATAAAAGTTTACACAATCGAGTTTACTATATGCACAATGTTTTTATTCATACACAGCGAAATTTTAAAACAGTTCTATTTCAAACAATTCAGTTTAGCATAAGTAAACAGTTTAGCTTTGTTTGACCCAAAGATAGGACCCTATCAGGTGCTACCACTCCGAAACGGAATGGACCCGGGAGCAATGGCAATGAAGGGGTTCTCTGCATTTCCTAAACCTCCAGCATTACTGGAACTTCACCATCAGATTGTTTAGTGTCATATCCAGTACACTCGTTTTTTTTTTTGGTGGGGGGTCTTACCTCTCTGCAGAGAAGTAGATGGTGTATTCTACTGCCCCGCCGACTGGGCAATTAGCCCATATTGATGTTAGTGACGTATACGAGTTAGAAAAATGTGTTAGAATTAGGGCAAAGCAGTAAAGACCTTTTAATAGAATAAATAAAAACACCAAAAAAACATAAACTAGGGAAAAATGTTGATAGCATTTTAAACAGTGAGTTTCATTTCATAGGTCGTCATGTACGGAGTTTAGGCCTCAGTGAGAAACAATATTTCGAACAAAAGTCTTTGAAGCGAGCCCTTTAATCGTTAAACCACATGTTATGCTGTTTATGATACTCGAGATTTTAAAAAAGATAAATCTTCTACTCAACAAACTGACGTAGATTTTTAATAAAAAAATAAATTTGAAATAAAAACTATTTCAAAATTAAAATCATCACTTTTTGACATCCAAGAATTAGTTAATTAGTCATTAAATAAAACTTATTTAACAAACCAGCCCAGTCTGTTGTGGTTGTAGAATACATCGACTGTACCTCTTCAGAGGGGTAAGACTACCCCAACGAGTTTCCTGCAAATGACACAAAACCTCTTATTGTTATGCCTCAGTCTTTAGGAACTTTGGAGAATGCAGAGTACACATTCATTGCAAATGTTCTTATGTCCACTCCCAACCAGAGTGGGAGTACCTGATAGGGTCCTGTCTAGAGACCAAATAAGACAGCAATACTTGGAATCATTTTATGTGTGCAAATAAATGAATAAAATTCAAAAGAATAGTTAAATTCTTATAACCAATTTACTGTGCGAAAACAAATGATTAATATTGAATAGAATTATGAGTTAGATAGCCATAATTGAAATCATTTAACTGTAAAGAAAAAGTAGTTATACTAATGCGCAAACAAATCACTAAGGCCAAATTGTGACTTATATAACAATACTTGAAACAATTTAACCTTGTGCAAAAAATGAGCTTAAACTTGTTTAAAAAAATGTGTTTACATATCATATATCTAATATAGATGAATAAAGAGGATTTGGCATAAAATATCTTCTAATAGTTGATGTGTAATAAAAATCAACCAACCAAAACATTATGAAACAATCAGAAATATGATAGAAGCATATCTTGTCACTGTCTTAGTTTAAAAGAATCAACCGACGGAATGATTGATAGATTATCCTAATGATATATAAAGGATCACGAGAATGATTGAAATTTAAAATACTGAAGCTTAAATGATAAAAGAAAGGACAGCTGTAAGTTGATTGGTCATTAAATACAAATTCAATTAACATCTTGAAATGTAAATCTAGACAAATCGTGAACCTCTCATGTAACAGTGATTCATAGGGCAATATATGTTTCTCTAAGGAAAAGAATGAATTATTCAAATTAGCCTTTAGAACTATTTCCTTGGTGTCAAAAGATTTTATGATTAAAGAGACGTTTAGCAGAATCGAGAAAATTATCATTCACTTGTGAATTGGACAGGAAGTTGCTTTATTCTCTAAGTGTATTGCTTTAATTAGGATATTGCTTTTATATGGATTTTTACCAGCTTGTAGTTACATATCATCGCTGAATAAAATATGGAATTTTTACTTTAAGAAGACGGAGAAAATTGAAAAACAATGTAATTCAAAGGTGATGAATTTATTAGGAAGGAAAGTTTTAATGAACTTGTATCAGGACTTTAAGATGATGACAAAAGGGTCTTCCTTCTCCTGTAAAATAAGAGTCGGCGTTTCAACATCAACTTTCCTTAGTTATAAATTTATCCCTAATGGCTTTCTTTGTTTTTCAAATTTCTCGATTCTGTCAGATTTCTTGCTATTATTTACTTCCGCAAATAGAGCTAGTTATTTTGCAGTAATTAAACAAATAGCAGATAGTGAAAGTCCCCGTGGCGTAGTGGTTAGCGAGATTGACTGTGGCATCTTAGTATGCCATAATCTGTCTAATTATTGGGAAAGATATAAAATCTTTTATCCGCCTAGCTATGGGTTAAATTGTTATCATTGCCATTTGTCTGGAAGAATAATTTTAGCATTAAATAAAACGTAATATGCTATTTAATGAAGAACTTGAAATTGAAACTTTCAATTTAATATTTATCATTTGTTTGTCCACAGTTAAATGGCCCCAAGCATAGGAATTGATTGAATAAATATGACCCTAACAGTTAGTACAATTCCAGGTCAAAGTTGACCAGTGAGTGATGGAAATGAAATGGTACCCCAAATTCCCCAAATCTCCAAGACTGGAACCTCAACATCAGATGCTGTTTCGTGTCATATTTAGGACCGTCATCGGGTAGGAGTTTAACTCCTGTGCAGAATTGCAGCCGTCGTATTCCATAGCTCTCACTGACTGTGCAAATTTCTATTTGACTGATAGACGGGACCTTAGCAGTAACTAACACACCGAGTCAGAGTAGACCTGGGAGTAATGGCAATGAAATGGTTTTCAATATTCACAAATACTCCACAACTGGAGTTTCACCATCAGACGCAGTTTAATGTCATACAGTGGACATTCGGCAGAGAGGGATCCTACTCTTGTCCAGAATTGCATTCGGCGTATTCCACAGCTCTCACCGATTGGGAAAATTTCAATTTGACTCATAGATGGAACCTTACCAGTTATTAACACACCGAGTCAGAGTAGACCTGGGAGTAATGGCAAGGAAATGGCATTCTATATTATTGTGAATATGGTAAACCATTTAGGCAGAGAGGGATCCTACTCTTATGCAGAATTGCAGTCGGCGTATTTTACAGCTCTCATCGACTGGGCAAATTACTATTTGACTCATAGATAGAACCTTACCAGTTACTAACACACCGAGTCAGAGTAGACCTGGGAGTAATGGCAATGAAATGGCTTTCCATATTCTTGTGAATATGGAAAACCATTTCGGCAGAGAGGGATCTTACTCTTGTGCAGGATAAAAGTCGGCGTATTCTACAGCTCTAGCCGACTGGACAGCCAGACTAAAACCCCTTGCAACGTTATGAAACCCCTTATCCCTCCCATTTATTATTCTCCTACGAGGATGTCTCTTGTATTAGAAAATCATCCAAAGTTGATGTGCGCTTAAACAAAGGAACCAAACTATAGAAAATATAATGCAGCATGAACTTATTTTAACCCCATGGTTTAATCTTTATTGAATTTGTTACATTTTAAAGAATTAATTATTATTCAAAAAACATTTGAAAAACACAGGTGATATTTCTTGTAACCCAGTAGGGTTCAGAAACCGGTCAGAGAGGTTTTATAAGCCAGAGGGAAAAATCGATTTGAATTTTTGAAGAATAGAAAAATACATCACGAATTTGTACTGACTTAATGGGTTTTTGAATGGTAATGTAGATAAGATAAAATTATGTTTTTTTTTTTTTTTTGGAAAATGAATCTTATTGTAAAATTAAGGTTATTTTGATGAGCAAGGACTTTGCAAAAACGTATGTATTTCTTTAGCTGACTGAAAGCGTATCACCCCTCTGTTTGGCAAAGACGGCTGTACCGCTACATCAACGTTATATAAAGCGTTTAATTCAATCTTTAATTGGTGCTGATTATTACGAATTCCACCAGAAATATGATAAAATACTTGTGATTCTATTTCTAAATAAGCCACAGGTAAATATTTGGACATTTAAGGTATTTAAAACTTTTATTTTACATTATAACCCCAGCAGAACTTTTTCGAAGATAATTGAATATTGCAGGATATTTGTAAAACTGTCAGAGTAAAATTTGCAAGACATGGTTTGAATTTTTATTTTTTACTCTTTGAAGATATGCAAACTCCAATATGGAGTCACTCTTTGCATATAATATAACCTTCAAACATAGTATATATATATATATATATATATATATATATATATATATATATATATAAGGATTGAAAAAAATAATGGAAGTTTCTTGAAACTTAAAATCATAATTTTGAAACTCCTATAAAACCATTCAACGTTTGTTGTTTTTATGATTTTGCATTGATAATTCATTTTTACGTTTTACTTTACTAAAATTGTTATTTTTCACAGATATCACCAAAAGGAATTACCCAAATTTCATTAAAATGGCAGATCTATCAGACTTAAAAAAGAGGTCAAATTGTTGGTGCTCGTATGGCAGATGCTCGAGTAACAAAAACTGCTGAATTATTTGGTGTTGCAAGGAGTACTATCTTGAAAGTAATGACAGCATTTGAGAAAGAAGGAAAAATCTCTTCACTGAAGCAAAACTCTGGAAGAAAATCTTAGCGGTCAGATAGGGACTGTCGGACGCTTACGAAGATTGTTAGCAAGGATTACAAAAATACAGCTCCGAAAATTACAGCAGAGCTAAATGATAATCTCAAGAACACAGTTTTCTCAAAAACTGTAAGAAAGGAGCAGCACACGACCGGATTTCTCAGTAGGGTTGCAATCAGAAAAATATATTAAAATAAATTTGTTTGAAATTTCCAGGTGTTTCCATTATTTTGTCCAAAGCCTGTAAATATATATATATATATAAAGTTGTCAAAAGTGACTCAAAGGCTCCTTTTCATAAGCTACAACACCGACGTGTAGCAAAGGGTGCTCTTCCTTTCCCTCTACTGCTCCACTTTACCCTTGATACATGCCTTATAATGCTGAGTGTTAAGCAAGGAGGCATCAAGTATCATTTTTGAGTCTTTGGTATGACCCGAGCTGGGATCGAACCCCGGTTTCCTGGGCCATAGGCAAACTCTCTACCCACTTGACTATATATATGATGTATTTTTCAAGGGATGACGACGTACGAGGGTTCAACATTTCTATCAAAGATATAAGCATTTGAACTACCTCAACAAGTTTGCATAGAAGGTTTGTATAGAAGTCACATTTTTTTTGGATAAGCTGATAATAGAAGAATGGTGTTCTAACGTACAACAGATTCTCATTATAACACTCCAAAGATTTTGAATTCTTAGTTTTCCTTCTCCTAAACTGGTCATCCTATCAAAGCTAGAGAACCCAAACTACCTAATATTTTACTCATAGCTTAGAAGAAAATTAAGTTTTGCAGGACAATTGACGGGAGTTTGTTAATTATGGGTGTTACTCTCTATAGTATCTCTCTTTCTCCCTCTCTCTCTCTCTCTCTCTATATATATATATATATAAAACCAAGCCGGAACACTACTGCATAGTTTGGAACGAGCAGCTGTAGGCATTGGCCTCTATGTCAATGCACACAAAACTGAATATATATACTATAATCAAACAGGTGATATTTCCACACTAGACGTAACCTCTCTGAAACAGGTAGACAAATTCCCGTACCTAGGAAGCAGCGTCTCATCAACCGAAAAGGACATCGACACGAGACTAACGAAAGCATGGACAGCTATCTATAGGCTCTCGATCATATGGAAATAAGACCTTACCGAGAAAAAGAAACGCAATTTCTTCCAGGCAGCGGTCGTATCGTTTCTGCTATATGGATGCACTACTCGGACGCTAACTAAACAGCTGAAGAAGAAACTAGACGGCAATTACACAAGGATGTTGAGAGCAATATTGAACAAATCCTGGTGGCAAAACCCCACAAGGCGCCAACTTAACGGCAACCTGCCTCCCATCACGAAAACTATTCAAGTTAGACGAACCAGACACGCAGGACACTGCTGGAGAATCAAGGATGAACTCACCAGTAATGTACTCCTATGGACCCCTGCATATGGCCAAGCAAAAGCAGGATGACCAGCTCGAACATACATACAGCAGCTATATGAGGATACGGGATGTAGCCCTGAAGACCTGCCAGAAACGATGAATGATAGGGAAAAGTGGCGAGAGAGAGAGAGTCAGGGATATCTGTGCTAGCGGCACGACATGATGATGATGATATATATATATATATATATATATATATATATATATATCAAAAAGGTGGACATTGGCCCAGCGGTTAGAGTGTTCGCCAATGGCCCGGGAGACCTGGGTTCAATCCCAGGTCGAGTCATACCAAAGACTTTAAAAATGGTACTTGATACCACCTTGCTTAACACTCAGCATTATAAGGTACGGTTCAAGGGTAAAGTGGAGCAATCCTGGGAATGGAGTAGCGCCCTCCCCTACACCTTGGTGTAGTAGCTATCGAAAAGGGAGCCTTCGGGTCATCCTCGACTATGGTCGCTAACTTTACTTACTTACATATATTTCTATAAATTCAATAAATTTCATTTCTTTGACGAAAAGGAGAATTTGTTGATGAACAACAAATATCAGGATGTCTTTTCTTATAAGAAAAGATATTAAAAGTCTTAGGGTAATATATGTCCCAATATGATATGAGAAATTAATGGCAATTTGCACGGTTTTAAATTCAAATACTATATTTAGTGTGTGTTAAATATATTTATTTGAGCATGACACTCTGCGGAAGAGAAAGTATAATTAGGCTTTAGGATATAAGTGTAGGGTTGCTGAGGATCAGCAGTATGGAATATAATGTTAGTATAAACATCGCTTTTGAGAAAAAATTCAACAAGAGATTTGAGTAGAAATAGAAATTAATCAATAAAAAATCTATGTATTCTATGGCTTCCTTTATAAGAATTTGATAGGCTCCAAATTAGATAAAAAATGAATTCATTTATTTATGATCCTACTTGGTTAGAGATATATTTACGAGGGAAAAGATTCCATACATAATGTTAAATTCTGATTCTTTAAAGTTTGCAAGCCAATTCAAATATTATTGCTTGGTATTTGAAAGATTTTAATAAAAGGTGGTGTCCCAAACAAAAATACCAATTAATCGTTAAATGTAAAAATACAGATGAAAAAAATATAGCTTCTGGAGCCGGTTTTAGCAGCAAAATTATCCACACACACACACACACACACACACACACATATATATATATATATATATATATATATATAAGCATGTACTTAAAAAATAACTCCCATGAAACAATTATTCCTCGACAATAATGATAAGTTCGGGAGGTGCCAATGGTGTAATGGTTATCGTCGAAGGAAATGGACACGGCGACACGAGTTCAAATCCTGGACGAGACTGATTGCATTTCACATAACACTAATACCCTTGGGAAAGGTATGAATCCGATTATTCTCCCTCCAGCTGTGGGTAAATAATAGTAGAACAGACTGGGTGAGGCAACTAGTCTAGGAGAAGGAAAACTCTGAATTCAAACCTGTTAAACTCGGCTTAAAAAATTGACCTTCTGTCATATCCTGCCCGCGAGGAGGGGGTTGGTAAATATGATAATGATAAATTATTAATTTTGCCACAAAAATGAAATAACAAGATCTATCTGATTTTTTATTGGAACAATTCAGATCATATTAAACAATAGAAAACTGTTCAACTCGTGAGAAATTCGTGTACAAAGATGAGGAAAAGTAAAAAAATTAGTACATTCCTAGGGAGAATTATATTCAACAAGTGCATTTTAAAACCAAATTTGTTATTTTTTCTTCGTAAAATTATGTCAATGTTGCAGAGGTTGCTTAAAAATAATACTTCATAATATTCTATGTAATTGTATCATGTTGCAATAGAAAAAATGCAATCCGTAGAGATTAAGCTAAGAAGAAAATTCAATTTGCAGGAAAATTGTTTGGAATTTTTTTTATTATTGGCGCTACAATCAATCTCTCTCTCTCTCTCATACTCTCTCTCTCTCTCTCTCTCTCTCACTTTCTCTCTCTCACTTTCTTTCTCTTTCTATGTGTGTTTATATATATATATATATATATATATATATATATATATATATGCACCTGCCAATTCAGTAAGAAATCTCCCTAGGTTTTACCTAAAAGGATCATCAGGACAATTGTTAGAATTGTCCTAATGTTCCGTTCAGGTAAAACCTTGGTAGATTTTTCTGAATCTGCAAGAGTTCATATTTCGCTCTACTTACCATATTGAGCACTCTAACGTTTAACTTAAGGAATTCTGTCGGTGTTTATTCTTTTGACTAGGCATACGATATTGATTGATTATTTTCAAGTTGGACGTTTGTTTTTAGTCTTATTTTTTTTATGGAAGTTTTTTTCCCGGATACTAGTTTATGTAATATTTTCTATTTGCCAATTGTACCATCTGGATTTTTTCACAGAATCAGAATTAGGTTCTTTCTTTGGTTTCTTTGTTTAATGACATATCAACCTTTGTAGGTTATTTAATGCCAAAGCCATTCTCCTAGAAGAGCAGTAGTGGTACTATTTAACCCATAGCTGGGAGGATAATGGGGTTCATACCTTTCCCAAGAGTATTTGCCCGAAAGTGAACGTAATAGCGCGACTGGAGTACGAACTCGCTTACTACGATTCCGCAGTCCATCCCTTTAACCATTACACCACAAGGACACCCCCTCAGAATTTGGGAATTGTTTATTTAAAATAATTATATATGTATAAAGTAAAGTAAAGTTGGCGACCGTAGTCGAGTTTGACCCGAAGGCTCCCTTTTCCATAGCAATCACACCAAGATGTAGAGGAGGGTGGTACTCCTTTCTCTGGATTGCTCCACTACCCTTGACTCTTACTTTGTAATGCTGAGGTAGCATCAAGTACCATTTTTGAGTCTTTGGTATGACTTGCCCTGGGATTGAACACAGGTCTTCTTAGTCATTAGCGAACACTAAATATTAAGTCAAAATATATAAATAATGTAGTTTGTTCTATTTATAAATAAAACATGATCAATATTGATTGATAGCATAGGCGAGATATTGACAATCCACAGGTACCGCTGATTTTATGTCAACACTATCTTAACACACACACACACACACATATATATATATATATATATATATATATATATATATATATATATATATATATATATATATATATATATATATATATATATATATATATATATATATATATATATATATATATATATACTGCTTTTTCTTATGATATATAAAGTTCAATTTATAATATAATAATATAAGGTTTAAGTTTACGGATATATTTATAATAATTTTTCGGCATATATACATACATATACATACATATATATATATATATATACATATATAAATATATATATATATATATATCGCGCGCGCGTGTGTGTGTGTGTATTTCCTTAATTGACTAAAAAATATGTTTCCATTAGTTATATTCATATGAGATGGATTAGTGTGCCTGTTTCCCCACCGATGTGCGATTTTTACTTCCAGCTATATTAAGAATATTAATCTTGAGTCTGCTATCTTATTTTATTTTGTTGTCCTATTCGAAACAAAATTAAATCTTTGCGCACATACCAAACCTTCAGACAGCAAACAAACTAAATAAAGAACGGCTAAATATCAAATTTTCTCTCGTACTTAGAGCAACAAGTGCATTGCCGATAAACAATTTTGTGTTAGTTGCTAAGAAGAATCATCTCACAAGATACCCCGAGACTAGATATGTGCTGCTCACTCGGAAGGGCGGATTTAGATTGGATACTGTAACAGGCTTTATGGAGCAAATGTATTAATTTGTATTCTACTGATCGAATTATTTAAGTTCATGAGAGCCATCAAGTTCAGAATAGTTCGAAGCTTATCCTCTTCTTGCAAAATACTGAGACATACTCTTCGAATTTAACAAAGACGAGCTTTCGGGATTAGTCTTGTAAAAGAGGTAAAAATCCCGCCCATTCAGGTGTCACGATAAAGTCTTTTAAACTTTTTTAAGGGACTTTGACAGTTTGATCTAGGGACGTCCTATAAGTAATTTTTATAAATCTGATATATATATATATATATATATATATATATATATATATATATATATATATTTAGAGATATGATCATGGGAGAGGTTGGTTGGTTGGTTGGTTGGTTGCTTAGTTTTTGTGGCATATCAAACCTTGGAAGTTATTTAATACCAAATCCTGTTCATACATATTTGTTTTGTAAACGCATATTTCGCTAACAAAATCACATTTATTTGAATACAGTTAAATAGTTTCAAGTATTTCTATCTAACTTTAATAATCTTATCGAATATTAATCATTTGTTTACACACTGTTGAATGGTTTCAAGTATTGCTATATAAAAGTAACAATTTGATTTAAATTCAGTCATTTCTTTTTGTTAAATGGTTATGAATACATGGTTTTTAAGTGAATATTATTTAGTTATTTCATTTCTAAAAAAAGAGCTAATTCTTTTGCACACAATTAAGTATTGCTATGAGTTGCACACAGTGAAGTGGTTTCAAGTATTGCTATCTAAAAGTTAATATTCTATTGCAAATCATTAGTTTGCAGACAGAGAAATGGTCACATATTGATATTGAACACTAAAAATTCTTTTAAATAGAGTTTATTCATTTGCACACGACATAACACCAACAATTCAGTTTTGAATAAGTACGCAGTTTAGTTCTATCTGACCCTTAGATAGATTCCTACAAGTTGCTACCACTCCGGGCCAGAGTGAACCTGAGAGCAATGGCAATGAAGGCGTGCTCGCCATTCCCTCAAAGCTCCAGCATTACTGGAACATCACCATCAGATTCTTTAGCGTGATATCCAGGACAATCGTTGGAGGGCTCTAACCCCTCTGCAGAGGTACAGTTAGGGTATTCTACAGCTCCAGCCAACTGGCCAATACACAGCATTAAATGTAAAAACAGTTTTATTTCAGTTAATTCAGTTTAGCATAATTACGGACTTTAGATGTCAAAATAGTTCTATTTCAAGCAGTTCAGTTTAGCATAAGTACACAGTTTAGTTCTATTCGACCCATAGATAGGATCTTATTAGGTCCCACCACTTCCGGCCAGAGTGGAGCTGGGAGCGATGGCAATGAAGTGGTACTCTGCATTCCCCATAGCTCCAGCATTACTGGAACCTCATCATCTGTTTACTTAGTGTCATATCTAGAACACTCGTTGGGTCTTACCTCAACTGGGCTACACAATGGTTGATATGCCATTAAACCAACAAACCAAACCAAACCAAAGCTTTAAAAAGGGCTTCAATTTTTTTCATCCTTTATAAATGAAAGTATCAATGTCTTTATGGTTAGTTGGTTGGTTGGTTGGTTGGTTGGTTGGGTTTTATGGCCTATCAAGTCTTGTAGATTATTCAATGCCGAAATCTGTTTAACATATATGGAATATAATATGATTTCTAAACGAATTTTTCTAGGTAACATTTTCAAATGAACCAGAGCTCATTGTTAGCCCAGTTAAATGAATTCGAATCTTTCTATCAGCCACGATTAATTCCATTTATTATCAATCATTTGTTTACACACACGAAAAATGTTGCAAGTATTGCTATCTAACATTAATAATTCTCTTCAATATTATTTTTTAAAAATCCAGCTCATATATATATATATATATATAGATGTGTGTGTATGTGTGTGTGTGTGTGTGTGTGTGTTGATGACTATATATATATATATATATAAGTTTGTTATAATTTGTTTGAAGCATTGCACAAATTATTTTATTTTATTTTATTGCATTGTATTGTATTTGTTAAGAGGTTTAAAAACCCCACATGGCACCATGGTTACAACACCCATCATATCGTACCAACACCCCACGTGACACCATGTTTACAACGTCCAAAAAAATTGAAGAAACAACACCGTCTCAGATGATGAAATTTTTACTTTGAAATTAATTAAATCTGACTAATTGTTTTGCATTGCAATAGCCCTCTAAACCAATGCAATACAATAAAATGATATGTATATGTGGGTGTGTTTGTGGGGGTGGGTACGTGAACATATATGTGTATTTGTGGGAGGATTTCTAAACGCATTGTTTGTACATAACAACTTTGATGCACGAAGGCTTATTTGTCTGTACACTACTAATACGTTTAAGCATTGTTATCTAGTACTGATAAGTCTATATTTAATATTAATCATTTGTTTGCTCACTGTGAAGTGGTTGCAAGTATTGCTATTTAACTTTAATAATTCGAATCAAGACTATTCATTCATTTCCCCACGGTTAAATGGTTCCAAGTATTGCTATATAACACAAACAATTCAATTTAATATTAGTCATTTGTTTGCACACAGTTAAATGGTCTGACTTTTTAATTTGGCCGATAGATGGGACCCTATCAGGTATTACCTCTCCGATGTATGGAGGTGTCTGTGGTGTAATGGTTATCGTCGAAGGAAATGGACACGTCGACTCGAGTTCAAATCCTGAACGAGAATGATCGTATTTCACATAGCACTAATACCCTTGGGAAAGGTATGAATCCAATTATTCTCGCTCCAGATATGGGTAAATTGTAGGACAGGCTGGGTTCTTTAGCCTTGGTGAGGCAACTAGTCTTGGAGAAAGAAAACTCTGAATTCAAATTCATATGACCTTGTGTCATATCCTGTCCGAGCGGAGGGGGTTGGTAAATAGGATTACCACTCCGACTCAGAGAGGAACTAGGAAAATGGATATGAAGGGATTCCGCAGAGTTTCAGGACATTCGTCTCAGCATCAAATATTTTTGTGTCTATCCACGGTACTCGTTGGTGGAAATAAGTCTTACATCTCTGCAGAGATGCAGTGGGCATATTCTACACACCCAGCCAAATGAACTTTAACATTATGGACCGTTGGTCATCGGAACCTACCACGCTTATTTGCATTTCTTAATTATTAAACTTGCCTTGTGCCATACACAATCTATTCAGTCACCGTAAGATCACATGTCTATGATCACTTGACATTTCATATCGTATTTGTCTATTACAAAAACTTGATCCACTGGCATAAAATTCAATTGATACAGCATATTTAAAAAGCAATCGCGTCGGCAGATAAAATTCAGCCAATGGGAAACGCGCATAGAATTTGGGTGGGGCTTATTTCATATGAAAGAGTATTCAATCACGTGTTGTTTTTTTCTATGAAAGCAACTCAGGCGAAGTATCGTATATTAAAATAGAAGACATTCATTACAAAGATTAAAATGTTAAACGATTTCAGTGCCCAGTTACGAAAGTGAGGTTTTGATTGATTCACAGTCTTTTTTTAATGGCATAACAACTTTCGTAGGTTATTTCATGCCAAAACCATCCATGTAAACTAGTTTTATTGTAATATTACGGACGGGCGCTGTCGTCAATCAGTGAAGGTGTCACGAGACTTGCGCGTGCGGGCAGAATGACCTGCAAAACGGGTGCGTTAAAGGTTCCGGAGGCCCCGACCCGTCCTACCCCAGTCTGCTACGAACTACCTGCTATGACAGGCATGTGTCAAACAGGCAGCTCTCACCCACACCCCGTCACCACCGAGAAGAAGAGAGAAGAAGGACGCAACAAAAATGAACTTTTCGAGTTGCAGTGATCATAGCAGAATAAAAACGACTGCTATATTTTCTTCCCTTACCTTCGAGTTTGAGTATTTCTTTTTCTGTGGACTTATTTCTTTACAGCACAAAAGGTTGGTCCTATGGTACAGTGTTACTATTTTACCAATAGATATGGAAATAAGGATTTCTCTACTCTTCCTAAGAGTGACTGGAATACAAACTTGCTTTCTAATATTTCACAGTCGAGTACATAAACTACAACCCACTTCGATAGGTAGAATTCCAAAGATCAATCACAATAAATGTTATTTCAAGGGCTATAAACGTTCAGCCGAGTCTTGGCTATATTAGAAAAGAATAGATTGCTTACGGAACAGCGACGTATGAAGAC
This sequence comes from Sepioteuthis lessoniana, assembly GCA_963585895.1. Taxonomy (NCBI): domain Eukaryota; kingdom Metazoa; phylum Mollusca; class Cephalopoda; order Myopsida; family Loliginidae; genus Sepioteuthis; species Sepioteuthis lessoniana. Next base: position 43,578,602 of record OY757912.1, on the reverse strand, counting down.
GTATATTTTAGTGTCAACCGAAACGGCCTCCTCCATTGGAATGGAGCGACGAATTACAGTTAACATTGAGAGATGAACAAGCTTTTCCTCCATCGGTGTTAAAAAAAATCACTCCACAAGTTTTCATATCCTTCTAGCCAGTTTGAGGACTTTGTAACGCCTGAAATAAACGAAAGACGGATATTTTATGTAAACATGTGTCTCTCTCTCATTTCCTGATAGAGAAAACATCTTTATGTTTTATGTCTCCTCTCCCTTTCTCAGAGAATTTTCAAGACTCCTCCTCCCACATGTACGCCACATTATTTAATTTCCCTGCGAAGGTCGTGTTTAATACAAGGTCGAAATTAATCTACTGATCCTTGCGGGCAAGTGACGGCAACGAAAAAAAAAAAAAGAAAAGCAAAATAACCCCCCCCCCAAAAAAAAAACAGTCCAATTCTCTCAAATCTTCAATTTCTTGAATGTTTCGGGTAACTGGAATTAACTCTCATATCAGTCCAAAAACCGATTTTGCTTCGTAACATGAAAACATTTCATTTTATGTTCATAAATGTGATGAGATGTTAACATACTTCGTTTCTTTATCTTAATGGCATATCAACCTTCTTAGGTTATTTAATGCCAAAGCTCTCCTTCTCGAAGAACATCAGTGGTACTTTTTTACCCATAGTTAGTAGGATAAGGGTTTCATGCCTTACCCAATAGTATTTGTACGACAGTAAACCTGATACAGCGACTTGAGTTCCAACTCGCTTTGTACAATTGTGCTTTAACCATTACACTACGGATATAGCGATTCTGGCAAATACACCCAACTAAGCCGAAACACTACTGCATAGTTTGGAACGAGCCGCCGCAGGCATTGGCCTCCATGTCAATGCTCACAAAACTGAATATATATATTAAATCAAACAGGCGACATTTCCACACTAGACAGAACCTCTCTGAAACTGGTACACAAATTCACCTACCTAGGAAGCAACGTCTCATCAACTGAAAAAGACATCGACACACGGCTAACAAAAGCATAGATAACTATCGATAAGCTATCGATCATATAGAAATCAGACCTGACCGAGAAAATGAAACGCAGTTTCTTCCAGGCAGCGGTCGTGTCGATATTGCTGTATGGATGCACTACTTGGACGCTAACTAAACGGCTGGAGAAGAAGCTAGACGGCAATTACACAAGAATGTTGCGAGCAATATTGAACAAGTCCAGGCGGCAACAACCCACAAGGCACCAAATTTACGGCCACCTGCCTCCCATCACGAAAACTATCCAAGCTAGACGAACCAGACATGCAGGACACTACTGGAGAAGCAGGGACAAGCTCATAAGTAATGTACTTCTATGGCCCTCACATATGGCCGAGCAAAAGCAGGACAACCCGCTCGAACATACAGACAGCAGCTATGTGAGGATACGGGATGTAGCCCCGAAGACCTGTCAGAGGCGATGAACGATAGGGAGAATTGACGAGAGAGGGTCAGGGATATTAGTGCTTGCGGCACGACATGATGATGATGATGATTCCTGTGTATATGTAAAGATAAAATTATGAACTATATATACGGAAGTCATCCAATAAGATTAGATGTTGCAGAAGGAGTTGGCTTTAGGAATCACTGTTTACAGTTGCGACTTTTTCAAGAAAATCAATTATGACGGTTCCATTCATGTTTCAGAAGACGGTCAGCATGACCTTATTTACTGACAGCCTGACCCGGAACTGTTTCATTTCTAAGAAGTCGGTGTGATTCTACGCCATGGACTGTTTTTCGACTCAGGGTCGAAGAAGCCTAGTCATGTTTAGCCGATTTATTAAAAATTGTTTTAAACAAAACATGCTTCTTTGAACACATCAGACATTTTTTTCCCGTAAATTTCACATTGTTTTCTCTTGTCAGTCACCAAATATTTCATGACAGACAACAGTTCCAAATCAAAGCACACAACTTGATTCGTCGACATTTTAAATAGCATGAAAACAATAATCTTTGTGACATTAAATTAAATTTAATTATAATGCAATTCCAAACGAGTAGTAAACGAGTTCGAACTCCAGTCGTGCTATTACGTTCACTTATAGAAAAATACCCTTGGAAAAGGCATGAACCCTCTTATCCTTCCAGTTATAGGTTAAATAGTTCGACTACTATCCTTTGAGAAGGATGGATTTGGCATTAAATAACCCAAGAAAGTTAATATGTTATTAAGCAGTAAAAACCAAACCAAACTTGCCCAATCGGCTCGGGCTGTAGAATACACCAACTGCGCCTCTGCAGAGGGGTAAGACTCCTCCAATTAGTGTCCTGTATATGACACTATACAATCTGATGGTGAGGCTCCAGTCATGCTGGAGCTTTGGGGAATGCAGTGCACACCTTCATTGTTATCGCTCACAGGTCCAATCTGGCCTGGAATGGTAGCACCTGATAGGGCCCAATCTGTGGGTTAAATAGAACTAACTGCATACTAATGCTAAACTAAATGGTTTGAATTAGGATTATTGGACTAATCTGAATAGCTTGAAATAGAAACATTTTTAACAAATAAACAATACTTATATTCATACTGCGTGCTTATGCTAAACTTAATTGTTTGAAATGGAACTGTTTGTCACATTGAAACTGTAGTTACACTAAACTGAATTGTTTAATATAGAACTCTTTTGACATTTAACTGTACGTAACGAAAATCTGTCCTCATATTAAACTGAATTAGCACTGCTTGACTAAACTGAATAGCTTGAAATAGAAATGTTTTTGACAATTAAACTGTGTACTCATGCTAAACGAATTGTTTGAAATAGAGCTTACTATTCTCATAAAAATGGATTTGGCATTAAATAAGCTTGAAAAGTTGATATGCCATAAAACTCAACCAACCAACCAACCAAACCAAACCAAACCAATCAATGCAGACGCTAACTTAAAACAAAAAATATTTATTTTTATCATTTACAGTATTCGGACAGTTGTCTTCATCTTTATTGTTATTTTCTGAAAATCTCAACTGATACGTCCCTCGGCCTTCTTCAGCGTTTCTTCTCGAACTGGGGAGCCGACACGGAACTTGTAACCGAAACCTTCATTTAATCCTAGATGTAGATTGTTCTAATTCTGTCAGACATAACTGGATACAAGTGTTAAGATATTGTAAGTATACATTGTTATTTTTACCTCTCGTCAGGATTGAACCTGAAAATGATTTCACATAAAAGTTCATTAACCAGATGCCTATATCCGTTATAATATAAGTTATGTATGTCAATTCAGAATTAATTTTTAAGACTTATAATCCTAATAATTTTATCAACACTATGAATTACTACTTATGATTATTAGGTACGATTTCTTTCACCTCAGCTCAAGTTGCAATTTTTTTTAAATCTCGCTCTTTTGATAATTGGTTCCCATTGAGTACTTATTTCTAGACTTGCTCAACTCAACAGTTCACTGTAGTCCAACATAAGCGCTGCTTATTTAAAACGTCTTATCATCCACTATTCTACTCAATCTATTATTTTTACTTCGTTTTATAAGCAGTGGGTCTCCATTTTCTTTCCATATATGGTCAGCCATACTGGACTTCTCGATTTCCCGTCGTACTACTGCTTTTCGATCTTCCTCTAGCCGTACATTGAGTGGGAGGCATGTCTCGCCTTTGTATACTTAACCACGGCTGCATGGGATGGAAATATACGCATGTATTTTGTTAAGGGCTAGACTTGGAAAAGATATTTTCGAAGAGTCGAGCTACTCCTAAATATTGTGCAGCTATCATACCGGTTGAATCTTTTCGGCTTGGCTTCAGACATTAGGCAGACAAACGCAGTTTAGTATCATATCCAAGACATCCATGGGTGTTTTTTTTTACTCCTCAGCATGGAAAAGTCAGCGTATTCTCCAGCCCCAACTGTCTGGGCTCACTTCAGGAGATACGGTCAGCTTATTCTATTCCCCAACCACAGTGCTATAAACAGAAATTGGATTAAATAGATAATTGTTTTCTGACATATTTATTTCTTGGATATTTTGAGTGACGACTTGCAACATGATCATTATCTCTTATACCGTGTAACAGATTTGAGATGAACTTCAATATGTGACAATGCTTATAACATATATATATATATATATATATATATATATATATATATATATATATATATATATATAGTACAATTTGATGAAGACTCAAACTCGGTTAAGTCATCATAATAAATTTATTTCGGCGGAGAATATTACTATACTCTCCGTCTCGTCAGATGACTATTTACATGCTTCTCTCTCGTCACAGAGTAGCAAATGTGGAGTTACATTTCGTGTGTGTGTGTGTGTGTGTGTGTGTGTGTGTGCGTGTGAGTTTTAGCGAGTTGTTATCCTTTTTAACGAAGAAAAATAAATAAAAATAAAAATGAGCGAGAGAATATATTTTTGTTTTAGTTGGTGTTTTTTATTTGTTTATTTTTTAGCTTTTACTTTTATTTTTATTTTCTATTTTATTTTTTTTTATTTCTCTCTTTATTCCTTTTCAATTGAAACTACTTTTTACTCATTCGTTAACGATTTTCTTTACGGAAAATGTATTTGAAGTTTTATTTTTTATTCTTCCCTTATCTTCCGTTATATTTTATTCATTTACGCCTTGTTTTTCGTTTTGTTTTTGTTTTGTTTTTTGTTTTTTTTTTTGTTTGTTTTGTTTTGTTTTTGTTTTGTTTTTGTTTTTCATGTTTTATTTTTAGTTGTTTCTATTTTCGAACTTATTTTTGCTCTTTGTTCAATTTCCTTCATCTGTTCTTCCTTTGTTTATTATTTCATTATTTTTAAATGATCGCGGATCAGTAACTCTGTAGCCTTACACAGAGTTGAATGTTTACCTGAAATGTTTAATGTGTATTTTTCAATGTAAGGTATCAATGTCTATCATTGAATTCCAAAGGTTGGCACTGAGGAAGATTATGTTGTAAAATGAAGACAATATGACAGGAAAGAAGGTTATGTTGAAAAAATGTAAAAATATGATAGGAAAGAAGAATATGTCGAAAAATAAAGAAAATATAATAAGAAAAAAGATTATGTTGAAAAACGAAGAAAATATGATAGGAAAGAAGAATATGTCGAAAAATAAAGAAAATATGATAAGAAAAAAGATTATGTTGAAAACGAAGAAAATATGATAGGGAAGAATATTTAATGGAAAAACCAAGAAAATATAACAGAGGAAAAGGTCATTTTGAAAAATGACGAAAAAGGCTTTCGAATAATTTACTAATTACTAATATACCCTCTTATATTCTGCCTTGTCGGAGTAATATAAAATAAGCCATCCCGAGTTAAAAATGAATAAATAAAAACGAGACCTGATTATGACACAAAACTGCAACTGGTTATGTGATATAAATTATTCTTAACATAAATAATGTCAACTCAATTGTATGGTTTAAGGTATCCTTGTCTAATACTAATTATCTGTACACAATTACATGTTTTCCAGTGACAACTCCTCTTCGGCAATAATCATTTCTTGGCTAAGTTATGTGGTTTCAAGTAATTACAGGCCTGTCGTCTGAGGGCTGTTGAATTCGTCGACTGCTTCTCTGGAGACGAGTGAGACCCAGCGTCCACATAATGAGTGTCCTAAATATGATACTAAACTGCATCTGATGGTGAGGCTCCACATGTGGAACTTTGGGGAATATAGAATACACCTTCATTTTCATTACTACTAGTGTAATATAATTGCGGAGGGATTTCGTTTTGCATATCTTGCCTTTCGGTTTAGTTCGGATGAGAACCTTTCGGCTCAGTGCATGGGTTAGTTGGGTGCAAACAAGAGCGCAGGTGTTCACGCGCGCGCGGGGAAGATGAGTCATTCACAGATGTCAAAATAAAACCCCAGATAGGAAATGGACCAGGGGGGGTTGAATGACGTCATGCACCGGAAGTGTGGGCTGAGGATTTGGGGGATTTGAGAAAAAGCAGGAGTTCAGTTCCTGCCTCTGAACGAGAGAGTCGAGATTCAGAGCTTGGCGAGGCCAGACGAATTTGTGCGCTACGGGCGCCGCGCGTTGGTTGGGTTGAGAGATGACGATGTAAAAGCAGTTAGCATCGAAAGATTATGTCTCTCTCTCCTCATGTCGTAAAACCTTTAAACTCAAAAAGGTGAATAAAAGTTTCGTACCTGAACCAATTTCGTGTTTTCGGATTCCTATATATGTTTATGAACATTTTATGAACATTATGTCTATTTCACATATCCGTATCATGGGTATGTTGCACTAGGTTCACTCAGACACTAGGTTCACTCTGAATGTGTGTATGTCTGTGAGTGTGAGTGAGTGTGTGTGTGTGTGTGTCTTTATGTGTGCTTGTGTGTACAAAAATGATTTGGTATTAAATAACCTACAAGAGTTGACACGCCATAAATGTAAACCATCAACCATCAAGTAAACAGTTTGGGCTTTAACAACTACTTTCACGACAAATAATTTACACATATATGTGGTATCCAATATTCCTATCTAATACAAATCATATTCAAATAGATCTAACGGAGTATTAGATAGGAGCCTAACAGGTACTCTACACCAGAACTGGATCCTCACCACCGAAAACACCTAAGAAACAGGACGAACTGGATGAAAATAACAAAGAATGTGTCGCTAGAGAAATGAATAATCAAAAGTCCCAATCATTTAAGGCGCGAAAAATATCGGACTGATCGTTTTTCTTCTTCTTGCTCTGATGGTATCAGAATTCAATATGTTTATAGTGGATTTTCCTAAGTCAATCAGCAGCCATTTCAGTCAGCCACTGACTCTCAGCTAATTAATTTTCTATTAGATAAATATTCGTATTTGGGGCAATTAAACTTAATCTACTCTAGCACCACGAACAGATTTTCGCTAATGCTGAATAGATTACTCAGCAATTTTGATCGCAATTAAGTAATTTAAGAAGAATTGCTTTCTATCACGCTGATAGCAAAGGTCACTAAATTTATCAACTTATTAAAAAAATGCCGATTCCTTATCGAATTAATTGGTTGGCTCGAAGACCTGAAAAACACGAAATTAATCTGCAAGAGTGCTTATTTTAAAATAAAATTCTATATTTAAATTAGATTCCATATTTGAGATTCATCTCCAATATTCAACAAAACGATACAAAAATAGAAATGAAATAGGAACTAAGCAAAGACTTGTCAAATCAAAGACAAGCTCGAAGATTCTAAAATGACAGGAATTCCATTCCCAAGAGTGGGGATTTCATATTCATGGCGGGGATCATTAATTGATTAGAAGAAATCGAAGATTTGTGTAATTGACCCAATGGCAGCATGATTAATTAACAGATCAATAATGAGTTCGGTTTCGTCTGCGAGCCTCAATCTGGTGCCAGAAAAGGCTTTGTAAATTCCTATGCACATATTATCACTGATAATTTTTGAAGAAGTGTGGAGGAACTCATAAGCACGTACTCCTATGGATTCTTAGGCATGGTCATGCGAGTGATGGTAGGCCAGGAAAGACCTATATACATGTCCTGCTCAGACTTGGAGCGAAGTCTAGAGGAACTGCTAAGACCGATTAACGATAGAAATGGACGGAGAGATTTAATCAATGGACTCCTTGCTATCAACATAACTTAATGATATATTTATTATAAGAGAGAGAAAGAAAGAATGGATGAGAACTTTGGTTGGTTGGTCTTGTGACATATCAGTACTGTTATTTAATGCCGAAGTCTTTTTTTTTTTTGCAAGTACTCCTTTTTAATTCTAAAGATGTGCACTTATGAAAAAAAATCAAAGGAGAATTTAAGCAATAGCTCCAATAGCAGCAATATTACTTCCCAAAATCAATATCGCGTTATGATTTGTCTTCTAACTCCAACCTTGTGCCAGACTAAGCTGAGTAAATATCTCTGTACATATTAACGCTCATATATATTTATGAAATAGTGTAGAGTCAAACAAAGAATGGAAATTAAGCTTGGATGAGTGATTGGGTTCACTTCTGCAGCATTTCAAGATTATTTAATGCGAAAGTCAGTGTTTTACGTTTCAAATGATTTTATGTAACGATTCCTCCCAAACAGTAATAATCATTTGTTTGCAATAAGTTATGTGGTTTCAAGTATTTCTTTCTAATACTGACAGTTTTCAATGACAAATACTAATAATTCAGAATGATCTATTAAGCCAAATGATGGTTTGGTTGGTTGGTTATTTTGTTTTACAGCGTATAAACCCTTTTCCGGTCATTTAACGCTGAATTAAATTTCAAACAAACCAGTTTAGTATAAAGAAAATTTTTGTTTACAAACAGTTAAATGGCAAAACAGTTCAGTTAAATGGCATAACTGTTCTATTTCAAACAATTCGGTTTAGCATAAGTATACGGTTTCAATATTAAAAACAGTTCTATTTCGAGCAATTCAGTTTTGCAAAAGTTCAAACAGTTCTATTTCAAACAGTTCAGTTTAGCATAAGTACACAGTTTATTTCTATTTGACTATCTATTTGCCTATCAAGTGCTACCACTTCGGGCCAGAGTGGACCTGAGAGCAATGACAATGAAGCGGTACTCCGTATTACCCTAACTTCCAGCATTAATGGAACCTCATCATCAGATTATTTAGCATCATATCCTGGAGACTCTTCGGGGGAGTCTTACCCCTCTGTAGAGAAGCAGTTGGTGTATTCTACAGCACGAGCCAAATGGGTCTCAGGACACTCGAGCAGAGAGTCTTAACCCTTTGCAGAGAAGCTGTCGGTGTATTCTGTAGCCCCAGCTGACTGGACAACCAACATATGAAATCCTAACAGGAACTAATACTACGGATTACACGAGACCTGGGGGTAATGGCCATGAAAGGGTGACTCTAAACCTCTAAAGTTTCCATAAACACCATCCAGTATACTTCCTTTTTATTGACTAGTGGTATAGGCCTTATCCATTTTCAGAGAATGCAGTCATCGTATGATTAGCTCCACCGACAACAAGGCACGAGGCATAAAAGAAGAAAGAAAAATGCGTAATGGTAGACATACTGGAAAGAATAATTGGATACAAATAAACACACACAGAGGTACACATGCGCTCACGCGCAAATATATACATACTCAGACAAACATATACACATGCACTAATTCAAACACATACGGAGAAGCCAACACACACACACACACAGACACACACACACACACATATATATATATATATATATATATATATATATATATACATGCACTAATGTAAACACATACAGAGAAGCCATCACACACACACACACACACATACAAAAATACACGCAAACAGAAACTCATAAAGTCAAACATTAACCCCTCACACACAAACGCAATCATAAACTCACGCACACGCACAAATATTCCGAGATACAAACCCACACAAATGAACATAAACAAACACACACATACAAACACAATCATATACACAAAAACACAGACAAAAGCATGAACACACACACACACACACACACATAGACTCACAAACACATACATAAGAACACAGAAAACACACATATACGCACTAATGCACACAAAAACCAACATAAACGCACGCACACACATAAACACACACACACACACACACACACACACACACACACACACACACAAACAAACGCTCACACATAAACTCACACAAACACACGCATACACACAAACATAAATATATATAAACCTACACACCTGAACACAAACAAATACAAATACGAATACAAAAGTTGTCTAAATTTCTTAGACGAAACTTGATGATTTTTATCATTAAGGGTTTTCGGACTATTGTCTTCAACTGTTTGTTATTTCCACAAAGTTTCGGCCGATATGTCCACCGGCCTTTTTCAGTTGTTTGTAGAACTTGGGAACTTCTAACTACGTCCTTTATTCAATCCACAGGGGTTGCCTGTTCTGATTCCGTTAGCCATAACCAGGTACAAGTGTTAAGTATTCGCCTGCAGTCAGGATGGAACCTGCAACTTCCAGATGATTGTCTCCTTAGAAGCTTAGGGAACCAACGTCTATAACCGTTACGTTAATGATAAAAACGAATGCAAAAGCACACACATAAAAAGATACTCACAAGCACAGTCTTAAACAGAGAAATACGGACAAAAACATAAACCCACACGCACACATAAAAACGCACACATGCACAAACCAATTAAATACTTTGCATTTTCTTCGAGTATGAGGGTGATCGTTTCGTGATCAGAAGAAACAGCGTTACAAAGTCTTTTGATCTATCTGTCGATCTATCTTGTTCAACTTTTGTATATAACTCTGAATTGAAAACCAGAGCATTATCATTGGGAATAACTGTATCTCATACTAAAAAAGAGTATCTCTATCACAGTGCTTACCCACACTTTTGTAACTCCTGACCAGAATCATAGAATTAACTCGCCCTTGTCAGAGTTCCTTTCTGTCTCTTCCAGGTGAACAGTCATTAACTGTGAATTTGTACTGTCATACTTACCTGGCCTTTTGGCTGGGCCGTCTGGCATTCGTGTATGATGGGGTATCAAACAATGGCAGATTCGAGGCAGAAAGGCCCCCAGATTCGGTTGGGCTCCTTTCGGGTGGACTAGCGTTTTGGGGGAAACGTATGCATTTTCTCTGACGGCGCGCTAAACGACTTTTAGTTATTCAATCTCTAAAGCAAAGTTAGGGTTACTTAACAGGTTTATTTACAACCGAGAAAGGATAAAACCGAAAGGGAATAAAATACATTTTGAAAAACACGTGTATGGGACAATATAAAGAAATATTTGCAGGGGATGGGAGTCTTATATATCTTAGTGAGCCTTACGTTAAATAAATTATAGACTAGCAGATAGTTTTTGGATAAAAAACAGATTATTCAATGATAAAAATAACGAAAGTGATGAATGAGTAAAAGCTAAAGCAAGTTTTAGGTTAACACATGTGCAAAAAAGGATACATGTATGTAAAGTATGCTAAAGGGAAATACTACAAAATGCCAAATAATTACCGTCATTCTATGCTTCGAGAAGAAAAAGTCAACATTTCTTACCGACGATGCCCGAAATATCAGACTTACTTAGAAGAGTAAAGAGAACGGATGCATGCTGGAGAAGCTATAGTTGGTTTTGTTTTGTTTTTTTACTTGGGGAGAGAACGCAGCTGGAGGTCGTCACCCGGTGATTGCTGGGTTTTTCTCGTGTTTTATCATATTTACCAACCCCTCCGCTCGGGCAGGATATGACACAAGGTCAATTTTTAAGCGGAGTTTAACAGGTTTGAATTCAGAGTTTTCCTAGTTGCTTCGCCAAGGCTGAAGAACCTAGTCTGTCCTACCATTTACCCATAGCCAGAGGGAGAATAATTGGATTCATACCATTCGCAAGGGTATTAGTGCTATGTGAAATGCAATCAGTCTCGTCCAGGATTTGAACTCGTGTCACCGTGTCCATTTCTTACGACGATAACCATTACACCACGGGCACCTCGAAACCTCGTTTTTTATGGCATATCAGCTCTTGAGTGTTATTTAATGCCAAATTCTGTTTATACTTATTCTATGTGTAAACAAATCATGTCAAATGATTTCAAATATGGTTATCCGAAATTAATATTGTCGACTGTTTCTTTAGAATACACCAAGAAGTATCTCCGCAGAGAAGTAAGACCCTCACAACGAGTGTCCAGGATATGTCACTAAACAATTTGATGGTGAGGCTCCAGTAACGTTGGAACTTTGAGGAATGCGGAGTACCCCTCCATTGCCATCGCTCACAGATCCACTCCGGCCCGGAGTGGTAGCACATGATAGGTTACTATCAATGGGTCAAACAGAACTAAACTATTTACTTATGCTAAACAGAATTCTATGAAATAGAACTGTTCTTTAACATTGAAACTGTGTACTTATGCGAAACAGAATTCTTTTAAAAATAGAACTGTTTATATGTATAAAAACATTAAACAAGCTACTATGGTTGATATGCCATAAAAAAAACCCAAACCAAATCAAAACTAATACTTCTATTTGTTATGAATGATTTGTTTACGTATGATTAAATGGTTTCAAGGATTGCAACATAAATAATTCTATTTAGTATTAATAATAATCCTACTAAAATATTGAACAGTTGTACTTGACTCACTGATTGAACCCTAGCGAATTCCACCAGTCCGGGTCAGAGTGTACCTGAGAGTAATGGTAATGAAGGGGTATTCCTCGTTAAAGTCCTAAATATATATAGGCTAATCGAAAAAAAATCCCTATTTTAGAGTATATATATTTTATTTCTTGAAAAAATCAGAGTTCGGAAATTATTAGAATTTATAAATATGGACTTACTTTTCAATCAACCCTTATATATTTGCTGATTTGTAACTCTTGACTTACCAAACTATAGGGCCACCTGCCTCCCATCACGAAAACTATCCGAGTTAGCAGGACACTGCTGGAGAAGCAGAGACGAGCTCATAAGTGATGTACTCCTATGGACCCCCACATTTGGCCGAGAAAAAGCAGGACGACCAGCTAGAACATACATACAGCAGCTATGTGAGGATACGGGATATAGCTCTGAGGACCTGCCAGAGGCGATGAACGATAGGGAGAAGTGGCGAGAGAGGGTCAGGGATATCCGTGCTAGCGGCACGACATCATCATGATGATAAAATACATTGTAAAATAAAGATACAAAGCCTTGTGGGACGGTACACATTTACAGCTAAGGTTTGGGTTCTTTGTTTAATGGCATATAAACCTTTGTAGGTTATTTAATGCCGAAGCCATCCTTCGGGAAGAACAGTTGCTGGGAGGATAAGAGGGTTCATACCTTTTCCAGGGTTATTTGCCCGAAAAATGAACGTAATAGGGCGACTGGAGTTTGAACTTGCTTACAACAATTCTGCAGTCAAAGATTTTAACCATTACACCACCAGGACATCCCTATTTACACCTAAGTACAGTTTGTGTATAGACAATGGGGTTTCTTGATATGCATCTTTATTAGGAACGTATGTTCGGATTAATCGGTATGTTTAAGCATTTAGAGTAATCCAGCTATTCCATCTAAGCTAATCTAAAACATGTATTCAGAGTGAAGCAATTTTATTTTCTGACAGGTCATATATATATATATATATATATATATATATATATATATATATATATATATTATAAAACCTTAAAATCCGTATTTAACACCTTTGATGAAAACGAATTTCGTACACACTTTCTTCGAATTACTCACTGTTTCATGAGGTATTCTCAATAGCTAGACGAATAATTCATTTTCTTTTAACACTGTACAAGCGCCGAAAAGTCTCTGCATATTTGATAGATCGATGCAACGCAATTGGACAGAACTAGGTCCCATATTTAACTAATCTTATAGACGCGCACATGTCTACGTCTTGAAATGCGCGAATGAAATAGTTAACACAATTTCGACTGGCACTAATTTAGCTTTCCATTAAATTTAATTTGATAATAATTTTAGAATATCTTTCTTTTGGGAGCGATATTTCTTGCGTATCCATCTCTTGAAGAAAGATGGATTAATGGTAATCCAGTTATATCTGTACTTCCGTCAATGGTTCTTACTGATCAGAACTTCTACCAGAAGTATCTCTTTTTAAATGATGTCCCAGCTCGATAATTAAGAACAGACAGACAGACAGACCAGTGATGTCTGTTAGATTGTTTTGCTTGCCAGTTGTTCAATGCTGTATTGGGATATACTTTTTAAGCAGTGGTTAACGTGCTTTACTGCGACATCGCGGTATGCACATTCGAACTCCAGTCGTTCTATGACGTTAATTTTCGGATTTCGGAAGGGTATGAACTCCCTTATCCACTTCTGATATGGGTTGAATAGTTCAACTGTTGTTTATCAACAAGGTGAGTTATAGCATTAGATAACGCATAAATGTTGATATGCCATTAATCAAAGAAATCTAAGCACTATATTTATCATCATAACATAACCAACGAATATCAAAGTTACTGGCATCAAAAGGTCAACAGGGTGGAAATTAAAGTTCTATTTTCGTCAAAATTCGGGCCCTTGATCTTTGTGATTTACAAAGCTTTTTGCTTAGTTGTGATACAAGAGTTTATAAATGAGGAACCCAATGAAACTCGAACTCCTTCATCAAGGTTTGCTAGTCTAGCTCGGTAACTAGTGGCCTTGTTTTTTTCGCGAAAATAATCCTCGTTTGTTTCCGACATTATTCTTTATACTTTGTACAGAGTGAGAGGAGGTGAACGAGAGAGAAATTTCCCGGCGTTGGGTAATTTATGGGGTGAAGGAGAATATCATCCAATGGAGATGAATATAAACACACACATAGTCATACATTTATATAAACACACACATAGTCATACATTTATGTCTAAATACTTATAGATATATTTTCCCAGTCGACTGGTGCTTTAGAATACATCGATTACTTCTCTGCAGACGAGTAAGATCCCCACCCACCCAAAGGGTGTCCTATATATGACACTAAACAATCTGAAGGTTAGGCTCCAGTAATGCTAGAACTTTAGGGGATGCGGAGTACCCCTTCATTGCCATCGCTCCCAAGTCCACTCTGGCCCGAAGTGGTAGCACCTGATAGGGTCCTATCTATGGGTCAAATAGAACTAAACTGTGTACTTATGCTAAACAGAATTGTTTAAAACTTTTATCAAAATGACTTTATTCATCCCCCAAAAGATTGATATGCCGTAAAACCAACCAACCCACCAACCAACCAACCAACTAACCAACCAACCAACCAACCAAAATATAGATAGAGGCATAAGCTCTTATTTGACAAACATACAAATATATTCATGAATATACATGTAATAAGATAGAAAGATATCTTTAAACAGAGCTCTATCTGTCAAAGAATTATATCTTTAGACCTGGTGAGTTCTACCCAAAACGGTATCTAAATATATATATATATGTTAGCGGGGTTGCATGTTTGTGTATGTGTGTGTGTGTGTGTGTGTGTGTGTGTGTGTGTGTGTGTGTGTGTAATCGTGCGAGGGCGTGTGTTTGTATTCCCTAGTTTGCATCAAGAAATCGGTAGATATTCAGATAGCATTTTTTTAAATATTTGTTCACACACACACACACACACACACACACACATATATTGTCATCCACAGACAGACCTGTTTCGTTCTATCAGAACTCTTCAATGTGACAAGACAAGCTAGATTCCCGAAGCTGGCTCGAAACCCGGTTGACTCAAACGCCAATCCAAGATTCTACCACATATATATATCTTTCTACCACACACACATTTATATATATATATGTATCTTTGATTTTATCTCTTTTTCTCTTCCTTTCTCTGTCCCTCGGTGCGTACGTGTGTATATGTGTGAGCGTCTTTTTCACCCTTGGGAACGGCTCTTAAATACTGAGTTTGAAGGCAGTCTCTGATTAATTGAGAGGAAGCAGGCGAACCTATTGCCGTTGTGCGTGAAACATAAAACCTTCCTTGAACTCACCTTAAAACATATTTCCAGTGCATTACTCTATATTTTTTTACACGTAAACAACAATTCTCACAAAATACCGCGACAATACCGTTAACCTTGATTATGTTGGTCACGATATGAAATGCTCTTAGCTTTTCATTTACCAGAGAGATGGTTGTAATGACCTTTTCTCGATGTGACGAAACATCATTTGTTTCCAGTGAATGTTTTTTTTTTAATCCGCTTCGCACGGCAACAAAAGACTTCTGAACACTTGGACAGCAACAGATGTTTTCAACAGTGTTTCACTCACAACGACTCAAATCGGAAACACTTCATAGCTCTCAATCGTTAACCATTGATACTCGTTGGTCTTCAGCCAAACAAAAGAAGAATCACAGTTGCAATGAGAGTAATCTTCATTCAACCATCAAATATTAGATGTAAACAGCCTTAACTGATAGAAAATGAACACTCCCGTCGCATTTCATGTTTATTGATGTATGTTTGGTTCATATGGTTTGTTGGTTGATTTTACGGCATATCAATAGGTATAGGGTTATAAATGCCGAAGACATTTTTTGTAAGCAATCATATTATTTAAGGTAATTAATGATAATCATTTGTGAACAATTATAGCTTCAAATTTGATTTCGTTTAGTTTGTTTGGGTTGGGTTTTATTGCATATCAACCATTGTAGGTTAGGAGGTGCCCGTGGTGTAGTCGTTATCGTCGTAGGAAATGAACACGGCGACTCGAGTTCAAATCCTGGACGAGACTGATTGCATTTCACATAGCACTAATACCCTTGGGAAAGGTATGAATCCAATTATTCTCCCTCCAGCTATGGGTAAATAGTAGGACAGACTAGGTTCTTCAGCCTTAGTGAGGCAACTAGTCTAGGAGAAGGAAAACTCTGAATTCAAACCTGTTAAACTCCGCTTAAAAATTGACCTTGTGTCATATCCTGCCCGAGCGGAGGGGTTGGGTAAATAGTACCATTGTAGGTTATTAATTGCCAAATCCGCTTTGCACACATATATTAATTGTATATATAGATATAATCTGAAAACACATCTTGTAGATAACATTCTTATATGAACCTGAACTCTTTTTTACGCACAGTTATATAGTTTCAAATACTGCTATATAACAGTCACAATTTAACATCAGTCATTCATTTGTACACTGTTTGTTCAATTTGACCCATAGATAGAACCCTATTAGGTGCTACCACTCAGGGCTAGATTGGACCTGGGAGCGACGACAATGAAGGGGTGCTCCTCATTCTCCAAAGCTCCAAGGCTGGAGCCTCACCATAAGACTTTTTAATGTCATATACAGGATACTTGTTGAGGAGTCTTACTCGTCTATCGAGATACAGTCAGTATATTCTACAACCCCAGCCGAATGGGCTATTATAACTTCAAGTAAATGTTAATATAAATCTGAGTCTCCCTGGTGTATTGGCACCTCTTTGTTTAAAGCACGTATTTTGTTTTGTCTGCGTTGATATGGAGGACTATGCCACCTGCTGCTCGTTCCAGGCTATGCAACCAGGATTCAGCTTGGGCCGGTGAATTTGCTGGAAGCGCTATGTCGTCGGCGTAGTCCCCGTCCGTAATTGTTTGTGCGGGGTATCTTCTGCTTCTTTCCTTTGCCAGCTTGAATCAATTTTCTTTCATTACATCTATAGACTTTCTAAGCACGTAGACAATAAACTGGTATGGGGCTTATACAGAAACTTATTAAAATCATTTAGAACCTAGCAGTGTTAAAATTTCCATGACACAAACGAGATTATAAAGATTTTTCTGGCTGAATTCACATAAAACTTAAAAAGAAATTTTTAACTATCTCCTGCAAGTCTTGCACTTACTGACCTTTTTGTTTAAATTCCCAGCAGTCAATTTATTCTATTTTATTTTTCTACTTTTTATTTTCTTTCAATTCAAACTGTTATAGGTAAATACACATTCTACGTTTTATTGATTATCGATTACGGTTGATTTTTTTTTATCAGCATAGAACGAAAACGTGTTGAAAATCTGATTATATTATTTCATGGGCAGCTAAAAGAAAAAGAAAAAATATTACCATAAAAAAAGAGGACTGTGTTGATTGAAGTCAGTGTCAGTTATTTTAAAGGGACAAAAAAGTTTTCCAAAATAAAGAGAGAGAGAGAGAGAGAGGAAAAAAAGAGACGAATCAAAGAAAATCAAATGACTATGTTTGACTGATCGATTTTTTTCTCTAGGAAACTGTCTTTGATCCAAGGTTAAATTCAACACTGCTGCTTTAGATTATTGATGTCTAATACCTGTTGATTTCCAGAGAAAAGTTGCGGCTATTATAAAGGAATGGCGCTCCGAAAGAAATGCATCCTACTTATTTCCAGGGAAGCTATAACAGATTAAATGGAGCGCTAGAAAGATTTTTTTTTTTTCGGTGGAACATAGAATATGCAGGCTGAGATTCTTTGCTATGCAGTATTACCTGATGATCGTGAAAACAAGAAACTCTTGGTAGTAATAAATAGTTTCTACTCTATCTTTCTCTTTATATTTGCCCAGTCAGCTGGGGCTGTAGAATACGCCAACTGCACCTATGCAAAGGGGTAACCCCCCATGAGTGTCCTGTATATGACACTAAACAATCTGATGGTGAGGTTCCTGTGATGCTGGAGCTTTGGGGATGAGGCGTACCCCTTCATTGCCATTGCTCCCCGGTCTATTCTGGCCCGGAATGATAGCAACTGATAGGACCCTATCTATGGGTTAAATAGAACTAACAACATGCTTATGCTAAACTGAATTATTTGAATTAGGACTGTTTGACAAAACTGAATAGCTTGAAATAGAAATGTTTTTGATAATTGAACTGTACTTACATTTAAACTGTGTGCTTATGCTAAACTTAATTGTTTGAAATGGAACTGTTTTTGACATTGAAACTGTACTTACTCTAAACTGAATTGTTTAATATAGAACTATTTCTGCTTTTCATTTTTTGACCCAAAATGTACGAACGAGAGGGTTGAGTAAGAGAGGGTAGAAGACGGCTGAGCTGCACTCACAGGAGTCCAAGTAAGAATCTTCAGTGAAGCGCTTTCCTCGTCGTTCTGCTTTCGGTGTCAACTTTTCCTTGTTATATAGTAGCACAGACTCCCACGCATTCCACGTGGTCACATCTCATACCTGCTGTTACACTTTGCATGAAGGCACACTTCTTTCTAGTATTCCAACCAACCAATGCTCGTGATCACGCATCCTTGTTGTATGCCACCCACACAATTTATGCGGCTTTTCCACGGGGGAGTACCTGCATCCTTTTTAGTTTAGGTACCAGGTTGATTTCTTGTTATTTTTGTTCCTAGTGTCTGACTAACTCCTCTTGACATGCAACCCATACAATTTATGTGGCATTTCCAACGGGAACACATGTGTCCTATTTAGGTACCAAATGCTTTTCCAATTACTTTTGTTTCTAGTGTCCGACCTCCGCAGCTTCATCAACATGTCAAGTGGGGTCCTCAAGTCAATATATAACACAATCAATCAATCAATGAAATCAAATCTGTTTTATTAAGTAAATGTCAATGTTTAGTTTATTTGTTAAGTTTATTTGTTTGTTTATTTTTCGTTTAACGGCATATCAAATTCTTATGGTTAATTTAACCCCGAAATTTGATTATTTGCTGAATGTTTAAAATCATAACTATATTTTTAATGTTCCATTTTATTTTTCTAATTCTACTTTTGTTTTCAATCATTTACTTGCATACAATAATATGATATAAAGTATTCCTATCAAATACCAATAATTCAAGCAGTTATGACGTTCTACGTAATTATTCCTATATAATAATAATCTGTGGCTTGCACAGGTTTATAGTTTCATGTATTCCTATCACGTACAAATAAACTATACGCAAAAGTAACAATTCCTTCAAATAATAAATAATTGCTTGCTCAAATATTCATGTCTTATAAAAATAATTTGCATTACATTCATATTCGTTCAAGGAGTCTGGTCAAATTGGTATAATCTTCGAAAAAAGATATTTTACCCACTTATGGAACACAAACTGGTACAAACACGTCAAGTCAAAGTGACTGGGAGTAATGGCGTACTCTGCATTCTCCTGAGATCCAACATTGGAGCTTTCCAAACAGATTCTGTTTAATGTCATAGGCAAGACCGATTCGTTACTCCTCTGCAGGTGATGCAATTGAAGGTTTTTTAAATCAGGTCAACAGAATATAATAAAATTTAGCATAAATTTTTCGTATTTTGATATGGATTAGCTCATACTATATAACTGTGTGAAAACGAATTAGTATCATTGGATACTAATAAAAAATGTTCTTTGCATTTTTTAAAAATACTCTTTATTCTTCACTGATTTGTTTGCACATACTAACAAGATATCGTCTGTTCCTACCGAATATTAATAATCTATTCAGTTATATGGTCTGACGTAATTATTCCTATTCAATAATAATCATTGGTTGGCGCATAATTATATGGTTTCCCGTATTCCTGTCGAATACTAATGACTTGTAATAAAATTATTAAGGTTGGTAGTGTTTTATGGCATATCAACTCTTGTAGGTTGTGTAATGCCAAATCTGGTTTATACATTTACTTGATTTGTATACGAATACTTTGTGGATAACATTTTTAAACGAGCCAGAGATCATTTGTTTGCATATAGTAAAATGGTTTCAATTATTGCAACGTAAATTTTTAAAAAATGAATTCAACATTAATTATTTGTTTGCATGCAATTAAATATCTGTATGAAAGGGATTTATAAGTGAATAGTTTGTAGTTAATTTAAATGAATTAGAACTCATTTCTTTGCACAGAAGTAGTGTTATTGTTTGATAACACTTAAATGGTTTCAAGTATTTCTATACAGCACAAATAATTCTATTCAATATCAGTAATTTATTTGCCGACAGTGAAGTGGCTTCAAGTATAGCAGACAACAATAGTTTTCTCTGAAAACACATAAATGGTTTCAAGTATTTCTATATAAGCACAAATAATTCTATTCAATATCAATAATTTATTTGCAGACAGTAAAGTGGCTTCAAGTATAGCAGACAATAATAGTTTTCTCTGAAAACACTTATATGGTTTCCAGCGTTGTAATTCAACACGAATAGTTCTAGTCAACATTATACAATTGCTTGCGCACAGTTGAATGGTTTCATGAATTAATATGTAATACTAACAATTCTATTTATTATCAATTATTTGTTTGTACATATTTCAATTGTTAAAGACTTCTACTTGAACCGTAGATGAGACTCTAACAGGTACTACCAATCAGAGTTGACCTGGGAGCAATGGCCAGGAAGGGGTACTCTACATTCTCCAAAATTCTTCAATCAGATGGTTTTGCGTTATTACTAGGACACTCGTATTGGGGTTCTACCCATCTACAAAGATCCAGTCAGGGTATTCTACAGTCCCAGCCGGCTGGGCTATGTAGTTTCATTTAACTAATAATATTTATGATACTTCTTACTAAACAATTATAGCCCCCACTACTTACTCTTAATACAAATAATTTACAGTTATGTGACATCAAGAATCCAAGTATTCCTATAAAATGATAAAAGTTATTTCATTTCAAGAAATCATTTCTGTTTCATAATAATCATTTGTTTGCACAGTTATATGGTTTCAAGTAACTAACAATAATTCTTATAAACAATTACAGTTTCAAGTAATTATTCTGTATGCAAATAATTTGCTCACAGCTATTTCGTGTCGAGTATTCCTATCGAAATCGAAATTTTTAAACAGATCTATGTGTTCCATAAAAGATAGCCTAAATGCGCGGGACATTTGTCCTACCATTGGGCCTCGACACACATCGCCCGACCGTGTTAGCAGGTACACAGATCAGGCTGGGTGTGTCTTGGCTTTATTCGCAGTCAGTCGAAGCTGCCGGGGGCGGGTACTGGGGAAGCCCAGTATTTGTGTCACGTGGCTAAGACCGAATCTCACTAGGCCCCAGGAGGCCTTCCCAGGCTCTTACCTGCCATAACAGGGCTTGGTTTATCGCCTGGAACCTGAAGCGACTTTTTGAGGGGAATGCCGACGGACCCAAGGCATTTTGGGGTGACCAGGCCTCTGTGGACTATGATCTTGCACCTGTTTTCTTAAAAAGGCTTTTGTCACACTTTAACATGGTGGTATGTTAAACAAATACCTACTCGGGTGATATTGTAATGAAGCGATTCTCCACACTTCTCAAAGACTAGAGCCTCTCCATCATATCCAGTTGAATAGTCCACCCAGGACAAGCTACAGAACATCACTTTGTTTTTCGCTTACCCGCAACAACTAGCTAGGCCGGTTAACTACACATAGATAATTACCTGCTCGCCGGGAAGGTAAAAATCTTCACCGGCGGATGTGCCCTTATCTTCTTTAATTTCTGAAATTTTTTTCACTGCATCACCGAAGATTTTATTTATTTTACTTCTTTCGATTTTTTTCCCTTAGCTCTGACATGTCTTTTTTCCAAAAAAATCTAAGTTCTAGCAAGTCTCGCCAGATCTCTAGATCACAGAACTTTAAAGTCTTCAAGAATACTTAGAATAGTTATAGAGATCTGAAGAGATTTGCTGTCAAGTGAAAAACGATCAGTGAAAGCTGATGTAAAAACTCACAACGATTAAAATAACCATTTTTATTTATTTATTTATCTATTTATGTTTTCGTAAATTTAATAAAATTATTGCATATTCCAATGACGAGGATACTACGCTGTACAATTCGGAGAGCTTAAAAAGTTATTGCATATAAAAATGAAGGTGATACCAATCATAGTTGCAACCCTTCCAGCAGTTGCCGAGAAACTGACAAAGAGTCAGAGGGGAAAAATCAGAAGAATCGATACTGTTTTGTCCACAGCACTAAAAACATTAGCTAGAATTCTGAGAAGTGACATGGATATCTGAAAAGACTTGTTCAAGCTGACGTGAAAACCTTGCAAGGAGTAAAATAATAATGATAATTTTAATGACTTCCAGTTATTTTTCTGAAGATCAGCAGTCGTTACTAAAAAGGGGGTCAATTGCTGTCATTAAAAGTACTAGTACTATATATATATATATATAACACAAATTATATTTTTGTTTGTTTGCTTGGATTTTGGTTTACACAGTTATATGTCAAAACTGTTCTATTTCAAACAATTCAGCTTAGCGTAAGTACAGTTTCAATGTTAAAAAGAGCTCTATTTTTTAAAAAAATCAGTTTTGCGTAAAGTTTAATTCTATTTGACCCATAGATAGGGCCCAATCAGGCGAGCAATGAAGGGTATTCCGAATTCCGCAAATCTCCAGCATTAGTGGAACCTCACTATCATATTGTATCGTGTCATATCTACGACACTCGTTGGGGAGGTCTTATGCCTCTGCAGAGATTCAGTCAGTGTATTCTACAGTCCTAGCCGACTGGACAACATTATATTTTCATCAAAGTATCTGACCGTATCTTTTTGATAAGGTTCTTCCAAACACTACTAAAAAAAAATCTGTTTCGGTATATATTCGTTATACCTAGTGATCATAATTTCTAACAATGTCAAGAACGAATTTTCCCTGGGTATTTGATCAAGATTACAAAAATAAATCATTACTACAGCTTTTAACTCTAGCATTTTATAACAAATCACAGTTTTTTTCTTATTGCCAATAAACCTACGATTTGATTCGATCTCTTTAACCAATATAATCGATGTTTTTTCTGACCTTTCTCCTTTATAAAAAATGAATGAAAAGTAATTTGTAGTGCAGACAACTGCTAACAGTTTAGAATTCAATTCATACAGGGCTTATCCGTAGTGAACAATATGCCAATTTGATTAAATACTTCTGACGTGATAAGTATTTATAAAAGTAGTGAGTTCGATTCCCAGTAACGCGTGGTGTAATGGTTATCGTCGTAGTAAATGGACATGGCGACTCGAGTTCAAATCCTGGATGAGACTGATAGCATTTCATATAGCACTTATACCCTTTGGAAAGGTATGAATCCAATTATTCTCCCTCCAGCTATGGGTAAATAGCAGGGCAGACTGGGTTCTTCAGCCTTGTTGAGGCAACTAGTCTAGGAGAAGGAAAACTCTGAATTCAAACCTGTTATACTCCACTTAATAATTGACCCTGGGTCATATCCTGCCCGAGCAGAGGGGTTGGGTAGATATGGTAACGCGTTCTGAAAAACAAAGATTAACATATAGAGAGTACTAATTCAAACCTGTTAAACTCCGCTTAAAAAATTGGGTAAATATGTAGAGAGAGTAAGTAAAGTTGGCGACCGTAGTCAAGGGTGACCCGAAGGCTCCCCTTTTAATAGCTATTACACCAATGTATAGGCGACCGCGTTATTCCTTTCCACGGCTTGCCCCACTTTACCCTTGATCCGCACCTTATAATGCTGAGTGTTAATCAGGGAGGTATCAAGTAGCATTTTTTGAGTGTTTGGTATGACTCTACCTGGAATTGAACACAGGTCTCCTGAGCCATTAGGCGAACACACAAACCATTACGCCAATCGAACAAACAGAGAATGTTCTTCTGATTTCGTCTTTTTTTTATCGTTGGTGAGGCTTAAAAAACAAAAAAGGATGTCCTGCAAAAAAGGATGTCCAGAGCATGATATTAAACTATATCTGGTTGAGTGGTTCCAATTTCGGAGATATTTGGAGTGTGGAGAGTCCCTCCAACCCCTTTCAGACTCGAAGTGGTATTACCTGTTTGGGTCACTCCTTAAGGTCAAACAGATCTGCTTACAAATAATTAGTACTAGACAGGAACACTTGATACAATATAGCAGTAAATTATTCATTTTAAGAATAATTACTTGAGACTAAAATTGTTCACTCAGGATTATTATAAGTAACTTGAAACAATAAAACTGCAGGCAAATGACAATTATTGAATAATTACTTGATACTATATAATTATTACTATTTGATTGGGATATCAAAAACCATACAACTTTGTGTAGACTAGTAGGAATACGTGATATCATATAACTGTGTTCAAAAACTCTTGAGATACAACTACACAAAAATGGGAATATAAATTTACAATGAACGTAATTCCCTATCCCCTCGGAATAAATTAACCCTAGACGAGTTGACATGCAATTAAAATCAAGCAATCAATCAATCAATGCGATTACCAAATCGCTTGGCATGAAATAGTCTTAAACTAGTTGACATGCTGTTAAAATCACTCAATCAACAATCTCTTTTTTCTTTTTCTTTTTCGTAGTTACAATCAAGATTATGATGCAAGAAGAAACAACTTTTATTGTAATCAACATGATGAACCACCCAGTCCTTTATTGTGATTTTTAACTTCTAATTTTTTTTCTCGGTAGTATGAAATTGCAAAATAAAAACAAAGTAATTTTCTAATCTTCTAGAATCTTGCTTAGAATCAATCAAGGAGATTGAAAGGACGAAATAATAACAACTCTATTTCGTCGAGTAAGCAAACTACTGAATAAATTTCGATCATTTTTTGCTCAAAATCATTTATAGCCGGAGCAATATTAGGTAATCAAAAACGATAATGTGCCCATTGAAATAATTATCAGCAGTGATTTCCGTTATGAAGTGATCATAAAAGCTGTAGAAGGTACTGATCATATGTATTTGAACGACCAAAAAATCTGATTTATTGGCTTAGATTATATGTATTGGTTTAAAAATGGTTTCTTTATATGATTTCCTTGTTTTTACTACACAAAACGTAGTAATTAAAAACAAATTGTTTACTGTATATAGTTGTTAGATATCCGTTAGGTTTAGTTTGGCTTTGTTTGGTTTTATGGTATATCAACCATTGTAGGTTATTTAATGCCAAATCCGTTTCAAACATAAGTCATCAAAGTAAAATAGTTCCATGTACTGCTATGTATCACTACCAATTCAATTATATTCAGTCATTTGCTTACACACGTTTAAATGATCAAACAGTTCTATTTCAAGCAGTTCTTTTTTACCATAAGCCATTTGTTTGCACACATTTTAAATGTCAAGCTATTCTATTTGACACATGGGTCAAATAGAACCATGGGTCAAATAGAGCCTATCAGGTGCTACCACCTCCGAGCCAGAGTGGACCTGGAAGCGATGGCAAGGAAGGGGTACTCCGCATTCCCCAAAGCTCCAGCATTACTGGAGTCTCACCATCAAATTGTACAATGTCATATCTGGGACACTAGTCAAGGAGAGGGTCTGCAGAGATGCAGTCGTTCAGTAGCTTTCAGAGATGATCTTTATAGATCTAATTTGGTTTCTTTCTTTTTCTTTATTTGCTTACTGGCATATCACGGTATGTGGGTTATTAAATGCCAAAGCCAACCTCGTTGAATAATAATAATAATAATAATAATTATTATTATTATTATTATTATTATTATTATTATTATGATTATTTACCCATTACAGTTTTTCACATCAGCGTTAACTGGTGGTATTTCACTGAGGTTTGAGTGACAGTATGTGTCCTCAAATCTCCAGGACTCTTCTCAGTATTCTGGCCGTTTTCAATAATGCTGTAATTTGGATGGTCTCCACTCGGTAATAAAAACAAGTAATAAAAACATAAAAAGCTCGACTGGAGCTTTAACTTATTTTCTACCTTGTCGCAGTCCAGTACGTTAGCAAGTTGAAGGTTTGTTTAGGGACAGCTCATCTTTTTGGAGGAGCTAATAGCAGAAGAATGAAAAATCAGATTCTTTTTGTTTTCTCCTAGACCGGTTACCACACCAAAGCTTAAGGGCTTCGTTTGACCAATAACTTACCAACAGTTGGGATGGAGAAAACAAGGATTTCCTCAGGGTAGATGCGTGAAGGGAAACGCAAAAGTCTCACTCAGGATTTGAATTCAGTTCAAAGAGTTTTTTTTCTCCTGAAGACAACCACCGCTCTTCCTAACATGACTATACATATATATATATATATATATATATATATATATATATATACATAAGTAAAATTTGCGACCTCAGTCGAGTGTGATCCAAAGGGTCACTTTTCAATTCCATTTCCTGGATTGCTGCACTTTACCCTTGATCCTCAACTTATAGTGCTGAGTGCTAAGCAACGCGGCATCAAGTAGCATTTTTTCAGCCTTTGTTATGACTCGACCTGGGATAGAATCCCTGTCTCAGGGACCATTGGCGAACACTCTACTCATCACGCCAATATATATATATATATGTATATATATATATACTGTATTTCCTCAAACTATCACTTTTTTCTTTCACTTCCGATATAAAAAAATAATTATCTGAATAATAATAAAAATAATAACTACTGATAGGTAGC
>OY757912.1:43171727-43549227 GCA_963585895.1 Sepioteuthis lessoniana | reverse complement strand
CTCCGATACAGGAAAATGGTTCTTCATTTTAAGAGTTGAACAAGCAGAAAGAAAGAAAGAAAGAAAGAAAGCGATAAAATAGAATAAAGAACGAAAACACGAAAGAAAGAAAGAAAGAAAGAAAGAAAGAAAGAAAGAAAGCAATAGAATAGAATAAAGAACGAAAACGAAAGAAAGAAAGAAAGAAGCCGAATAAAAGAAACTGAAGTGAAAATGATGTTGAAAGAAAGAAAGAAAAAATTCGAATGAATAAAAAGAGATTGAATCGTAAACATAAAAGCAAGTTAGAATGAAAGAAAAATTTGAAAAAAAACCTGAATAATTGGAAGAAAATTTTAAAAAACAATTTATATAAATATGGGACGAATAAAAATAAAAGCTGAAGAAAATATGAGAAAGCCAAAATTAAATAAGGATCAAAACAAATCTAAAAAAAATGGGTAAAAAACCTGCAATTAGAAATACATTTTTTTAAAAAATGAAAAAAAGAAGATTTTTAACGAGATTGAAAAAATTTCAAAATATAAATATGAACAAAGTAATACGATAAAAATCGCAAAAATCTCGAAAAGAAACACACAATTAAGAAATTAGTTGCCATCATTAAAATATTTTTGGCATGCTAAATAGTTCAGAAAAGATATATATTCGTGATAGAATTTCTGTATTAGTTCTTTACTTATATCAAAAGGACAAGTAATTGGACTCTGTGATCTGAGTTCAAAACCTGGACGTGGTTGTTTGCATTTCGTATAGCGTTCATACAATTGTAAAAGGTATGAATCCAACTATTCTCTCTCCTGCAACGGGTAAATAGTGAGTCAGACTGGGATCTTTAACCTTGGTATGGCAACTGGTCAAGGAGAAAGAAACTCTGAATTCAAACATACAAAATTCAAGCTTAGAAATTACCTTGTGTCGTTTCCTGTTCGTTGCAGAGGTATTGGGTAAATACTTAATATCTATACCTATACACACACACACACACACACACACACACACACACACACATATATATATATATTGATATATATATATATATATATATATATATATATATATATATTGGTTATAATCATTATCTGCCCAGTTGGCTGGGGTTGTATCCTGATACGACCCGTAGTGGTTGCACCCGATTGCGATCTATCTATTGGTCAAAAAGAACTGCTTGACATTTAAACTGAGTGCAAATAAATGACTTATACTAAATGGAATTATTGGAAATAGAACTGTTTGATCAGTTAACCAAGTGTAAATAAATGATTGATGTTAATTGAATTGCATGTGATATTTAGTAATTCTCAGAACAATTCAACTTTGACATGTGTCTAAAGATTATATATATATATATATATATATATATATATATATATATATATATATATATATATATATAAACCGGATTTGGCATTAAATAACTAACAATATTTGATATGTCATAAAATCAAACCAAATCAAACCAAATCAAACCAAAATACAATTATTATAATTCATAGCAAAGAATAGGGTGATATATATATATATATGTTGGTAGATTTATATATTTATCTTCTGCTAGATTTATTCAATCTGATGTTATAGTCAACACAACTTAGTATCATGAATTCGATAGAAGTTCTCTATAGGTGAAAATTACCTTTATATTAAGTTAAAAGTTCATGTCTGGGTTATCGTTACTAGCAGAAATGATTTTTTCTTCTTTTAGGATAGGAATATCTCATTGTGAAAAATCGAAGAGGTATTTTTTGTATTATACAAAGAGATTACGGTTTTAAACCGATTGTTATAAAATTAGGTAAAGGCGTTTTTGCTGCATTTTTTTTTCTTTTTTTCACCAAGAATAATTGGAAAACAGTAAAAGCAGGATTAGGCTTTTTTAAAGCGGTAATTTTCGGTAAAGCATATATATATATATATATATATATATATATACATATATATATATATGTGTGTGTGTGTGTGTGTGTGTGTGTGTGTGTGTGTGTGTATATATATGAGAAAAAAGTAAGAAGGATTTTTAAAACTTAAAATCATATAATGAAAAGCGAGTCAGTTTTACAAGCAAGCTTGTAAAAAATATTGTAAATGGGATTCTTAGGAAAAACAAATACTAAATATAAAAAGGAGCAGATGCCAAAAACGAGATTCTATCTATCTATTCATCTACCTATTTATCTATCGACATTATATATATATATATATATATATATATATATATATATATATATATGTGTGTGTGTGTATATGTATATGTACATATATATATATATATATATATATATATATATATATATATATATATATATATATATGAAGGCAGATTTGCTGAGATTAGCTATCTTGTACAAGGCTAAACTGAAGGTGAATGAATGCGATAAAATTGCATTGCGTCCAAAATATATTGACGCACTGTCGGTGGAGCGTAGAATAAGAAGACAGTATCGTCTACAGTGAATTGAAACCACCCTAACCCCATAAATAGATACCTTGAACTGCATCTGATCGTGAGGCTCCAGAGAACTGGGTAATGTTGAATGGCTCTTTATTACCATTATTTTCTGCTCCAGGTAGAACTAGTTAAGAGACCCAAGTATGGAATCAATTGATCGGTTCTAAAATCATTCGCTTATATGTGTTCAAAACAACCTATTAAGAAACAACAAAAAATGAAAAGATGAACGTGCAAAAAAACGCAATTTCCGAACTTTAAGGTATAAAATAATCCTGGACGGATTGACCTGCCGTTGAAATTAATTAATCTCTCAACCAGTAATGTACTGAAACGGGTCATCGACGCTTAATTTAAATGGCCACGTTGATTAGTTACTTAAAACCATATACATATGTGCAAACAAATGAGTATCATTAAATAGAAGTAATTACTTAAAATAATACATATATATATATATATATATATATATATATATATATATATATATCGCCGGAAGAAGACGAGAATATCTGAAACAAGTGTCGCACAAATATATCCATTTACTGAATAATAAGCATAAAACTAATTAGCAAATTTGAAATCATTTGCAGACCTTTGTATTTTAAAATATTTAAGTTCTTTCGTTTGAGCCACAAAATTCTTTAGATATACGAGGATCATTAAATAAGTTTCCAGACTTTTTTCGTGTGGGGACTTTTATTGATAGTACACACATGAAACTCTAGTCCCCTTCGAAGTAATCTCCTCCGGCTGCAATGTATTTCTTGTACCGTTCCAACGACTTCTGGAAGGCCCCATGGAAGTCCTCTTGTGTGAGCGTGTCAAGGACCTTCGTCACAGCCTCTTTCATCTCCTCAATTGTCTCATAACAAAAGCCTCTGAGCTTATGGAATAATCAAAGTCATCGGGAGCAAGGTCTGGACAATAGGGAGCCCGAGGAACTGTCTTGATGCCCATCTTGGTCTAATAGTCTGTGACAAGGATGGAGTTGTGGACTGGTGCATTGTCCTGATGGAAATGCCACTGACCCGATTTAAAGAGTGCTGGCCTCTTCCGACGGAATCTCTTCCTGAACTCCCTTAAAACCTCAACATAGTAACCCTAACCCTAACCATTTGGCCAATCAACTCTGGTGTATTGACTTCTTTACTCCTCACACACCTCTCATCATCCCTCACAGACTCCCAGTCTTCTTGAATCTCTTATGCCACTCAGAAACTGCTGCTCGATTGATGCAAGATGCTCCAAAAACAGTCTGAAGCATTCTATAAGTTTCTGTAGCATTTTTCCAAGTTTAAAACAGACTTTTATTGCATATCATTCTTCTAAAGTGTCCTCACGTCCAGATTGCATTTTTGAAATTCATCAGCTGTGACAATCAGGCTTTAGTAGGGTGTATTCCAATTCCTCCTGAAGCTGTTCATTTGGAGCTGAAATCATAAAAATTGGTCATTCATCTTATACGATGTATACCAATAACATACTAAATGTTCTAGAGTCTACAACAATTTTAAATGTGTGTACAAAAAAGTCTGGAAACTTATTGAATACACCACGTATATATATATATATATATATATATATATATATATATATATATATATATATATATTATTCTGTCCAGTTAAACCGGAGTAGGGAATAATTCCGTCAGGACAATAAATCATTCAACCTTGGACATTTAAGTTTTCCTGGTAAAGAGCTCAATGTAACTGATATCACAGAGCAATAATTCCTAAAAGAATAACAAAAATCGGTCACATTAGGATTATAAACTTATTTCCATCCTTTTATTATTAAAATTTAAAAATTAAAATTTAATTTACTGTAGAAAGTAAGTTTGAATATACGTCTAGTTACTTTATTGTGATTCTGACAGGTAACAAAATAAAAAAAAAACGGAAGAGGGCGATATGGGGAGGAAACTCTTCACACCTCTTAAACCTCCTCCCACCCTTCCTTCCAGTGTCCATTCTGGCAGTATTAATTGTATCCATTGGAGCTGAAGAAGATGTATATCGATACCCATAACAGGATAGAAATAGATTTATAATCCTTTTGTGACCGATTTTTGTTTTTCGTAAAGATATATATATATATATATATATATATATATGGTGTTAAATATTCTCGTGTCAAATAAGAGATCCTTGTAGAAGTTAAGTCCAAAACTTAAACTGGAGAAGGAAGCTCCAGCATCAAACCTCTGTTGATTTTTAGACATCCTTTAACAGGAAAAGACGTCTTAGAGAAGGTACTCAGAAATGAAAATTGCAGTTTCCAGTCACCAGTTATTTTGTTGTTTGTCACTGGGCTGTTGCTATGTTGACGCATAGAATAGTATGAGTGTCGTGCAAATGTTTCTCCTTATAATCCAGCAACACGCAGTTGTCTTACTACATAATCATCTTACGCATTTCGTATGTGTTTACAAGTTGAATTTATTATTAATCAGAATGTTTGGGCCGATATTATTATGGTAAAGATGGCTACCATCTGTCAATGTACGATAGTTATCCTATTACTGGCCACTGGTAAGATAGAGACACGGTGCCACAGCTGTTTATTTTTACTACCGACTGAAGGATAAAGATCTTAAAGGATGGACAGTAACTTGCTTTGTGGAATGCACAGTTACTTTTCCCTTGAAATACCAAGGCTTGTCAGAAACGAAGACGTATTACTCACATAAGAGGCCCTCCTTTTCTGACCAGCCGCTTGAGTACTCAGTTGGTACTCAGATGATATTTCTTTTTGAGTAGGGTCCGTCGAGACTGCTTGACGTGACTGCTTTCAAGTTGTCGCGGCTGGCCGGCAAGACTGACCCACATCCTCAAGCCTCAGGGATCTGTCCTTCCAGGCTCTATCCCTTTTAAGAAGGCCTATGCTGATGGCCTGGTGCCTGAGATGCCCCATTTTAGGTGAATGCCGACGGGTACCGGGGGCATTTTTCGACCTGGGTCGGCCTAAATATCGGCCTTGAGCCATGCTTGCTCTTTTGGTGGGGCGAGTGACAACTATTAGTAACGAACATTTTGTTATTTCCAGTTCAAGCGAAACATTTGCTTTTGTTTTCTGCTTAATTTTGGTAGGGATTTCTTTCTTTCTTTTATCTTTTGATTTTTTATTTACTTTTTCTTGTTTCTTCCTGTTTTTTCTCTCTCTTTCTTTTCACAGACCCAGATTCTGGACCAATTCCACTGAAGATGAACGTTAGAAATGTATCAATTCCACAGATAATATATAATCAGCTATAAGTTGATATTGACATCAAAGTGAAAATAGAGGCGCGATAAGCGTAACGGCTAACATCCTAAGAAATAGAATCGGTGGCCAGAGTTCAAATCCAGGAAGAAGACGCATTTCTCTTCGCACTAATGTTCTTGGTAAAGGTATGAATCTATTTCTTTTTATCCTGCCATTGATGAATAGTAGGACAGACTAGGTTCGTTAGCCCTGGAAATGGAAAACTCCGAATTCAGATCAGCTGTACTCTGTCGGTACAAAAGCCGAATGTTTGCGTATGTTAACAACTTACAATTAAAATACACCGTTGATTCGGCTTTCATGTCCGAGAATCATTCTAAAAGTCATGTTTCCAATCTTATTACATTCCTCCTTAATGTTGATGGTATGGTATCAGATGCTGAACCTTTCTGCCCAAAACTCCAGTTTTCGCCTTGTTAAATATACCAGTTTGGCATTCATCGACAGTTGCTGAACAGTAACGTGCATGCTAACTACAGTTAGGTGGCTGGCAATACGTTGCAACAACTTCAATAGCAATGTGAGTGACCTGCGGACAACTTGTAAAATGATAATCACCTCGATCATCTTATCAACGTGAATTGCTGCATTGCGACGCGGGAACTGAGCGCATAGCTTAATGTCGACTTCAGTGCACTGGAAAGGTTATTTGTAACGTTGGAATATGGGTACGGTTTTTGTTCACCAGGTAGGTTACGTAGATACTCGCGCAACAAGAGAGAGAGATCACTGAATGCAATCGGTTAAAACGAGCTGGACCCCAACGAAACTGAAGGTGACAGTCTATTGGAATGGACAACGTCATCATGGGAGATGAAATGGAAGTGTAACCATTATGGATAAAAGTCAAAATGATAGTACAAGCAGTGACGCAAATTTTTATGAGTGAAGCTAACCAAATTTCTTAATAGCATGAGGAATGGGGCAATACGATCCAACAGTTCCTACAAGGGGCGACTGGCCACAATCAATACAGTAGTGAACTTATTATGAAATGAACAGTGTTTCTCGATCGGGTCGGTAAAAGATGGACTACATGCACAAGATATTTCTTGGAACGATGAGGTGTGAAGCATTCTGGCTATTGTAGCTGACGACATCTTCTGTTCAACGATGTTGTTGAATCTGATGTTTCTTTGGAAACAGGGCATATGCCTTACATTCGGAATCCCTGGTAAATTGATTTTTCCCCTTAGCAAACATCAGCTATTATTTTTCTCACTTGAACTTCGATGATGCTCATCAACTTTGTGATAATGTCAAACTTCGAAACACATTAATGATTATTAATATCAGTTACACTGAATTAAAAAAAAAACACTAGCTGAATTGCATACAGGTTGTTAGATGGTTATTATTAATCTATAAATTACATCTATTGTCGCTTTTATGAGTATACTTTCATATAGTTTATTTGTTTAATACCATATTAACCTTCGTGGGTTACTTAATCCTATTTACCCAACACCTCCACTCGGGTAGAATATGACACAAGGTCAATTTCTGAGCGGAGTTTAACAGGTTTGAATTCAGAGTTTTCCTTCTCCTAGACTAGTTGCGTCAGCAAGGCTTAAGAACTCAGTCTGTCCTACTATTTACCCATAGCTGGAGGGAGAGTAATTGGATTCATACCTTTCCCTAGGGTATTAGTGCTATGTGAAATGCAATCATTCTCGTCTAGGATTTGAACTCGACGATAACCATTACACCACGGGCACCTCCTTTCCTTTCGTGGGTTACTTAATGCTTAAATTACTACTATCAAAGAACAGGAGTGGTACCATTTAATATATACTTTGGAGAATTAGAGGTTTTATGACTTTCCCAAGTGTATTAGTTCGAAAGTGAACGTTATAGCGTAACTGGCATCAAATGGTAAATAATAATAAGGGTGTCTGCAATATAATGGCCGAGGGATTTCGTTTTATATATCTTGCCTTAGGGTTTTGTTAGGCTGAGAACCTTTCGGCTAAATGCATGAGTTAATTAGGTGCAAGCATGAGCGCAGGTGTTCACGCGCGCGCGGAGAGGACGTGTCATTCAGAGATGTCAAAATAAAAAAGCCCAGATAGAGGGTCTGACCAGGGATGTGAGTGACGTCATGCACCGGAAGCGTGAGCTGAGATTTGAGAAAAGTCAGCTAGTTGGGTTCCTGCCTCGGAAGAAGAAGGTTGACTTTCGCTAGCTCGCCGTGGTTTGGGGCAGATGGAAAAGTCAGGTGTATCTCTCTCCTTATGCCGAAAAACCTTTAAACTCAACAGTAATAAAAAGTTTCGTACCTGAACTAAGAAGTCGTAAGTGTTTTATTTTTTTTGTGTTTCAGGATTCCTATGTTATCCATATATGAGTTGTAAACATTCTATGTACATTTCACATCTCCGTATCATGGGTATGTAACATGTTTTTAAAGGGAATACTAGATAAAAAGAAGATTTTTTGGCAGAAAAAAGACTATATAATTTACATAGATATTATACACAGGTTAATAAATTTAGGATGGTTTAGTTTCTTTGTTTAATGGCATATAAGTCATCATCATCATTCATAATGTCGTGCCACAGGCACGGATATCCCTGACTCTCTCTCGTCAATTCTCCCAATCGTTCATCGCCTCTGGCAGGTCATCTGGGCTACATCCCGTATCCTCACATAGCTGCTGTATGTATGTTCGAGCTGGTCGTCCTGCTTTTGCTCGGCCATATGTGGGGGTCCATAGGAGTACATCTCTTATGAGCTTATCCGTGCTTCTTCAGCTATGTCCTGTCTGTCTTGTTCGTCTAACTTGGATAGTTTTCGTGATGGGAGGTCGGTGGCCGTATAGTTGGTGCCTTGTGGGGTGTTGCCGCCAGGACTTGTTCAATATTGCTCGCAGCATTCTTGCGTAATTGCAATCTAGCTTCTTCTCCAGCCATTTAGTTCGCGTCCAAGTAGTGCATCCATACAGCAGTATCGATACGACCGCTGCTTGGAAGAAACTGCGTTTTATTTTATCGGTCAGGTCTGATTTCCATATGATCGAGAGCCTATCGATAGCTGTCCATGCCTTCGTAAGCCGCGTGTTGATGTCCTTTTCGGTTGATGAGACGCTGTTTCCTAGGTAGGTGAATTTGTCTACTAGTTTCAGAGAGGTTCCGTCTATATTGTGAACTGAATTACCATGACCAGAAAATTAGGCAAACACTTACACATGGAAACAGGGTACAGCTGTTTCGATCTTCTTAGGTCTACACCCGCAGTATATACCGTGATCTTCGTGATTGCAAAGCCGAAACTCTGCAACTGAGCCATCAGTTCATATAACACGTTAGTGACGCCAAATTAACTTGTCATGGTAATTGCGCGGCTATTTAACCTGAATGAGTCTTGTAAGTTACATCTGTACACTTTACAGAGGACATGCATGGTTATGGTAATTCAATTCAGAAAACGTTTGTGGGTTATTTAATGTTAAACCCTTCCATTTAAAATAACACTTGTACTATTCAACCCATAGCTTTTGGG
Organism: Sepioteuthis lessoniana; assembly: GCA_963585895.1. Classification (NCBI taxonomy): domain Eukaryota; kingdom Metazoa; phylum Mollusca; class Cephalopoda; order Myopsida; family Loliginidae; genus Sepioteuthis; species Sepioteuthis lessoniana. The sequence goes on along the minus strand of OY757912.1, from coordinate 43,540,007 downwards.
ATAAGTGAGTTCATGCCTTTTGCACCCTCATACTTCGATGTCTCAATCCAGCACATTAACCAATAAGCCCTGAAGACTCTAAATTTTTATCTCGAAGTTTAGAAAAATTGTTGGTATTAAAAGCTTGTTTTTTTTTTTGTTTCTTTCGTTTACTTAATACAGGTTATTGTTGTGTTTTTGATAGAGGCTTAGGCACACTTACTCACAGACAAAACCCTCCCTTCCAACACCACCAACACAAAAAATTCACCATATTATCATTTTTTAAACCTTCCTTCTAAAGAATGCGTAAAACATAAAACCTGAGTTTGTTTCTTTCTTTCTGTCTTCATCATCATCATGTCATGCTGGTAGCACGGATATTCCTGACCCTCTCTCGCCACTTTTCCCTATCGTTCATCGCCTCAGGCAGGTCCTCTGGACAACATCCCGTATCCTCACATAGTTGCTGAATGTATGTTCGTGCTGGTCGTCCTGCTCTTGCACGGCCATGTGTAGGGGTCCACAAGAGTACATCACTTATGAGTTCGTCCCTGCTGTCCTGCATGTCTGGTTCGTCTAACTTGAATAGTTTTCGTGATAACAGGCAGGTGGCCGTTTGAAGGTTATTTAATGCCAAATCTATTTTTATACAAACAATTCTATTTCAAGCAAATCAGTTTAACATCAGTACAGTGTTTAATTGCCAAAAATATTTCTTTTTCAATCTTTTCAATTTAGTCTAACAATTCTAATTCAAACAAATAAGTTTAGCGTATACCGTTTCAATGCCAAAATCAGTTCTATTTCAAACATTCAGTTTAGCATAAGTACGTGGTTTAAATATCAAAACTGATCGATTTCAAGTAATTAAGTTCAGCATATGTACAAATTTTAGATCTATTTGACCCACAGATAGGAACCTAAAAGGTGTTACCACTCCTAGCTTGAGGGTATCTGGGAGCGAAGGCAATGAAAAGGTACACGGCATTCCCAAAAGCTCTAGCATTACAGGAGCCCCACAATTAGATTGTTTAGCGTCATATCTGAGACACTCGTTGGGTGGGGTATGGGTGCTTATCTCTCTGCAGAGATGTAGTCGGTGTATTCAACAGTCTCAGCTGACTGGGCAATGAAATCTGAGGTTACAGTTATATATATATATATATATATATAATCCACCTGTACTGATCTTCCATTCATCAAAGAAAGTAACAAAAGTGAAGGCACTTCATTTAAATTTTCAGTTTCCTTTTTTAATATTTCAAAATTCTTGTTGTGTAATTTTTTTTCATCACAACCCTACCTGCCGGCAGAGCTTAGAACATGCTGTCGCTATAAAAGATGAATAAGACTCCTCCGATTAGAAGCCAAACTTCATCTTATGGTGAGACCCTGGTTCTGGAGATGTAGCGTGGTGTTGTACCTCTTTGTTGCCATTAGTCCCAGGCTCACTCTGAACTGGATTGGTAATATATGTTACGTTGCCATCTATGGTTCCAATAGATCAGTTTACAAATTTTTTTATCCGTTAGGACCATGTGAGAAGAAAAGGAAAAGGAAATCTGCGTTTCGGCTGATCTATTCTCTAGCGCTTGTTAGTCACATAAAAAGGAGGTGGCCGTGGTGTAATGGTTATCGTTGTAGGAAATAGACACGGAGACACGAGTTCAAACCCTGGACAAGGCTGATTGCATTTCACATAGCAATAATACTCTTGGGAAAAGGTATGAATCCAATTATTCTCCCTCCAGCTATGGGTAAATTGTAGGACGGACTAGGTTCTTCAGCTTTGGCGAGGCAACTAGTCAAGGAGAAGAAAAACTCTGAATTCAAACCTGTTAAACTCCGGAGGGGTTGGTAAATATGGTTAGTCGCATAAAAAGGATGACAGAAATTGTTCATGAACGTATATTCTTTATAATGCATTAGCTGCAAAAGTCCCGTATTTCTAGAACACCAATATTGCTAGGATGATAAAATTTAAGAAGAGACAGGGATAGTGAGAGCTGAAATTTGTACTGCAGATACATTTTTGTTCCTTACAGAAAATGCTTTTTTCTGCTCTCTCGTGAATATATTATATTATATTATATTATATTATATTACATTATATAATATTAGGTCTTGTTTTCACTTCCTTTCCTTAAAAGCATATCATTCTTCGTACGTTATTTGATTCCAAAACCATTTTTCTAGAACAGGAGTGGTATTATTTAACATATAGCTGGAGGGATAAGTTGATTCATACCGTCCCCAAATCAGAAAGTGAACGTAATAGCGAGAATGGAGTTCGAACCCGCTTACTCCAAAGTCAAAGTTCAGCAAGTTAATCACTCCGGCAGGGAGTCTCCTTAAAGCAGGTGTATGAAATGATATATATATATATATATATATATATATATATAATATATATATATATATATATATATATATATATATATATATATATTAAAGATAATGTGTATATATATATATATATATATATGTATGTATATATGATCTATGTAATATATATATATATATATATAATATATATATATATATATATATATATATATATATATATATATATATATATATACATTATATCTATCTATTATACATTATTATTATTTTACTCATTCGAAAGTTTTTTTCATATCTGCGTTACCTGATATTTTTTCACTGGAATCTGTGCGACTGCAAGTCTCAATTCAGTGAGTGGGACTCTCTTTAGTATTCTGGCCAATCTCAATAATGCTGTTTTTGGAATTGTTGCCTCTCGTCCTGTTATCTCCGTGTCCTCCAGTTCCTGTTCCAATCCATTGGTGACTGTATCGAACACACTAATTACTGGGGGCTGGCCTCGTGGTGTAATGGTTAATGCGATGGAGTGAGAAATCGTAGTAAGCGAGTTCGTACTCCAGTCGCGCTATTACGTTCACTTTCGGACAAATACCCTTGGGAAAGGTATGAACCCCCTTATCCTCCCAGCTATGGTTTAAATAGTACCACTACTGTTCTTCTTGGAGAATGGATTTGGCATTAAATAACCTATAAAGGTCGATATGCTATTAAACAAAGGAAACCCAAACCAAAACACCAATTACGATTCGTATTACCGTCGTTTTCATGTTCCATAGTTTTTTTAGGGTTCCTAGCAAGGTCTAGGTGCTAATCTCTCTTTTCGCTTTTCTTAAGTTTTACCCTGGGATCATCCAGAACGGCAAAGTCCTCGATTCGGCAGGTTATTATTATTATTATTATTATTATTATTATTATTATTATTATTATTATTCACTTGACGAAGACCGAAGATAGATCAGCCTAACTTGAACTCAACATAATTAAGAAATATTTTATCGTATTTCGTGATAGATCAAACGCATGTCTCAGTAAGAAAAAAAATGTTGTTGTTTTTTTTATTCATTAGTTTTATTTTGATTTATTTTATTTATTTATTTATTTTTAATTTTTGATTTTTTTTTTTTTCAGGAAACTTTTCTGTCGTTTAAGTTGACAGCTACTCAACGTCAAAACGCTGAACTCTTGTTGTGATGTGAACGGACCGTCCAATTAAAATTCTGAGTTTTATTTTATTTTAAATGACATTTGTAAAATAAAATAAAATAAGATAAAATAAAATCTGTTTGTAATGATACTTGAAGCAGCCGCTTATACGACGGGAAAAATCCTTAAAAATCAACGAAGTGAATGAGAAATATGATTACATTTTTCACTTAAGAGCTGTAAAAATTATTAATGGTCAAAAGCAAATTAAAATTTTATGACTTATTTTACTTCAGCCATCATAACATTTTAATAATAATGATATTAATGATAATGATAATAATAATCTCGGTCATACGATCAGACCTAATGATAGTCAACAAAAAAAATGCCCTGCCGAATAGTGGATTCTTCCGTTAAAAGAAAGCGAAAACAGAGATAATTATTCAAACTTTGCTTGAAAACTTTGCAAAAACAACTATGGAACATGAAGGGGACGGTGTCACCAATTGTTATTGGTGCACTTGGAATATTCACCAATGGTTTGCTAAAGGGACTAGAAGACATAAAAATCAGAGGACAAGTACAGACCATCCAGACAACATAAGAAGAGTCCCAGAGACTTGTGGAGACTTACTGACCATATTTACCAACCCCTCCGCTCGGGCAGGATATGACACAAGGTCAATTTTTTTTAAGCGGAGTTTAACAGGTTTGAATTCAGAATTTTCCTTCTCCTAGCCTCACCAAGTCTTCTCATAGCCTCACCTAGTCTGCCCTACTATTTACCCATAGCCGGAAGGAGAATAATTGGATTTATACCTTTCCCAAGGGTATTAGTGCTTTATGAAAAGCAATCAGCCGCGTCCAGGATTTGAATTCGCATCGCGGTGTCCGTTTCCTCCGACGATAACCATTACACCACGGGCACCTCTATTTGTGGAGACTTGCTGACACTCAAACTCCAGTGAAAAACTAAAAAAACATCCACTAACGCTTGCGTGAAAAACTCTAAAAGGCTAATAATGATCATAATACACAAAAGACTGACAAGAAAATTGATCATACGCCACAGAATAGTAAGTATAGATTATGCGGAGAAAAAGATGAATTGGTTAATCACATATTAAACGGATGCAGCAGATTCGCACAAAAGCAGAAGAAAACTAGGCTTGACAGGGTGGGAAAGGTAAAACACTAGGAATTGTGCAAAAGAATGAAACTTTACTATACTAACAAATGGTATATGGCCAAACCAGAATCAGTCCGAGAGAATGAGACACCAAAGTTTCTCTGTAGTATTGAAATAGACACCAAATACCAACAGAAAACCGAGAACTAATATTAATTAACAATAACAACAACATGAAAGGAGAATGTGTTGTCTTGTGGATTTTGCCGTTCCGGTTGACTACAGTGTGAACATAAAAGAAAGCAAAAAGATAGACAAATACTTTTACGTCACCAGAGAACTGAAAAACAAACTGTGGAACATGAGGGTCAAGGTAATACCAGTTATGGTTGGTGAGCTCAGAACGGTCCCCAATATCCAGTGGAAGGGATTGGGAGAATTGGAAATCCGGTGGAGAATCGAAACCATCCAGACGACAGCATTTCTAAGATTGACGATAATACTGAGATGTGTCCTGAAGACATTAAGAGACTTGCAATCACTTGGACGTCTGTGGAAATCTACCAACTGACTCGAGTGTGATAAACTCACTTTGAGTGAATTAATCCAGAAGATATATATACCAACCCCTTCGCTGGGGCAGGATATGACACAAGGTCAATTTCTACGCGGAGTTTAACAGGTTGGAATTCAGAGTTTTCCTTCTCCTAGACTAGTTGCCTCACCAAATCTGAAAAACCCAGTTTGCCCTACTATTTACCCATAACTGGAGGGAGAATAATTGGATTCATACCTTTCCCAAGGGTATTAGTGCTATGTGAAATGCAATCAGTCTCGTCCAGGATTTGAATTCGTGTCGCCGTATCCATTCCCTACGACGATAACCAAGAGAGAAGACTTAAAAGATATCGAGACAAAATAAAACAATACAGACAAAATAAGACATTCCAAAATAACGAAAACAACTTCTACCAGCAAATTGTGGTTGAATGAACTGACACGTATCAACAACTGGGTGAAAAGAAAACAAGACAATTTTGGTACAAAATATGGGAACGATAGGAACATAACAGAAAGCCCAAATGAATAAGTGCTGTACTCTCTACATATTGGGTTCGCCCTCCTCCATAAATACACGTCAACGAGAGCGTCAGGGGAGTGCACCAATCAGCGTGACGCAACCACGTGTGATACCATTCGCATAGTGGACGGATAGTCACTACCACTCTGGACTCTCAGCTTTCTATCAACTAACTACTGTTTAACCAGGTTCACTTGTATCTTGTTTCTGTTACTTGAATATATATGTTTTCTATCAAACTTTTTGTATTCCCCTTATCTTTCTTTGATCAGCATCACAACAATAAGCAACACGGAAAAAGAGTTAAAAGGACGTGAAGAAGGAATAAAAAGTGAAAATATACCTCGAATTACACTGGCCAATCCTCAAAAAAGTACCAAATGTGAAAACCTCAGGCCATGATAGCATATACATGAATACTGGTTTAAAAAATTCACTTCCATCTATAACAGACTACCTATCGAAATGAATAAATTCCTACAAGAAATAGATATCCCCCAATGAATGACAAAAAGAAAAAGCCACCCTGATCCAGAAAGAACCTCAAAAACGAAACACTCACAACAACTTCAGACCCATAACATGCCTAATAATGATGTGGAAAATACTTACGGCACAAATTAGGGAAGAAATTTACGATTCCCTAATAATATGTTTCTAGGGGAACAGGAGGAATGCCTCAAGCCAACCATAAATACAGGAGAGCTACTATACATTGATGAACATATCCTCAAGGAGAGCAAAACGAGACGAAAAAATCTATGGTATGGATTGACAGCAAAAAGACATATGATATGACCCCGCCAAGCTGGATAAATAGACTGTCTTAAAATGTATAAGATATCTGACGAAGTCATAAAGTTTATCAAAATACTATGCAAATCTTGAGAATCGAACTCACAGCAGAAGGAAAAAGCTCAACAGAGGTGAAAAACCAACGAAGGATCTTCCAGGAAATGTGGTATCACCATTACTATTTCTGATAGCGATGATGTAGTTCAATCGAATACTTAAGAAATGCCCATGCGCATACAAGCTTCAAAAATCACCGGAACAAATCAACCACCTCATGGACGACGTCAAATTTTTTTGCAAAAAATGAAAAAGAATTGGAAACTCTAATACAGGCGGCGAGGCTATACAATCAAGATATATAATTGGAATTTGGCATAGAAAAATGTGCCATGCTCATAATGAAAAACGGAAAACGACAAATGACGGAAGGAATAGAACTGCTAAATTAGGAAAATACTAGAACGCTTGGAAAAAACGAAACTTACAAATACTTAGGCATATTCGAAACAGACGCCATCAAACATGCGAAGATGAAAGAAAAGAAAAAAAAAAGAAAAGAATACCTCTTGAGAAGAAGAAAACTACTGAAACCAAACTACACTGCAGAGAGCTCATCAAAGGGATAAATATGTAGGCTCTCCCTCGCATAAGATATTTGGGGCCATTCTTAAAGTCAACCCGAGAAGAACTTCAATAAATAGACCAAAGAAAAGAACTCATGATAATGCATATGGCCTTACATCCCAAAGACTGCACAGCCAGACTGTATGTGTAAAGAAAAAGAGGGAAAAGTGCACTTACCAGCATTCAAGATAGCATTGATACGGCGATACAACGACTGAAAGATTACCAAAGTTAGTGTGGAGGAAGACTGATTGCTGCCATCAGAAACAATACAGACAATATAAACATCAATAGAACAGAAATAACCAGAAAACTAAAATGGGAAAGAAAACAACACTATGTACACTTCAAGAGACAAAAGAACTAAATCTCACACATTAAAATATGAGAGAAACTGAATCTTTAACCAAAAAACAAGTGTTTATATGCACAACCCAGAATCCATTCTGGAAAACTACACGTACAAAATTCCCTGGAATTCTGATAAACAAACAGAATCTCAACCAGATGACGTAGTGATAGTCAATAAAAATAGAGAACTTGACGAATTGTGAACTTAGTCGTTCTGGCAGAGCATTGACTAAATCTGAAGGAAGGCGAATAGAAAGATAAGTACCAGGGCCTTTCTAGGAAACTGAAAAAAACTATAAAAACAAGTACCTGACAGTGTTACCAATTGTAAATGGTACTCGTGGTACAGTTATCAAAGGCTTGATACTGGACTCGAGGACTTGGAAATTAGAAGAAGAGTGGAGACCATCCAAACTACAGCCTTATAAAGATCAGCCAGAATACTGAAAAGAGCCCTGGAGACTTGAGAAGACTTGTAGTTACTCAAACTCCTGCAGAAAACCATTAGCTAACGCTGATATGAAAAACTCTCTAAATAGTAAAATAATAATAACAGTACGTCAAAAGACCTGAAAAACTTCTTGAAAGCAAACCCTGTAGAAGAAATCTCATCAAAGGAAAAATACCCGGGTTGTCCTCCTTGAAAGGTACACTGGACCCGTCTTAAACTGAACAAGGGAGGAACTTAGCGGACAAAAGAACAAGGAAATTCTTGATTTACAGCCAAGAGATGACATTGACAGATTCTATGGAATAAGAATATGATTGTGTAGATGCTACTATTCAAGGACTCATAGAATATACAAAAACAGAGGAAAGAAAAACTGATTACAGCTACAGTAACAGCAATATGATCTCCAAAGAGTTAAACAGCCAAAAAATAGAAAACAAAATCAAGTGTATGGATTCTTCAAGCGAAAGAATTAAGGAGACTACTGATGAGATAACCTAGAAGTAACTAAGTAGAAGCCTCAAAAGAGAAACTGAAACTCTTTTAATCGCAAATTTCTGAAGGACTAATTTTATCAAAGCAAAAATTGTTAATAGTCTACAGAATAACAACTGCAGGATTTTTGGTGACACAGATGAAACGGTTAACCGAGTAAATTAGTGAGTGCAGAAAATTCGCATAAAAGGAATACAAGTCTAGGCATGTCTACGTAGGAAAGATGATAGCCGTGATCAAGATCGAAGTAACATACGTGCCGATCGGTAGGGTACAACTAACTTGTCTCGTGACGATCAAAACTCCATCTTATTCATGTTCGATTTATCACGTGTGCAATTCCTTTAGTTTATTTTTTTAATTGTCTATAAAACTGTTTTTTCTCCCATTTTTCTTTTCTAGATCTTTTGATTATTATCATTTTTATAATTATGATTATTATTATTCCTTGCAAATTTTTCATACCAGTTTTAACCGATGGCTAATCACTCGAAGCTGGATGACAGCAAGTCTCGTCGGTTCTCCAAGTCACTTCTAAGTATCCTATACGATTTTAATAATTCTGTGGTTTGGATGGTTTCAATTCTTTCTCCAATCTCCAGTTTACTCAGTTTTTCCCACTTATTCTTAGACTCTATTCCATGGGCTTCAACTACCATCAGTATCACCGTCACCTTCAAGTTTCATCATTTTTTCTGCCCTTTGCCAAGCTTTTCACATTCCTACACTTTGACTTGGTAGTTTCCTGGAACGATAAAATCGTCTAAACCACAACTTTTGTCTTCCTGTAAATTAGAAATAGGTGCAATCTACTGGTCTGTGAAAGGCGATCCGTTTGAACTTCCATGTCCCAGAAAATTGTATGCGTTTCATGTTCAGGGGGAATTCTGTTTTGCTCATAATCTATTTTTCAGCATGTTCAAATCTTAAATTATTGAACAATTCCTTGTAGGTCACCATTCCCACCCAGTAATTCTTAGTTTTGTATTCTTTCTGTACCAGTTTGCGGCATTTATTTATTTTACGAATTGTTGTTTTGTCTCTCTCATAAAACAACCAACACTCACTATTCTTTTTATAATTATCTTTTTTTTATGTAATTGGTTTTTACGCCAATGTCTTGTGCTGCTATTAAAAGTGGTTCACTTTATTTCTTCATGTTCTTTCCAGCTTAGTCCAGCCCAGTCGGCTGGTTCTGTACAGTACACTCACTGCTTCTCTGTAGAGGAGTAAGACTCTACCAATGAGTGTCCTTGATATGACATTGAACAATCTGATAGTGAGGATCCAGTAATGCAGGAGTTTTGGGGAATGCCGAGTACTCACTTCATTGCCACCGCTACCAAGTTCACTCAAACCCGTAGTGGTAGCACCTGAAATGGTCCTATCTTTGGGTCAAATAGAAGCAGCTTGACACTTAAATGGAACACAAACAAATTAATTATCCTAAATTGAATTACTTGAAATAGAACTGTTTGGTCATTCAACCCTCTATAAAAAATGACTAATGTTTAATTGGATTGTTAGTGATACATTGTAATACTTGGGGCCATTTAACTTTGTTGACCTCTGTTGAATTGAATTGTTAGAAATAGAACGGTTAGTTCATTTATCTGTGTGTATCAGCAAATATGTTTCAAGATCATACATTAAGTATATATTTAAAAGTATGATTTGGCATTCAATAACAAATAATAGTTGATATGCCATAAAACTAAACCAAACCAGTCCTAAGCCACATACAGATCATCTTGACTGTAATTTCTTGTTTTTCACTCGACATATTCGTACAGCTGTTGTTATAAACATTTTTGTTTTCTAGATATTTGAGTTCTTTTGTCATGTTTTTATTGCTGTTTTTGGTCGCTGAAAATCGATTTTTCTTTGCTCTTGTTTACATATTCTTGCATTGCTCTATCCACACAATCCTTTTTTTGTTACACATCGCCAATCAATGTCATTCTTGGGTGTAAAGACTTGTGCATTGTCATGAATTTCCTTGTTCTGATGTCCATATTTATGTGTTCCTCTATTGTCCAGTTTAAGAATGGTCCAGAATATCTCACAAGAGAAACATTCCGGGTATTTATTTTTTTTTATTTCATTTCTACTGCGCAATTTTATCAATAGTCATTTTCTTGTTTTTCGAAAGTATTACATTTTCATTGTTTCTTTTAACCCGGTTTTTATGGGATCCACTTCTAATATTTACAAATATTTGTTGTTTTCCTTTTCCCTAAGAATTCTGATTTATTTATTTATTAATAATTAGGTCAGTTGTAGTTTTTCAGTTATTTCTCTTTTTCTTTTTTTCAATTATAAGCATGGAACGATTTAGATTTGAATTTTAACGCAATCATATATTTGCTTTCGTTAGCTTGGTTTATCACTGAGCCAGAACTAAACTGTGACTCAAAATAGATGCAGCCCATAAATAGAATCATCATGTATTACTGATGCAAGGGCAATGGCGGTCATATGGAACACGTTCAGTAAAAAAAATGCATCCTTTCAGCCAGAGACGTCAAATCAATATTTTTTTCAATTTTTATTATATCAGCTTCTAGGACATCCAATCCTTTTTTTGAGTTTCCAGTCTCAGTAATAAATTATTCTCATATTGCACCTGTTTTGAGACAGTTTTGAATGATTTTGTCTCCAAATAAGTAGTGACGCCAGATATTTTTCCTCTTTTGTCCAAGGCATTGTGATCGAGGGTTAATAGTTATTATAGCATACTATTTTCAAATCTGAAGCAAAAAAGAACCCAACATTATTATTAGTAGAGTTATAAGCAGTCACATAGGTCCCATGTATATTAAGACACCCGGTATGAAGCACCCATTGAGAATCGAAGTCATGAACACTTACACGATATTCTACCTTCCTAATCATTTCACCACACACGATGCCCTAAGAAAGGGACAGTAATTATATAGTTTGGAGAGAGCTGTTGCGACAAGGCAAAATTCAATTAAGCTTATATCAATAAAAGCCAATTTTAATGAAAATATTTCATTTGATATTTGATCTTACTTATAAAAAGTTTATTGAAGACATTTTATTTAAATTATTAAATTTATCAAATTCGGCAATATATTTGAATAATTGCCGACCAACAGTTTCTGCATTTGATTTGGTTTAGTTATATTTTATGGCATATCAACCATTGCTAGTTATTTACTGCCAAATCCAATATTTACATATATATCAAGTATATGATTTTTTAATTTATTTTGTAGATGCACACTGTTAAATGATCAATTCGTTCTATTTCTAACGATTTAATTCAGCGTTGGTCAACAAAGTTAAATGGTTCCATGTATTGCTATGTATTATAACAATTCAATTAAATATCAGTCATTTGTTAACACATTGTTAAAAGATCCAACGGTTCTATTTCAAGCAATTCAATTTTGCATAGGTCAACAATGTTAAAGTTTTCCAAATACTGCTATGTATCACTAACAATACAAGTAACATCAGTCATTTGTTTACACATAGTTAAATGATCAAACAGTTCTATTTCAAGCAATTCAATTTAACTTAAGTCATTTGTTTGCGCACTGTTGGAATGTCAAACTGCTTCTATTCGACACATACATAGGGCTGTATTAGGTGCTACCACTGCGGGCCAGAGGGAACCTGGGAGCGATGGCAATAAAGGGGTACTCCGCATTCCCCGAACCTCTAGCGTTAAAGGAGAATCACCATCAGATTGTTCAATGTTATTAATAGGACACTCGTTAGGGGAGTCTTACCCCTCTACAGAGGTGGATTCGGTGTACTGCACAGCCCCAGCCGACGGGGTTTTCTGTATTTGATTGCAATAATAGGAATAAATACCAGGGCTGTACCTCTCGTTAGATATTCCGGACCCTTTCTCAAGTGGACCAGAGACGAACTTAAACAAATGAACCAAAGAACAAGAAAACTAATGACAATGCATAAGGCATTATATCCCAGAGACGACGTTGACAGACTATATGTTTCAAGAAAAGAGGGAGGAAGAGGATTTTCCAGCATTGAAGACAGCGTTGACGCATCGATACAACGACTCAAAGACTATATACAAAAACACGAAGGAGGACTCATTACAGCCTTCAGAAACTAAACTGAGAACACGATGAACAACAGAATGACAATAACCCGGAGACAAAAATGGGAAGGAAAACAACTCTATGGGCGTTTTAAACGACTAAAAAAACAATATCTCACACGACAAAACTTGGACATGGCTAAGAAAAGGAAACTTTAAGAGAGAAACAGAATCTCTCCTAATAGGAGCACAAGACAGCACCATAAGGACCAATCATATCAAAGCGAGAATAGATAAGACTCAACAATATAGCAAATGCAGGATATGTGGTGACAGAGATGAAACCATCAATCACATAATAAGCGAATGCAGCAAATTAGCACAGCGGGAGTATAAGGCGAGACACGACTGGGTCGGTCAGGTGATTCACTGGGAAATGTGTAAGAAATTTAAATTCGACCATACTAACAAATGGTATATGCACAACCCAGCACCTGTCTTAGAAAATGACTCGCATAAACTCCTATGGGACTTTAACATACAAACGGATCACCTAATCCCGGCCAGAAGACCAAACTTAATAATAATCAACAAAAAAAAAAGAGAACTTGCAAAATAGTCGACTTTGCTGTCCCGGCAGACCATAGAATAAAATTGAAAGAATGTGAAAAGAATGATAAGTACCTCGACCTTGCTAGGGAATTGAAAAAATTGTGGAATATGCAGGTGACAATTATATCAATTGTAATTGGTGCGTTTGGAACAGAAACTAAAGGATTACTTAAGGGATTAGAGGACTTGGAAGTTGGCGGACGAGTAGAGTCCATCCAAACGACAGCATTATTGAGAACGGCCAGAATACTAAGAAGAGTCCCGGAGACTTGAGGAGACTTGCTATCTCTCAGACTCCAGTGAATAACCATCGGCTAACGCTGATGTGAAAAGCTCTAATGAGTGAATAATAATAATAATAATAACAGAAATATAAAAAATAAGATATACCTTCTTTTTAACTAATTCAAATTAGAATACCTTGTTGGCCAATGTTCGCTAAACCAGATCACTAAGACGACCAGTTCTTGTATCAAGCCAAACCAGAAAATATTTACAAGAATTTTATATTTATTCGAATTTGTATTTTTACTCAGACTTTTTAATTAAATAAAGCCTTTTGAACTTATTAATTAACATATATTTAGCTTGTTACACCATTTAAGTTAATTAAATTCAATTACAACTACCAAAATATCTTAATCCAATGAATTTGTCTATATGTTCAAATTATACCAGTCTCACTATCAATAACTATTTAATAAATTTTCATTCGATCAGACTATATCTTACCCAATATTATATTATCAAATTCATTTAATTTCATCACTTAAGAATCATGATCCTTTCACGCTAGCTCTAATAGCTGTTTTACTCAGTAGTTCGTGTAACAGCAAGACTTTCTTGGTCTTCAGGATTATCCTATTGGGGTCGATTTTAAAATTTCTATGATCTGCATTACGTCGATACTTTGATCTTTAGTTCACCTAGTCTCTTTTACAGGTTATTGGGAACCATTTCAAATACAATTGGAGTCACCGATACCTCAATGTTCCACGGCGTTTTTAGCTCATTGGAAAGATCCTGGTATTACTCCATTTATTTTCGCATTCTTTGATTTTCTATCGGCTGGGACAAGATTGGGTTATCCGTTTATATCTCAATGTCCCAGTGAAGTTTATGCGTCTCATTTCCTCAGAGGGATTCTGGTTTGTTCCCATACCATTTTTCAGCGTGGCCAATCTTTAGTTTCTTGCACAATTCCCAGTGGATCACTTTCAAACCTGACCGATAAAATGAAACGCAGTTTCTTCCAGGCAGCGATCGTGTCGATACAGCTATATGGATGCACTTCTTGGACGCGAACTAAAGGGCTGGAGAAGAAGCTAGATAGCAATTATACAAGAATGTTGAGAGCAATATTGAACAAGTCCTGGTTGCAACACCCCACAAGGCACCAACTATACGGCCACCTGCCACCCATCACGAAAACTATCCAAGCCAGACGAACCAGACATGCAGGACACTGCTGGAGAAGCAAGGACGAGCTCATAAGAGATGTACTCCTATGGACCCTCACATATGGCCAAGCAAACGAGGGACGACCAGCTCGAACATACATACAACAGCTATGTGAGGATACGGGATGTAGCCCTGAACACCTGCCAGAGGCGATGAATGATAGGGAGAAGTGGCGATAGAGGGTCAGGGATGTCCGTGCTAGCGGTACGACATGATGATGATGATTCCTATAGTGGCAATTTGTTGTATATTATTATTCTTTTTTTTTTTTTGAGAGTTTGTCACACCAGCGATAGCTGATGGTTTTTCATTGGAGTCTGAGTGACAGCAAGTCTCCTCTTCTAAGTATTCTTGCCGATCTCAACAATGCTGTAGTTTGGATGGTCTCCACCTATCCTTTTATTTACAAGTCCTCCAGTCCCAGTAGCAAATGTTATCACGGTCACTTTTATGTTCCATAGTTTTTTTCAGTTCTTAAGCAAGGTCTCGGGACTTATCCCCTTTTTCGCTTTCGTTCAGTTTTACCCTTTGCAGCAGGTTCTCTTTTTTTTTTTTTTTGTAACTATCACACGGTCTTCATCGTCTTTATTTTCAAATCCCTGAGAGTTTTGTCCCTATCATTTTCTTGGACGGATTCTGGGTTGTGCATATACCATTTGTTCGTATGGTCAGATGTATTCTTCTGGCACAATTCCCCGTGGATTATTATTATTTTGTTATCATTATTAAGCAATTGATATTTGATTAAATTACTTTTATTCACTTTTATATCTAAAATCAATATACATTTATTTACGTATTTTACACTTAACCACTCATTTATCATAATGATGTTCGAGATGTTGATTAGTATTTTCATTAAATTATCTATTTTCAAACCATTGTTATATTCTATCTTTTGATGCAAACTTTTCATTGTCATTTTATCGTTCGTCTATGTTTATCTTTCTTTGTGAAGCTTTTATCAGCAGACTTTCCGACAAGATCTCCCCAGAAAATATTGGTCTATTTTGAATATGTCAAGAATAAGTTTGGCAGCTTTACTTTAACTCGAAACCAATCAGAGGGGACCTTCCGTGGATTGACACTTCCCCTGTGAGACGTTACTCAATGTTCCTATGAAATGTGCGATGGTCACGTGTAGAATGCTCGAGTCAGTAGATGAGTGAAGTCTAGTGCAGGAAATTTTGGCCAAACGTTGCAACATCCAAGTCAACAAACCCTGCCCTTTACAGCAGAGGTTTTAATCCCTGACGTATTTAGCTATCTTGGTATGAATGAAGGGTATTTCAGGGTGTGGATGAGATTAAGGAAAATGTAAAGGAGGAGATGGTGCCTTTTCCAAGTGAGAAGAGTGTGGAATATGGAAATTAATGCAAAAAAGAAAAAGATAAATTGGGAGAAAGAAAGAAAGAAAGAAAGAAAGAAAGAAAGAAAATAGTACACGAAGGAAATAAAAGAAAGAAAGAAAAAACAAACAAACAAAAACAATTAAAGGTGAACGAAAAAAAACGGGGGAAATTTGTAGAAAATAGAAATTTATTTAAAAAATTCATTAAGAAAGAAAGAAAGAAAGAAAGAAAATAGTACACAAAGGAAATAAAAGAAAGAAAGAAAAAAACAAACAAACAAACACAATGAAAGGTGAACGAAAAAAAGAGGAAATTTGTAGAAAATAGAAATTTATTAAAGAAATTCATTAAGAAAGAAAGAAAGAAAGAAAGAAAGAAAGAAAGAAAGAAAGAAAGAAAGAAATGAAACAAAAATAAAAATATTAAAAACAAATTAAGACAAAAGAGCAGATGAACGTAAAAGTAAATAAGTCAGCTACACATTAAAAGAAAAGTAAAAATGGAACAATTCCAGTAAAAAAATAGGAAAATCAGAAAATCAAGAAACCTTACAAAAATCTTTTTATCAATAAAATATTGAAAATAATTCATAAAAACCATGAAATGATTAAAAAAAAATGAAGAGAAAAAAATCAAAAAAGTATCAAAATCAAAGACAAAAAATAAAACTAAATGATAAATGACAAATAAAATGAAGTAAAAATGAGGGAAAACTAAGAAATGATTAAAAGAAGTGAACGATTGAAAGTGAGAAAATCACCCGAAATACAGATTTTAAAAAGTCAAAAAAAAAAAAAATGAATAAAGATTACCATATTAAAAGAAATAACTAATCAAAACACTGGCAATTTTATCAATCTGGACATCAGTAAACAGTCAAATAATCAGCTCAGCTAGGAAATTCTAAGTGGATGATTTCTCGAAAACAACCACAAAAAATGGATTTTAAATAACACGTTCACAGTGTGTCAAATCTTATATAATGTCATCTGTGCTTCAGTTAAGAGTTACCTTTAGAATTGGTATGTAAGACTGCTTTAAAATTTTATTTTGTGTAAATAAAATCAAATTTATTGACATATCGATTGCTATTTGGGATAGTTAAATCCTTAGATAATGTCATATTACTCTTCTTTTTTCTTCTTTTTTAGATTCAAATTATAAATTCTATAGAATACTTAAGCAGAAGTTTGGTAAATAAAATCAAATTAACACATTTACTGAAGATTTGGATATTTTGGTTTGGTTCGGTTTGTTTTGTTTTATGGCATATCAAACATTATTGGTTATTTAAGGCTAAATCTTATTTATACATACATATTAAATATATATGATTTGGTTTAGTTGTGCTTTATGGCGTATCAACAATTGTAGGTTATTTAATGCCAAATCCTCTTTAATATATATATTAGATATATATGATTTATAAACGTATTTTGTTGATAATGTTTAAAAATGAGCCAAGGCTCATTCTTTTGCACACAGTTAAATGGTTTAAAATAAAGCAATGTATCACTAACAATTCAGTTAAACATCAGTCATTCGTTTACTCACAGCTAAATGATCAAACAGTTCAATTTAGAACAATTCAAGTTAGCAAAAGTCATTTGTTTACACACAGTTTAAATGACAAGCAGTTTTATTTGACCCATAAAAAGGACTCTATCATTCCAGGACTAAGTGAACCCGTGAGCGATGGCAATAAAAGGGTATTCGGCATTCTTTAAAGATCAAGCATTACTGGATCATCACCGTCAGATATATTTAATGTCATATCCAGGACATTTGTCGGGAAGGGGTTCTTACCCCTCTGTAAAGATGCAGTCCATGTATTCTACAACCTCAGGTAACTGAACTCGGATATTTTCGCTTGTCATGCTTTGGTTTCTTCATTTCTGTCGAAGGTCTGTTGTATATTGTACTTGAATCTAGTTCACACGTGTCGAATTACGCGGCGAGGTGAATACTAACTTGAGCAAGAGGAAGAGAAGGTTATATGTGCATCAGGGCCTTTCACAATGCGCAGGTCGTCTAGTCCATTCCATTGACAGTGTTTGGCTGTCAGCGCAGGAGTGGCTATGCAAGGGTGCATATATACTGGCCCGCTCATTGACATTTTTGTCGGCTAGCCGGACGCCAGCCGGGCTACCGGGCCACTGGGACGCCGGGCCACCGGGACGCCGGGCCACCAAGTATTGCAATCATTTTATCCTGCGCGTTAGGGCAGTGGTTGTTCAATTTCTAATCGCAAATTAACATTCGTGAGTTAATCAATTCTAATACCATCCTTGAAGATGAACAGCAGTGGTACTCTACGGTCTATAGCTGGGTGGTTAGGGGGTTACTCAAACCTTTCTCAGGAGTATTACCCTGAAAGAGAACGTAAAAGCGCAACTGGAATTCGAACCCGCTTTCTACGATGAAGCAGACCAACACGGAATTCACAACACCACGAGTACTTTTCCTTAATGTTTTGGCACTTAGATCATACCATTCCCATTTATGAAAAAGCCGCTATTAGAAATTAATATATAATCAAACCTCTTTATTATTTTGGTGAATAAAATTAAATTCATCCATAAGTTCAGTTCAGTTAATATATTTTTGATGTTTTTTTATTCGAACCTTCTTAAAACGACGAAATACAAAATTTTATGCTGTCCTCTCTCTCTCTCTCTCTCTCACACACACACACACACACACACACACACACACACACACATATATATATATATATATATATATATATATATATATATATATATATATATCCACGGTGCAATATGCATCAAGTTGGATTTGATTGAAAGCGAAAAGGCTTCAGCATGAATGAAATCCAGGCGGAACCACCATTCCCGTTTTATTACGTAACATCAAGAAACGGTTATTGTAAGCGTGTAATGACATCAACAGCCGAAAGTAAACGCGCTTTAAAAATCAGAAACTGCACTAAAAATGAAGATGAACGTAAAATATATTCTCTGCTTTTATTTGATCTGGCATATATATATAAACACTACCTATGGGGGCACCCAACTATACTCGCTCCTACAGGCTACTCTTATGCGCATCTACACTTATATAGGCATGTTATCACTTACTTTACCTAGATATTTACACCCAAAGTAGCTTAGATTAATATCATCACCCTGCTACTAGTATGGATTTCCCTGATTCTCTCTTGCTATTCGTCTCTATCATCGATCGCTTCCGGTAGGTCTTCTAGATTACATCGTGTGTCTGTACAGAGTTGGTGTAGATAAGTTCTAGTTAGTCGACCAATGTCCGTATAAAGGGGTCCCAAGAAGAACGTCGTTTACGAGTTCGTCCTTACTTCTCCAGCAGTGTCTCGCATGTCTTGCTCGTCTTGTTGTATACTCATAATACAACTATGAGCGGAAAAATAGTCAACATACTGACGACTACAATGAACGAACGAACGAACACACTTCTTTATAAAAAATACACCTCTCACACTTTGTTCTCGAAAGGGTTGCGAAAGGGTTGATGTTGGTTATGTGTGAGAGGTGAGTTGGAAACGGGGACAGACTGCCACATATTGACCCAAAGTTCTTCTGACCATAGTAGCACTTCTTTCTCATCTTGGCTGAGCTACTCAACCATGGGTC
The DNA here is from genome assembly GCA_963585895.1 of Sepioteuthis lessoniana. Taxonomy (NCBI): domain Eukaryota; kingdom Metazoa; phylum Mollusca; class Cephalopoda; order Myopsida; family Loliginidae; genus Sepioteuthis; species Sepioteuthis lessoniana. The sequence continues at coordinate 43,520,514 of OY757912.1, read as the reverse complement.
ACTGAGGGCCCAAGCCCTCTGTTGCCGCTGGCTCTCAATTCGGCATCTTGTCCCCAAATGACTCCAACTTCGACTGGAACTCGAACTGACTAACCCAAGCCGTCTGTGGCACCTGGTTATGTAATTGTTTGACTTGCACCTGCTTCCAGTGGGCGTACGCATCTGCACCGAATTCAACCACGTCCACAGGTCAAGGTGATATTCCGATATCTTCGACCGGATGTACCAATTTTGCTTCTTTACACAGGTGCATCTCTTGATTGATGGCTCGCTCGAGTGTCAATATGTTGCAGTCTTATTTGTATTTGTATTGTTTTAGAGATTAGTAGTTGGTAGCCATACAGCTGCCGTTTTGTGGGATGTTGCTTCCTGGGTTTGTTCAATAGAGCTCGCAGCATTCTTGTGCAAATCTCGTCTAGCTTTTACTCTATACCCTTAGTCAGCTTCTATGTGGTGCAACCATATAGCAAAATTTACACGACCACTGCTAAAAAAAATTACGTCTCATTTTCTAGAATAATTCTGACTTTCATATGATCGAAAACCTATCGATAGTTGTCCATGAATTCGCTAATTGCATGCCGATTTCATTTTCACTTGATGAGACACATCTTCCGAGGTACGTGAACTTGTCCACTAGTCTCAGAGAACTACCATTTAGCATGGAAATGTCTCATTTTTTATTAAAACACTGACACCCTATTTTGTCTGCATTCAGATGTAGGTCAGTGCCACATACTGCCTGCTCAAGCCTATGCAGTAGGGGTTCGACTTTGTTGGGTGCATTTGCCAGAAGCGCTATGTCATCTGCGAAGTCTGCGTCCGTAATGATTTGTGCGGAGTATCGTCTGCTTCTTAGTTATATTTACTAGTTTTTATTATGGGGTTGTCCTCATGGTGTTACTATTGTGCCGGATCGTGACATCGTAATAAGTGAGTTAAAACTCAATTTTAGACTAATACTTTTAGGAAATGTATGAACTCTTTCATTCCCCCAGCTATGAGCTAAATTGTACCACGTCAGTTTTCCTGCAAGGATGTCTATAGCGTTAAATAACCCACAAAGATTGATATGCCATTTAACAAGGAAACCAAACCGAACCAGATTGTTTTTTTGTTATTTTTTAGATTGAATATTTTCACAATTCTTCGTTTATTCTAAACATTTCTAAACATTCATTAAATGGGGTCATAATAGCGAATACAATAACTGACATGGCTGTAGACTATACCGACTGCATTTCTGTATATATAGCAGAATCGACCCTGAACGAGTTTCATGGATATGGCATTAAACATTCTGCTGATAAAGCTCCGGTCTTGGAGCTTTGAAGAATGTGGAGTACTCCTTCTCTGCCATTGCTCACGGGTTCAGTCTGACACGAAATGTTACTACCTGTTTACGTTCCATCTATAGGTTAAATAAAACTGTTTGATCATTTAACTATGTCTAAATTTAATGACAGATGATTAATTGAATTTTTAGTGATACATTGCAATACGTTGAAACATTTAACTATGTGCAAATGAATGAGTAAAGTTGAATAGAATTATTAGTGCTGAATAGCTGTACTTGAAACTCTTTAATTGTTAGCCTAAACTGAATTATTCGTATTACACAGCCATATTGCGGCCGTTTAACTATATGCAAAATAGAATTATAGGTGTTACATAACAATACTCGGAACTATCTAACTGTGTGCCAATAAAACGATTAGCATAATCAATACTTGAAATCACTTCACTGTGTGCAAAAAAACCATTTATATTAAATAGAATTATTAGCGTTATACAATAATAGTTGAAAACATTTAACTGCGTAAATACAAGCAATTTAGTTAAGCATAAGTACACAGTCTAAATATAGAAAAAGGTCTATTTTAAACAATTCAGTTTGGTATAAGTACACAGTTTAGTTCGATTTGACCCATAGTTAGGACCCTACTATGTGCTACCACTCCGAGCCAGAGTGGACTTGATAGCGATGGCAATAAAGGGATATTCCACATTCCCCAAAGTTACAGCATTTCTGGAACCTCACCAGCAAATTGTTTAGAGTCATGTCAGGACACTGGTTTCAGTGGGGGTAAGTCTTACCCTTTTGTAGAGAAGCAGTCGGTGTATTCTGCAGCCCCAGCCGACTAAGGCCAGAATCATTGGTATTAGATATCAATACTTGGAACCATTTATATGTTTGTAAAAAAACTGAGTTCGTTTAAAAATTTGAACTGCTAAATATGTTTTTTTTAAATCATATATATAATTTGACATTGAATAACCAAAAAGAGTTGATATGCCATGAAATCCAAACCAAACACAGGGATTATTTCAACCTTAGCCCCCAGGCTAATGAAGCTTATCCGAGAAATCTGAAAGATGAGCGATATTATACAATATACAACTTTACAGTTGAAATCTGGGCTAAACATCTTAATGGAGGTAAATTGTTTCTTGAAATCAAGTTCGGATGTGGAATATGCCCAAAAGTTGATCATGATACTTTGAAAAGTTGAATGAAAGAAAAATCAATCACCAGCACAGGAAAACGTCTGAAAGAGCTATCATCGGAATTTAAACATTACATAGGCTACAAAAAAGAACTCTCGTGCGTTTCTTCGTTTAGACTTTCAGAAAAATTCAGCTGATTAAAAATGTTTCTTCTTTCTTTTTAAACGACAACAAAAAAAGCGGTAATATTCTACATGTGCATAGTTCCAAGTCTAACGTAAAACAGTAATTTTTTTGTTATCTGTACTGATTAGAACCTCACACTTACCGTAAATTTTTTTGTTATTTAAAAAAAAATCACATTTTATCAATGTGGTCCACTTTCACATTATCTTTCCATGTAGAATGATCCCCCATTTCCATAACAAGCAGTTGTAATTTTCTAAGCTTTTTGCTTAGCTGTTGCACAAAGACCTATGAATGAGGCCCCAACTGAGAATCAAACTCACTAGTGAAGGTTTACAAATCTAGCTTGCTAACCATTACACCACCAGAGGTGCTCATTTCTCGAACCAGTAATCAAAAACAGGAACCAACGCGAAGTAAAATGAAATTCGACTAGTCTGGTCATTTGTCTTTTCTAACGCTAACTGTTCTGAAATTGGTTGATTATTCTATATTGAAGTTGAATGTGAAAGTGAACCCTCTTATAAAATGTAAAATATATTTTTTTATTTACAAAAATTTTCATCGATTTTGAGTTTCTATATTGTTTTAATCACAAAAAAAAATTATAAGATTTTTTTCCCGGTGGACTTGAACGAATTTTACCAAAAAATAGCATTTTGATCCAAGCAAATAAATTTTAATTTGGGATCCATTTTGAGTTCCTTTGTTTTTCTTGAAGTTTACATGCAATTATTTCAGCGTTCTGCAATTGGAATTTAATATTTTTCTTTTTCCTTTTTCAGATTTTTGGTACACGGGACTGATTTATATTAATCTTATTTATTAATTTTTTCTAATGTTAAATTTATTTATTTTTTTTAAATTATTTGTGACAGAGTGAATTATAAACTCTTTTTTAAAATACTTAATAATTTCAGCGGCAACATTTTAAATATCTATTAATTTTTTTAAGTGTGCTGGCCAAAAAAAAAAAAAAGCTCAAACAGAGGTTTTGCGGCGGCTTAGTGTGGTGTTATCATCTATAGAAATGGAATCGCTGACTTGAGTTCAAATCCAGGATGAGCTTGTTTACATTTCAGTTTGTGATACGGCTATTGTGAAGGGCATGAATCAATCTGTTCTCCTCCAGTTATAGGTTAATAGTTGCGCAGATTGTTTTTTGTTTTTTGGGGGTTTTTTTTGGCAACAAGCCAAGGAAAAGGAAAACTCTGAATTCAAACCATCTGTACTCCGAAAAAAATTGACCTTTTGTCGCATCCTATCCATGGCAGGGGTTTTGGGTGAAAACGTACATGCGTACCCACCGCTTAAAGAAAAAAGACTTGCGTATCTCACGGATTAAAACAATCGTCACGAAAAATACGTGAAGGAAAAAATGACGACCAAGTACTTTTATTCAAAAGGGGGACGTTAAGTAATTTATGTTGTAAGGCTATAAACCAGTAAAAGAGAGAAAATTGTAGCTAACGTCAGTTTATAGAAATTTGGTGAGCAGTAGTTTTGCTTTTGTTTTATTTGTTTGTTTGTTTGTCTGTTTGTTTGTTTGTTTTGCCATTTTTTTTCTATATAATCTTGGTTTATTTTATCTATAATTCATAGCTTTTACGAAGATCCTTCCTATTTCTCATATATTGAACGTGATCATTAAAGAATGAACGAAGAAACGTTACCGGCACATTGCGATAAAAATCTTTCGTTTAAACTTTGGGGGAGATTCTCGACTTAGTAATTGAAGACGAATTAAATGTCCCTCGGCTAACAAATTTGTATTGTCTTCGTTTAATGCGCAGAAATCTAAATATCAACTAGAAAGAATAATTACATTTCAGAACAGTTTGACTGGAAACATCATTTGACAAATCCAAATTTACATTAATCACGTGAAAAAAAGCTTTTGGCAATAACAGCTTGGGCAATAAAAAAGAAGAAAAATAGTTTTAGAATATCGACGAAAATACATGATTCAAATAGTTGAAGACTTTGGCTAAAGGGGACCAAACAAAGAATATGACTCAAAAGACAAGCATGGAAAAATTACTAGAGTTCAGTTCTCGTTGTCAGATTGTAGTAATTTGCAAAGCTTTTTTTTTTTTGCTTAGATGCGGTACAAGGCCATATGAATGGGGCATCCCATGAGTTAACTGTCTGGTAGTAATTTAGTAATCGTTTTGCTCAGATGTGGTACAAGGCCTTTTGAATGTGGCTCTCGATTACACTCGAACTCACTCGTGAAGGTTTAATAGTCTAGCTTGCTAACGATTACACCGCCCGATGGTTGGTTGGTTTCTTTGTTTAATGGCATATCAACCTTTGTAGGTTATTTAACGCCAAAGCCATTCTCCTCGAAGAACAGTAGTGGTACTTTTTTAACCCATAGCTGGGAGGATAAGGGGCTTCATACCTTTCCCAAGGGTATTTGCCCGAAAGTGTACGTAATAGCATGGCTGGACCACGAACTCGCTTACTACGATTCCGCAGTCCATCGCTTTAACCATTACACCACGAGGACACCTCCTACACCACCCGAGGTGTCACTACCTGTGAGATATATGTAGCTAAATATAGTGCCTCTCATAAATATGTTCTTCTTAAGATCTTGTTTTTTTATTTGTAAACCAAAGGTGCTAGGTTTGGTATGGTTTGCTTTTATGGCAAATCAAACATTGTAGGTTTGTTAATGCCAAGTTAATCTTTATACATATAAACAGTTCTATTTCAAACAATTCAGTTTAGCATAAGTACACCGTTTAATACTATTCAACCCATAGATATGGCCTTCTCAAGTGCTACCACTCCAGGCCAGAGTGGACCTGGAGGTGATGGCAATAAAGGGGACTCTGCATTCACCCAAGCTCCAGCATAACTGGAGCCTGACAACCAGATTGTTTAGTGTCATATCAGGACTCTCGTTGGCAGGTAGTGGTGGGGGTCTTACTCTTCTGCAGAAATGCAGTTGGTGTATTCTTCAGTCCCAATCAACGAGACCAAAGGTACTTGGATTTGAGCAATTCTTCTTTAATACAATACAATTAAAAATATATATTGTAAGTTGGTTGGTTGATTGGTTTAATGGTGCCAACACTTGCTAGGTTATTAAATGCCAAAGTCAATTTTTTTGCATGCAATTATGATTTCTTTTCAGTAAGGATAATTATCATTAGGAAACTTTTATAGCGTAAATGATCTATTATTAAAATAAATAATACATACAGTTATAGGGTTTCAATAAACGATTCCTCTTTAAAAGTAATGTGTTTGCATACAATTATATGGTTTCAAGTAGTTGAAGCAGTTACACATTTTTAAGTAAGAAATAATATTTCTTTATAACCAATTCTAATTTCAATAACAATTCTTTATAACCAATTAACTAAACGGCTGAAGAAGAAGCTAGATGGCAAATACACAAGAATGTTGCGAGGAATATTGAACAAGTCCTGGCGGCAACACCCCACAAGGCACCAACTATACAGCCACCTGCCTCCCGTCACGAAAACTATACAAGTTAGACGAACCAGACACGCAGGACACTGCTGGAGAAGCAAGGACGAACTCATCAGTGACGTTCTCCCATGGACCCCCGCATATCACCAGGCAAAAACAGGACGACCAGCTCGAACATACATACAGCAGCTATGTGAGGATACAGGATGTAGCCCTGAAGACCTGCCAGAAGTGATGAATGTTTGGGAGAAGTAGCGAGAGAGGGCCAAGGATATCCGTGCAAGCGGGGACCCCCACACATGGCCGTGCAAAAGCAGGACGACCAGCACGAACATACATTCAGCAACTATGTCAGGATACAGGATGTTGTCCTGAAGACCTGCCTTGGGCAACGAACGATAGGGAAAAGTGGCGAGAGAGGGTCAGGGATATCCGTGCTACCAGCACGACATAATGATGATGATAAGGTTACAAGTATTTCTTTTCAATAATAATCAGTTTTAACTCTGTTATACGATTTCAAGTATTGGTATCAAGCTCTAATCCAGCCCAGTCAGCTGGGGCTGTAGAATAAGCGGACTGCATCTCTGCAGGAGGGTAAGTCCATCCACAAACAAATTTCCTGAGTATGATACTAAACAATGGTGAGGTTTCAGTTCTGATGCTTTAAGATACTTTCATTACTCTCAGGTCCTCTCCGAACTGGAATAGTAGTATATGTTAGTGTCTAATCTATGGATAAACTAGAACTAAACTACATTCGATGGTGGGGCTTCACCCAAATAGAAATACTTTATCCTTTTTTCATACTTGAAACCATTTAACTCTGTGTAAAAAATGACTGAAGTTAAGTTATTAATGTAAGATAGCAATACTTCAAATCTGATCAAAGCTTTGTTAGAAGCGATGCTGTTGTACATCAGTTATTGTATGAAACCTATTATATATATATATATATATATATATATATATATATATATATATATATATATATTGAGAGATAGAGAGAGAAGATTTGGGATTAAATAGTCTACAAGGTTTGATATGTCATAGAACACAACTAACCAAACAGTCTATTACCACTATGACTTCTAATATCAATACAACTTTTCCCCATAACTACTAATAGTAGTTGTATATCTAATGACCTCTTAAGGGACATCGTCCGCAACCAACGGGCGTGGTGAACATTCGAGTACAGGTGATAATCAGCTGTCAGGTCAAAGTTCAATCTTGACCATTAAAAAAATTAAACAATATGAAAGTCAACTATGTCTTCATGGTTGTCTGTTAACAATCACGTTCGAATAAAGAGTTAGAATTTTTTAGAATATTGAATAAAGCCTTCCACCAACTTCCGTCATTAAGGGATCACCTCAGGTTGTGTAATGGTTAGCAAGCTAGACTAGCAAACCTACATGAGTGAGTTCGAGTATCATTAAGTACCCCATTCATACGGCCTTGTGCCACATCTAAGCAAAAAACCTTTGTAAATTACTACTCCTATCATTGAGGCTCGGAGTGAGAGACGATTTTTCAAAGAATCAATATCTCCTCCATCAACTGGACACAAACTAACTCGCATCTTTCAGTCTATGAAACCGAGAAAAAATATCATTGTAACATCCAAATAAATTTTTGTAGGGTTTGTCATCATCATCATATCGCGCTGGTAGCACGGATATCCCTGACCCTCTCTCGCCACTCCTCCCTATCGTTCATCGCCCTAGGTAGGTCTTCAGGACAACATCCCGTATCCTCACATAGCTGCTGAATGTATGTTCGTGCTGGTCGTCCTGCTTTTGCGCGGCCATGTGTGGGGGTCCATAAGAGTACATCTCTTATGAGTTCATCTCTGCTTCTCCAGCAGTGTCCTGCATGTCTGGTTCGTCTAACTTGAATAGTTTTCGTGATAGGGGGCAGGTGGCCGTACAATTGGTGTCTTGTGGGGTGTTGCTGCCAGGACTTGTTCAGGATTGCGCGCAGCATTCTTGTGTAATTGCCATCTAGCTTCTTCTCCAGGGGTTTTGTTAGCGTCCATGAAGTGCAGCCATATAGCAGTATCGATGTGACCGCTGCCTGGAAGAAACTGTAAAAAGATTTTTATCTGCTCTTTTGTCACTGAGATAAAATGAAAACACTTCGTCTCCTCGACCTTTAACTTTCTGAGGTCCCACAATGTAATACGATATTGAATAAATATGGCAGGAGGAAACAGAACATTTATCCATTTCAAATTTCGACTCTCTCAGACCATCAGTTATTCGTGAGTGAATTCATTAACGCATCGTTCCTGTAAGACGGGCTCTCACTTGCTAACGCACAGAAACACGCACGCACACACAAACACATATCCACCTCTCTCTCTCTCTATATATATATATATATATATATCTCACACTTCCTATCTCACAAACACTCCTCCTCTCTCTCTTTCTCTCTTTAATTCTCTCTCTTTCTCACTCGCTAACACACACACATAAACAAACACCCTCTCTCTATCTCTCTCTTTCTCTCTCTCACTCTCTCCCTCGCTAACTCGCTAGCACAGAGAAACACCCACCTACCTATCTCTATCACTCTTTCTTTTTCTCTCCCTCTCTCTTTCTTTCTCTCTCTCTCTCTCCCTAGCTCGCTTATACACACAAACACACACTCGAACACAGAAACAAACACATACACAACCCCACTTCTCTCTCTCTCTCTCTCTCTCTCTCTCTCTCGCTTTATTTCGAAATCGCTAACACACAAAAACACACACACCTATCTCTCTTTCTCTCATTATCTCTCCTCTCTCTCTCACTCTCTCTCTCTCTCGCAAACACACACACAAGCACACATATAACTCTCTTCCTCTTTCTCTCAATCACATTCACGAACACACACGCACACAAAAGCACATACATACTGTGACTCTCTCTCTCTCTCTCTCTCACTAACACACACGCTCACAAGCACACACATATCTCTAACACTCACTAACATATTCACAAACAACCCCTCTCTCTCTCCCCATTTCTCTCTCTCTCTCTCTCTCATTGTTTTTATTTATCTTAATTTTGAACTATTAGTTTCCCCAACACCAATATTAGGGCTTTTCAAAGCTTTGATTTACGAAACCGGATAGAAGTACACGAAATATAAGCCATTGGTACTCGAAATACTGAGTAGCGACTCGTTTTCACATCTTTAATAAACATGGACGAATGCACTTACCTAATAACTTTGTTCTTGGTTGGATATGATACAAAGTCAACTTTAAAAAAGAGTACAGTTGGTTTGAAATCATTTTTTTCCCACTCTGTTCGCCTGACCAAGGAAGGCTAAAGAACTTAGTCAGCTCAACTATTTATTCAAATTATGCCTGGGCAGAACAGCTGGATTAAGTCCTTTCGTAATTGCAAAAGGGCAAAGTGAATCGAAAACAACTTCGTTCCGAATTCGAACTCAAATAAATATTAAAGCACCGGTCTGGATCAAGTAGCAAGTCAAATTATTTATTTTAACTGAATATCAACTCGTCTAAGATTATCTTATCCCTTGAGGTTAGGGAATCACATTCATGTTATATTCATATTCATGTTCTTTGAATAGTGGTTTCTTCAAAGATATTTTTAATTGTTTTTTTTTTTTTTGCTATCGCTTTTATCAAATACAAATAATTTTTAAACATTTATATATATTTATATATGGATGTAGATATTGGAAATGGATCCAACAGTTTGGAGAAAAATCAAAAACAAAGTAATCCAAAGGGATGAATTTATTAAAAATGAAAGTCGACTCTATAATGTTTCGGTTTTAATAAACCATCATCAGAGCATTAAAAGCGATGATAGATCAATGCTGGATGTTTAATAAAATACAAAAAAAAGGAGGAAATGATGTATACAAAGAAAGAACAAACGACCGTTATGAACGTTGATTAAATGATTGCACGGTCGTATGTTCTTTCCTTTTATATATAATTTTTTCCCTTTTTTTTTTTTTTGCATTGCTATTATCTTATGTGTGTGTGTGTGTGTGTGTGTGTGTGTGTGTGTGTGTGTGTGTGTGTGTTTGAAAAATAAGTGGAAAAGAGGATAAGTCTTTGGGGAAACATTAATTGAATTCTTTGTCTATGTTTCGGTTTATTCACTCTTCGACTTATTTTTTCACAATTTGGTTGATTTATCCAGTCTATTATTTATCCAATCTATTATATATCCATATATATATATATATATATATATATATATATATATATATATATATATATATTTGTTTGTTCGTTAGTCTTTAATAACATATAAACCTTGGTGGATTATTTAATGCCTAATATTTGATATATTCGATTTGTTAGGAAAAAAATAAATTGAAGAATATGCTGAATAGTTAAATTGCACATTTCTTGGGCATGACATTAAAATATATCTTATGGTGAGGCTCCTATCCTGGAGAACTGAGGAATGTCCAGTACCCTTCATTATGATTACTCCTCGGTTTATTGTGACCGTGAGATGTAGTACTTGCTAATGTTCCTCTCTATGTCGACTAGATCTGTTAAGAAATTATTTGCATCAGATAACTCTATGTAAATTATTTGTATCACTTTCTTCTATTTTAAAGGTATCCCATTCTTCCTCAGTTGTTAAATACTAAAGCCACCCTTGTAGAAAAATAGCAGTGGTATCGTTTAACCCATAACTTTTGCGATCATTCTTTTTTCAAGCGTATTAGATCGAAAGTTAACATAACAGAGCATCTAGTATTCGAACACGCTTATTTCAGTTTCTCTATCCAACACGTTAACCACAACGCCAAGGGGAGTCCTTCTTTATTTATTTGAAGAATAGTTACTGAATCTATTATTGTTTACATATGGTTTATTATATATAGTTACGTGAAACCATATAATTGCATGCAAACATGATTATAATTAAACAAAAATAGTCAAAACCATATCATTATTACTAAAAGATAGGAATACTTGAAGTCATGCTACTGTATGCAAATTATTAGCCTTGGATTAGAATATTAGTTATTATCATATTAGTCTTGGATTAGAATATTAGTTATTATCATATTAGTCTTGGATTATAATATTAGTTATTATCATATAACGGTAAATTTATTCATATACAAAGGATTAATATTATTAGAGTTGTTGGTGTTTGATAGGAATATTTGAAACCGTATAAGCATCAAGTCGTGCTGATAGCATGAACTCTCTCTCTCTTTCTTTCTCTCACACACACACACACACACATACACACACACACACACACACTCTCTCTCTCTCTCTCTCACTCCCTGTCCGTTCCTATCGTCCATCACTCATAGCATATCTTCTAGACTGCATCCAGTGTCCATACAGAGGGGATGTATGTAAGCCTTTGATAGACGGTAAACATTGGTAAATCCTTGTGTAGGAATCCACACACGAGAGTCGCTTATGAGTCCGTCTTTACTTCTTCAGCAGTGCCCCGCATGTCTTGTTTGACTTACTTTGATGATTTTTGTGATGGGGGTTAAGTGGCCGCACAACTGCCGGTTTTGCAGGTTGCTGCTTTCAGAATTTGTTCAAAATAGCACATAGCATTCCCATATTGATCACATCTGTCTTTCTCTTTAAAAGTTTCATCAGCGACCTGGTGGTGCGACCATACAGTTGTAATAACACGGCCACAGCACATGAGAAGACCAGTTTTAATTTTTAAAATGTTATCAACAAATTAAGCATTTACAAATCATATTTTCTATATATGTATGTATATAAACTAATTTTGCTTTAAATAACCTACAAGAGTCGATATACCATAAAATCCAACCAAACAACCAACCAACAAAGTGTTTTATTTTTTTTGAGAAAATAGATTCCCATATTGTCGACAGCCTGATAATCGCAGGTATTGCCACTGTATGCAAACAAATCAGTATTATTAAATAGGAATTATTACTTAGAACTCTATAATTGCTAGAATTATTATTATTAGATATAAATACTTAAATCATTTTAACTCTGTGCAACTTATCTGCATTAAGAATAGTTTTTTTTAAGCAATAGTTGTTTACAAGGGATTATTAATTTTAGCTACTTGAAACTATATAAGTTTTTGCATACAAATGATTACAATAAGATAGGGGGTGTCCTCGTGGTGTAATGGTTAAAGCGATGGACTGCGGGATCTTAGTAAGCGAGTTCGTACTCCAGTCGCGCTATTACGTTCACTTTCTGGCAAATACCCTTGGGAAAGGTATGAACCTCCTTATCCTCCCAGCTATGGGTTAAATAGTACCACTACTGTTCTTCTAGGAGAATTGATTTGGCGTTAAATAACCTACAAAGGTTGATATGCCATTAAAACAAAGAAACTAAACCAAACAATAAGACATAAATAATTACTTAAAGCCATATAATTGTATATGAAATATTGGTATTGGATAGGGATACGTGAGATTATACAATTGTGTGCAAAACCTTTGAATTAGATTGGAATACGGGATATTATATAACTGTGGATAATTATATCTTTAAGAAACAGGTAGACATTCATGGAAGGATAATCGTATAATTTATATTATTGATAGTATTCGGGTAAATGTCTATATCTTTAGAGTTATGTACACAGTGTTTTAGCCGATGTTCCTTCTTCAGGTGTTTCTTGTCGAACTCAGAAACCTTCAAAGTACCTCAAACTGAACCCGTTATTTAATACACAGTTGATAGTTCAAATTATTTTAACCATAACCAGGTACAAATGTTCTGCTATGATTAGTATTCCTTGTTTTCGTCGGTAGTGAAAATTGAACCAGCAATCTCCAGATGATTCACTTGAAACTGTATATATATTGTACATCTATATCCATTACGCCACGGGCCTTGCTGGACTGTTTATTTTTTGAATTGTAAAAGTTATAATTCTATCTCGACTTTGTATTCCAACTAATTATTATTATGTATGATTTTTTCCCTTGCTCATATTGCAATTATTTACTTTTCTTCAATCTAACCAAGCCTTTTAATTACTGGTTCCCATATTGTATTCATCTCTATAATTGGTCGACTCAAGTGGTCACCCTAGCCTACACTAAATAATTTAAATTATCAAGCCTCATCTCAAAAAATCCGTGCAAAAAGAACTTACAACGTACACGATTCCGTAAACTTAAAGAGTGAAATGACCTTACCAAGGTAACCAGGCCGTTATAAACAACCTATCAAAAATAGATATATAGATGAATTAGAAACCGATCTTTTTTACGGTATTGATCGTTAGAACTCGAGGAATTAATCAAATCCTATCTGCTCTCCAGAAGAATTGGTCAGAGAATTTGTCTCAGCCAAACACCAACATCTTTAGCAGATGAACCTTGATATACAAGCCTGGGCCAGTGACAAAGTACCTTTATCTGAACGCTTTGATAAGGGTGTGAGTTTTACAGTACCCGTATCTAGACGTTCACATGAAGGAGCGAAATATAAGGTACTCGTTTCGAAATGAAATATTTTGATGAAGATCGGAGAAGTAAGGTTCCTGTACCTTACCCTGTGAAAAATGTGAGTGTTATGTTATATTATAGTCTCATAAACTTTTTAAAAATATCTTGTTAGACATACCGAGTAATCCTTTTTCATAGCGTCAGTCTGTGCAATCGTGGTGAGGTTACTTGGAGGTGCTCATCTCTTCTCTCCAATAAAGAAAGCTGGCTATACTGGGTTACATAGTACCAGTAGCAATGAATGATCTCTGACGTGACTTGAAAAAACTCCTCCACCGCCAATCTCCGACCTGAATCAAGTGGGTTTGAATTAGGAGCTTTTCTTTTCCTAAACTGGTTTACCTACCGAGAAGGTTGGAAAGCCCAGCTTGCCATACAGGGAGAGACAAGCATACCCTCTTAAAATCAGCGGAAGATTAGGATTCATCCCTTTTCAAAGGGCATAAGCATGAAGTAGAAATCAACCAGGCGCATCCTGGTCATTTTTTACGAAGATAACCGTTTCGTCCGATACAACAATTCAAACATGAGTGTACCCGTAAATTAATAGGCATATCATCATTTATAATGGAGTTGCCCGTGGTGTAATTGTTATCGTCGTAGGAAGTGGACACGGCAACACGAGTTCAAATCCTGGACGAGACTGATTGCATTTCACATAACGCTAATACCCTTGGGAAAGGTATGAATACAATAATTCTCCCTCCAGCTATGGGTAAATAGTAGGGCAAACTGGGTTCTTCAGCCTTGGTGAGGCAACTAGTCTAGGAAAAGGAAAACTCTGAATTAAAACCTGCTAAACTCCGCTTAAAAATTGACCCTGTGTCATATCCTGCCTGAGTGGAGGGGTTGGTAAATATGATATCATCATTTATAAGCCAGTCATTGATTTTCGCCTTTCATTGTTATGTGTCTTGAGTATAAGTCGATCCTTGGTGTTTTCTTTTAGGGAAAAGAGTCATTGATTTACGGTATGACTCTTCCGAATTATTGTTCTATCTTCTCGTCTATTGACCTTTCTGATTAACCGTTGTTACACTGAGTAATTAACCTTCACAATATTTATCCAGTTTTGAGGCGTTATTTGGCGGCGCCCATTTCCTCATAAGTTATCATGGCTAACGCAAAGGTCACAAGGCGTCAGTGTTAAGGCGCATATAGCATAATTTAGGAAACTTACTTTAAAGCTTATTTTACATTGTTTGGATTACTATACTCAGAAAATTATACCTTACGAGGAATGTGATGGAAAGTTCTTGGCCTGACCAAGAAGAGAATTGCCTCGAGCTATTAGACATGCATGTTATTCCATTGCTTTGCCTGCAGTTGGGCATATTTGATTCATCGTTTCTGAAATGAATGTATTGAAAAAAAAACTCCATCTTAGTCGACTCGAGAACTTTTCAGTACCCTTTTCTTTATACTGCTGTCTCGGTCAAATTTTTTCAGGAAGAGATTCTATGAAAAAATGGTTTATACTATATAGTTACAATAATATGTAAAATGGAAATTAGAACAAAATTGCGAAGAATTTTAAGTATATAAAGAGGTTAAAAATCCTTTCCTTAAATGAACGATTCCATGATTAAAGGTTGACCTATATATATTTTCTGAAGAAAAAAACAAAAAAAAAAATGTCTGACTTTCATTTATTTGTTAATGGATATTAAAAACATGAATAGGTTCTAAGATATATTTCAGGGGGAGTTCCTGTATCTTAGTGTCTAACTTGCTGGACCGAGACATTGTAGATGGAGAGTTCGAAATCCACTAGATCTATAACATTCATTTTCAGACCAATACTCTTAGGAAAGAGTTAGACCATCTCATACCTTCAGCAATGGATTAAATAGTACCGTTACTATTCTTTTACAGCGATAGCATTAAATAACCCACCGAGTTGATATATGATTAAACAAGGAAACGAAATCAAACGTAAGATGTGGTTCTCATTGAAAAATATTTGGTGAATTTTGATTTCAAATAAACTGGTTAATTTTCCAAAATACAATGTGAATAATTTGTTGCCTTAAGAGTAAATAGTGCATATACATGTTTCTGTGAAATTTTAAAGATCTAGTTTTAAGGATTGCCCAGTCGGCTGGAGCTGTAGAATACACCGAATGTAGCTCTGCAGAGGGGTAAGACCCCGCCTCCAATGTGTGTCCTGGATATGACACTAAAGAATCTGATAGTGTGGTTCCAGTGATGCTGGAGCTTTGGGGAATGCTTTGGAGAATGCGGAGCAATTGCCATTGCTCCCAGGTTCACTCTGGCCCAGAATAGTTGCCCCTGATAGGGCCCTATCTATGGGTTAAAAAGAACTAACAGCTTACTTATGCTAAACTAATTTTTTTGAATTAGAATTGCTTGAATAAAAAGAATAGCTTGAAAAAGAAATGTTTTTGACAATTAAACTGTGTACTTACATTTAATCTGTGTGCTTATACTAAATTGAACTGTTTGAAATGGAACTGATTTTGTCATTGAAACTGAACTTACAGTAAACTGATTTGTTTAATATAGAACTGTTTTGATATCTAATTATGTGTAAACAAAATCTGTACTTATACTAAACTGTATTTGCTGAACTAGAACTGTTTGAATAAACTGAATAGCTTGAAAAAGAAAGGATTTTGACAATTAAACTGTGTACTCATGCTAAAGTGAATTATTTGAAATAGAACCGACTAATTGCATAAAAGTGGATTTAACGTTAAATAACCAACAAAGGTTGAAATGTCATGAAATCCAAACAACCAACCAAAATGATTTTAAGGCAAAATTTTGCATCGACTATGAGTAATGATACTACTGAAACTATAATACCATGATTAATAATAATTTACTAAGGATGATGATTTTCTAACTATAAATCAAGGGTGGATCTATTCACGAGTTAGACATGATAATAATAGCCACATTTTGACACATGATAGGCATCTTAACAAGCAAAATTACTACTCAAATATCCTATTTGCTTGATAATTGAATTCGCAGATGATATAGTTGTAAGGAATCTATACATCGTTGGATTATAGTGAAATACGCTTCTCGGACACTTAAACCTTTCGTTGGGTTTTCATAGCAACAGCCCAGGGACAAGCATGACGAGATAAATTTCTGGTTTTATTTCAGCATACCTTCGCTTAGACTTTTCTGTCAAAGGATACATTCAACTCAGCAGAGGTTTTGGAGATAAAGATTCCTTCAACAGTTTGGATCTTGAAGTTAACTTTTCCTAGTTCGATAGAAGAAGATTCAGTCTAATGATAAAGCCGAGGTGAGGTTAGAAACATATACAAGTATATACAGTGGTGTAATAGTTATCGTCGTACGAAATGGACACGGCGACACGAGTTCAAATCCTGGACGAGACTGACTGTATTTCACATTGCACTAATACCCTTGGGAAAGGTATGAATCCAATTATTCTCCCTCCAGCTATGAGTAAAATAGTAGGGCAGACTAGATTCTTCAGCCTTGGTGAGGCAACTAGTCTAGGAGAAGGAAAACTCAGAATTCAAACCTGTTAAACTCCGCTTAAAAATTGACCTGTGTCATATCCTGCCCGAGCGGAGGGGTTGGTAAATATGTATACAAATATATACAATATCAGTTTGACAACTTTAATACAACCAAAACAAAAAATACTTGCTCTGGAAACCAAAAAGGCTTGTTCAAGACATAATACCATGATTAAAAGGAGTTATAATATTACATGTGAAAATAAATGTATATAGATTATTTCCCCGCAAACTTTGATTGCTATAAAACATAAGATAGGTAACTTTTGACTTTATTTGCTTCCATATATAATCATTGTTGTGTTAACTTAAAATTAAAAAAAGAACTCCAACTTTTGAAGAAACTAGGTACTTTTTGGAACATGTTCATGATTTGCTTCCACGACTGCATGAAAATAAGGAATGACTGAAACATATGATCAAGTTACACTTAAAGCAGTGGCAGCCGCCATATCACTGAGATTAAGATACCATGAGATTTTTCTCTACTTAAATGAGTAACTGTTTTATATCAGCAGGTAATGTAAGCAAAAACTTGAATCTTATGTTCCAAACCCAAAAAAATCTCAGTAAATAACAAGAAAGGTCGAAAAAGTAATTAGTATATCAGTTAAAGATAAATCGATATTATGTTCTGGGTGGCAGGTGGATTTTTAGAAAATTAATTATAAAAAGAAAAAGAAATGCTGAAAACTTGTTCAATTAGTAGGAATCTAAGTTATGTCAACAGACCATAAATTTATCAAAGCACTTCTTATTCCAAAAATAAAACACAGAAAAATACCAATGTTTTAGAGGATTTATAAGTGTGTAAATGTCGCTGATAATTTAATATTAATGGCTTCTTCAAAGCTGCTGTTAGTACAAGAAATGTACACAAAATATAGTCGTTTAAAACTGGATTTTCTTGTGATTTAAAAAAATCTTTAGGAAAAAGTTATCTCCCCAAAGAAATTGTTGCTGCTATAATGATCATATTTACCAACCCCTCCACTCGGGTAGGATATGACACAAGGTCAATTTTTAAGCGGAGTTTAACAGGTTTGAATTCAGAATTTTCCTTCTCCTAGACTTGTTGCCCACCAAGGCTGAAGAACCTAGTCTGTCGTACAACTTACCCATAGCTGGAAGGAGAATAATTGGATTCATACTTTTCCCAAGGGTATTAGTGCTATGTGAAATGCAATCAGCCTCGTCCAGGTTTTGAACTCGTGTCGCCGTGCTCAATTCGTACGACGATAACCATTACACCATGCTGCTATAATGATGCTTAAAAAAACACGAAAGCAATCGTATGCTAACTCAATGGCGATAGCAACTTCTTCCACAATGACGCTGGTGTTTTGCAAGATCATGCATTTGCATCTTATCTGTTTATAATCTGCCTAGATGACGTACTTTGGACGTCAATACATCAAATTAAAAAACCCGTTTCACAAACTGTTGGGTATCACCTACCTTTTCCGCATAATGAGCTAGGCCATCTACCATATATGGCAGTAGCTCTTATACCAGAGCGGAGTCCAGTCCAGATCAGTCTGAGACCAGACCAGTCTACGAGACTGAAGAGCCGCTTCCTATTGTTGAAGTATATCCTTACTCTATCACTCATCCTATGTTCTTATTACTAACAGCCTCTCTCTTGTAAATACTTGTTCCTGTAAATATAACTCTTTTTCCTCGCATCTCATGGTTTGTCTTTTTACAACTACTACCTGTGTTCATTAACCAGAACACAACCCAAACATACAAGAGAAAGGCAGGAGTAGATAACATCTCGCGAAAACTATGTAAGACGCAGAGTACGCAGATGATCTAGCGCTTCACGCAAATACTCTTTCTCGTGCCGAATCCTAACTGCATAACGTGGAGCCAGCAGCAGGAAGTAGTAGCCTCTACATAAACTCAAAGAAAATAGAGTTCATGTGTTTTCAACGAGAAGGAACCATTTCCACTTTTAATGGCATGCCTCTGAAATTAACAAACCAGTTCACATACCTCGGCAGAAATATCTCATCTACTGATAGCTATGTTAGCATATGCTTAGTGCAAGCATGGATTACTGTTCACAGGTTATCGATTTAAATCTTTAGGAGGTGCCCGTGGTGTAATGGTTATCGTCGTTGGGAATGGACGTTGGGAGCGGAGGGGTTGGTAAATATGGTTATCGATTTAAATCTGACCACCTCTGATAAAACAAAACGGGAATTAATACAAGTTGTGTCTGCGTCAGTATATGGATGGACCAAATAAACGCTACCAAAACGAATGGAGAAAAAGCTAGATAGGAATTACACAAGAATGGTTCGTACTGTTTTAAAAAAAAAATCCTCCTCCGAAAACAGCCGCTGTACGGACACTTACATCCTATCTCAAAAGCATTCCTAGTTAGACATGCAGGGCACTGTTGGAGAAGTGAAGATGAACTTATAAGCGACGTTCTTAAATGGACTCGTACACATGGACATGCCAGTATAAGACAACCGGCAAGGTATATACATAATGTAGCTCTGTGCGGACACTGGATACAGTCTAGAAGACTGATTAGTGCGATGGATAATAGAGACAGACACAGAGAGAGAGAGAGAGAGAGAGAGAGAGAGAGAGAGCGATAGAGAGTTGTGCGACTCCATGCTGTCAGCGCAACTTGCTGATGACGATGTTGTTGAATATGGTTAAAGAAAAAGGTTGATTCTATCTCACCTAAAGAGGAAAAAGTAAGTATTCATCTTAGTATTAGACGTTTGGTATCGTTTTTAATAAGTACATCTTATAAGTTTGTTTTTAATAAAAGCGTGAGTTATGAACCAATGGTACTAAGTTCTTATCGATTCTAGCACAATATCATTGATTGGTAGGTCGTTTGGGTTTTATGGCATATCAACATTCGTAGGTTATTTAACACCAAATCCATTTTTATACAAATAATCAATTCTATTTCAAACAACTCAGTTTAGCATGAGTACACAGTTTAATTGTTAAAAACATTTCTATTTCAAGCTATTTAATTTAGTCAAACAGTTCTAATTCAAACAATACAGTTTAGCATAAGTACGCATTTTAGTTCTATTTGACCCATAGATATGACCCTATCAGTTGCTACCACTCCGGGTTAGAATGAAGCTGGGAGCGATAGCAATGAAGACGTACCCTACATTCCCCAAAGCTCCAGCATTACTGGAATTTGACCATCAGATTGTTTTGTGCCATATCCTGGACACTCATTTGGGGATCTTACCTTTCTGCAGATATGCAGTCGGTGTATTCTACAGGCCCAGCCGATTGGGCAAACAATATTATTGAAGAAAAATGGATATTATTAGGAATTATTTAATAGCAAACCCAACAGTATTGAAATCATGTAACCAAAAGTAAAACTGAATAGATATATGCAAGATATATTTTGACAGGTTGTCGATATGGGGAAATATGATCTCCGATAAAATAAAACGGGATTACATCAACGATGTAGATATGTCAGTAGAACTGTATGGATGCACCACTTGGCCGAAACATAGAGAAAAAGGCAAAACTCAGTCTAGCATAAGTATAATGGTTTATTTCTACATCAAAGTGTTACGAACTATTCTGAACAATTCCTGGAAACATCACACCACAGAACATTAGGAATACGGCTATTAACCTTTCATCAGACAAACTCTCCAAGTAAGACGAATAAGACATGCAAGGCAACGCTGGTGAAGTTAGCACTAATCCAATAGCGACGTTCTCATACACATGGATGTGCCTGTGTTAGCCGACCAGCATGGACCTTCACCCATTAGCTCTGAGCTGACACTTGATGCCATCTAGTGGACCTGCCGGGAGCAACAGCTGATAGGGACTGATAGTGAGTAATAATCAAGGGACTATCAGCACGACTTGATGATGATATGTTTGTTACAGAATTTCAATGCGTTCGTGTTTGGTAATAAATAATAGCTAACTGGATCTGATCAACTTAGAGCATATTTTTATAAGAATTATAAAAATTCTGATAATTTTGGTTGAGGAGGAAATTAAGTTTTTAAATTGTTAGAATTTCATTTATTCATAGTGATTGAGTACACTGAAAATTAAACCAATTACTAAAAACTTTAAAATGTTTGGTCTCTTCAAAACTAATATGCTAAAATCATTCACTGGTGTTTCATTAGAAACCTCAGTATATTTGGTGACCGTAGATTAAACAGTTATGTGAAGAGACTGTAACACAAACAACAGAATTCTTAAGGACAACAGAGACGCAGACACCCAACTGTGATACAACTCCTTGTTCAGTAGTAAGTACCGTAAATCATAGCGTATACGTCGACCTTTTTTGGCTGAAAAATTTCTATGAAACTAGTGTTCTACTTATATACAGAAGGGCTGATATCCAAATGTTTACGATAGAGTGTTGAACCAGTGCTAAAGGTTAGGATTTTAACTCTGCCGTATCAGTCGACTCCTTGTTTTTTTTTTTAAGATTGTTTCACACTTAGAAGGTCGACTTATACACCGCGATTGACAGCAAGTATTTTAATTTTTTGTGGGGGTCAATATTATACAATAAAAGCGGATATCATTAGGAATTATTTATTACATAACTTTTAAGGGATGGAGCAACTAATGTAATGCCTCCTGATTGACTGATTTTATCGGGATGACGACTTGTCTGGCGTTATTTAAGGTCTAGGAAATTGTTCAAATCGTTTATATATTCATTTTCTGCGTAACCTATTTAAAGTGTTTTTACAGCCGGCTACATGATCTCAAGTATTCCTATCAAACACAAATAAATTTTCAAACAGATCAATTCGACCCATTGATCCTATATCAGAACTAGTAAGTAGTTGGAAACCGTAGTCGAGGGCGACTAGAAAACTCCCTTTTCAATAGCTACTACCCTTGATACGTTCCTTATATTGCTGAGTGTTAAGCAAGGAGCTATCAAGTACCATTTTTAAAGTCTTTGGTATGACGCAACCTGGGATTGAACCTACGTCTCCAGGACCATTGGCGAATACTCTACCCAATAGACCAATGAGCCTATCAGAACTATCACTCCAATACTTAGTTGACCTTGATGTTATCGTGATGAAGTGGCCTCACTATCAGATGCAATTTAGTGTCATGCCCAGGACATCCTCTTTGAGGTTAAGTGGAGTCTTACCTCTCTGCAGAGGATAGGGCCGGCGTATTCTAAGCCTCGCCAACATAGCTGACCCCTGTGTTTGAATTCTTTTTTTTTTTTTTTTCATCTTGACCAATTGTCTCGTTGGTTATTTAATGCTAAAGTTACCATTGTAGAAGACAAGTAGTGGTAATATCTGACTCATAGCTAAGATGATAAAGGGGTTCATATCTTTCCCAAGAGTATTAGTCCAAAAATGATTTGGTTAGAGTTTCTTTGTTTAACGGCATATCAAGCGTTGTTAGTTATCTAATGCCAAATCCATTCTTGTAGAAAGCCAGTAATAGTAATATTTGATCTATAGCTGGTATGATAAAGAGGTTCATAATTTTCCCATAAGTATTAGTCCGAAAGTGGTTTAGCTTCGGTTTCTTTTTTTAATGGCATATCAACCGTTGTGGGTTATATAATGCTAAAACTATTCTTGTTGAAAACCAGTAGTGGTAATATTTAAACTATAGCAGGTATGATAAAAGGGTTCATGATTTTCCCAAGGGTATTTGTTCGAAAGGGAACGTAATGGCACAGCTAGAATTCGAAATCACTTACTTCGATTCCGCAGTTCATTACTTTAACCATTACGCCACGGAGACTCCCCACTCCCAATGTCAGTGGCGTGAAGAAAATTACAAACAGCCTTGCCCAATATTATAACTGAGTTTGGGGATTCATTTTCTGTTACGATAACTGCCACACAGCTCGTTTTTCCAGTGTGAACAGATACAGACAAAAAAAAGATATGCTATGAATCGAGGAAGTATAAGATTTTTTTATACGTTGATCGCACTATTTCAAGAGAATCTAAGTGTACTGCACCAATATCGCACCTTAAAACAAATGCCATTGCACTTGTTTAACTGGTTTGTTCGGGAAACAGTGCTAAGAACAAGTAACTCAATTTTGTTACATCATGAAATGCTGAAAAAAAAAAAACGATTCGGTTGGTTTGGTTGGTTGGTTTCCCTACATCAAGTCATTTCTTGTGTTAATTCATGCCAAAATCAGTTTAACATTTATGGAATTCATTTATATACAGTACAGAAATATATCTTTGCAATATTTTCTATGAACAGAAAGAATACTTTATACTTTATCACGGGAGACATGTGGCGTTTCGTTCATCGTCTTACCAAATGGACTCGACGATGCAAGATCAAATTCTGTACAAAGCTATTGGCGGTTCACTTGGCGCGAATGATCTTGGGAAAAGCATGAATTTATGGGGTTTCAGGTAATTTAGTTGTTTGCTATTTGACTTCGGTTTTGTTTCTCTGTTTTACCCTAAGTTATTTTGCTGGTTACTCTTCTCGGTTTATGATGGCTGCAAAGGAATTATATGGAAAGAAGACAGGAAAAGAAATGAGGAAGCCCAGATATCTGTTATATTTTGACTTTTTTCTGGGTTCAACAACCATTGATGAAATTATTCCTGAATCCAAATGAAATGGTTGCGTCTAGCAGACAAGGTGTTAGTCGTTCCCGGGCAATATTTGGTGTTAAAGGCGTTAAAAATGAGTTAGACGCTTTTGGTGAGATATGTCTAAATCCGGCGTTTTTAGTTCGTAGTTCGATTGGTGCATTTCGTATTTTTTCTATTTTAGCAGTTGTTAACCGATACGGCTTCTACCTGGGAAAGATTGACCAACATGCTGCATAAAAACGGTCACGTGACCTTCCACTAACAACAAGGGAGATTCGAGGCGTTTACTCCTCACCGTCCGCGGCTGAAAAGAGAGTCGGTTTCTTACTTTTGCCGAGATGGTTTCTTTTTTTACGCATGCGTAACCCCTTTTCCGGTGTGGGGCTTCTGGATGTTTCTGCGTCTTTTTATATTTATTTTTGATTTTAGTTTAACTTTATTTTTTTATCCACTACAAATCTTTCTTCCGTATGAGTCGTATCCTATTCATTGTAAATAAATGCATCTTCACTGTATTGTTATATAACTATAAACGATCTTTCTTCTGATTTACTTATATATTTCATTACCTGGATACATCCACTCACCAATAAAACAAATAAGCAATTAAATCAAAACACTTGGCAAAAATATCCAACAAGCATATATTTCAGTTGGAAAAAGATAAGATTAACCAGATGTTGTCGGAACGGTCGCTTATAACAAAAGGATTAAAACACATCGTTGCGCAGTTAGGCTCTGAGCATGTATCCATTTGAAATGTAAATCTAAACACGAAAAAAAACGTTTTTCAGCCAAATATTAACCTTGCTTCAAAAAACTTCTGCAGCCTATTTTCTCCTCTGCAGACCTATCAAAATGCGGCCTGGGACTCGTATGATATTTCTCATTACACTTCAGGCTTAAGTAGAGACGACCACCGGTTAATCAACGAGCCTACCAACCTACAATGCACTGGATCTACAAGGACAAGGTCACTCTGGTCACACATAACGGGCCCAGAACGAACTCCCACCCAATCACCTCCGGACCCCGACCAAGGAGGGTCAAGGACCGCCATTCCTTCTTGAGAACATCTATTCAACACCACTCAACGTCTGTTTTATAATAAAGAAAAAATTAACTGTAAAATGTCGACTGTAATATTTTTCTTGTCAATATATGTTTGTCTTGAATAGTTTCAAAGTTTTCAGAACCTAGCCATTAAAGCAGTTCAAATCATTTAAACATTATTTTAAACAGTTCTATTTGAATCAAAGAATGGAATTTCCAGCTACTAGACTGCTAGTAATATCAAAGACTCAAAAATGGTATTTGATTCCGCCTTGCTTAACACTCAGCATTATAAGGTAAGGATTAAAGGTAAAGTGGAACAATCCCAGGAAAGAAGTAGTGGCCTCACCTTCACCTTGGTATTGTAGCTATTGAAAAGGGATCCTTCTGGTCGTCATCGACTACAGTCATCGACTTTACTTATGAAGTGTGTACCTGTTTAGGCCGCTTAGTTTAGTTTTATGTCATATTAATCCTTGTAGGTTATTTAATGTCAAATCCTATTTATGTATATATATTAAATACATTATTTGCGAATGAATAGTTTGTGTACATAACATTTTTAAACAAGCCAAACTTCATTTATTTGTACTCACTTTAATGGCTTCAACTATTGTTATGTAACACTTAAAATTTACATTAACATCAGACATTAGTTTTCACGCAGTTAGATGGGGATAAATATAGGATTTCTTAGTGGATAGTTTGTGGGTAATCTTCTTTTCAAATAAGTTAGAGGTAATTTGTATTTTCCTCCGGTATTGCTATTTTTTGCACACAGTTGATTAGTTTCAAGTATTGTTATCAAACACTGATAATTCTATTTGATATTAATCATTTGTTTCAACATAGTGAGTTGGTTTCAAGTATTGCACGCACTAATAGATTTATTAGCATGCAGTTAAATGGTTCCAAGCATTGCACACATTAATAGATTTATTAGCATGCAGTTAAATGGTTCCAGGTATTGCACACATTAATAGATTTATTAGCATGCAGTTAAATGGTTCCAAGTATT
Organism: Sepioteuthis lessoniana; assembly: GCA_963585895.1. Taxonomy (NCBI): domain Eukaryota; kingdom Metazoa; phylum Mollusca; class Cephalopoda; order Myopsida; family Loliginidae; genus Sepioteuthis; species Sepioteuthis lessoniana. The sequence continues at coordinate 43,494,757 of OY757912.1, read as the reverse complement.
GCACGTACTAATAGATTTATTAGCATGCAGTTAAATGGTTCCAAGCATTGCACGCACTAATAGATTTATTAGCATGCAGTTAAATGGTTCCGAGTATTGCACGCACTAATAGATTTATTAGCATGTAATTAAATGGTTCCAAGCATTGCACGCACTAATAGATTTATTAGCATGCAGTTAAATGGTTCCAAGTATTGCACGCACTAATAGATTTATTAGCATGCAGTTAAATGGTTCCAAGCATTGCACGCACTAATAGATTTATTAGCATGTAGTTAAATGGTTCCGAGTATTGCAACGTAATACGATAAATTCAATTTTTTACACACAGTTAATTGGTTTTAATTATACCTATATAACAAGAATAACGCAATGGACAATCACTATTTTTGATTTTACACAAATAGCTTCTACTTTAGCCCTCTATCACTAATAGTTTTTATTTGCACACAGTTGAATACTTTCTAGTATCACTATGTAACATTAAAAATTTAATTTAACATCATCCTTTTCCTTGCGCTAAGTTAAATGTAGAAACAGTTCTATTTAATCCAGAGACTGGATTCTAACTGGTGCTACCACTGCGGGTCCCAGTGGACCTGGGCATAATGGCAATGAAAAGGAACTCCCCAGACCTCCAGGACTGGAGCCTCACTATGAGATGGTATAGTGATATATCCAGGACACTCATTGAAGAATGGGCTTTATCCTTCTACATAGTCGGCGCTTTATACAGCCCTAGCTGACTGAAATGTCTATCTGGTTAAAATGATTGTGAATATAGTTTTTTATCATATATAATGGAAGACCATAATTGTTAAAGAGTCTTCATCGTAAAATAATCCAACAATATTGAAATCCCGTAAAACCAACTGAACTTAATCAAAAGCGTTTTTTTATGCTCAGAAAATATTTACTTTACCTTTTACTTTTCTATAATACGGGATAGTTAAGACCCGGTCGTATTTTGAGTATCCTACCCTTCGTCCTCCTCAAAATATTTAAAATAGATTAAGACTTTAAGACCATACTGGCGAAACTGATTTTAGCGAAAGATAATCAAACAAGGATCAACATGCTGTAAACCTAATCAAACAGCAAACTCCAAAACAGAATAGGCTATTTTTTTGAAAATCGAACTCATCGAAAATGCTTTTTTAGAAAATTTCCCTTATTGAATAACCCTCAAACATACACACACACACACACACACACACACACACACACACAGATATATATATATATATATCATCAACAAGTCACGCTTCTTGGACGGATATCCCTGAATCTCTCTCTTTCTCTCTCTTTCACCCATCGCGCCCGACAGATCTTCCAAACTGAATCCAGTGTTCGCACAGAGCAGTTGTTGGTAAGTTCTTGCTGGTCGACCAACACTGATGCATCCATACAAAGGGGTACATCGGACAATATCGCTGATGAGTTCGTTGTTGCTTTTCCAGCAGAGTTCCGCATGTGTTCTTCGTCTGCTTTGGATGTTTATTTTAGAGATAGGAGGTATGTGGCTGTACAGCTGTTGTTTAGTGGTTGTGTTGCTTCCAAATTACATGATATATGTAATAAAATGACCTAGTTATTTGAGGTATCACTGAGTAGTGGGAATCATTAGGAATGGAATCTCGTACTTAAGACAGATTTAAGATTGAAAAAAGAAACAAACAAGGTATTATTGTAAATCACCTGACATGTAATCATGCACAGTAGAATGTGTATAGTTTTCTATCAATGGAAAATCTCTAGGAATATGTAAAGGAAAAGATGTCTTAACTAAGAACTAATAAAAATCATTGTGCACTCAAAAGTTGTTTAGTGTTCATTCTTGACGGTAAAAGATGACTCCATGTTTGTTCCTCGCGCAGAAACGGAGCGCAGTCCGCCACAAAAGAAAGGAGATGAGAGTCAGAATGATCATTGCCATTGTCCTAAGAGACTTGAGAATCCAACAAAAAGACTTGTCTCTTTTAAAATCTAATATCAGAAATAAGGCAATGATGAAAATGCCGTTAAAAAAAAACAAAACAAAAAAAACACTGTTTTTTTATGAATTTACCTAACTCCTTCATCACCACCACCACCAGGTCACCCACCTGTTGGCTTGGGTTGTAGAATGTGCCAAATAATCCTCAGCAGAGGGGTAAGCCCCACTTCCCCAAAGGGGTCACAAAGAGGTGGCGACCTGTAATGCTTGAGAACAGTATCCTGGTGACGAAGCAGTTGAGGATCACTGAAGTGGTCACGTTACTTGCAGCATTCCACATTGGACCCCTACTAGATAGGCGGTCAAGGAGGCCTGATCTGATCAGACGGCTGATCATGTCAAGCCCTAGTACCTGTGTGATTGTTCTAACTGTATTCTTCAAATTGATTCTGCGGCAAACAAACACCCAACACTTTATTTTAAAGATATTAGAAGGTGATATTAGACGGAACCCCTCTTAAACTAGTAGACAAATTCACTTACCTAGGAAGCAACGTCTCATCAACCGAAAAGGACATCGACACGAGGTTAACGAAAGCATGGACAGATATCAATAGGCTATCGATTATGTGGAAATCAGACCTAACCGATAAAATGAAACGCAGTTTCTTCCAGGCAGCGGTCACATCGATACTGCTATATGGATGCACTACATGGACTCTAACAAAACGGCTGGAGAAGAAGCTAGACGGCAATCACACAAGATTGCAGCGAGCAATCTTGAACAAGTCCTGGCGGCAACACCCCCACAAGACACCAACTGTACGGCCACCTTCCTCCTATCACGAAAACTATTCAAGTTAGACCAACCAGACATGCAGGACACTGCTGGAGAAGCAGGGACGAACTCATAAGTGATGTACTCTTATGGACCCCCACACATGGCCGTGCAAAAGCAGGACGACCAGCACGAACATACATTCAGCAACTATGTGAGGATACGGGATGTTGTCCAGAAGACCTGCCTGAGGCGATGAACGATAGGGAAAAGTGGCGAAAGAGGGTCAGGGATATCCTTGCTACCAGCACGACATGATGATGATGATGATGATGAGAAGGTGGGTACTGAGGTTTATTTGCGCTGGGATAGCTATACTTGTGACTATTTAAACTCTGTGTAAACAAATGATAGATACTAAATAGAATTATTACAGGTCAAATGCAATACTTGAATAATTAAAATGAATGCAAAGAAGTGAACTTTAACTCGTTTAAAAATAATGTTACCAACAAACTAATCGCAAATAAATCATATAGAAACCCTTTTACTGTTAGCAAATAAATGAGATCCAAATCATTTAAGGATAAATCCACCAACAAACCTACAAATCATACTTATGCATTAATACGATTTGGCATTGAATAAACATTGAGAGTTGATATGCCATAAAACCAAATAACGATACCAAACTAAAGCCAAACCAAGCAAGTCAGTTTTTGGATGGGTTTGTATCTCTAAAAATGTTTGTCTTTCAAAATCTAAATAACACAGTCTATCTACAACTTACCCACAGCTGGTAGGATATTCAAAAGGTCATCTGTGATGTTCATGAAGTATTTGATATTTATGAGCCATATCAATCATTATAGGTTATTTAATGTCATCTCTTCTTTATATATATATATATATATATATATATATATATATAGCTACGGGGAGATACTGTCTAGCCACACTGATGAGTTCTGATAGAACGAAACAGATCTGTCTGTGGATGACTATAGAGATATATACTCCCCTACCCCCGTAGGGTCGAGTTCTCGAGCGAAGAAGTAATTGTGTTGCCTTTAGCGCCTTTGCAAGTCTCTTCGTATTTGAATTGAGATCTCGGCGGCCGTTGAACGGATGTATGTAAATAATAGTAATTGTGATTCATAACCGTTTAAAATGTACTTCGTGGCTAATATCTCCTCGTAGCTGAATAGTTAGAAGCTTTGGCTTGGCGTTGAGTCAACCGGGTTTCGATCCCAGCTACGGGGAGATACTGTCTAGCCACACTGGTGAGTTCTGATAGAACGAAACAGATGTGTCTGTGGATGACTATAGATATATATTAAATATATGATTTGCAGACATATTTCGTTGATATCATTCTAAACAGGCCTAAGCTTATATTTTTTGGCACACAGTTAAATTGTTTCAAGTATTGCTATGTTACAGTCGCAATTTAACATCAATCATTCGTTTGCACACAATTAACTGGAGGTACATATGATCTGCAAGTGTTATAGTTTGTAGATGATTTCATTTTTGAATTAGTTAAAACTAATTTGGTTGCATACTAGTATTGCTATATTTCTTTACTGTTAAATGGTTTCAATTATTGCTATCTAATAAAAATAATTCTATTCAATTTCAGTATTGTTTGCAGACCGTGAAGTGGTTACATGTTCTGCTATTTTACACAAATTATTGATTTCAAGTATATTTATTCATTTACATACAGTTAATGATTCCGAATTTTGCTATGTAATACCAATAACTAAATTTAGGCACACAGAGTTTCAATTATTGCTATTTGACATTAGTAATTCTACTCAACATTACTCATTTGTTTGCAAACAGTTAAATGGTTCCAAGTATTGCTATGGATCAATTATATCTGTCAATTAAACACCAGCCGTTTTTTACTCACAGTTAAACGTAAACAGTTCTATTTCTAACAATTCAATGTAGCCTTAGTCATTTGTTTTGGCCCTGTTTAAATGACGAACAGTTCTGTTAGACCAATAGATAGGACCCTATTTGTCTCTGTCTCCCACCAGAGAAGAGTTGACACAAGTTCAAATGACCTGAAGGTCGGATTATAGTGGGCGTAAAAAAGAGGGGAAGGACGGACCTGAGCTGAGGCTCGAGCCCAGCTGGTCTAAGCTGGTCATCAGCTCACCGTGAGCCGATGAGCCTAGCTGGACATAGAGCCAAACATGAGTCCGGGCACGGATGCCATATTATAGCTTAAACTGGATAGGCGGTCCAGAGCTATACATAGGTGTCACTAATGCAGCTCGCCCACCAAAAGGTGGCCCAGCCGAGGCCGAGGGTCTTCCGGTATCGAGTCTACCTTGAATGGACAATTCCCCATCCGACACGAAGCCGGGGTCGGGGCAAAGCCAACAGCAAATTAATACAGTTTGCCTTATAGATAGAACCCTATCAGGTGCTACCACACCAGTCAAAGTGGACCTGAGAGAAATAGCACTGAAAGGGTCTCTGCATATTCCCCAAATCCCCAAAGCTGGAGACTCGATTTCAGTTGGTTTAATGTAATAAACAGGACATTCGTTGGAGAGCTGCAGTCAGAGTATTCTACTGCCCAAGCCGATTGGGCTAAGAGTACTTGATGTCAAAATATATTATTATGCTTAACAGACAAGTCACTTTGAAAAATCGATATCACAAATGACGTCTTGATGGAAGGAACTGTTGGTAGAAAACGCCTCTACTAAGATGTCATTGTTATCAGTGAAGGACACCTGGTTTGAATTCAAAGTTCCCTACTCCCAAACTAGCTTCCGTAACACGACTAAACTGTCGAGATTACTTTTATATTTACTAAAATGATTGAACAGTTCAATTTGATCCATAATTGAAACCTTACCACAAGTGTGGGCAAACTGTGGACCTAGGCCATATGCTGTCGGCTGCACTGTTCTTTGTGGCCCACGAAAACCTCTAAAGATAAAAAGTAAACACTTGCACTTAAATCGAGATTAGTTTTTTCTAGAAATTTATGTAATATTCTTTTGATTTCAAAAGATGCAACCCTTTGATGATTCATAACTCAGTGATGCATCCCTCCCACCAAAAAATTTGCTCACCCCAGCCCTAACAGATACTATCACACTGGGCCAGGTCGAAGGTGACTGAGGTGTAATGGTTACCGTCTTAGGAAATGGACACGACAAGCCGAGTTCAAATCCTGGATGAGGCTGTTTGCATTTCACATAACACTAATGGCCTTGGGAAAGGTATGAATCCAATTATTCTCCCTCTAGCTTGGGTTGAATAGTTGAACAGACTGTGTTCTTCAGCTTTGGTTAAGCAACCAGTCAAGGAGAAGGAAAACTTTGAATTCAAACTTAGAATAACTGATTATTTGTCACATCCTACCCGTGTGGAGGGGCTGGGTAAATACATACCACTCAGAGTCAGAGAGAACCTCGGAGTAATGAGAATAAATAGGTAATCCACATTCCCTCCAAAGCTCTAATATGGGAGCCTAAACATCAGATTTATAGTGGTATACTCAGGAAATTAATCATGGTGGTGGCGGGGGTCATACATATCTACCGATGTACAAACGGCGTATTCTACCACCCCAACGGACACCTTATCACTATTTTTGCTTGCAGTCACTTCAAAATAGACTCGAATTGGAAACTGACAACGTTGCATGCCACGTGGAAAAAGTGTGAACCTGGGGCCAATAGGTATAAGTGGGTCAGGTACTATTTAGAGTGAAGATGACAGACAGTAAGCTAGCAAGAGACGGTGAAGGACAGATACTGCCTTAACCAAATCTCCAAATATAAGTTTAAAACTTTCCAGGTTTGAAGCCTAACTATTCCTGAAACTTTAGTTGAAATCGGACCAAAATGGCTGAGCCTTAGTTCTACGAAAAGGTGGGTACGTATTAGTAGAATTATAAAAGAAAAGTACAAAAGAATTCCGTTGAAATTTCTATAGGATCTACTGTACTTCATATTTCTATTTATTACTGAGAAATCGCCGTAAGCTAATATGCCTATAATCCTTGTTTGCTGGCAGATTCGACAAATGCAACCGAATGTATTGGTAATTTCCTGGAAGGATTTCTATTTTTAATATGCGAGAAATAAATTGCTTCTTCCCGAGGGACTACTGGAGAATTAATTGCCGTCAAAGATTTTACTCTTCCCAAAGGGTTTGTGTCCACAAAGGAAAAGTTATATATGTATGCATATATAAATATTTGAATGTATGTATTATATATACAAGGGATGTTCAAAGATACCTAAGCTTTATTCAGGTTTAAGTTTATCGTACACGTCCCATTTTTATGTGGACATCTCCTGCAGAAAAATTAAGACAGAACTCTGAATTGGTTTTCTGGTTTAATAAGATGTGAATGTGTGCAGGCATAGCAGACATTTTTAACTATAAGCCATCCTTCCATCTGGGGCTTAGACAATTTTAAACAACCCACGTATATATACACACACACACACACACACACACACACACACACATATATATATATATATATATATATATATATATATATATAATGTACGTATGTATATGTTTTGTGTTTGCGTGCATGCTTATGTATCAATGCACACCCACACATACATTAACACACACATATATCTACGTTATAAGTACTTTATATGATATATATATATATATATGTGTGTGTGTGTGTGTGTGTGTGTGTGTGTATGTGTTTTTTCATGTGGGTGTATATGTTTATGTGTGTGTGTTTGTGTTTGTCCGTGTGTGTATATGTGTGTGGTAGTATCTTGGCTTAAATATATGTGGACCAATGTTTTGGAAAATTGACAATGGAAACTTACTTACTGCTCCTGTACGTAGTTATCATTGCAGCTATAGAATTAATCCTTTTTGGCATATAGAGATTGATCTCAGAAAAGCTCGAAACAGATTAAAATATATCTGTGTTTGCTACCGAACCTTTGCCGTAACACACACGTACTCTCAAGTATATATATATATATATATATATATATATATATATATATATATGTATATATATATCTTTAAGAAAAAAACAAAGACCGGTTAATTCATGATTATAAATTTATTTCCATACCGTATTTTCAGTTTCTGGTGTGAACCAAAAACATGAAGAAAAAATTAATACAGACCCAATGGATAATTAATTAAATTTGAATTTAAATTTAAACCAGAAAAAACGCGTGGGGTGTAGGGGGTACGAGATTTAGGAGTTACCTCCTCGTTTATTTGAATTTCCGTTTTATTTTAATTTTTCAAATTTCTTCTGTCAGTTATAATTACGGTAATTTTACTTTTTTATTTATTTGTTTAGTTTAGTTTATTTTCATGTTAAGTTCGATAATTAACTTTTAAGAGAAATATTAATGCTTATATCAATTTCGATACCATTTAATTAGCTACCTATTTTTTTAGTGTATATGTTGGATACGTTTTTTTTCCTGGTTTCACTATTTATTTCTATGTTTTTAAATTTTTATAGTTTGAATTTAGTCTTATGTCTACATCTAGCTATCAATTTGCTTCTTTTATTTAATAACTTATCGGGCCACTTATAATTTAAAATATAAATTTTCTCTTCTAGGCATAAATTGCATCTACCGTTAAAACTATTTGGAGTATTTGATTTTCTCAAAATAGACCATTCAATCTCAGGGGTTAAACCTTTGTTTTTTTTTTAAACTAGAAATGTTTTGATAGTGCCGTATGGTTTTTTAGGTGTTCGTAGGAGAAGGTAAATTTTTATATATATATATATATTATAAAGAGAACGTAATACATTATCTAGAAATTAATTTAATTGTACAATGATCTCAGATGGACCAGGTTGCATGTTTTATACTGAAAAAAAACTTCTTTACTCACACTCACATGTATATACACGTATATATATATATATATATGCAAAAATGTTGAGTTGTGAATGATTCAATTATAGAATATATGAGGGGATTCTTATAAATCTCCAGGAGTCTTAATGTTTGGTAACTGATATAAAAATTCATAAATTTATATACTGGTATGAACCTCTTTATTCGCCCAGCATTGGTTAACCCAATAGTACCACTACTGTTCTTCTAGAAGAATAGCTTTGACATTAAATAACCCACGAAGGTTGATATGCCATTAAACAAAGAATCTAAACAAAACTAAACTAAACTAAAAAAAGAATTACCCCTGTTAGTCAGAATGGGTTTAAAATAATAGCGATAAAGGGATACTTCATATCATCCAAAGCTCCAATACCGGAGTTTTATCATCAGATGTACTATCGTGTCATATCCAAACATACGAAGGAGAGGGGCTCTTAACCCTCTGCGGAGATTCAATTGGTGTATTTGACATCGCTCACCGATAGAACGGAAGAGCTTGTTCATAATCTAAAAAAAGAAAACGCAAATCTAAAACGCCAAAAATTGCCTAATGATGTTACTTTAAGTTTTAGTTGTTGTTGACTCCGACCCCCCCCGCAAAAAAAAATCTTGATAGATTGAGAGAGAGAGAGAGAGACAGACAGACAGACAGACAGATAGATAGAAAAAATATCAACAGAGACTGAGAGAGATAGAGACAGAGACTAGAGGAAGTGTGGAAGAGAGACATGAAGTCAAATAGATAGATAGATAGATTGCGAACCAGAGGGTTAATGTTAAACAGATAGAGATAGATAGATAGATAGATAGAGAGAGAGAGAGAGAGAGAGAGAGAGAGAGAGATGCACAGACAGACAGACAATAGAGGAAATGAGATAGAGAGAGTCAAACAAATAAATATATATATATAGAGAGAGAGAGAGAGAGAGATTGCGAACAAGGGAGTTACCGTTAAACAGATAGATAGATAGAGAGAGAGAGAGAGAGAGAGAGAGAGAGAGAGACAATAGAGGAAATGTGATAGAGAGAGTCAAATAAACTGACAGATAGATAGATAGATAGATAGATAGATAGATAGATAGAATTATTTCAGACAACTGTATCAGTGGCACCTCGCGTTGAGTTAGGATTAACAATCTAGATTTGATTAGCACTTAAACTCTACATTTATTATCCAGTGTACAATCTTGTCTAGATGCTACAGTCATCATTTCAACCCTACTAACATGTCAACACTCAGTCGTCTGTGCTTAGAATACGCCGACAGCACCTCCTTTAAAGGAGTAAAACCTCCTTCTCAGTGATGAGGCTCCAGTAATTAATCTTAGATAAAAATACATGAAACCATATAAATGCATTCAACTCATTGGGTGCCCCTTTCATATGGCCTTGTGCCACATCTAAGCAAAAAAGCTTAGTAAATTTCCATATAAATGCATTCAAATTATTTGTATAAAGAATAGATACTTGAACCTACAATGGTATACAAAAGTTATTATAATCATAAGTATTAATAATATTTACTCCTTTAGAGTTTTTCACATCAGCGTTAGCTGATAGTCTTTTTCTGGAGTTTGAGTGACATCAAGTCTCCTCAAGTCTCCAGGACTTTTCTCAGTATTCTGGCCGATCTTAACAATGCTGTAGTTTGGATAGTCTCTACCCGTCCCGTTATTTCCAAGTCCTCAAATTCTTGTACTAATACTTTTGTGACTGTACAAAGAGCACCAATTACAATTGGTATAATCGTCACTTTCCACATTTTTTTCTATTCCCTAGCAAGGTCGAGGTACTTATCCCTCTTTTCGCATTCTTTTAATTTTACTCTGTAGTCCACTGGGACAGCAAAGTCCACAATTCTGCAAGTTCTCATTTTTTCATTGAATATTATAAGGTCTGGTCGTCTAACAGAATTTCATCATCTTCATCATCATGTCGTACCGCTAACATGGATATCCCTGACCCTCTCTCGCCACTTCTCCCTATTATTCATCGCCTCTGGCAGGTCTTCAGGGTCACATCCCGTGTCCTCACATAGCTGCTGTATGTAAGTTCGAGCTGGTCGTCCTGTTTTTGCTTGGCCATATGTGGGGGTCCATAGGAGTACATCACTTATGAGCTCGTCCTTGCTTCTCCAGCAGTGTCCTGCGTGTCTGGTTCGTGATCTGTATCTATCGAAAAATCACAGGGGCGTTTGTGTGTCTTATTTTAAAGGACATATTCATGGTTGCGCATATATTATTTGTTAAAAAGGATTTGATAAAAATACATGAAACCATGTATATGTTTTCAAATTGTTTATATAAAGAATTGATACTTGGAACTAATATGGTGTACAAAAATTATTATGATTACTATCATTAATAATATTTACTCCTTTAGAGTTTTCCACATCAGCGTTAGCTGATGGCCTTTTACTGGAGTTTGAGTGGCAGCAAGTCTCCTCAAGTCTCCAGGACTCTTCTCAGTATTCTGGCCGTTCTCAATAATGTTGTTGTTTGGATGGTCTCCACTCGTCGGCCAACTTCCAAGTCCTCCAGTCCCTTTAATAACCCTTTAGTTATTGTACCAAAATCACCTAGCACAATTGGTATAATTGTCACCTTCATGTTCCATAGGTTTTTTCAATTCTCTCGCAAGTTTGAGGTACTTATCCTTCTTTTCACATTCTTTCAGTTTTATTCTGTGGTCAGCCGTGACAGCAAAGTCGACAATTTTGCAAATTCTCTGGGTTTTTTTTTGTTTTTTTGTTTTTTTGTTGATTATTATTAGGTTTGGTCTTCTGGTCGAGATGAGGTGTTCCGTCTGTATGTTAAAGTCTCATAGTAGTTTATGTGTGTCATTTTCTAGGATAGGTGCTGGATTGTGCATATACCATTTGTTCGTATGGTCAGATTAAAATTTTTGCTCATTCTTATCATTCTGGCCGATCCTAATAATGGTGTAGTTTGGATGGTCTCCACTAGTCCACTTATTTCCAAGTCCTCCAGTCCTGGTACTTTTGATGACTGTACCGAGTGCATCAATTACAATTGATATCACCGTCATATTCCATAGTTTTTCAGTTCTCTTGCAAGGTGTAAATACGTATGTCTCTAGTTACTTTCTTTTGGTCTTACCCTGTGGTCAGACGGAACGGGAAAGTCGAATATTCGGCTGGTTCTCTCCATTTTTAAAATTTTTTTTTATTGACTACCACTAAATTTGGCCGTCTGGGTAAGATTTGGTGATTTGTTTGTATCTCAAAATCCAAGAGAACTTTGTGCGTCTTATTTTCAAAGGAGGATTATCATTATTTACTTAAACCATATAATTACTTGAATCGATTAGAAACTGTATATTTGTGTGCAAATTATTAGTATAAGATAAGGGTATTTGAGACTATATAAATGTATAGAAACAAATAATGTGATCCCGATGTGTTTTTTTTTCTTTGAAGAATATGAGCTTATCTCTGATTGGAGCACAGTTTATTAAGACGTTCAGGGTCTTATATAGTCACAGCATAATATCCATGACATATATGAATGTCATGATCGGATGGATATCCTTTTATAGCTAAAATGGTAACCTGAATGTATTCCAGTGAATGTTGGCTGTTCTTCTTTCTGGTACATAGACCAGGACCAAAGAAATAATTATTCGGATAAACACCATAAAAGATGGAGTAGAGAAGACAAGAAAAAAGTAACATACTGTAAATTTAAAAGCAACCGTACACAAAAAGTACTTGGAAAAGAATGATCGAAATTTTGGAAAACTCGGCTAATACATCAAGCCAAGGACTTGCCTACCAAGCAAGGATGATTTTAGAAAACGGCCGGTGTGACCATTATTATGGTAATTATCACGACCCTCACAGGTCATTGCCCAGTCTGTTGGGGCTGTAGAATACACCGACGCCTTCAACGAGTGTCCCTAATATGACACTAAATACTCTCATGCTGAGGTTCAAATAACGCTGGAAATTTAGGGAAGCGGAGTACCCCTTTATTGCCATCGCTCCGTGGTCCACTCTGGCTCGGAGTGGTAGCACCTTATAAGGGTCCTATCTATGGGTTAAATGCATCTAAACCATGGCTTCTTGAGTTTACTGTTTTTTGCATTTAAGCTGAATACTTATGCTAAAATGAATTGCTGGAAATAGAACTGTTTTCGCGTCTAAACTATTTACTTATGCTAAACTGATTCATCTGAAATAAAACTGTTTTGAAATTTAACTGTTGGCTGGGGCTGTAGAATACACCAATTGCACCCCTGCCGACAGGTAAGACCTCCCAACCAACGAGTGTCCTTGATATGGCACTAAACAATCTGATGGTGAGGTTCCAGTGATGCTGGGACTTTGGGGAATGAGGAGTATCCCTTCATCGTCATTGCTTCCAGGTCCACTCTGGTCCTGAATGGTGGCACCTGATAGGGCCCTATCTATGGGTTAAATATAACTAAACTGCATATTTATGCTAAACTGAATTGCTTGTCTGAGAACTGTTTTACTATACTGAATAGCTTGAAATAAAAATGTTTTGGACAATTAAACTGTGTACTCATGCTGAATTGTTTGAAATAGAACTGATTATTTGTTTAAAAATGGATTTGGCATTAAATTACCCGGAATGGTTGATATGCCATAAAATCCAAACAACCAACCTGCCTCTCAGGTCATCCATTCTTTATGGTCATCACTCTGGAACAGGGGTCAAGACAGAAGCCAATGTCCACACAGAACTGATCCATGTAAGTTTTTACTGGTCAGCCAAAACTGCTGTGTCCACGTAAGGGAGTCCATAGGAGAACGTCGCTTATGATTTTGTCCTAACTTCGCTTATGATTTTGTCCTAACTTCATCGACAATGCTCAATATATCTTATTCATCATACTTAGTTGGTTGGTGAGATGTAAGGTAATTGGCTGCACAGCAGCTCTTTTGTAAGATGGTGCTTCCAGGATTTTTTTTCAAAATGCCAAGCAGCGTCGTTGGATAGTTCGTATATTGCTTTTTGTTAGAGTCCATTAGTGTAATCATACAATAATACTGACACAGCTACAACCGGCAAAAATTCCCGTTTTATTTTACCAAAGAGATCAGATTTCCATTCTGTGGGTAAAATTTCAGTAGCAACCCATGGTTTATCAATCGGTATGGTGACATCGCTCTCTGTAGATGAGATATTGCGACCGAGGTATATGAACTCCTATTGTGGTCAACTAATCTGAAAACCTCGTCATTTAATGAGTAGATAGCAGCATCTTGATTAAAACAGATCAACTCCGTTTTAATGTGTTCACTTAAAGACCAGTGACTTTTGGTGTCTGCTTCTGGTTATGTGTACCATAGCCAGATACGGCCATGTGTGAAATGGACATATAATTTTTATATATATATATATATATATATAACATAGAACATAGGTATCTCGAAACACGAAAAACACTTATGACTTCTCAGTTAAGGTACGAAACTTTTTATTACCTTTGAGTTTAAAGGTTTTTTGACATAAGGAGAGAGAGGCACAATCTTTTTATTCTGGCTTTTTCATCTGCCCCCCCCCGCCATCTTGTGCGACACCTGCCCAAGGCCTCTGCGAGCAAGCAAAAGTCAACCGTTCTCGTCCGGTGTCTAGTCTCAACTCTCTTCTTTTCTCTCCCTCACTACGACACAATATTACACATACCTGTGTTAATGTTGCACCTAAATAACCCATGCACTGAGCCGTTAGGTTCTCAGCCTAACTAAACCCAAAGGCATGAAATGAAATCCCTCGGCCATTATATTACATATGGAGCAGATATTCAGGTTGGGCAAGTGTATTTGCAAAAGTACTTCGTCAACTGCGTAATCAGTTTCAGTAATAGTTACTGCTATATGTCATCTGCTTCTTGCTTCTTTTTTTTTTTTTAGTGTGAAACCATTTTCTATCATTAAATGAATGCTTTCATAATTTTTGTCGACTGTCATCTCCATTATCAAAATTTGATTCCCTCAACCCTTCCAACATTCGTTGTCGATATCAAAAAGTATTTTGAGTTGTAACTGCCCAAAATAATTCATATTATCCATTTGAGTTCATTAAATTTGCGAATAATTTCTTTATTTCTTAATTTTAATATGTTCGTTCTTTTCGTATTTTTACTGAGCTAAAAATGTTCGTTCTGCTGGTAATGTGAAAAAGAAACAAAACCTTTTTTTGGTCCCTTGATTCGCTCTCTTTCTTTTCAAAGACAAATAAAAAAAATATCACATAGCTTATGATATGAATATATTCAGATATGAATGGAAACAATAAGAGAGGATAAAAAGATAAAAAAATTAACGCTAGAGATTTGTATAAAACATATTAAAAATCAGTTCAGCGGAAGAATTACTTATTTTCAGCTAAATAAATTAATTTCCGGTTGGAATCCGATGAAGAGCGTTTGTACCGGAGACCCGTTGCTGCTATGGAAGACAAGAAGAACAAAAACAAATTTGAATTAAAAATGAATTGATTGAGACACATTGAAATTATTCCAGTCAGAAACATTGGTGTACAAAGGCCAAGAATCCATTGCGGATTAGGATTCTAATAAAATAACCAAAAAGACAGAAAACAAATAGATATTTTTGAAAGATATAAAAAAAAAATGATGAGCCTAAAATTGACACAGCAAATTAAGATTTCATGACGTGCTTTCGGGAACAAATTATATTAACGATCTAGATTAAGATGCAACAGGCGTTGGTATTAGAATTATATTTAAGTACATGAATGGAATTATTCCTGTTCTTATCAATTGTATATTCAGCCGCTAAACGTGGCATAATGGTTAAAGTGCTGTTCTTCTGCCTCGAAGTAAGCGTATTCGAACTCTCTTCGTGCTATTACGTTCACTTTCGGACTAATACCCTTGATAAAGGTTATTAGAAACTCCTTATACCCCAAATTATCGGTAAAATAGTGTCAGTGATATTCTTTTACAAGCATGTGATTTTAAACAAAGAAACAGCTCAAAAGTATATTTCTACGAAAAACTAACCTGCAAGTGGAGTTTGTTTCCAAATAAACAATCATACTCTTTCGACGGAGCTTAGAATGCTCTAACCGTACCCCCTAACACCTTTAGAGGAGTCTTATCCCTATGTAGGGGGTAGTCAGCCTATTCTAAACCATGCCGACAAAACAAAAGCATTTATTTTGGGTACGAATTCCTTAAAGGATTCCCCAAAAACCGAGTGTTCTGGGTATATTAAACTTCATCTGATGATGTGGCTGCAGTATAGATCTGATGAGTGTTGAGGGATCCTTTTTGCCGTTTCTGACAGGTCCACTGTGACCGGGATTATTTTAAAATTATTCTTATTTGATGGAACTGTATGCCAAAAAAATACTCTTAAGAAACAAGTACACAAAAATGTAAACATGAACAATGTACGTAATTCCCGAATTTATATTTGCCCAGTCGGCTGAATTGTTTGAAATAAAACTTTTTACGTTTAACTCTGTGTTTGACCCTGTCCGCTTGGGCAGCTGAATAGATCGACTGCTTCTCTGCAGAGGGATAAGACAACCCAACAAACGTGAGTTCTAGATATGAGACTTAACACTCAAATGGTGAGGTTCCACTAATGCTGGAACTTTGTGGAATGTGGAGTATCCCTTTAATGCGATCGCTACCAAGTCCACTATAGCCCAGACTGGAAGCAACTGACAGGGTCCAATCTATGGGTCAAATAGAACTAAACTATGAGCTTATGCTAAACTGGATTGTTTGAAATAAAACTGTTTTTTACAATATACCGGTCTATTTATGCAAATCTGAATTGTTTGAAATAGAACTGTTTTGGACATTAAAACAGTTCTATTTATGTTAAACTGAATTGTTTGATATAGAATAGTTTTTGACATTGAAACTGTGTACTTATGGTAAATTGAACTATCTAAAAATGAACAAATTTTTGGACATTGAAAATGTGTACTTATGCTAAACTGAATTATTTGAAACTGAACTGTTTCTTGACATTGAAACTCTGTAATTTGCTAAACTGTTTTGTTTGAAAGAGAACTGTTCTGTTGCTTTGTATATATATATATATATTATATATATATAAATATATATATATATATATACCTACTCACACACACACACACATATATATATATATATATATACGTACAAGGATTTTTATTACAAATGTGTACAAAGAAAAGACCTCTGGTTTCTTTAAAATGTTACGCAAAATTTATTCGTTTACATATCACACACACACACACACACACACACACACGCGCGCGCGCATATATATATATATATATATATATATAAAGCACAATTAAATGGAGACTCAAACTCGGTTAAGCCGTCATAATAAATTTATTTCGGCGGAGAATATTGTTGCTATATTCTCCGTCTCGTCAGATGACTCTTTTTACATGCTCTGTATTGTCCCAGAGATGCGAATGAGGAGTTACAGTCCGTATTCAGAAGATAAATAGGAAAATTAAAGAAATTAAAAAATGAATTAAAAATCAGAAAACAAAGATAAAGATAAAAATAAAAATAAAAAACATAAAAATAAAAAACATAAAGTTGAACTCAAATGACAAAGCTACAAATTCTTTCGTTCATAGGCGTGAGCAGAGGGTGTGAACATATTATATGTTAGAACGATTAAGAAACAGGAGTGGAATTAATCGACTGGTCAGTCCCTTCTAATTTTGTGTTCTGTTTGTGGTTTCTTCTACTTGGCAGGTGTGCTATTCTAAACAGACTAAGATCGTTCAACTAATGGCTATCTCATATATGATTTACATTTATTTCTGATATGTCTGTTAATTAACCCAGCTGTTGCCATCTTAGGTGTTCCTCTAGTTTCAATTAGGATCGAGATACTTAAACCAGATAAGGTGGGAACATTCATTATAGTCGTCAAGTGTATTTTTTAAAATTTACCCTAAAAATGGTCAAGGGGAATTAACCCCTCTAGAATCGCAGGCCCTATTTTTGGATTAATATTCCTTGTTCATCTGGCCCTTATCTATCTTTATCTTTCCCTGTCTTGGTGACATCTGCTGTTGGGTTGATCTCTATCATTTACTAATATTTCTTTATTATTTAAGATAATTTAAATTTTCCCCTATGTCTACACTTAAAGACAAGATCATTTCTTTTTTCTTTCGTTCAATAGATTGATGAGTAGCCATAAATATAACTTGTGGAAAAACTCTATGGATACTATCGATTGGTTTAGCAAAATTAAGGATAAAAAGAGGTCCACTTTCGTACAATTCGACATCATAGAGTTCTACCCTTCCATCACTAAAGAATTATTAGTGAGAAGCCTTAACCACGCTTGAGAATATACAGAGATCACAGAAGAAGAAATAGAAATTATCCTAGCAAGTAGAAAAACCGTCCTATCCGATAACTGCAGATCCTGGGTAAAAAGTCACGTAGTCAATTTCGACGTCCCCATGGGGGCCTACGATTCGGCTCAGGTAGCAGACTTAGTGGGATCTGTATCCTAGATACGCTGGGTCGTATTGTCAACTTGCAACAAGAGGGGCTTTACCGAGATGACGGGATTATTTATATCCCAGACAGTAACGGTCCGATGACCGCTAGTATACAGAAGAAAATTATTAGGGCCTTCAAACTACTAGGGTTTAGAATTCAAATAGCCTCAAATTTAAAAATAGTAGACTTTCTGGACGTCACATTCAATTTAAATAATGGTACGTTCAAACCCTTTAGTAAGAACGATTCTGCCCCATAAATATCTCCTCGAACCACCCAAGATCGGTACTAAGACAGATACCCAATGCGGTGCACCAAAGAATTAATAAGCTGTCCTCAGGTAAGAAATTTTCGAGAAAAACAAGAGTAGATATGATTACGCCCTGAAGGACAGTGGATTCCAAGGTAGACTGGAATACTTAACCCCGGTGGACCTCAATTCGAGAGCTAGGAAGAATAATGGTGGGATCCACACACCCCTCAAGGTAGGTGAGACTATTAATAATAGTAGTCACGGAAATAGACGAGGAAAGAATAGAAATAGAAAAGTAGTCTGGTTCAATCCGCCATTTTGTAAGCTCACTAACATTAACATAGGTAGATACTTTCTACACCGACTAGATAAACATTTTAATAGAAGCAACCCATTGAGTAGGATTTTTAATAGAAATACAGTGAAAATTAGCTACTCCTGCACAAAGAATATGTACAACATACTAAGCAACCATAATAGGAGGCTACTCAATGAGCTTACCACGAGGGATAGGAACCCAAACGTGGAGTCTCGTAACTGTAGGAATAAGGAAGAATGCCCCTTGGGCGGACGCTGCACCACGAGGAATGTCGTATACCAAGCATGCATTTCTCCTATGGAACAGCAAAGGGACGGAGAGAGAGTCTATATAGGGATCTCCCCGAGAAACTGGAAGCAAAGATGGTACAGCCATAGACACTCATTTTCCAACCCGAAACTTAGATACCAGACTGCTTTATCGAAATACTTCTGAGGCCTAAAAGATCAGGGGCTATCCCCACAAATTAAGTGGAAAATATTAAGGCACTCATCTGCCGCCAACAGCTTCAACGGTAGATGTAACCTATGCTTAGACGAAAAAATTAGCATAATTAATTTCAAGAATAGAAAAATTTTATTGAACGAAAGAAATGAGCTTGTCTTTAAGTGTAGACATAGGGGAAAATTTATATTATCTTAAATAATAAAGAAATATTAGTAAATAATAGAGATCAATCCAACAGCAGATATCACCAAGACAGGGAAAGATAAAGATAGATAAGGCCATGATGAACTAGGAATATTAATCCAAAAATAGGGCCTGCGATTCTAGAGGGGTTAATTCCCCTTGACCATTTTTAGGGTAAATTTTAAAAAATACACTTGACGACTATAATGAATGTTCCCACCTTATCTGGCTTAAGTATCTCGATCCTAATTGAAACTAGAGGAACACCTAAGATGGCAACAGCTGGGTTAATTAACAGACATATCAGAAATAAATGTAAATCATATATGAGAGAGCCATTAGTTAAACGATCTTAGTCTGTTTAGAATAGCACACCTGCCAAGTAGAAGAAACCACAAACAGAACACAAAATTAGAAGGGACTGACCAGTCGATTAATTCCACTCCTGTTTCTTAATCGTTCTAACATATAATATGTTCACACCCTCTGCTCACGCCTATGAACGAAAGAATTTGTAGCTTTGTCATTTGAGTTCAACTTTATGTTTTTTTTTATTTTCATGTTTTTTATTTTTATTTTTATCTTTATCTTTGTTTTCTGATTTTTAATTCATTTTTTAATTTCTTTAATTTTCCTATTTATCTTCTGAATACGAACTGTAACTCCTCATTCGCATCTCTGGGACAATACAGAGCATGTAAAAAGAGTCATCTGACGAGACGGAGAATATAGCAACAATATTCTCCGCCGAAATAAATTTATTATGATGGCTTAACCGAGTTTGAGTCTCCACTTAATTGTACTATATACGCTCTGAATGTGAATTTTGTTATACCCTAGAGAATAAATAGGGAACTAACAATAGCCATACATTGAGCACTCTCATAGATTTATATGATTACCCTCATATATTCTATGTAAAACAATAATCCACACCTACTGTCCTTGGACACTAACTGGATAATTTATATATATATATATATATATATATATATATATATATATATATATAACCGGATTTTGCATTAAATTACCAAAAATATTTGGCGGTAGATTACCAGCATGGGTTGATATGTCAGTAAACCAACCAACCAACCTAAAAAGAGACATATACAATTTTAGGAAAGAACAAAACGAATTTTTCTTTAGAAAGAGCAAAGCAAAAATGTGTAGAAGCCCCCTCCTACGCAAATTAAAAAAAAAGAACCAAACATTTTTTTTTAATTGAGTCAAATAGAATATAAGATAAAAGACACAGGGAAAATTTTCAAAAAAATCCAAAAGAAAAATGAATTAAAAAAATAAAATATACATTACCCAAAAGAAAAAAAAGCATCAGGGAAAGAAAGAAAGAAGGAAAGACAGAAAGAAAGAAATCACTGATCGAGAATAGATAAATACAAAAATAAAATACCATTAACAATAAGTCAGTATTTTTTTTTTTACTTTATTTTCTCTTCTTTCATTCTTTTTTTGTATTATTGTTGTTGCTGCGTTGTGATCATTGGTTAGCTCAGTTTCAGAGACAATCTCACAGCGTGTCTCCAACCCCAGCGGTTAACTGGAGAACTTTTATCACATTTTTAATTGAATCTCTTGCCGGACATTAAGCAAGTAAGAGATTTTGCCCAACCTTTAAACATCTTGTTGTCTTTTCTTTTATACAAGATACGGTTCAATCAAAAAGTAATTAAAAAACATTTTTTAAAACCCTTTCTTTACTTTCCTCTTTGAATAGTTCATTTTAATTAACTTTCTCGAAGAGCGCGAGTGAATGATAATAAATATCGCAATTGAACGTGATTTTGGTTGATAAAATTTAAATTTAACGGGACTTTTGCTTAATTTCGATCGGCAAAGAAAGCCAATGTTAACTTACGTTGAAGAGTGTTGATATGCAGCGTGACGGTTTCCTCTATTGACAACTTCCCATAAATGAGCAAAACAGTTAAACTATACACAAGGCTCAAAGATTACGTGCCATTAAAAAGAGTAGATTGGTTGGTTGGTTGGTTGGTTGGTTTTATGGCATATCAACCTTTGTAGATTATTTAACGCTAAATCCATTTTATACAAATGGTTCTATTTCAAACAATTCAGTTTAGTACACATTTTGCCAAAAACATTTCTTTTTCAACCTATTCAGTTTAGTGAAACAATTCTAAGTCAAACAATTCCGATTAGTATAAGTACAGTTTCAATGTTAAATACAGTTTTATTTCAAGCACTTTAGTTTAGCATGAGTACACAGTTTGTCAAAAATATTTCTATTTCAAGCTATTTAGTTTATTCAAACAGTTCTAATTCAGTAAATTCAGTTAAGTATAAGAATAGACTTTTTTACACACAGTTAAATGTCAAAACAATTCTATATTAAACAATTCAGTTCAGAGTACAGTTTCAATGTGAGAAAAAACAGTTCCATTTCAAACAATTCAGTTTGGCATAAGCAGGCAGTTTAAATGTAAGATCATAGTTTAATTGTTAAAACATTTCTATTTCAAGCAATTCGGTAAAGTAAAACATTTTCTTATTCAAATAATTCAGTTTAGCATAAGAATGCAGTTTAGTTCTTTTTAACCCATAGATAGGATCTTATTAGGTGCTACCACTCCGGGCCAGAGTGGAACTGTGAGCGATGGCAATAAAGGGGTACTCCGCATTCATCAAAGTTTCAGTATTACTGGAACCTCACCATCAGATTGTTTAGTGCCATATCCAGAACTCTCATAAGTGGGTATATAGCCCCCCAACCGACTGTGTAAAAGAAGAATAAAGTAAAAGATAATTTTATTTACGTTTGAATAGTCTTCATGGACCACGACGTGGCAGTAGCTTTTTATCTTAATGGACAGAAATAGGACAAGGTGATGACGGTACCGAAGTTATACCCATAAAAATAAAAAGGATGAGAAAAACATCCTCATTTCTCATGTGTCTAATGATCACATGTATCACTTGACCAGTAATAAAAAAAAAAAATTTAAATCCTTTCTTTACTTTTCACATTAAATAGTAAATCTTAATTATCTTTCTCTAAAAGCGCGAGTGAATGATAATAAATATCGCAATTGAACGGGATTTTGGTTGATACAAGCGTACTCGTTGGAAGGGGGTGTCCAACGATTATCCTAAATATGACCCTAAACAATCTGATGGTGAGGTTCTAGTAAGGGTGAAGTAGGGAGGAATGTGGAGTACCTCTTCACTGTCATGGCTTCCAGGTCCAATCTGATCCGAAAGTGGTAGTACCCGATAGGGTCCATTCTATGGGTCAAATAGAACTAAACCTTATACTTATGGTAAACTGAATTGTTGGAAATAGAACTGTTTTTTGAAAATATTTACTTATGCTAAACTGAATTGTTTGAGCAGAACAGTTTTTGTATGCTAAACTGAGTTGCTTGAAATAGAACTGTTTTGAGATATAACTGTGTGTAAACAAAATACTATACTTATATTAAACTGAATTTTTTATATGTACAGAAATGAATTTGGCATTAATAACCTATAATGGTTTATGTGCCATAAGCCAAGCAAAGCGAGGGTGTCCTGTAAGGGTTAAAGCACTGCACGGAGGAATCGTAGTAAACGAGTTCATATATATATATATATATATATATATATATATATATATATATATATATGTGTGTGTGTGTGTGTGTGTGTTCTTCAATCCAGTAAATCCGGAGTAGGGAACAATTCGGTCAGAACAAATAAATTATTCAAATTTCGAATATTCAAAGAGATCAATGTAAATAAATTCACAGAGCAAATGATATTATTTCAAGAAAAAAAATTTCGGTCACATTAGGATATTAAATTTATTTCCATCCAGTTTAAAGCATTGATATGAATGATATACTCCAAAATGATTTTTAATAGGACATCATCAGATCCAGCAATGAAGTCTTGTTAAAAAAAAAAAGTTGGAGTCTTTAATTTATATAAATGCTCTTAACAGGATGGAGATAAATTTATTATCCTAATGTTACCAAATTTTTTTTTTCTTGAAATATTATATATATATATATATATATATATATATAATCGGCTACCTAGCGTGCTCAATACTTGCAAAGAGCTATTGCATTTTAACGTGTGTGACAGCTGACTAATTTTCCCACTAGAGTGCTCAACCCATGGCAGACAGCATATATTGTCATCCACAGATTATTTCATTGTACCACAACTCTTCAGTGAGGCTAGACTTGCGAGATACTTCTGGCTGGAATCGAAATTTGGCTGACTTTATGTCAGTCGGACATCTCACCTCAGAGCCATTGTCATTCACAGCGTAAGTGAAGGTTTTTTTTACATAAATCTTTCTACATATACGTTATCGACTCAGTTCAAGCGAATGTATGTAGTTGTTCTCCCAAAATGTATACGAAGTGACACTATTTCTTTAAAATACCGAACACTGATAATCTGCTCCACGGTATGATGACTGTTGATTTCACGTATCATTCTACCGTAACATGCGGTGTCTGAGGTACCCAGTCGTTCTAATTGAGCAACAAAACTTTTGAGTACAAAACCTGTATTAATAGATGAGTTAAGAGTAGTAAATGCAACTGAATGCACTCAAAAATCAACTGAAACAATTCGTGATGTTAGCAATTTCATCTGTTCACGTTATCAGCAGAGCCTTAAACAAAATGCTGACCAGTTTGAACGCTTCTGATCACTCAGTGATGTTTTCATTTCCCCTGTTTATGTTATAAGCAGTACTTTTCTTCAGTTTAAACAGATGCCATAACTCAGTGATGGTTGGTATTCCGTCTATTCACGTTATCACCGATGCTTAAACAGAACGGACATCACTTTAAACACCTGGTATAACTCAGTGAAGTTTGCAAATCCGCCTGCTCTCTCACGCTGAGCAGTGCCTGGACCAAAACTATAATCAGTTCGAACCTCTGCAATACGTCAAAATATTCTACTCTAATCTTATTTACTTACGTTCGTTAGTTGGTGTGTTGTGTTTTATGGCAAATCTAACTTATAGGTTATTTAACATCAAATCCTCTCTCTCTCTCTCTCTCTCTCTCTCTCAAACACACACACACATATATATATATATATATATAGGTGTGTGTGTGTGTGTGTGTGTGTGTGTGTGTGTGTGTGTATTTGAGAGTGTGTTGTTGTGTGTGTGTGTGTGTGTTTGTGTAGTTTACTTTTATGGCATATCAACCTTTGTAGCTTATTTAATACCAAATTCTATTTATTCATGCAATGTATATATGATTTGTACGCTGATAGTTTATAGATAAGATTTTTAAAAAGCCTGAGCTCTTTTGTATACACACGATTGAATGGTTTCAAGTATTGCTCACACAAATAATTTTATAAGCACACTATCAAACTATTTCGAGTATTCTAAACTGATAATTCTATTCAAATTTACTTATTCGTTTCCACATTTGATTTAACATCAATCTTTTGTTTGCACACAGTTAAATGGTCACACTTGACCCCTAGATGTTGATAGATAGGACCCTACCAGATACTATCACACTGGGTCTGAGAGGACCTGAGAGTAATAGCAATGAAGGTGTACTCCATGTTTCCCAGAGCTCCAGTGTGTGTGTGTGTGTTAGTGTTATTTTCAGCGAACTACATATATTTTAATAAGTTGTTAGAGCTCATTTGTTTTCACCTAGTTTAATAATTTCAAACAGTGCTATCTAGCATAATCAATTCTTTCTAATATTGAATATCTATTTGCACACAGTATAAATTTTTTTATGTATTCGTTTCACGTAGTCATTTAATTCACCAAGAATTTATAAAGTATTTCTAATAAATACAACAATTTTTACACGATTTTATCGTTTCAAATAACTAATTATATTGATTTTATTAAACGATTGAAGAGTTCTATTGGTCAAATAGATTGGACCTTAACAGATACAACCAGTCCAACTAAAAGTGAAGCTGGGAGTAATGACAGTGAAAGGGTACTGCACATTCCCCAAACTCCAGGTCTTGAGCTTCACTAAAACATCAGTTTAGTGTCATTCCTTGGACACTCAATATTTTGATTTTTATAATGCGATTGACTCTCAGTCACTGACTCAAAGGAAGAGAAAAAAGTTGTTTTTTCTTTGCCACTCGAGTAATTTAAGACATACCTTCGGCACTAATATATTGGTGCTTGGGCTTGACACGATCAGCCGACTGGTCGGACCAGACCTTTTCGACCGGATAGCCGTCTAGCCCAGTCAAGGCCAAAGTGGATTGTTGCAGGTTATGTAACCACTTTAGGATCCGAGTCATTGATTACGTAGACATCAAGATCCTATTCTCAAGCATTAAATAACATCAGTCATGATCAAGAGACACCCTCGTTGTATGGGGGATGTCCTGCTATTCTATAGAACTCTTGTCGTTATATTCTATAGGTAACAGGGCGGCTCAAACTTAGATGGTAAAACTTGAATATACGAGGATCATTAAATAAGATACCAGACTTTTTTTGTATGGTCACTTTTATTGATAATACACATATGAAACTCTAGTCCCCTTCGAAGTAATCTTCCCCGGCTGCAAAGCACTTGTACCGTTCCAACAACTTCTGCAAGGCCCCATGGAAGTCCTCTTGTGTGAGCGTGTCAATGACCTTTGCCACAGCCTCTTTCATCTCCTCAATTGTCTCATAACGACAGCCTCTGAGCTTAGGGAATAACCAAAAGTCACAGGGAGCAAGGTCGGGACTGTAGGGACGGTGAGAAACTGTCTTGGTGTCCATCTTGGTTAAATAGTCTGTGACAAGGATGAAGTTGTGAACTGGTGCATTGTCCTGGTGGAAATGCTACTGACCCGATTTGAAGAGTGCTGGCCTCTTCCCAAGGAATCTCTTCCTGAACTCCCTAAAAACCTCCACATAGTAACCCTAACCCTAACCCTTTTGGCTAATCAACTCTGGTGTATTGACTTTCTTATTCCTCCCACACCTCTCATCATCCCTCACAGACTGCCTGCCTTCCTTGAATCTCTTATGCCACTCAAAAACTGATGCTCGATTCATGCAAGATGGCCGAAAAGCTGTCTGAAGCATTCCATAGGTTTCTGTGGCATTTTTTCTAAGTTTAAAACAGAATTCTATTGCATATAATTCTTCTAAAGTGTCAGATTGTATTTTTGAAATTCAGCAGCTGTGACAATCATGCTTTAGTAGGGTGTATTCCAATTGCTGCTGTAGCTGTTCCTTTGGTCTGAAATCATAAAAATTGGTCAGTCATCTCATAAGATGTATAGCAATAACATAATGAATTTTCAAGAGTCTATGACAATTTTAAATGTCTGAAGTCTGGAAACTTATTGAAGGCACCACTTATGTTAGTTTGGCTTGGTCACTTTTTTTAATGACATATTAACTTTCGTGATTTATCTAATGGAAAAGCCAATCTTGCAGAACAGTTGCAGAACAAAGTAACCCATAGCAAGGTAGATAAGGGTTATATAACTTCCCCAAAGGTATTAATCAAAAAATGAATAGTATAACGTGAGTGGTGTTCGAACTCACTCACTACGGTATTGGATTTTTTTACATTAGCCACTATATCATAGGGACTCCTCCCGCCGGATGCTCTTGATCAAAATGTTTTGATATTTTGAAACATCTAATTCACCATACCTACCTCCGTATGACTTTTTTTTCTAGAAATTAAATATTCCTTTCAGTGCTAAAATTTGAAGCAGTGAAGAACATAAAAAGTAGATGCCCATTTTAAAGATGGTTTGACCTATGGAAAACTACTGGAATAAGTATGTTAAGTGCCAAGGGGCTATTTCGAAGAAGATTAAAGTTCCATTCGTTTTTAATTTCTGTTTTGACTGTATTTTCCGTGCATCCTAAATTAGTATTGACGAAATTCTTTCTCTTTGATGTCTCACAATTTTTTTATAATTTTATCAGCATTATCAAACATTGGCAATCGAGAAGGTTAGGGATGTTTGTGTCTCGTGATTACCATTCTAATATTAGTCTAATTGATGTTCTGAAGAACAAGTCTTCTCATCTTGTCTTATCATATTTGCCCGTCTTTATTTTTTAATGGTTTGGTTTCTTTAGTTAATGGCATATCAGCCTTTGTGTTTTATTTAATACCAAAGCCATTCTTGTAGAAGAGATGTGATACTATATAGTCAGTAAGTTTTCCCTGGATATTAGTCCGAAAGTGAACGTAATAGTAAGTTTGAACTCGTTTCTCTTACCTATTAGCAATGCTTAAAACTACATAACTTTGTACAAATTCTTAATTAGGTTAGGTCAGTTATTTGCTTAAATGGTATATTAACCTTTGATGGTTTTTTAATACCAAATTGTGTATATATATATATATATATATATATATATATATATATATATATTGATTGATTGATTGATTGATTGCCAGGAAAACATGTAGGCCTAGGGAAGGTGTGAGAATATTTCTTATTAAAAAAATAATTTATATATTTTTGAACGAGCGGTTTCGTCTGGCTCTTGTCAAGATCTTAACGCCAGAAAAATATTTAAAAGGGGGAATGTAAGTGGAAAAAGGTAGAGGAATCCCTCTTTAAGCAGAGGGAAGGTTGAAGGGATCGAACATGAAGAGTCTCTAACACTGAGATGAAAAAGCGAATGCGACCGTCTAAGAATACTGAATGGGTCAACATTGAAGTCTGCAACACATTCCCTACTATTTATCCTGTGCTCCGCTATTGAGGACCCGGATGTATTTGCAAGCCGCCCTCTTTTAAGCCTAAGATTTAAAATTCGAGCTGGGTGATGTTGTCTTATACGAAGATCTAAACGATTAGAAGTCCTGTCTACGAAGTCACTGCCACAACTATATGTATATTCATATATTACTGAATTTATATGGTGGGGAGGCAAAATATCTTTACGCATTGAATCAAATGCAGTGCGAGTCTGAAAAAAATGACTTGTACAGCAGCTGAAAAATAACATCTACCCACAGCCGTGGTGATGGATTTGGCCAATCCTTCACCTCTGGAGTCTATATACGGCAGGCGCAAATTAACTGGGCACCTATTAACAGTACACCTGATTGCCCTATCAAACTTAATCGTAACATCATTGACAACACTATCCAAAACGGATAATTGCTACCCATTCTTATACAGGGTTGACTTGATGATCTTTATTTTATCACCAAGAAAACACTTGGATGAAATCATAAGGGCACGGTAGACAAGAATTTTAATGAAATTAATTTTGCGCTGCTGTGGGCAAAATGAATCCCATCAAGTATATAGGCCAGAAAAGTTGGGCTTCCTGTATGCAGAGGTGAGAAAAGCTGTAGAGGTTTTATGCACAAATACATCAAGAAACGAAAGACGTTGATTAGACTCCCTTTCCACAGAGGTGAGAAAAGCTAAAGGAGTTTTATGATGTATTTGTTTCTTTAATTTTAAATCTTAGGCTTATAAGAGGGCAACTTGCAAATACATCCGGGTACTCTATAGCGGAGCACATGATAAATAGTTGGGAATGTGTTGCAGACTTCAATGTTGACCAATTCAGTATTCTTAGTCGGCCACATTCGCTTTTTCATCTCAAAGTGTTAGAGACTCTTTATGTTCGATTCCTTCAACCTTCCCTCTGCTTACAGAGGGATTGTTTGTTGGGATTTAATGTTATTAGTCTCTAGCCATCTGCTCATTGCTACTACTACCGCCTCTTAACGTTTTTTTAATTTTTTTCCTTCCCTTTTCCCCATTCTTCTACCTTTTTTCCATTTACATTCCCCCTTTTAAATATTTTTCTAGCGTTAAGATCTTGACAAGAGCCAGACGAAACCGCTCGTTCAAGAATATATAAAATCCTTTTTTTTTTAATAATAAACATGCCCACACCTTCCCTGGCAATCAAAAGGTTTTTAACCATTGATAATTTGTTTATACATATATATATATATATATATATATATATATATATATATATATGCAGACAAATGCCAAGTGTCATATGCAATAAAGAGATTACAATACATGGAAAAATATTGGAATCATAAGAGCCCTTTCAGCCGATATTTGTCAAGCGAAGCTATCGAAAGCCGTTTAAAAACAATGTAAACAGATTAATTGATTAAAGTGGGAGTGAAAATGAGAATGGTACAGAAAGACCAAGGCGGAGGAAAAAATTAATTAAAACTACCACTAGTCAAGCTACAATTATCTCCTTTTAAATTAAAAGAGTGCTTTGGATTTTTTGCACAGAGTCTGGCGAGTAAAATAAGATGCAAAGTGCCTCTAGGACGATTAAATTTTGTTTTGTCCTTGCTCTGTGCAAGACACCAAAGAACTCATCATTATAATTAACCGCACAATTATTTATAGCATTCAAATGCTCGCAGATGTCAGAATTGAGCAATTCTAAATGCCCGGATGTTGTGCGATTACGGATTTCTCAGGGAACATACTGTCCTAACCTGAAGGCGTTGGGAGGTGCATCCTATAAATGGAGCATTACAGCAACATTGAAATTTATAAATCAAATGACTTAGTTGAATTATAGGGAGCACATCCTTATGAGTAGAGCGAAGTGCAGCTCGAGTTATATATACATATATATGCTTGTATAACTATATATATATATATATATATATATATATATCATTATTATCATCACATCAAGCTGCTGGCATAGATTTCTCTAATTCTTTTTCGTCATTCGTCTTTATCATCCATCGCTTCCAGCAGGTCTTCTAGACTACATCTTGCCTCCATACAGAGCTGTTGTCAATAAGTTCTTGCTGGTCGTCCAACACTTGCACGTCTGTATGAAGGGGTTTATTAGAGAACGTAACTTATGAGCTTCTCCTTACTTCTCCAGCAGTGTAGTGCATGTCTTCTCCGTCTTATTTGGATGGCTTTAGTGATAGGAGATAGGTTGCCGTATTGCTGCCCTTTTGTGGAATATTGCTTCCTGGATTTGTTCAATATAGCTCGTAGCATTCTTGCGCAATTCCTGTCAAGCTTTTTTCTCTATGCACAACATGGACATTGACTAAGTATATATATATATATATATATATATATATATATATGAAATATTGAATTCGATTTGTAAACGAATATTATTTTTACATGAACCAGAGCTTATATGCTTGCATGAAGTTAAATTGTTTCAACCATTGCTATTTATTTCTTGGTTACAGATAAATGGTTTCAAGTATTGCTATTTAACACTAATAATAGTATCTAATATTTATCATTTGTTTGTACACAATTAAATGGTTTCAAGTATCGCGATTTAACACTGGTAATTCTGTTAAATAATAATAACCATGGTTAAAGAAACAACGGTTATATTCTACTCATAGATGGACCCTAATAGGTACTACTACTCTAGTTCTTAGGGAACCTAATATTAATGATAATGAAACGGAACGCAACATTCACAAAATAAAATTCTCACTATCAGATGCATACTAAACCTGGACAAGACTGATTGCATTTCACATAGCACTAATACCCTTGGGAAAGGTATGAATCCAATTATTCTCCCTCCAGCTATGGGTAAATAGTAGGACAGACTAGGTTCTTCAGCCTTGGTGAGGCAACTAGTCTAGGAGAAGGAAAACTCTGAATTCAAACCTGTTGAACTTCGCTTAAAAATTGACCTTGTGTCATATCCTGCCCTAGCGGAGGGGTTGGGTAAATAGGATTAGATGCATACTAATGTCACATTCACGCATACAAATTTTTAGTATCAAGATAGAAATACAGAAAGCTTAAAAAAACTGTTTGGAAATTATTTGTATCAAGAATATTTACTTGTAGCTATAATTTTCAATTATGATTATTATTTCTTATAATTTTGAACAATGTCAACATCATCATGTCGAACCACCAGCACGGATCTTGTTGACCCTTTTTTGCCACCCGTCTCTATCGTCCATCGCTCCCGGTATGTCCTCTAGTCTACATTCTGTATCGGCACAGAGCTGCTGTACATAGTTTCTACCTGGTTGTCCTACCTTCGCTCGTCCGTGTGAAGGGGTCCACAGAAATAGATCGCTAATGAGTACGTCCTTACTTCTCCAGCCGTGTCCTGCATGTCTGGTTCATCTAATTTGGATAGTTTTCATGATGGGTGGAATGTGTCCGTACAGTTGCTGCTTTGCCTCGAGAACTTTTGCAATACAGCTCGCAGCATTCTTTATTCTTCTTAACAATATTATAGATGACAAAAAAGAACTATATTTGATATTAATGGATGGATCAACAAGGGTTGACATGCCTTAAAACCAACTAACCAGGATTTGATCTCAAATCCTCAGTTCCATTTCCTACAGGGATAACCGTCACGGTAATTTTGACTAATAATATCCTCCATCTTCTTTATTCTTGTTGCTTTGTCACCCAAGTGCTCGGGTCGTTGCTTCCACAATAGTGATGAACTACATTATACTATATAACATTAAAGAAACCTTTTTTTCTAAAGCATCAATCAGCGAAACGGTCATTTAAATCACTGAAAATAAAATTCTTTTCATTGAAGAAGAAATGAATACGACCTCGTTCTGAAATTACTCAAACGAATCGACAATATGCGTCTCTTTAATCATTAATCCAATAAAAAAGGTTATAAGAAATAAACAAAATCAGTTTAAGTTCAATAAGTTTTAACTTGATTTTTATCATAGTGATATTTCTTTTACCATTAAGTTCAGGCTAATATCGACTATTATTATCATATTTTCTGATGCCTCGTAAAAGATAAGGAGTTAGGTTTGCAGACAATTACAACCTACTTCGATTGGCAGTAGGTACCCAATCTTTTAGCCTTGAACAAAACTTATAAAATAATCATTACGTACGTCATACGTCACCAGTAATCAAGGAGATAATCTAAATCAAGTATCAGCTGAAAAAAAAGAGATCCCCAGTGATCACCTAATCTTGTAGCCCAGTCAGTTGCAGAGAGTTAAGACTACATCTCTGTAGAGGGTCAAGAGCCTAGCAACGAGTGTCCTAGTTATGACATTTAACAATCTGATAATGATGTTCCAATCCTGGATTGCCCAGTCAACTGGGGCTGTAGAATACACCGACTGCACCTCTGCAGAGAGGTAAGATCCCCCCCCCAATGAGAGTTCTACACATGACGTTAAACAATCTGATGGTGAGGTTCCAGTGATGCAGGGGCTTTGGCGAATGCGGACCACCCCTTCATTGCCATTGCTCCCAGGTCCACTCTGGTCCGGCGTGTAAGCACCTGATAGGGCCCTATCTATGGGTTAAATAGAACTAACGGTATACTTATGCTAAACTGAATTGTTTGACGAAACTGAATAGCTTGAAATTGAAAAGATTTTGACAATTAGACTGTACTTACATTTAAACTGTGCGCTTATTCTAAATTGAATTATTTGAAATAGAACTGTTTTTTGACATTGAAACTGTACTTACACTAAACTGGTTTGTTTAATATAGAACTGTTTTGATATTTCACTGTGTGTAAAGAAAACCTGTACTTATACAAAACTGAATTTGCAGAATTAGAACTGCTTGACGAAACTAAATAGCCTTAAATAGAAATGTTTTTGACGATTAAACTGTACTTACATTTAAACTCCGTACTTATCCTAACTGAATTGTTTGAAATAGAACTATTTTTATGAAGTGGATGTGGCGTTAAATAATCTACAAGGGTTGGTATGCCATAAAATCCAACCAACCAATCAACCAGTCCTGGAGCATATGGAGTAACTATTTATTGCTATTGCTCCAAGGTTCACTCTGGCCTGGGTTGGAAGCACTTGTTAGGATCAAATTGAACTGTTTGAAATTCATATGTATACTTACAAATGACATGGTAAACTGAAGAAGAAACAAAACACTTTGACCATTAATTCTGTGTAAGCAAATGACTATCTTATTAAATTTTTAGTGATAGATACCAATACTTGGAACCATTAACCTGTGGGCAAACGAATGAGAAGTGTTGAATAGAATTATTAGTGTTAAATAGCAATGCTTGAAACTATTCAACTGTGTGCAAAAAAGTAAACACAGGTTCATTTAAGAATATTATCAACAAAGTGTGTTTACAAAGCATTTATATTTTAAATGTATAAAAAGGATTTGGCATTGATACGCCATAAAACTAAACCAAATCATTTGGGTTTTTTTATCATTAAGGTTTTTCGGACTATTGTCTTCATCTTTATTGTTATTTCCACAACGTTTCGGACGATATGTCCTCCGGCCTTCTTCAGGTGTTTGTCGAACTCGGGAACCTTCACGGAACTTCGAACTACGTCCTTTATTGAAACCACGGGGGTCACCTGTTCTGATTCCGTTTGCCATGACCGGGTACAAGTGTTAAGTATTCCTGTATATTACTCGCCTGTAGTGAGGATTGAACCTGCAACCTTCAGATGATTGTCTTCTTAGTAGTTCAGGGAACCAACGCCTATAACCGTTCATCTGGGAATAATTGGGTAAACTGGGTTTTTAGCATTAGTACGGCAACTAATTAAGAAGAAGGAAAATTCTATATTCAAACCAGATGAAATTAGTTAAAAAAAAATTACCTTAAGTCTCATCCTACCAACCCATGACTGAGAGGTTAAACAAATACGAACATAATACCGCACTAAGCTTTGTAGATACTGCAAAGTTCTAAGCTCGACCAAAATCCATAAAATATATATGCAGTTTACAGATTTGTCATTTCACAGTCTGGTAGACCTACAGCATAGATTTTCAATTTTTTTTAACCCTTCCAAGAAATTCAATAAGCCTTTGATAGACCAAAGACTGACAAGCCCTTTCACGTGTGGATATTTACTCTGATACTGGACAAGAGAAATGAAGCCCTAACAGAAATAATTAGATTCGCAACAGTATGCAAGACTTGCCAAAGGCGAACGAACGAGATATTTATTTGTTTAGTGTGGAACCGAATCGGTAAAATACACAGTAAGGATATAAATCTTGAAGTTCAAGAGGCTTGCAATTCTTTGCAAAGTATATTAGCGTTTAACTTTTAAAAATAACATTAAGACGCATATACGAGGTGCATAGGATAAATTTCCCGACATTTTTTTCGTATGGGCACTTTTATTGATAATACACATATGAAACTCTAGTCCCCTTCGAAATAATCTCTTCCGGCTTCAAAGAACTTGTTGTACCGTTCCAACAACTTCTGCAAGGCCCCATGGAAGTCCTCTTGTGTGAGCGTGTCAATGACCTTCGTCACAGCCTCTTTCATCTCCTCAATTGTCTCATAACGACAGCCTCTGAGCTTAGGGAATAACCATAAGTGAAAGGGGCAAGATCTGCACTATAGGGACAGTGAGGAACTGTCTAGATGCCCATCTTGGTCAAATAGTCTGTGACAAGGATGGAGTTGTGGACTGGTGCATTGTCCCGGTGGAAATGCCACTGACACAATTTGAAGAGTGCTGGCCTCTTCCAACGGAATCTCTTCCTGAACTCCCTTAAAACATCAACATAGTAACCCTAACCCTAACCCTTTAGCCAATCAAATCTGGTGTATTGACTTCCTTACTCCTCCCACTCCTCTCATCATCCCTCACTGACTCTCTGCCTTCCTTGAATCTCTTATGCCACTTATAAACTGATTCTTGAACCATGCAAGATGGTCCTAAAGCAGTCTAAATCATTCCATACGTTTCTGTGGCATTTTTTCCAAGTTTAAAACAGAATTTTATTGCATATTGTTCTTCTAAGTATCCTCATCGCATTTTTGAAACTCACCAGCTGTGACAATCAGGATTTAGTAGGGTGTATTCCAATTGCTGCTGTAGCTGTTTATTTGAAGCTAAAATCATAAATATTAGCCAGTCATCTCATAATATGTATAGCAATAACATACTGAATTTTCAAGAGTCTACGATAATTGTCAATGCCCATACGAAAAAAGTCTGGAAACTAATCGTATGCACCTCGTAACAAGCAAGATGCTTAGAAGCTTATATTACTCCTGAAAAAAATCATGGAATTAGCACTCTTTGAGGATGTTCGTTTAGGTTATTTATTTAGCTGTTAAAAAACTAATATCGGATAAGATGCAAAATATTTTAATAGCTGAGATTCTGGCTTTATTAAGTATACCAAAAAGGAAATAGATTAAAATGATCAATATTAATGGCATAATTATTCCAAAACACTGGAATTTGAAATCCAATTATGTTTATTAGTAAATAGTTTCTCTCTTGAATGAGCCTTGTATCACTGGGTTTTAACTCATATGTATTTAAATCAAATAGTTTCTTTATAACAGAAGCCCATATAACTGGTATTTGAATTCATTTGTGTTTAAAAGCAAATAATTTCTTAACAGAAGGAGGCAAATCCGTGACATTTGAACCCATTTGTATTTAAAAGTAAATCATTTTTCTACTACAGAAGCTCAAAATCACTGTTTTTAACTCATTGTGTTTAAGGCAAACCATTCTCTCGCCGCAGGAGCCCAAAAAAAGTTTTGGACTCATTCATGTTTAAGGCAACTCATTCTTTACTACAGGAGCCCAAAATCAGTTTGGAACTCCTTTGTGTTTGAAAGAAAATAATTTTTCAAATGCTGGATCTCAAAAGCCATTGAATGATTATTTTTTTGTGTATAATTTCAATCACTTCTCGATAGCAAGAGTTTTAAAACGCATAGGGATTTAACCTAATTTGTATTAAAAACTTTGTTAATCTTAAATGCATGCCAATTTCCAGTTAATTTCGAAAGTTAATGTTGGTTGGTTGGTTGGTTTCCCTTCTCCTTCATTTTTTTTTCTTTGTTTTGTTATTACCCATGGACTCTGCAAGCTCCTGCATCCAACTGAGGTCACCTTGAGTAAATGGTTTTCACTCTGCTGGAAAAACAAATGCAATATCCGTTCGGTGCGAGTAGACGACATTTAGCGAATATTTGCTAAAGACAACTCCAATATCTAGGAAAAGCACAGTTTCACAATCTAATGAGGGTAACATCTCTCTTCTCGAATGTCTTCTCATCTCCCGCCGAGTTGGAAATTTTATACGCTTTATTGAGAAATTAAGGGACTTGTTGGTGACCAGCAGGAGGCAATAAAGGGTCTTAAAATGAGAAGTATTATGCTTACAGGAAATACGGACAGACCGGAGAGAGAAAGAAAAAAAAACAATTGATTAAAAAAAAAATAGATGTGTCTGATTTTGTTAGATGATGGAGCCTCGTTCGGACGCTTTTCCTAATTAAATAATAAACAACCAGTTTGAAGACGGGTTATCGACTGGTTTTTCATTTGTCTTTTTTATTTTTTTTTAATTCTTTTTTTTTCAGAGAACTTCTTGAACAATTTTTTTTATTACTTTGTTGCTTTGGTCTTTATTTCGTTTTGCTTTTTTTTTCTTTTCTAGTATTTGCATTTTTTTACGTTTTCTTTTCGTTTGTTTCTGGTACCACTCATCGCATTATTATGGATTCTTTTTAATTTTGAGTCCTGTTGAAACAATCATCAATATTTCCTCTTTTTGTTTAACTCCGGCTTTTAGATTTATATTTGTCCATTTTCGAAATTTTCTTTTTCACAAACTTAGATGTCAAAATCACTCGCTTGATTTTTCTTCTTCTTCTTCTTCATATTTGACTTATTATCATTGTAAATAAATTATAAGCTTGTGAATAAGTAAATTATAACCAATAATGAAGTAAATAAATTATAATAATTACATTCATATTTTTATGATTAATTTTGAAGTTATTTGATAAAAATCGTGTGTCGACTTTCATAGCTTGACTAAACTTACTGAAGAAATAAAGTTGTTCGAGAAGTAATATTAAACTAGAAATATTTGTAAAAGGATGATATTATTGATGTTCATGTGCTATAATCAAACAGGCGACATTTCCATACTAGACGGAACCTCTCTGAAACTGGTAGACAAGTTCACCTACCTAGGAAGCAGTGTCTCATCAACCGGAAAAGACATGGACACGCGGCTAACGAAAGTATGGACAGCTATCATAAAGCTATCGGTCATATGGAAGTCAGACCTGACCGATAAAATAAAACGCAGTTTCTTCCAAGCAGCGATTGTCTCGTACTGCCATATGGATGCACTACGTGGACGCTAACAAAACGTCTGGAGAAAAAACTTGACCGAAATTACACAAGAATGCTGCAAGCAATATTGAACAAGTCTTGGAGACAACACCCCACAAAGCACCAATCATACGGCCACCTGCCTCCCATCACGAAAACTATCCAAGTTAGACAAACCATACATGCAGGAAACTGCTGGAGATGCAGGGACGAGCTCATAAGTGATGTACTCCTATGGACCCCCATATATGGCCAAGCAAAAGCAGGACGACCAGCTCGAACATACATACAGCAGCTAAGTGAGGATACGGGATGTAGCCCTGAAGACCTGCCAGAGGCGATGAACGATAGGGAGAAGTGGCGAGAGAGGGTCAGGGGATATCCGTGCTGGCGGCACGACATGATTATGATGATGATATAACTAACTGGACCCGTTGTTTATTTAATAAAAAAACAGTTTTAAAATAGTTTATTTATTTAGAAGTCAAATTAAATCGGCGAAAATATTTTGAAAAGCGAAGTCCGATACGAAATTTTAATCGTATAATTATTTCAGAAATCTTTATCTGTTCCCCTTAAAAGTTTTCCTTATCAATCATCAAATCTAAAATGGATAATCTGTGGCATAATCTAAACTAAATATTGCAGTGAAAATTTAATTTTTTTATCGTGCTATTGTTATATTCTCATGTGCCGTATCATAACGACACAATAATAACGACGCACGCAGGAAGACTTCTTTAACAAAATATTTACCTCTTGCTTTATTTGTAAGGGTACAAAAAGGGTTACTCAAGGTTTGCGTGTGAGAGGGTGTTGGATACCAAACAGAAACTTCAATATTTTGACCCCATTGTTATCACCGTCAATGTTGTGTCTTTCTCGTTCTCCTGATGCCCAACCGGGGGTCCAGAGGCCACTTTGATGGGTGATGGCTTTCTTTACGGCATCTTATCAGCATCTTCTCCGGACCTCAACTCATCAGGGCCCAAAGGCCCCTTCGGCCTGATGTGGCTTTCCCTACCACATCTCGTCTATAACTCCGTCTGATCTTCAACTCAACTGGCTCTCGACTTCCGTCTTGACTGCGTTATATGATAGTTCAACGCCCACTCGATAGCTGAAATCGAATGTTTAATCGTCATCAAGCAGAAATATCTGCCATGCAGTTCACAGGTCACTCTCTTCCGGTGCATCAGTCTATGAGTGTACCATGGGAATTTTTTAGCTCGTCCCATTTCATCATCCAATTTCCGCCCACGCGATTTCCTCTCATAACTGCCATTAGAATGTGTCACCTCCTTCCGGTGCATCACCTTGGAATGGCATTTTGGGCCGGGTCGAAGGTCAAAATATTACACTATAAATTGATAGGGACATTTTTCATTGATACTGAAAATTTTTTGATTTTTTTTCTTTGTGTCCTGTTTTTATTTATTTCAATTTTTCATTAGAATAAAAAGTTAAATGATTGCAAACATTTAGCGCCACTGTTTGAGTTAAACAAAAAAAACAACAATTTTAGATATATGACTATTCAATACTTGGAGATAAGAAAATTTATTTTGGTTTTTGGATAACAAAACTTAATTATAAAAGTAACCGTACAAATGAAATAATAAAAGTTAATCCTTAAATTCAAACTCACAACTCATTAGGCCCATGGACTGGTTTCTTTGTGGGGATTCTACTCATGAAGCATGTCTTGAACAGAAATATCCTGACTGAACCCATCCCACTCCAGGTCTACAGTAAATTGAATTCAGTGTTTTACTTCTCCTAAACTCGTTGCCATACTAAGGTTGTTAAAAATACCCGTCTCAAACTACGTAGAAAATAGTTTAATTCATAACTTTCTCAAAAGCAGCGTTATTAGAAATATTGTCTCAATCTCGATTTGAACTTGGGTATCTGAGTTAATTTCCTGTGATGATAACAGTTACTTTACAAACACCCCCAAGAACTTTTGACTCACCCTCGTAAGCTGTCCTTAGTTATGGCACAAAGCCGTATTTACGAGGAACCCTGTGAAACTCACCCTAGTATAATCTTTCAAGTCCAGCAAATCTGTTTCTGAGCGTATGCTTTTCCAATAATTATATTTTTGATCATTTGAAAAACTCAGACGTTTCTAATCCAAGTAAATAAACTAAATAATGGCAAAAAAATCAATTAGTTTTATCCCCCTCCTTTCATTTCTTTTTTTTAACATCAATTCAAAACAAACACGTATTATTCTTAATTGACTTCAACCGATGATTGGGAAAATATCATAAGATGATTTTTTCTGATTTTTATGAAGTGCGTTTAGTATTTTTGCGATTAATTTATTTAATAATAAAACTAATCTCATGAAAAAGTTTAGTAATTAATCTGATTTTTATGAAAAACTTTATCAAATGTTTTATTTGATTATTTTCTATCATTAATAATTTATTTTTATTATCATTTTACTCTCTACAAATTTTTCTCACTCGTTCTAATAGATTTCCCTGAAATTCGATTGACAAGTTTCCTTTTCACTCCAAGACTTTTCTAAGTATTCTAGCCGATCTCAACAGTCATGTGATCTGAAGATTCTAAATTCTAGTTTTCTCATTCTCTTTTTTTTATCTCCTTATGAGTTATCTGAGGGCTCCTTTTGCTATTTGTATTACAGTTAATTTCATATATATTTATATTTACAAACCCCACCTCACGTTCAGAATGTGATACAAGGTCATTTTAAAAGCAGTTTGAAAGTTTTGAAATCAGACTTTTCCTTCTCCTAGATCAGTTGCCATTTCAAAGTTTAACTGTCTGGCGTTCTATTTACCAATAGCCGAATAGCCGAGGGTTGAATGGTTCGATCTATATCTTTCCTAGAGGCATTAGCGCTATATGGAATACAAACAGCCTCGTTCTGTATTTGATTTAGGGTTGCCGTGTCCATTTTCCTATGATGATAGCCTTTACAATACACACGCTACCACGCACAAATACTCAAATACATACATACATACATACATGCAAACACACGCACACAAATATATACACACGCATATATATATGTGGGTGTATCAAAAGTATTCTTTAACAAACGTTTTACTCGAAAGGTGTGTGAATTTATGTTCATTTCTAATATCGATCTCTATATTCACTATATTATTAATAAGAACAGTGCTTACCCGTGTCTTGGGTATGACACTAAACTGCATCTGATGGTTAGACTTTAGTTCTAGAACATTAAGAAGTGAATAGTTACTCCTCATTTTCCGTAAACGCCATGTCCAATCTCACGCTGAGCAGAATTACTTGAGAGGAACCTAGCAATTTGTCAAATACATCCATTTGAAAACTATTTCTATTAGAAATATATGATACATTTTACTGCAAATTACTTTCATTAATAATAGTTACTGGAACCTATGATTGGTTTTATCATTTTACTCATTTGAGAGTTCTTCACACCACTGTTAGCTGATAGTTTTCCATTTGAAGCTGAGTGACTGCAAGTCTCCTCAATTTTCCAGAATTCGTCTTAGTATTCTTGATGATCCTAATAATACAGTCGTTTGGATAGCTTCCACTCGCTCTCTTATTTCTAATTCTTCGAGTCCCTTTATAAATACCTTCGTGGCTATAACGAGCTCAAGAATTACAATAGGTATCACCGTCACCTACATATTCCATAGTTTTTCAGTTCTCTTGCAAGGTCTAAGTACTTATCTTTCTTTTCGCTTTCTTTCAGTTTTACCCTGTGGTCGTCTGAATCAGCAAAGTCACCTATTCGGCTTGATCTCTTTTTTCTTTGTCTATCACTAGGTCTGGTCGTCTAGCCGAAATTATGTGACCCGTTTGTATTTCAAAATCCCAGAGAAGTTTTTGCGTCTCCTTTTCCAAGACGGATTCTGGATTTTGCATATACAATTTTTTCGTATGATCAAATCTGATCTTCTTTGTTCTTAGAGTTTTTCACATCAGTGTTAGCTGATGGTCTTTCACTGGAGTTTGAGTGGTAGCAAGTCTTCTCAAGTCTCTAGGACTTTTCTCAGTATTCTGGCCGTTCTCAATAATCCTGTAGTTTGGATGGTCTCCACCAACTTCCAAGTCCTCCAGTCCCAATAATAATCCTTTAGTTACTGTACTAAAAGCACAAATCACAATTGGTATAATCGTCACCCTCATGTTACACAGCTTTTTCTATTCTCTCGCAAGGTCGAGGTACTTATCCTTCTTTTTACCATCTTTCAGTTTTAATCTGTGGTCAGCCGGTACAGCAAAGTCGACAATTTTGCAATTTTTTTTTTTGTTGTTGTTGTTGATTATTGTTAGGTCTGGACTTCTGGCCGAGATTAGGTGATACGTCTGTATGTCAAAGTCTCAATGGAGTGTGTCATTTTCTAGGACAGATGTTGGGTTGTGCATATACCATTTATTCGTATGGTCGAATTTAAATTTATTGCACATCTCCCAGTGGATCACCTGGCCCCCTTAGTCGTGTCTTATACTCCTTCTGTGCTAATTTGCTACATTCGCTTATTATGTGATTGAGGGTTTTATCTCTGTCACCACATAGCCTACATTTACTATTTTGTTGTGTCTTTTCTATTCTCGCTTTGATATGATTGGTTCTTATTGTGTTGTTTCGTGCTGCTACTTGGAGAGATTCTGCTTCTCTCAATAAATATTCCTTTTTTCAGCCGGGTCCAGTGTGAGATGTTGTTTATTAGTCGTTTAAAATGCTCAAAGTTTTTTTTCCTATTTTTTTGTTTCCTAGTTCTTGTTATTCTATTGTCCATCGTGGTGTCAGGATCGTTTCTGATGGCTGTAATCAGTCCTCCATCGTGTTTTTCTATGTAGTCTTCGAGTCGTTGTATCGATGCGTCAACATTGTCTTCAATTCTGGCAAGTCGTCTTCCTCCCTCTTTTCGTGATACATATAGACTGTCAACGTCTGGGATGTAATGACTTATGCATTATTATTATTACTATTATTATTATTATTATTATTATTATTATTATTATTATTATTTTTACTCCTTTTGCGTTTTTCACATCAGCTTTAGTTGATGATCTTTCACTGAAGTTTGAGAGACTGCCATTCTCCTCAAGTCTCCAGGTCTCTTCTTAATATTCTGGCCGATCTGAAAAAATGCAGTTGTTTGGATAGTCTCCAGCTGTCCTATTTTTTCTAAGTCCACCAGTTCCTTTTTTATCCTTTGGTGACTGTACCAATAACAATTCGTTTAGACGTCACTTTCAGGTCCAAATTATAATTATTATTATTTCATTTCTAGTTAGTTTTTCACTCTGATTTATTTAGTGCTCTTTCACGGGAGTTTGAGTTACAGCAAGTTTCTTTTGATCTTTAGGATTTTTCTGAGTATTCTAGCCTATCTGAAGATGCTGTGGTCTAGAAGATCTGCATTCTTCTTCTGATTTTCAATTCCACCACTCTTGTTTGTGTATTGACCAGTCGGCTTTAGAATACACCAACAGCATCTCTGCAGAGGGGTAAAACCCTCCAGTGAGTGTCCTGGATATGACACTAGACAATCTAACGGTGGGGTTCCAATGATGCTGGGGATTTGGGGAGTGACGAGCACCCCTTCCTTGCCATTGTTCCCATGTCCACTCTGGCATGGAATGGTAGCATCTGATAGGGTCCTATCTATCGTTTAAATAGAACTAAACTGCTTACTTATGCTAAACTGAATTGTTTGAATTAGAACTGAATAGCTTTAAATAAAAATGTTTTTGACTTTGAAACTGTACTTACACTAAACTAAATTGTTTAATATAGAAATGTTTTGATA
Source organism: Sepioteuthis lessoniana (assembly GCA_963585895.1). Classification (NCBI taxonomy): domain Eukaryota; kingdom Metazoa; phylum Mollusca; class Cephalopoda; order Myopsida; family Loliginidae; genus Sepioteuthis; species Sepioteuthis lessoniana. The sequence goes on along the minus strand of OY757912.1, from coordinate 43,451,583 downwards.
TTTAACCGTGTGATACTTCCCCGGCTTTTGCTGGGCCGTCTGGCATTCGTGCCAGATGAGGTATGGAAAGCAATGGCAGATTCGAGGCTGAAAGGCCCCCAGTTTCAGTTGGGCCACCTTCGGGTGGGAGAGCTGCAACCTTTGTCCCCTATGTATAGCACTAGACCTTGCTGTCTAGTTCAAGCTATAACCCATCATACATGCCGGAACAGATTTGGATCCGTGAAACTCCCTAGCTCATTAGACCCGCACTGTACTAATGGGTCGATGAGCAACACATACCAGCAGGGTTTGAGTCTCGGCTCGTGTCCGATTTTCCCCTCCCCTAAACCCCCACTTTAATCGGCCTTCGGGCTTTTGACCTTGTGTGAAGTCCTGTCTGGTGGGAGGCAGCGACAGATAAATTTAACTGTGTGTAAACAAAATCTATACTCATACTAAACTGAATTGGCTGAATTAGAACTGTTTGAATAAACTGAATAACTTGAAATGGAAATTTTTTAAACAATTAAAGTGTGTACTCATGCTAAACTGAACTGTTTGAAATAGAACAGATTAGTATAAAAATGGGTTTGGCGTTAAATAACCTACAAAGGTTGATATGCCATAAAACTCAAACCACCAATCGACCTGTTTGTGTACCGTTCCAAGAACGCGATCTACTATTGGTATCACCGTTTCTCACATCTTCGCTAGTGTTTTTAGATGTTTAACAATGTCTTTGTTAATCTTTGTGCTTACTTCGATTTTCAGTCTGTAGTCCTCTGGAATAGCAAAATTCACAAGATGACAAGATCTCTTTTATCGGTTATTTACTCTAGGTTTGGAATTCTGACAAGGATTCGGTGATCTGTGTAAATATCAAAATCTCAGAGAATTTCATGTTTCCTATTCTCTGGCAGATTCTTGTCTGTACATAAATCTTTTGTTGTGTGCTCAAGTTTCAATCTCTTGCTCAAGTCCTATTGAATCACTTTCCCCACATAGAAGTACCTCGTCTTAGACTCTTTTGGTACTAGTTTTTGACATTCAAATATTATACGACTAATTATTTCATATTATTATACGACTAATTATTTCTATCGACATATACGAGGCGCATTAAATAAGTTTCCAGACTTTTTTGTATAGGAATTTGTTATTGTCATAGACTCTTGAATATTCAGTATGTTATTGCAATACATCTTATGAGATAACTGACCAATGTTTATGATTTCAGCTTCAAATGAACAGCTACAGCAGCAATTCGAATACACCCTACTAAAGTCTGATGGTCACAGCTGGTGAATTTCAAAAATGCAATCTGGACGTGGGGACACTTTAGAAGAACGATATGCAATAAAATTGTTTTAAACTTGGAAAAATGCCACAGAAATATATGGAATGCTTCAGACTGCTTTGGGACAATCTTGCATGAATCAAGCATCAGTTTTTGAGTGGCAAAAGAGATTCAAGGAAGGCAGAGAGTCAGTGAGGGATGATGAGAGGAGTGGGAGGATTAAGGAAGTCAATACACCAGATTTGATTGGCTAAAGCGTTAGGGTTTGAGTTAGGATTACTATGTTCATGTTTTAAATGAGTTCAGGAAGAGCTTCCGTCGGAAGAGGCCAGCACTTTTCAAATCGGGTCAGTGGCATTTCCATTAGGACAATTCACCAGTCCACAACTCTATCCTTGTCACAGACTATTTGACCAAGATGGGCATCAAGACAGTTCCTCACCCTCCCTATAGTTCAGACCTTGCTCCCTTTCACTTATGGTTATTCCCTAAGCTCAGAGGCTGGTGTTATGAGATGAAAGAGGCTGTGACGAAGGTCATTGACACGCTCATACAAGAGGACATCCATGGGACATTCCAGAAGTTGTTGGAACGGTACAACCAGTGCATTGCAACCGGAGGAGATAACTTCGAAGAGGACTAGAGTTTCATGTGTGTACCTTCAATAAAAGTGCCCATACGAAAAATGTCTGGAAACTTATTTAATGATCCTCGTAGCTTACACTTGATATTTTGATGCACATTATCAATTTTTACTTTAATATAATTGGCTTTCAAGGTGATTTGAGCGGCTATTGGGAAAGACACCGTTTCTCTCTTGATGTTTCCTGTTTTTATCTATACCCCGATATTCTCGTGTGCATTCTCTCCCGTTTGTCGTATAAAATGCCCATGCAATTATTATTTTAGTCCATTGATAGTTTTTCACATCAACGTTAGCAGATGGTTTTTCCCAGGAGTTCGAGTGACAGCAAATCAACTCACGTTTCCAGGACTTTTCTCAGTATTCTCGACAATCTTAATAATACTATTTTCTGGATGCTTTTTACTTGCTCTCAGATTTCTAGGTCTTCCAGTCCTTTTATAAATCTTTTGAGTATTTTCCAAGTGCACAAACTACAACTGGTATCACCGTCACCTTCCTGTTCCTGAACTTCTTCAGCTCTCAAGCCATGCCAAAATTTTTCCTTATCAAAGTCGGCTATTCGACAGGCTCTCGTTTTTTTTTGGTTTTTTTTTTTTGTCTCTCACTTAATCTAGCCGTCTGACCGAGATTAGGTGATCCGTGGGTATCTCAAATTCCCATTGAAGTTGGTGTGTTTCATTCTCTAGGACTGATTGCGGGTTGTTCGTATGGTGAAATGTCAATTTCTTGCACAATTCTTGGTGTATTGTTATCCCCACCCAGTCATATCTAGCCTTATATACTTTTGGGGCTAATTTGCTGCATTTCGCTTATTATATGATTGATCGTTTCGTCACAATCATCACATAGCCTACACTGGTTTTTTTGTGTTGTCTTATCTATTTCATCCTTTATTTGTTCTTCACACCAGAATTAACTGGTGGTAACAGCAAGTTTCCTCAGGTCCCCAGGACTCTTCTGAGTATTCTAAAAGATCTTACTAATGTTGTAGTCTAAATAGTTTCGATTCTTATTTCAATTTCCAACTCTTCAAGTCCTCTTTCCAAGATTTTGGGGTGAGTTTAAAGTGCGCCACTCACAACTGGTATCACTGTCACCCTTACATTCCACAGCTTTCTAAATCCTCTGGTTAGGTCTAACTCTGTTATCGCTTTCTTTAATTTTCATTCTGTGGTCCGCAAGGACGGCAAAATCCTCTTAACGGTAAGTTCTATTTATTCATCTATCTTATTTTTTTTTTCATTTTTGTCAATTTTTATAACTCGTCGGGGTCAGGTAAACCGCCCGCGTCTCAAAATCCCAGGGAATTTTATGCGTCTCATTCTCAAGGACGGATTCTAGTTTTGCATATACCATTTTGTTGCAAGGTCAAATTTCAATTTCTTGCAGAGTTTCCAGTGGGTCACCTTTTCCACCCAGTCGCGTCTTGTTTTATACTCCTTTGTGCTAGTTTGCAACATTCGCTTATTATGAGATTAATCGTCTGTCTTTGTCACCACACACTCTATACTTGCTATTCTTTTGCGTATTATTGATTTCCTTCTTCTTCTTCTTCTTCTTCTTCTTCTTCTTCTTATTATTATTATTATTATTATTATTATTATTATTATTATTATTCCTTGTGATTTTTTATAACAGCGTCAACTAGTGGGTTTCATTAGAGTTTGAGTAACAGAAACTCATCTCAGGTCTCCAGGATTCCTCTCAGTATTCTGGCCGATCACAAGAATGATGCATACTGGATAGTCTCGATTCTTCTTCCGATTTCAAATTCTTCCATTTCCCTATTTCCAAGCTCTGGACGGACTGTTTCAATCAAACCAACCACAATTTGTATTACTGTCACCCTCATGTTCAACCACTGTTTTAGTTCCCTGGCAAGGTCTAAGTACTTGTCTTTCTTTTCCTTTTTTTCATTTTCGTTATGGTCCACTAGAATCGTGAAATCCACCAGACAGTAAGTTCTCTCTCTCTCTCTCTCTCTCTCTCTCTCTCTCTCTCTCTCTCTGTTTTATTTATCAAAACCACGTCAGGCCTTTTGGCCTGGATTAAGTGATCTGTTTTTATCTAAAATTCCCAGTATGATTATTATTATTATTATTATTATTTATCACTCATTAGAGTTTTTCACATCAGCGAAAGCTGATGGTCTTTCACTGGAGATTGAGTGACAGCAAGTCTCCTCAAGTCTCCAGGACTCTTCTCAGTATTCTGGCCGTTTTCAATAATGCTGTTGTTTGGATGGTCTCCACTCGGCCGCCAACTTCTAAATCTTCCCTGCCCTTTAATAATCCTTTAGTTACCGTGCCAAAAGTCCCAATCACAATTGGTATAATTGTCACCTTCATGTTCCATAGTTTTTTTTCAATTCTCTAGCAAGGTCAAGGTACTTATCTCTCTTTTCATATTCTATTATTATTATTATTATTATTATTATTATTATTATTATTTTACTCTGCGTTTTTCTCAATATCATTAACCTCAATTCATTTTTTTTCGCGAGGTTTCCTTTTCATAACTATGTCTTTCTATTTTGTCGCTTGAAGTAATTATCATCATCATCATCATCATCATCATCATGTCGTGCGGCTAGCACGGATATCCCTGACCCTCTCTCTCTCCACGTCTCCCTATCATTCATCGCCTCTGGCAGGTCTTCAGGGTTATATCCCGTATCATCACATAGCTGCTGTATGTATGTTCGAGCTGGTCGTCCTGCTTTTCATTGGCCATATGCGGGGGTCCACAGGAGTACTTCCTATCTTTTTTTTATTTTTTTGAATTTGTTGTTTTTCTTGAAGTCTTCAGTATCTGCTGGTACTAGCAGCTGTAATTATAATTCCCTTGCTCTTTTTGTTTATTTCTTGAGTATTTGAATTGTTTCATCAGAGCAATTCCCAATGCTTGCGAGTCCTCTCCCTCCATTATTTACCGACACGTATAATCTATGTCATCTCTTGGATGCAAAGCCTCGTGTATCATCATCAATTTTCTTGTTCTTTAGTCCATTTTACTGAGCTCCTACTTGTTTGCTTTCATAATGATTCAAAATATCTTTAAAGATGGTACTTGATACCTCCTTGCTTAATACTCAGCATTATAAGGTACATATCAAGAGTAACGTGGAGCAATCCTGGAAAAGGAGTAGCGCCCTCCTCTGCTATGGAGTAGCTATTGAAAAGAGAGCCTTTTGGTCGCCCTCGACTACGGTCACCAACTTTACTTTATATAGTTCTGTTCATGGTCCATTGGGGAAGGGGTGCCTGTATCAGGGTAGCTTCCCTTTTCGCCATCCCCTCGTGTTATCTTGCAATGTCACTTTGTTGTGCATGGGCGTGAATTTTTAACACAAGAATTTATGTATTATATCATGCCTTGGCGTTTACCAATTCGTTATATTCTTGATGGTTTGGTTTGGTTTGGTTTGGTTTCTTTGTTTTTAATGGCATATCAACCTTTGTAGGTAATTTAATGCCAAAGCTATTCTCCTAGAAGAACAGTAGTGGTACTATTTTAACCATAGCTGGGGGGATAACGGGGTTCATACCTTTCCCAAGGGTATTTGCCCGAAAGTGAACGTTATAACGCGACGACTCCGCAGTCCAACGCGTTAACCATTGCACCAAGTCAAGGAGTACGTTTACCTTGGAGCCTTTATTGATTTTTAATCCTTTTCTCGCTTTTTTTTTTAAATCTTTTTTTTTTTATTCATAGAGCATTTCTGTTATTTTCTTTAGGCTACCATATTTTACTCCAAAATTTCTTCCAAAGTTTCTTTGGTACCTAGTTGCTCATTTGTCCATATGTCCTCTCCATCAGCTTGTCTAATAAATTTTATTTCGTTATTTTGGAATGTCCTGTTTTATTTCCATTGCTTGAAACTATACCACTATCATTATCTTTTTTATTTATTTTTTCTTCTTGTGTGATCAGACTTATCTGTAGTTGTCTTTTTTTTATTCTTACATTTCGTTGAGTTCCTTTGCGTTTATCTTCTTCAGCAATTTTGCTTGTTATCATACTCTCTTTATTTGTCCTCATTTCCCATCGAGGTTTTGTATTTCAGACCGGATTCTATAGGAATAATGACTATTTATCATCAACTAATTTTGCTCCTGAATAGATTAACCTGTTCAGTTTGATGATGTTGTTCGCTGTGATATATTCCAATAATTTACTTACTTCGTTTGTATTTTCTTTGAATTTATTCCAGTATTAATTCCTTTGGAATGGTAATGTAGTGTTTTATTCTCTCATGACTTTCATTAGTAAATCTACATTTTTCTCTCATCTTGTGTTGACATTGATGCTGTGGTACAAGGATATGTGATTGTTTGGTTTTTAGTTAGTACCTGAACTCGTTTCGGGGTTCTCTCTTTGTATATTCTTCACTATCTATATGTCCATATATCTTCTATTTCAAGGTTAGAAAAGCAACATTTCTTTAAAAATCAACCTCGCTTCGTCAGTAAGTCTTTGGCTGTTGTATTGAATTTAACAGATTCTGTCCAGATCCCAAGAATCTTTTTCCGATATCCTCTTTGAGTGGGATTGCTTTTAAAATATCAGTGGATGAAATTTTTGTTTGCTTCTCTAAATCATTTTTTCTTTCTTTTGGTGTCTTTCAGATCCATTGTGTCTGTGGTTTGTATACCTGTAATAAACAGAGCCAACATTCGCAGGATGCTAACGGATCCCCCATGCTGGCAATAAAAGAAGCACCTGCCGACCATGACATTGAAATTTGTCCCACGTTGATTTGGAACTGGATTTGTCATTTTTCATGGAAAGTATCTTGTGACTATACCAGACAAATGCGTTCCTTGTTATCTTTTTCCCGTCTGAGATGTGACTTGGTTTCTTACAGGATGACATTTAACGGACCACACAAAAATGCGGTTGTAAACTTAAATTTCAAATCTGTCATGTCCAATGGTTTCTTTTAAAACTGTTAGGGTTTAAATCCTTATCCGTTACTTGAGCTGTCATTTCGTTCGTAAATTGGCTTATAACTGATATTTATGTTCAGTTTAAACACTGGTCATTTTGGAGGATTTCACATTTTGGAGGATGTTCGTTCATTAACTGAATCTACTATTTCCAACTATTTTCTTAAGAATTCTGATCCCTTGTTTTTTGGTTAACGGCTTTCTGTGAAAAAAAAGTTCCAGTCACATGACTTCAACTAGAAATTCTTTATTTTTCAATTGTCTTATGTTTTCCATCTGCTTTAAAAATTATTGAATAACTTTGTAAGCATTAAATACCCCATAAGGAGTTGACATATCATTAAACAACTAAATCAAAATTATTACTTATATTATACATGTTTTTTTATGGATATTTTTAAACATAGATAACTGTAAGTCGCTTTTACTGAAGAATAATATTAATAAGAGTAGATTTTGTGACAATAGTCGAGGGTGACCCAAAGGCTCCCGTTTCAATAGATACTACACCTAAGTATAGTGGGGTGCTACCCCTTTCCCTAGATTGTTCCACTTTCCTCTTGATACATACCTTATAATACTGAGTGTTAAGCAAGGAGGCATGAAGTATCATTTTTCAGTCTTTGGTATGACTCGATCAGGGATTGAACCATGGTTTCCTTAGCCATTGGCGAACTCTCTGACCATTAGTCTAAATGTTTCTACAATTAAAAAGTGTTTTGACTGATTTTTTTATCATTTGAACATCAAATATAAACGAAGTGCATAGCATTTTATGTGATAATATTGATTGGTTTATTTTAAGGAAATGTCAATTTGTGTAGGGTTATTTTGTGTCAAGAGATGAGGAAATTGCGTATATTAAGTTTATATTTTTATGTAATTGGTGTGTAAGAGTTTTTTTGTGCATAGATATACGATGTTAATAATTCCAGATGGAAATAATTTGCCTAGAGTAATATAATTTCAAGTATTCCTATCTAATACTAATAATTATATGGTTTCATGTAATTATTTCTATTTAATAATTGTCATTTGTTTGCACACAGTTAAATGGTTTCAAGTAACTAATAAGAATGTTTAACAAAAAACATAGCTTTAAGTAACTATCCTTAGTACAAATAATTTGTGCACGGTCTTATTATGTATTCCTAATTAACACAAATAATTTTCAAAATGATCTATTGGACCTATAGATGGGATCATAACGGGTACTACCACTCTGAATCAAAATTAACCGGTTGGCAAAGGTAATGAAAAGGTTCACCACACTCCCCAGATATTGCCCGACCACCTGATACTCTTTGTGTCATATTCAGAGGTGGGGGCGATCCAAGCACTCCAAAGGATATACAGTCAGCATATTCTGAGCCCCACAGACAGGGTGGTACGATGATATGCAGACTGCTGCCTTGTTTGTCCAGGGCAAATTTTAAAAAGATTATTAAGCCAGTCTCGGTCCTTTTGAACAAAAAGTTTTATGTTGAATAGAATTGCCAACTGGGGATGAAAATGACCCTGTCGCTGGAGAATGAGACAGGTCTGAAGACATCCTGCAAATTAAAGAAAATACGCTTTTCTTTCCTCCTCTATTCTTCTACGGTCATTCAAAGTATTATTGACCGGCAAGGGAGGTAACCCCTCGAGATTTTCAGTTTTCTTGTTAGATCAAAAACACTTTGGCATAAATCTAATCAAGTCAAAGCTTTTAGCTAAGAAACTGGCTTGTAATATTTTGTGACAATTCACTGATTTTATGAATGTTAGCTGAATATTTTTTTCAAAATTAAAAGCAATAAACAGCTAGAGAGAAGTCTTCTAATTCAAAATTTCAAAGGCTCTGAGCCGCTTGTTTTCTTGACAGAAAATTCACCTCGAGAATAAGTTTTAAGAAGATAGACGGCTTTAAGAAACGTTATGTTGCAGTTTTATAATACACCAAAAAGAGTTTCAGAGATGCTTCGATTAATGGAAAATAGTTCAGTGTAAGTAACCTTAATGATTAGTGGTATGTAGTTGATTGATTGATTGATTATTTGGTTTTAATCGCATGGCAATAATCTAGGATCATTCATGTCTAGACATTAGGAAATCACATCTATTGTACTTTTATATCTATATTTGTTGTGTAATTGTTTCTCAAGAGTTTTTTCCTTTTACTTTTGGCACATGGTTCTATCAAATAGTAATACTTTTTAGACATATCTCTTTAGGACTCTAACAGGTACAATACCTCCAGGTTAAAGTGGACCTGGAAGTAGTGAAAATGATAGGAAAATGCACATACAACAGATATCCATGACTTGAGCCTCATATCAGATAACTTTTAGATAACAGGGTTTTACCCCTCCACATCTGATAGAGTCAGCGTATTCTAAACCCTACGAACAGGATTAAGATTTTCAGAGATACCTCGAGAAATATATAATTCTATTTACCAACCTCTCCGCTAGGGCAGGATATGACACAAGGTCAATTTTTACGCGCAGTTTTACAAGTTTGAATTCAGAGTTTTCCTTCTTCTAGACTAGTTGCCTCACCAAGGCTGAAGAAATCAGTCTGTCCTAATATTTACCCATAGCTGGAGGGAGAATAATTGGATTAATACCTTTCCCAAGGGTATTAGTGCTATGTGAAATGCAATCAGTCTCGGCCAGGATTTGAACTCGTGTCGCTGTGTCCATTTCCTACGACGATAACCATTACACCACGGGCAAGGACAAATATATAATAGGCAGGAATAGGCGTTCTAAATGCAAAAAGAATTGCTTTGGATATAAATATTACAGTGTTTATTTGTAAATATAACGATACATTTTGAATATACCTCTTAAAAATCCTTTCGAGACACAGAAATGATTTCTTTTAAAAGAAAAACTGTTTAAAAATTAACTTATCCATTTCGAAATGATTTTATAGATAAACAACCGGCAGTTTTCAATAAAGACATTTTATTCTGCACGCACTGAGATAAAGATGTTTAGAGTTGTCATTAACTTTTGCAAAATAATAATTCGTATCGATTTAGATAACATTCACATGAAGTGCATCTGAAAAGAAGTGCATTTGAAAAGCAAAAATAACAATGAAAATTCTGTTTCAATCTAATTTCACATCGCGGAACTGGAAATATCTACACCTGTTCTGTTCGGTCTATATTGAGTGAACTATACTTATATACATATGTGTGTGTACGCACGCGCGTACTGTACGAGATTAGCCAAAAATATATGGTCGATAGATGTAAAGAGTAAATCTATTATAATAAAATGGGATATTTTGAAGAAATACCAAGCATATATTTATAGAATACATTTCCAGATGCGTCAAGGATGATATTGAGTGATGTACAGTCTTCATTGTTGATTTTGGGTATTTACACATCATATCGGCTTTGTCAGCAAACCTGACCGCGGTCTGAAATTACCAGGCCATCTCCTTTATAGTTTTGTGTTACATAACTTCTTTCCCCCCACCGGCAAGACTCGTCAGTGCTAGCCAATGGGAAGGGTTCATCCCCCCACACTTGTCTATATAAAAAATTACACTTTATATACGTTTCGATTCATTACTGGCAGATTGTATCCCCAGCGGAGACGTAAGAACCCCCTCCCCCAAAAATAGTGTCCTGGGTATGACACTAAATTAAATCTGATTGTAAGACTCCAGTTCACGAGATCTGGTGAGTGTAAAATACTCTTTCATTACTCCCAGGTACTCTCTGGCCGAGAGTTGTATTACCTGTTATTATTACCTATACGGAAAAAATAGATCTGTTTAAAAAATATTCAAATTTTTACCTTTTAAACGATTCTGGTGTATTTGTTAAAAACGCACCGAATGAAAGTGCCCTGCCAATTAATTTTATTATTCTAATAAGTAAATAATTATGATTTTCTTACTCTTCATAATGATAAAATTTTCGTGCACTAAAGATAGATAGATAGATTTGTAAGTGTGTGTGTGTGTGTGTGTGTGTACACACACACACACACACACACACACATATATATATATATATATATATATATTTATAAGTAAAGTTGGCGACCTTAGTCGAGGGTGACCCGAAGGCTCTCTTTTCAATAGCTTCTACACCTCGGTGGTAATCCTTGGCTAAGGTCGCCAAATTTGCTATATAACAATCACCCAAATAAACAGAACAAATTGAAATACAAGAAACGAGTGTCCAGCTGGCCGGAACAGAAGAATACTCAGAGTGCAAATCTGCACAACAGATAAGACCCAACTCCGTACGAGTGTCCTATTTAGGACTCTAGTCAATCTCATTGTGAGGCTTCTTTGGGAAAACTGGAGTACCCCTTCATTGCCATTTCTCTCAGTTCTACTCTGACCTGGAGAGGTAGAATCTGATAGAATCTGAGTCAAATAGAATTGTTAGACATTTAAACTGTGTCCAAACAAAGGATTTATGCTAAATTGAATTTTTTATGATAGAACTATTTGATCATTTAACTGTGCATAATGACTGATGTTTAATTGAATTGTTAGTGATATATAGCAATACTTGAAACCATTTAACTCTGTGCAAAAATTACTGCGCTAAGGCTCGTTTAAAAACGCTCTCAACAAAATGTGCTTAGAAATCAGATGTATTTAATGTACGTTGAAACAGGATGGTTGATATGCTATAAAAACCCAAACAAACCATGAGCTGAATATATATATATATATATATATATATATGTGTATGTGTGTGTGTGTGTGTGTGTGTGTGTGTGTGTGTGTGTGTGCCAGGTTATTAAAAATTAACTCCCTATTTCAAAATTCTTAGGAACTACTTCATAAATATATGTTTTGCAAGAAATGAATATGAGAAGTTTGGAAATGTGGAGTTATTTTCGATCACCTTACACATATATATATATATATATATATATATATATATATATATATATATATATATATATATATGTGTGTGTGTGTGTGTGTGTGTGTAGGGGGCTGTGTGGTGTGGTGGGGAAATAAGTGGAAAAGTGGCTAAATCGAAACACTGACAACGTATATTTCATCTTCATTTCAAAAATTCTTGCTATCAAGTCTTTTTAAAGTAAAGACGAAATATCATTTTCGAATCCGTAGTCAGTGTTTTGGTTTATCCACTTATGCTCTTTTTTTTTTCACATCTTGTTGGATTTACCAAATCTGACATTTCTCCATGTTTTTTTTTTATTACTATTTTTTTTGTAACTATTGTAATTAGAGATTTCTAAAGTTTTTGGCATTCTTTACTTCGACATTACAAAATAGCTTCCAAGAAAAAGAAACTTCAGTATAAAAAAAAAAAGGAAAACCCGATTGGGGAAAAAATCCAAATCATGTGAGAATTAACTTAAGAATATTAATCGAACTGCTTCCCCACTCCAAACGAATTTAATCACTTCATTCGACACCTTGCAAGAGCGATTGTAAGATTATCGTTTGGACAGAATAGGTATTGAGTATATACCGATTCTCTGTGTACCCCGTGCAGAAGAAAGACTGTCAGAAAGAAAGCAAAATGGTGAGTGGTGAACGGCGAAGCCAATCTAATATTTAAGAGGACAAATGTGATCTAGCACGGCCAATGAAATTACGGCTTACGAAATATCAATAACAAGATATGAACACTGAAAGTGACATGAAGCTCAGTAAATGCTGATAATTATGACCAGACGAACATTATCTGCAATTCGGTGACGTAAACTCTACCTTTTTAGAGATAACGCGTCGTTGACAAGAACGAGATCCTTCTAATTGGCGTGACTATTGTGTGCACTAGAAGTGATACAATCCATCGCAAAGTAATGTGATCGTTAGCTTATAATCATCCAAAAACTAGAGTCTACTCTCAGGCACTCAATAAAACACGTTATAACCTCAACCGGCTCAGCCAAGTCGGCTGGGGCTGTTGAATACGCCGTTTGCATCACTGCAGAGGAGTAAAATCCTCTACCGACAAGTGTCCTAGATATGAATCTAAATTACGCCTGACAGTAGTGCTCCAATCCTGGATTTCTAAGAAATGTGGAATACCCCTTCATTGCCATTACACCCTGTATCTTTTAGGGTCTCATCTATTGTTTAAAAAGAAATATTTGATTATTTTTATACTTAAAATCAATTAACTGAGTACAGTCTGTTGAATTGAATTATTTTCATTACATAGCAAAACTATTTAACAGAGTGGGAACGAACAATCTTGAATAGAATTATTAGAGTTATATAGCAATACTTGAAACCATTTAACTATGTGCAATCAAATGTGCTCTGTACCATTTAAAATAATGTTAGCTACAAACTATTCGTCCATGTAAACCCTATCACATGGACGAGCAAAGGCAGGAAGACCAGCTAAAACCTACATAGAGCAGCTCTGTGCCGATACGGGATGTAGCCCTGAAGACCTGCCGGAAGCAAAAGACGATAGAGAAAGGTGGCGAGAAAGAGTCAGGGATATCCGTGCGGATGGTGTGACATGAGGATGATGATGACAAACTATTTGTTTACACATATTTAGTATGTATGAATAAACAGATGGGTGGTTGATGGACGTACAGCTGCTGTTTTCTGGGATGTTGCCTCCCGTATTTATTCATTACAGCTCGTAGAATTCTTGCGCAGTTTCTGCCAAGCTTTTTCTACATACGTTAAGTCAGCCTCCATGTGGTGCATCCTTATAGTATTATTGACACACCTCTACTTGATAAATACTACGTTTTATTTTAGCAGTCTGACTTCCATTCAAATTAGACCAACAAGACACTTGGGACACTGGTGAAGAAGTAAAGATGAACTCGTAAGCGATGTATTCCTGTAGACCCGTTCACTTAACAAGCAAGTGTTAGACGACCAGCTAGAATCTATTTACAACAGTTCTGTACTGATCCTATTTACCCAATCCCTCCGCTCGGGCAGGATATGACACAAGGTCAATTTTTAAGTGGAGTTTAACAGGTTTGAATTCACGGTTTTCCTTCTCCTAGACTAGTTAACTCACCAAGGCTGAAGAACCTAGTCTGCCCTACTGTTTTACCCATAGCTGGAGTGAGTATAATTGGATTCATACCTTTCCCAAGGGTATTAGTGCTATGTGAAATGCAATCAGTCTCGTCCAGGATTTGAACTCGTGTCGCTGTGTCCATTTCCTACGACGATAACCATTACACCACGGACACCAGCACTGTACTGATAGAGGATGTAACCTGGAAGACTTGCCAGAAGCAAAGGCGATAGACAAATGGCAAGAGAGGGCCAGGAAGTCCGGGCTAGCGGCATGTCATGATGATGATGTATGAACAAGATTTGGCATTAAATAGCATAAAAGGATTGATATGCCGTAAAATGCAACCAAACAACAGATGCCACCTTCTTTTATAGTCTCAGTAAAAGTACGAATCACGTTTCAAAAGCAATGGTATTTTAGTATGATATTAAACCATATCCGGTGAAGCTACGTCCCTGTCGCATAATGGTTTAAGTTCTGGACAACAGTCTCGAAGTAAGTGAGTTCACACCCCAGTCTATTACGCTCATTTTCAGACTCATACCCTTGAGAAAGGAATAAACACTTCCTTTTCCCAGCTTTGGGTCAAATATCATCATTGCTGTTCTGCAAGAATGATGGCTTTGGTATTTAATAACCCATAAAGTTTGAGATGCCATGTAACAAAGAAACCAGCGGATACATCCTTTGGTGAGGCTCCTGTTCTGGAGTTCTAGTAAGTATAAGTAAAGTTGGCGACCTTAACTGGTAAATAATAAGATACCCATTCTAAAATAAATACTAAGTAAAGTTAGCGACCGTAGTCGAAGGCAACCCGAAAGGTTCCCTTTTCAATCGCTATTACACCGAAGTGTAGGGAAGGGCGTTAGTCTTTTACCAGAATTGCTCCACATTACCCTTGATCCGTACTTTATACTTCTAAGTGTTAAGCAAGGCAGCATCAAGTACCATTTTTTGAGTCTTTGGTATGACTCGACCTGGGATTGAACCCCGGTCTTCCGGCAAACACTCTACTCATTAGGTCAATGGCCCGGGTCATAGGTCAAATAAATCTGCTTGGAAATTATTATTAGATAAATATATCTGAAACCTTATAACCCTGTTCAAACAAATGATTACAATTATTCTTTTACTTCAGGAGAGTTTTTCACATCAGTGTTAGCTATTGGTCCTTTCCTTCCGAGTATTCAAGTCGATCAGCAATGCTGTAGTCTAAGGGTTCTTGATTCTTCTTTCTATTTTCAATTTCTCAGTGACTTTCTCCAATCATTTGAGGTGTGGACCGATCCAAGCATACCAACTAAAAATGGTATATCACCCTTACCCTCATGTTTCACAAATCTTTAGTTCTCTGGCAAGGTCTAAGTATTAGTCTATCTTTTTGCTTTTTTATTATACTTTTTGTGGTACTATTTACCAACCCCTCCGCTCGGGTAGGATATGACACAAGGTCAATTTTCAAGCGGAGTTCAAAAGGTTTGAATTCAGAGTTTTCCCTCTCCTAGACTAGTTGCCTAACCAAGGCTGAAGAACCTAGTCTGTCCTACTATTTACCCATAGCTGGAGGGAGAATAATTGGATTCATACCTTTCCCAAGGGTGTCTTCGTGGTGTAATGGTTAAAGCGATGAACTGCGGAATCGTAGTACGCGAGTTCGTACTCCAGTCGCGCTATTACGTTCACTTTCGGGCAAATACCCTTGGGAAAGGTATGAACCCCCTTATTCTCCCTCCAGCTATGGGTAAATAGTAGGACAGACTAGGTTCTTCAGCCTTGGTGAGGCAACTAGTCTAGGAGAAGGAAAACTCTGAATTCAAACCTGTTAAACTCCGCTTAAAAACTGACCTTGTGTCATATCCTGCCCGAGCGGAGGGGTTGGTAAATAGTACCTTTCCCAAGGGTATTAGTGCTATGTGAAATGCAATCAGTATCGTCCAGGATTTGAACTCGTGTCGCCGTGTTCATTTCCTACGGCGATAACGACTACACCACGGGCACCTCCATTATACTTTTTGTGGTAGTCTTTCATTGGAGTCCAAATGACAATAAGTGGTCGATCTTATTAACGCAATAGTTTAAATGGTCTCTGCTCGTCCCCTGATTTTCAACTCTTCCAACCTATTTTTCATGCCTTTGGGGATCGTTCCGAGAGCACCAATTGCAATTGGTATCACCAAAACTCTTATGTTGAATAGATTTTTTAGTTTCTCTGGTAAAGTTCAAAGTTCTTTTTTTTTTTTCTTTTATTTTCATTTTGTGGGTCCGTCGGGACAGCAAAATCCAATTGTCTGGGGGTTCTATTTTTTAAAATTTTGTGTTAACTAAGTCTGATCTTCTGATTCGGATTTGGTGATTTATTTATTTTTTGAAATATAAGTGAATTTTATATGCTTTGGGTTTGGTTTCTTTGTCTAATGGCATATCAACCTTCGTGGGTTATTGAATGCCAAAGCCATGGTCCAGTTGAATAGCAGTAATGTATTTTATACGTCTCATTCTCCTGGTTTGTGCATATACCATTTTGGCTGTATAGCCAAATTTCACTTTCTTGTTCATTTCCCAAAAGATCACCTTTCCCGTCCAAATGAATCTAATCTTGTACTCTTTTTCTGTTAATTTTCTGCATTTACTAATTATGGTTTCGTCTTTATCACTACATAACCAACACTTTATTATCAATATTATTATTATTCTTGTTCTTGTTGTTTCCCTCCTTGCGAGTTTTTCCGACCATTTTGAGTTTATGGTCTTTTACTGGAGTCTGATTGTCAGCAAGTATCCTCGTGTTTCCTAGGACTCTCCTGAGTATTCTAGCCGTTCTTAATACTATTGTCCTGATTTTCTCGATTCTACTTCTGCTTTTTAATTTCTTCAGTCCTTTTTCAAGTCTTTGAGGACTGTTCCAAGTGCATTGATTGGTATCCCTTTACCTTTATGATCATTAATATTTTTACCTCTCTAGCAAGGTCCAAGTAATTATTCATCTTTTCACTTTCTTTCATGTTCACTCTACGGTCAGAGAGAACTGGAAAATACACTAATGACAAGTCGGGTTTTTTTTTTTTTGATTCTTTATAATCAGCACTTGGTCTGATCTTCTGGCTGGAACTAGGTGGTTTGTTTGAATATCAACGTCTCGGAGAATTTTATGAATCACAGATTGATTCCTGTTTGAGCATATAACATTTTGGTAGTAAGGTCTAATTTTAATGTCTTGCGCAATTACCAGTGATTACCCTTTCCCACCCAACCGTGCCTAATCTGGTACTTCTTTTTCTTATAGTTTGTTGCATTCACTTAACCTTTTCATCTTTGTCTTCAAATAAACTACGTTAGTTAGATTGTTGCGTATTATCAATATTTGCTTTTTATAATTGGTCTTTATGATATTATTATTATTATTATTATTATTATTATTATTATTATTATTATTATTTTTATTTACTCATTAGAGTTTTTCACTGGAGATTGAGTTACAGCAAATCTCCTTAAGTCTCCAGGACTCTTCTTAGTATTCTGGCCGTTTTTAATAATGCTGTTCTTGGGATGGTCTCCACTCGGCCGCCAACTTCCATATCTTCCAGGCCCTTTAATAATCCTTTAGTTACCGTGCCAAAAGCACCAATCACAATTGGTATTATAGTCACCATCATGTTTCACAGTTTTTTCAATTCTCTTGCAAGATCGAGGTACTTATCTCTCTTTTCACATTCTTTCAGTTTTATTCTGTAGTCAGCCGGTACAGCAAAGTCAACAATTTTTCAGATTTTTTTTCTTCTTATTATTATTATCATTATCATTGTTGTTGATGTGCGAACTTACTTAAAACTGTGTATCTACTTTCAAATTATTAGTAATAGATAGAAATATTTGTAAACATATAATTCAGTAAAAAAATAATATCAAATTGAACAAATTAAATAAAACGACCGTATTTGACGGCATATAAAAATACACTTTTTTTTAGTAAGGATATCAGGGGTTGTTCTCGTGGTGTAATTGTTAAAGCGCTAGAGTGCAGAGTCATAGCAAGCAAGTTCGAACTCCAGTTGCGCTATTCCGTTCACTTTCGGACAAATACTTTAAGGAAAGGTATGAACTCCCTTATACTTATAGCTATGGGTTAAGTAGTATCACTACTGTATTTCTAGACCGATGGCTTTGGCATTAAATACGTTGATAGGTCATTAAACAAAAGAAACCAACTAGAAATATATTTTAAAATTCACTTGCGTCTTATACGCCATATGTAGGTATAAAATTCGCGATAGTCGGCCAAAATTAATTACCTGGCAATTCCTATTACCTAAGACTTCAGAGGAACTTTCATATATTTATTGTCATTATTTTTAACGGCTATTGCGCAGGTTAAATGTGTTATCATTGATCATATTCATAATATAAATTTCATAACGTTTCATTTTAGAACTTTTTTTTTTCTTAATTTACCCTACTGAATTTAAGGTGCGTCTTATATGCTGTCAGATTCTTTAAAAATAATTAGTATTTGATGGAAATAATTGAGAGCATATAACTGTTTATAGACACATGATTAATATTATACAGGAATTATAAATCGAAACCAAAAAAAATTCATGCAATTCTTTAGTTATAGATCGAAAAATAACAATCCATTTAGGCGTAGGCAAACTTTTGTTATCATTATTTAGGAATAGTTTCTTCTAACTATATAATTACTTGTAGACTCATTGACCTAGTGGGTAGAGTGTTCGCAAATGGTCAGGGAGACATGGGTTCAATCCAAGGTCACGTCATACCAAGAACTTTAAAAATGGTACTTGACACCTCCTTGCTTAGCACTCAGCAATATAAGGTACGTATCAAGGGTAAAGTGGAGCAATCCAAGAAAAGGTGTAATGCCCTCACCTATACCTCGGAGTAGTAGCTATTGAAACCCTTCTGGTCACCCTCGACTACGATCACCTACTTGTTTGGTAGCGATAGAAATATTTGAAACCATATAATCACTGGCTGTTGTATAGTGTTTTGTACTACTTACTTTTGGTATCGCGGAATTATAAAAGACACCGTTTCTCGAGAAGCGAG
This sequence comes from Sepioteuthis lessoniana, assembly GCA_963585895.1. Classification (NCBI taxonomy): domain Eukaryota; kingdom Metazoa; phylum Mollusca; class Cephalopoda; order Myopsida; family Loliginidae; genus Sepioteuthis; species Sepioteuthis lessoniana. The sequence continues at coordinate 43,432,636 of OY757912.1, read as the reverse complement.
ACAGAAGCAGAAGCTGCGACAAAAAGACCTCTGATGGACGTCGGTCAGTAGAAGATAAACTTTGGACGTAACACCTAAAGCGAGAGATTTATAATACTAGTTGAACTGTACCACTTAAGTTAATAAGTAATTAATTCTGTTTTCCTGAGTATCGGTTCCTTAACACGATACAACACAGGCAAACAAAGATTAAAAATATGTAGAAAAAGTTACTTAAAATCATATAGTTACTTGAAAATAATACTCTATGGACATACTTGAAACCGTATTATATTGTGCAAATAAGCAGTTATCATTAGATTTTAAGTGTTATTAGAAACTGTACAATTGTTTGCAAAAAACTGACTAAAAAATAGCGGGAAGTTTTGAGATGCCATGAAACCAGTCAACCAACCAACCAACCAACCAAATGGATGCAGTGCCTTAAATTTTATGCTTACTCACAACGTCAGATGTGAATGCTGGTGGGGTTGTAGAAGAAGGGAAACCATTCCACCAGTCAGCTATATACTGAGCGTCTGTCTTTCTATTATAAACATGTCTAATATAAAACTGCGTACGTAGCCGTTAGACCTCAGTGAATTATTTGATATGGAAAAACAAAATTTCTGTCATTCCCCCAGAAAGTTAGACGATGTATTCAGTTATGTCTGTCGATTCCTGCAGCGACTCTCATGAAACTTTGTATTGCTGCTTGACTTCCCTTGTTGTCATGAAGAAAGGAGACCTGCTGCATGGGAAATTGTCCATCTTTCGTACTACACTACTTAGGTCGAAATCCAAGCGCAGATCCAGAATGCTGGATGCCAAATATTTTTCTTCTTTGACTCATTGATTATCCGTGATTCTTTGAAAAGAATATATAATCAATAAAAATAATCTGGTGAAATATCATTACATCGTATAACCTAAGATAGATTATTTTACATAATTACCAACGCTCTTCCCAATTGATCCTTATGTTGTTAACAAAATAGAACCCTAAAACTGAAATTAAGTTCAAGAATTTATTTTCCTTATGAATGAAACAAAAAAGAAAAAAAAGTCCACTTTATGGAAAGAAGACTTTTCTTATTTATAAACACCTGTCAACTTTCTAAGTTAACACTCTAGGTTCAGTAAGCATTATATTAGGGTAGACACCATAGCGTAATGGCTAAGGCAATAGCATCCGGTCTCTAAGTAAGGGAGTTCAAACTCCGTCCGTGCTTTTACGTTAACTTTCGAACTAATACACTAAGGAAGAAGTGTGAACAATTTTATCTCCAATCTATGGGTTAAATCGTACCAATGATGTTCTTCTAACTACTTGAAACAATTCTACTGAGGGTAGATAAAACAATGAGGGCAAGATAGCAATTCTTGGAACTATTTATTTGTGTGCAAACAGTTGACTAATGGATTGAATTTAAAATTGTTACATGGGAACCATTCGTTTACTAATAATTCATATATTTATATAAACATGATTTGGCATTAAATAACCTATAAGGTTTGATATGCTGTAAAAACAGAACCAAAATACACTACGGATTTCTTTCAGGTGAGGCATAAGTGGCGTAAAGGTTGTCATCGAAGGAAGTGGACTCAGCTACGTGAGTTCTAATCCTAAATGAGGCTGTTTTCAATGAATATACCTCTTGTACCCTTTCGAATATTATGAATCAAATAATTCTCTTTTTAGCTATGAGTTAATAGTAGGGCAATTTTGGTATGGTATTTTTGTTTAGTGGCATATCGACCTACGTAGGTTATTTAATACCAAAACCATTCTTCTGAACGAAAAGTAACGGTTCTATTTAACCCATAGCTGAAAGGATTAGGGGCTTCATAACTTTTCCAAAGTGAACGTTATAGCACTGCTGGAGTTCGAACTCGCTTACTATAATTCCGCGGTCCAGCACTTTAACCATTATACCACGAAGACACCCACTTTTTGGGCATGATTGGCTCTTGGTATTCAACCATTGTAGGAGAAGGATAATTTTTTTAATTCAAACAATTGTATACCTGGAAAGGGAATTCATATATATATATATATATATATATATACATGAATTCTCATTGTGCTTTTTATTTGATATATTGGCATTATATATTTGATAAACATAAGTACATTAATAATAATATCAGATATAAATAACAATACACTAAACTGTCAAGCACATTGCACTGAAAACAGCAATTAACCATGTTTCCGACAGTATCAGGCGCTTTTAAATTCGGGATATGCGCCTCAGCCAAGAAGAGAGTACGATTTAGGTGTTAAAAGAACCCCACTAAAAGAAGCTGAACTTTTTGATTCTCTCTTTCTTCTGTCAAGACTCTCAAATAGCTGTAACGTGGGCTGAAAGCAAAAGAGCCACTCAAAGATATGAGAAGCGTTGGCTCCAAATAATGCAAAGAAGTTACTCTAACACGTTAGTTTGGTTCTTTATTTAATTGCATATCAACCTTCGTGGCTGAATTAATGTCTATGCCATCCATGAATAACAACAGCACAAGCACTACTTTACCGATGTTGAAAGGTTAAGAGTGTCAAAACCTTTTCCAAGGATATGAATATGAAAGTGAACGTAATAATTTGACTGGAGTCGGAACTCGCTTACTGCGATATCGCAGTTCAGAACGCTAGCCACTACCCCAATGTGGACTCCATAGCCCCAACATTGTATCTCTTAACCTTTTCTACGTATTTTCCTCGGCCTCAGAAAGAGAACGAAGGAAACAAAATAAAAGGTCTTACTTTTGCGGCAATTTGTACCTTCCCTCACCAACCAGACAATCACTGTCACAAACATAGCAATCATCAGCGATTATGCTACGATAATAAATATCTGAGAAGGATTAACTTTCATGGTGGGGTAAAGGGTTCCTGCCTTTTCCAAAGGTATTTATCCTAAAGTGAACACCATAGTACGACTGTGGTTCGAACTCGCTAATTATGGTATAACAGTCCAGCACGTCAACCACTTCGCTAGGAGGGGTGTTTGATTCGTCTTTTACTTTATGTTTAAGGACATGACTTGCAGTACAGTGGACTGATTTTTAGCTAAGTTTTTAATTACATATAAACGTTATTGGGTTGTTTAATGCTAAAGCTGTCTTTGTAGAATATCAGTGATACTATATACGCTTTATTTGAAGGATGAAAGAGTTCATACCTTTCTAAAGAAAATTAGTCCAAAAGTGAACGTAATAGAACGACTGGAATTCGAACTCACTCATTTCGAGACCGAAGTCAAGTGCTATCATATTTACCAACCCCCTCCGCTCGGGCAGGATATGACACAAGGTCAATTTTTAAGCGGAGTTTAATAGGTTTAAATTCACGGTTTTCCTTCTCCTAGACTAGTTGCCTCACCAACGCTGAAGAACCTAGTCTGCCCAACTATTTACCCATAGCTGGAGTGAGTATAATTGGATTCATACCTTTCCCAAGGGTATTAGTGCTATGTGAAATGCAATCAGTCAGGTCCAGGATTTGAACTCGTATCGTCGTGTCCTTATCCTGTGACGATAACCATTACACCACGGGCACTTCCGAAGTCTTGTGCTATAGCCATGATGCAACGGGTAATCACGCAACGCGGACTGATAGAGAAATAAATAAAGATACAAGGAACTCTCGTTCGTACTTGAATATTTATTATTTTCTAAAATGTAAGGACGGTAGCCACTAGAATTTAGTTGGCGTGGGTCAGTCAGTCGGTCAATAATATAATAGCATATAAACTCTTGTAGGTTATCTAATGCTACGTTCTGTTTATACATTCATTTCTAAATCAAACAATTATATTTTGTATAAGTTGCTTAGTTGTTTGTGTTTAATGGCATATCAACGTTTTTAGGTTATTTAATGCCAACTCAATTTTTACTCAAATAATCGGTTCTACTTCAAACAATTCAGTTTAGCATGAGTACGCGGTTTAATAGTAAAAAACATGTTTATTTCAAACTATTCAGTTTATTCAAAGTCATAATTCAAACACTTCTGTTTAGTATAAGAATAGTTTTTGTCCACACAGAGTTAAATGTCAAAACTGTTCTATTTTAAGCAATTCAGTTTAGCATAAATAGGCAGTTTATTCTTATTTGACCCATAGATAGGACACTATCAGGTACAAACATTCCGGGCCAGAGTGGACGTTGGAGCGATGGCAATGAAGGGGTTCTCCGCATTCTGCAAAGCTCCAGCTTTACTGGAGTGTCACCATCATATTGTTTAGTGTCATATATCAGGACACTCGTTGGGGTAGTCTTACTTGTCTACAGAGATGAAGTCGGTGTATACTACAGCCCCAGGTTTTGTGTAGCCGTAATACAAATATACAAATACAAATATAAGCAGAAACATAATCAAACATAATATACGAACTTCAGTGAACGAACGAACAGACTTCTTTATAAAAACATATCTCTCACACTTTATTCTCGAAAGGGTGATTTTTGTTGTGTGTGAGAGGTGAGTGGTAGACCCAAGTTCTTTTCGCGACCATAGCAGCACTTCTTCTTCATCTTGGCTGGGGTTGCTCAACCGTGAGTCACTGAGGGCCCAAAGCACTCTCTCTGCTGCTGGCTCTCACTTCGGCATCTTGTCTCCAACTGACTCGAACCGTCTGGGCACCTGGTTATATTATTGTCTAACGTACGCCTGCTTCCGCTGTTCATCCGCTTATTTACATAGGTGCATCTAGGGGTTGTCCTCGTGGCGTAATGGTTAAAGCAATGGACTGCGAAATCGTAGTAAGCGAGTTCGAATTCCAGTCGGGCTATTACGTTTACTTTCGGACAAATACCCTTGGGAACGGTATGAACCCCCTTATCTTCCCAGCTATGGGTTAAATAGCACCACTACTGTTCTTCTCGGAGAATGGCTTTGGCATTTAAATATTTGATATGCCATTAAACAAAGAAACCAACCAACCAACAGGTGCATCTCTTGATTGACGGCTCGGTTGAGAGTCAATATATAACACAGGCACATGGGAAAAGTTGACGTGGGATGCTTAAGCAATCGTAATAGAAAATTATATTCAATAAAATTTATTCAACAGTATTCTCTCATTTCATATTGAAATGATGCATAGCAGGAACTGACAATAATGTTTGTTCAGGAATTCCAACAATCCTCCGCTAAAAGAAAGGTACACATTGACCTGTAATATGCCGCGGTATTTTTATCATCACTGTCTATTTATTTTTAAAAAATATCTGTACACTTGACAATAAAAAAAAATTATTATTAAGTATTCCCATATCCCTGGAACAAATATTTTGTATGAAATAGCCCGTGACATAAAAAAGTAACATTTTAATATATTTGGGGATATTAGTTTCTAGGTCTTTTGGGGTAGCTAGGAATTGGGCAGATTATAAATTTGAATTCTTCTTTTTTTCCAAAAAATAGAAATAGGTTATAAGTCGGGAAGGAAAAAGAAGGTGGTCCACATGTTTCACTAACGAGAACGCACCATATTCCCAACTTTTAAAAATGCCCCAGTATTGTATATTGACCTACGACCCGGTCAAAATAGGAAATGCACCTATGTAAATAACAGGTGCATCCGCTCAAGGAATGTCAGAATATAACCTTGACTGTGGACGAGTTGGTGATAAGATGCGATAGAGAAAACCACCACCCAGAGAGGCTGGGCCCCAGGCCCCCAGTTGAGCAGCCCAGGAGAACGGGAAAGAAACGCAGTTATGGCCAATAGAGTTGGGGTCAATATGTTGCAGTTCTTTTTGGTCTCCAACTCCCTCTCACACACAACCCTTTCAAATAAAGTGAGAGGTATATTTTTCTAAGAACTGTGTCGCTCGTCTTTATTTTGTTTTTATGATTCTGCATGCATATGTAGATGTATATGTATTATGTGTTTGTATAATTGGTCAGCTTTGTGACTATACAACACCAGCAATTCCGACTGCGAAAACATTTTTATGGCTACGTTTTGAAAAATTAATAAGTGTAAAATATAATTTCTAATTTTTTTTATTTAAAAAAATAGACATACAAGTTACTCAAATAATTTTTTTTCATAATGATGTATGTACTGAATCTGTTGTTTAATCTACCTATCCTAATCGCGGGGCTTAGAATAAACGGACTGTTGCCCCATTTAATACAACCACCAATAAAAGAATATCTCGGTATGACAATAAACTTCAACTGATAGTATAATAAGTATGAGTATAGTTACAGTTTAATGTCAAAACTGTTCTATTTATAGCTATTCAGTTTAGCATAAGTACGCAGTTTATTCTTATTTGACCAATAGATAGGACCCTATCAAGTACTACCACTCCGGGTCAGAGTGGACGTGGGATCGATGACAGCGAAGGGGTACTCCGCATTCCATAAAGCTCCAGCATTACTGGCGTCTCACCATCAGATTGTTTAGTGTCATATATCAGGACAGTCATTGGGGGAATTTTACTCCTCAGCAGAGATACAGTCGGTGTATTCTACAGCCCCAGACAACAGGGAAAAGTTGACGTGGGATGTTTAAACAATAGTAATAGAAAAATATATTTAAAAAAATAGATCTCGGAATTGTAGTTTTTTGATTTAACCTTGCTTTCATGTCTAAAGACATGACAAGCAGTAATGTGAACTGATCTTCTTTGATTTTTCTTTTCGTTTTTGTTTTTTTTTATAGAATATCGAAATTCATGGGTCGTTTATTTGACCCATAGACAGGACCCTATCAGGTACTACCATTCCGAGCCAGAGTGGACGTTGGAGCAATCACAATCAAGGGCTACTCCGCATTCCCCAAAGCTCCAGCATAACTGGAATCTCACCATCAGATTATTTTGTGACATATATCAGGACAGGTATCTTTGGAAAACAACTGTAATGATACTTTATAACCATATCTAGGAGGATAAGAGTCCATGCCTTTACCTAGAGCAACTAGAATTCATTACCATTACTCCCAGGCTTACTCTGACACGGAATGATCGTTCCTGGTCGGGTCCCATATAAAGGTAAAATAGATCTGTTTGCTAATCATATAAGACAGGACTGTGTACAAAAATGAATTCTTAGGAAACAACAATATGTTTACCCAAATTTTTAATCGGGGTTCAACAAGTCTGAATTCTGAGTTTTCCTTCTCCAAGACTGGTTGTCATACCAAAGTCAAAGAGCCCACTCTACTCTAAAGTTTTCTCATAAATGAAAGAAGAATAGTTGGATGCAAACTTTTCCGAAGGGTATTAGTACTACGTGAAATGCAAGCAACCTCGTCCAGAATTTGAATTCGAGAAGCGGTGTCCATTTCCAAAGACGGTAAAAATTACACCACGGGTACCTTTTCGCCAATGGCCCGGGAGACCTGGGTTCAATCCCAGGTCGAGTCATACCAAAGACTTTAAAAATGGAACTTGATACCACCTTGCTTAACACTCAGCATTATAAGGTACGGTTCAAGGGTAAAGTGGAGCAATCCTGGGAATGGAGTAGCGCCCTCCCCTACACCTTGGTGTAGTAGCTATCGAAAAGGGAGCTTTCGGGTCACCCTCGACTATGGTCGCTAACTTTACTTACTTACCTTCTCTTAAGAAACAACTAAACACAAATGTAAATATCAAATGAGAATGAACACGATTCTCTTACCTCTATGCATAAGATAGCCTTTCAGATACTATGAAAATCAATCAATAATCGATATTTTCTTCCAGGTATTACCAGACTCTCCTAGATTTCATAAATCTGACACTATAAATTGACTTAATTTTGTTCTATGCTTTTTGGGTTGGTTTTTTGTTTATTTGTTAATGGCATATCAACTTTCGTGGTTTATTTAAAGTCAAAAGCATTTGTAGAGATTACGGAGTTCATACCTTGGTGTAGTAGCTATCGAAAAGGGAGCTTTCGGGTCACCCTCGACTATGGTCGCTAACTTTACTTACTTACCTTCTCTTAAGAAACAACTAAACACAAATGTAAATATCAAATGAGAATGAACACGATTCTCTTACCTCTATGCATAAGATAGCCTTTCAGATACTATGAAAATCAATCAATAATCGATATTTTCTTCCAGGTATTACCAGACTCTCCTAGATTTCATAAATCTGACACTATAAATTGACTTAATTTTGTTCTATGCTTTTTGGGTTGGTTTTTTGTTTATTTGTTAATGGCATATCAACTTTCGTGGTTTATTTAAAGTCAAAAGCATTTGTAGAGATTACGGAGTTCATACCTAAGGATATTAATCGAAAAGTGAGCGTAATAGCACGACTGGATATCGAACTACCTTACTTCGATATTACAGTACAGTTCGTTAGCCTGTACGTCAAGGAGTGTTTAAGTAAGATACTAAACGGCATCTTATAGCAAGGCTATATTTCTCCAAATCTCAGATTTGTGGGATAAACCTTCCCAGTACTACTCTGAACCGAAGTGGTACTTCCGCGTCAAGCGAGGGAGTGTTTAAGTAAGATACTAAACGGCATCTTATAGCAAGGCTATATTTCTCCAAATCTTAGAATTGTGGGATAAACCTTCCCAGTACTACTCTGAACCGAAGTGGTACTTCCGCGTCAAGCGAGGGAGTGTTTAAGTAAGATACTAAACTGCATCTTATAGCAAGGCTATATTTCTCCAAATCTCAGAATTGTGGGATAAACCTTCCCAGTACTACTCTGAACCGAAGTGGTACTTCCGCGTCAAGCGAGGGAGTGTTTAAGTAAGATACTAAACTGCATCTTATAGCAAGGCTATATTTCTCCAAATCTCAGAATTGTGGGATAAACCTTCCCAGTACTACTCTGAACCGAAGTGGTACTTCCGCGTCAAGCGAGGGAGTGTTTAAGTAAGATACTAAACTGCATCTTATAGCAAGGCTATATTTCTCCAAATCTCAGAATTGTGGGATAAACCTTCCCAGTACTACTCTGAACCGAAGTGGTACTTCCGCGTCAAGCGAGAGAGGTAAGAATTATTCGCTTGATTCACTGGGTTCTTTCTCGATGGCAACACGAGTCTACTAGTCTAAAACGCACGAGTTCCGATGCGTGCGTGGCCTACAATTATTTCGGCTTGGTAGGTAGCCGGATAAAGATCATACTTACTGATCTGTTTTTAGACTAACTAAGCGTTCGTGTCGAGTTAGGAGGAATTTTAAGAGTTTAATTCCTGGTGACTTTCTCTCCAGAAGGCACCAGTCTCCATGCTCAAAAAATGTAAGAGCTGGATTTACAGGGTGTATCGATATACATTGAAGTCATGTGACAGCTAATATATTGGGTGTCTCTCAATATACATGAGACCCATGTGATTGCTTATAACTTTTACTAATAATGTAGTGTTCTATTTGCTTCATGTTTGAAAGTAGTATACTAGAACAACTATTAATCGATCACAATGCCTTGGACAAGAGAGAAAAATGTTTTGCGTCACTATTGATTTGAAGACAAAATCATTCAAAACTGTGCAAGCAATAATTTACAGGATGTTTAACTTTAACAATTGTCCCCAGAAAAGCCAATTTTATCGCTGGGTACACAAATTTCAAGCCACAGGGTCAGAAAACAACCTTAACAAGAAGACAGAGAATCCCACACCCCTCCGAAGACGTTCCCAAGAACTTGATCTTTCACGCGCATCATTGCAAAGAATCTTAAAGAAGGATCTTCAGCTGTACTCATACAGAATTCGGAAGAAGCATAAACTCATACTCGGTACTGGAGGCGACTCTGAAGGGTAATGTCGATAGAAGCTAAGTAATTTTTGCCTTATGAAAGGTTCGTTTCCTGGACGCAGCCCTATATTAAACCAACCTTTGTACTCCATTTTGTTCAGGTAGAAGAGTCAAATAAACACCCCAGTCAGATTTTAGCGTAATGCTCGTCGTCATTGAAAATTGACTCTATGAGCAGAGTTCAAATCTTGGGTGCAGATGTTTGCATTTCTGATTGAGCGAATATTCTTAGGGAATGATATGCAATTCTCCCTCAGTGAATAGTACGATCGACAGCGCTCTTTAAACTTGGTATAATAACCAGTCTCGGAGAAGGTATGCTCTGCTGAATAAGTGACTTTGTGCTGCATTCTAGTTGTGTCGGAGGGGTTGGGTAAATACAAAGTAAAGACTTTTGTGATATATTTTTAAGGGGTTCACTTCAATATTAACTAAAAATTTTCGAAGAATTGCATGAAGAATTATATAATATTTGGATAAAGATAAACACTTGAGAAACAAATGCGCAACTAATGCATGAAAACTACGATTGTTTTCGTAAAAGTCTTTGTAGTTATCTCGAAAGATTTCAGATTAACGTTATGTGACAAATTTCTTTACAACTCTCATTCTTCATAAATTTGACAATGTAAAAAGTTGTTTTATTCAATAAACACAAAATAGTGTACCTTACAACGTCAAAGAAAATGAAGAAAGTGAGTATATATTTACTATAATTTCTTCTATAATAAAGTTAGGAGGCGCTCAAGGTGTAACGGTTATCGTCGTAAGACAAGGGAAACGGCAACCCGAGTTCAAATCCTGGACGAGGCTGTTTCCTTTTCACACAGCATTAACACTTTTTAAGAAAGGTATGTATCGATTATCCTTTCTCCAGCTATTGGGAAATAATGAGGCAGACGGGGCTCATTAAAATTGTTATTGCAACCTGTCGAGTAGAACGTAAACTCTGAATGCAAACCTATAAATCTCCGCTTAAAAATTGACTTTCTGCCACACCCTACTCACGTGTCGGGGTTTCTGTGAGTACATATAACAAACTTAAAACAATTCAACATATGTCGAAGATGAAAAACACTAAAACTTTGACTGAATCAAAATATTCGAATCTATGATGTTAAATGTTTATTAATTCTTACTGTTGAACAAGTCCTTTGCTAAATAGTTTGTCGGTAGTTGTAAATCTACCAGACTTCGAATCCTGGCAACATTGAATCCCTTTTCTCACGGCCTTGCTTCCCACACCACTGAGCTTCTGGCTGAGAAACACGCACACACACAGACCTATGAATATATATACTTATAGACTACGCCTCTTACGAAGTTGGAATTTGGACCGTTATATGGATATTGTTTGATCTGTGTGTATGTATGTATATATGCGTATAGTTGTGATGTCTCATTGACCCAGTGGTCCGGGAGACTGGGGTTCAATCCCTGATCGAGTCATACCAAAGACTTAAAAAATGGTACTTGATACCCCCTTGCTTAACACTCAGCATTATAAGGTACGTATCAAGGGTAAAGTGGAGCAATCCAGGGAAAGGAGTAACTTTACACCTCGGTAGTAGCTATTGAAAGGGAAGCCTTCAGGTCACCCTCGAGTACTGTCGCCAACTTATATATATATATATATATATATGTACATTGTATATATATATATATATATATATATATATAAGTTTATGTGTTGGCATATCTATGCAGAGATATGTGTATATGTTTGAGACTCGAGTAGGTGTGTATAAGCTATATGTTGACAACTTGTGTTTTAGACGTGAATGTCGGTCTTTGTGATAATAAATTGGAAGTCCGGATAAAAGTCTTGAAAAGCAATAAAATTTGAATTTGCTGAAAATGTTTTTAGATTAATTTTTTTTTTATGTTCACAAAATATTGGCACTCGCGTTAGCAGATGGATAGCAATCGATCCATTTTAAGTATCTGAAATTTTTGTGGTCCATAACCGGAACTGCGTGAAGATTTAGGGCTCCATATATAGTGCGTTAGCTTTGATTATATATTCGAGTTCGACGCGGGAGTCAGTCTAGCAGTTGGTTGGCTGTGACCAAACCTAGCAGTTGCGACCCGTAAGAGCTTACGCCGCACGCCTGAGATGGTCAGACCACAGAATAGGCTGTTCATATTACTAAGTCTTGTAACCCGGGATCAACTGCAAAGTATCACATACGTTCCATTCTTTTTATGTCCAAAAATTGTCTTTGTTCCTTGTTCTTTTCTTGTTAAGGACACAGCCTCAGTTGGTGCCCCTTCGACTAGATGTTCGAAAACGGCAATAATGTAGGGTCCAGCATCCCAGTGCTGCCAGATATGCACTATGGAAGGGTTCACAGAGCCGACTAGGTGGCTGTGTTATACTATACTCTCCTACAACCATAAAGATATTTTCGCGCCCACACACACACACACATATATATATATATATATATATATATATATATATATATATATATATATATATATTGTTACGCTGCCATGTGCCAAGCAGGCTTGCAAGGTGCCAAGAACACCAGTTAAAGCTGGGCACAGACGTTGGCTGTGGTCTGCCAAACGCTATTTAGTGTCACAGATAGCACCACCTTCCAATTTTAAAGCTACTAGGCGAGTTCTAGGTGAATTATTAAAAGTCAACACTGCTAACTGGCAAGCCTTCCCCCTCAAATACAAGGCCTACGACAAACACAATTCTTCCACAAGAAAATAAGGACTCAGAACTGCTGTGTTTATGTTAACCGGATTGATAACAATATTCTTTTATTGAATAAAAGAAACAAAGACAAAATAAACAATCCAGGTAAAAGTCTGGAGCATGAATGTCTTTCTGTATCTCAGAGGAGCCTCCACTAGAATAACCGTATCGTTGACTAAGACCACATAAAATGTCATTATCCCTGGACGGGTCCTCCATAAAATATCTGTTAATGGCAGAAGGTGAGAAGGTAGATCAATAAAGATAGATACAGTCCGCTTTCCTTCAGACTATGGGATTTAATGGGCGAGCTCGTGCTCCAAATCTCAAGTTTATCATTTCAGTATGGATGCAGCAGGATAAAGTTGAATATACTTAAATTGTATGTTACTTACTTGGGATTCTGTGGAGTTCTCTCCTTTTTCTTTCGTTATTGGGTTTCCATAACACGTTGGTGAAAGGATACGCGTCTTATTTCCGATAAGATCAGGATTAATTGTTTTTCCTTTCTTTGTGGACAAGTCTTCCTTTGGGTATTCGTTTAATGAGGCCTTTTTTTTTGTATCATTTACCCACAAACTGAATTATGATCACCAACAACACAGCCTTAATTTTAATTAGGTAGCCTTCTGCGTTTTTTTATCCTATCCATACGAACGTGATCTCCTCGTCATTTGGCTGTCCGATTAGTGAGTGATCGAGTGACTTTGATGGCATATCAACTCGTCTTAATTTATTTTGTATCTAGTGGTTAGGGAATTGCGTTCGTTGTACATTTATATTTATATTTTAGCGTTATTGTTATAAACTCGGTTTTCGTACTCAGATATTAATTATTCCTATCTAATACAAATCAGAAGACACCGATTGCATTTCTGCAGAAGAGTAAGACTCCCTCAACGAGTGCCCTGATTATGACACTGAAAAATCTGATGGTGAGGCTCCAGTAATGCTGGAGCTTTGCTGAATGCGGAGTACCCTTTTATTGCCATCGCTCTCCAGTCCGTTCTGGACCGGATGGTAGCATCTGATAGGGTCCTATCTATGGGTTAATTATGGTGTAATGGTTAAAGCGATGGACTGCTGAATCGTAGTAAGCGAGTTCGAACTCCAGGCGCCCTATTACGTTCACTTTCAGGCAAATACCCTCGGGAAAGGTATGAACCCCCTTATCCTCCCAGCTATGGGTTAAATCGTACCACTACTGTTCTTCTAGAATAGATTTGGCATTAAAAAACCCACAAAGGTTGATATGCGATTAAACAGAAAAAACAAACCAAACAGGTACTACCACTTTTTGTCAATGTTTACTTGGGACTAATGAAATCAAGAAGTACTTCATATTATCAAGATTTCTACAATGGGAAACTTACTAGCTGATGCAATTCAGTGTAAATCCCAGGATACCCCAGGGGATCCAATCAGCGTATTTTAAGCCACGCCGACCGTGAGAACGAGCAACTATAATAACAGCTCAGAATTGAAATAGTTTTGCTATCATTGAAGTATGATATATTTGTACATACATACACACACACACACACACACACACACACACATATATATATATATATATATATACGCTTAAACTATATTCGTACATATTTACCTAGGCACACTTGCTCTAATCTGTTTTTTTTTTCACCTAAATATACATATCTTGGTATAGAAGAGCTTGCATATACATATATATATCAAAGATGTCGTAACCTTTTTTAACTGGGACATGTAGGGCGAAACCATCGTGATTTTATTTTCATATATCTGAAACAAATCTTTACGGTTAGGTGAAATGACGAAAGAGAATATTCAGACGTCCGCTCAGAATTGAAATTGTCTTTCTATAATTGAAACTCTTGCTAAATCTTACAAAACCTCACTGCTTACATCATAGAAGGAGAAAGTGACGCCCAGACATCGACAAATAATTAAACAAAGTTCAAATCAAGTCGTGTGAGATTTATGTAGATGACAAGGCGTGCGATTTAAACCACTCAGAATGCGGCTTGGAATAAACCGCAAACAGTTATTAAAACAGTTCACCTGCGCATATTTATATCATATTTAGCGGCCTGAAGATCGAGATCAATATGTCTCATGTTGCTTTATGTATTACTACACTTCATATAACAAAAATGTGACAAAAACAAAGTAACATAGTGATATATTCTTTTCAAATTATGTTTAACCTTTATCTACCAAAATATTATTGTTGCGTGCATGTTCTGTTTAGTTATTTTTGTTTTGCTTTAGAAATCGGTATTTATTATATAAATTACGCTATCAATTTAAAAAAAAAAAGACATATTCAGTTTTGATTAACATATATTTCTTTATATGAATCTTAGAAAGAACACGAAGCGAATAAGAAAACAATGTCATTCATTTAGATAGCAAATTTGACTTGTCAGTGCTTGAATGTAGCAGAGCGTGGTCCTTGAAATGTTAAAAAGTAAACTCAATTTTTTTTTTACTTCCTTATTTGTGGGTATGGTGGGGGTGGCTGCTTGTATAGTTATATGACTTTACAGCTGTTATTATCAAATAAGTAAAAAATTCAAGATGCTGTCTATTTAATGAACCGGCGCCAAAAGTGACTGGGTCAGAGAAAGATGAACAGAGAGACGGAAAACTCAAAGAGAGAGAGAGAGAGAGAGAGGAGAGAGAGAGACAGAGAAAGAGAGAGAGAGAGAGAGAGAGAGAGAGAGAGAGAGAGAGAGAATTTGGGGGAAGGAGCAAGAAAGAGTTTTCTACGCACTGCTAATGAGCTTAAACCTTCATTTTGTTCACTCTCTTTTGCTTTCTAATTCATACTATCGAAAACTCGAAAAGAAAGAAAAACTGTTTGATTATTATTTGCTCTTTACTAACTTTAATTATCCTGTGACCTGGTCCCAACTATTCCATAAAACTAGCAACAGCCATATCTTTTTAATTAAATCGGCTCTTGAATATGATTCTGTTTTGGGTACGTAAACTTAATGGTCGCGCGTCTGATTACAGTTTTTTAACAGACTTCCTGGTTAATGTATTTTTTATTCGATAAATGATTTTGTATTTAGTTAAGACACGTTGTCCCGACTTGATCATCGGATCAGTAATGAAATACTCTTGTTGACGATAATAGATTTCTAGTTAATGTATTTTTATTCGATAACGTATTTTTTGTTTATTAAAGACACGTTGTCCCTATTTTATCATTGGATCAGAAATGAAATATTCTTGTTGACGATAATAAATTTCCGACATTTGCCTTTCGTATATGTCCTGGTTCCATTTCATATTGATACTAATCTCTTCTCAGTGGACTCCATCGGTGTTTAAAAACTGAACAATGCCGATATCTTTGAAAATATCGCCAACTGATCTATTAACGGTATCTTTAAACGTTCAATAGACCAAGTTGTGACAGCTTTCATCGCACAAGTCAAGACAGAGACACAATGACAATTTGATTGACAACGGTGGCGCTTCTAATAATATTTTTATTTTTGACATAATTCAAAAGAAAATCCCAATTGTAAACCTTCATATTGGATATCATGTTTTAGCAAGCGTTTTTATACAATTTTACGACTGTTGTTCCGAAAATGATGCTTCCTATATTGAGGGTGTCTCAGAGCAATCGGAAACGTTTTATGTTTGATTTGCAAAAACGTGGACATTCTTCTGCGATTAAAATATTGTATATTCTAATGTTCATCGTCATCATCATGTCGTGCGGCTAGCATGGATATCCCTGACCCTCACTCTCCACGTCTCCCTATCATTCATCGCCTCCGGCAGGTCTTCAGGGTTACATCCCGTATCATCACATAGCTGCTGTATGTATGTTCGAGCAGGTCGTCCTGCTTTTGGTTGGCCATATGCGGGGGTCTACAGAAGCACATCACCTACGATCTCGTCCTTGCTTCTCCAGCGGTGTCCAGCATGTCTGGTTCGTCTAGCTTGTATAGTTTCTGTGACAGGTGGTAGGTGATCGTACAGTTGGCGCCTTATATTCTTGAGGAGAACCTGATTTTTTTTTTTCGGATTGTAGACTCTTATGACGTTGTAGACACCAACAGAAATTTATACAAAGTAGAAGCATACTTTGTCCGTCAAAGTTCCTACCAGTCATCCAGATGACCAAATGGAATACTTCCTGTGAGGTCAACTCAAGGAAAAGCGCGTACAAAAAAGTCTTACACAGCTCTAGAGCTTAAGTAACTCATCTCTTGAGAGATTGCAACCATTTCAATTTATATGGAAAGAAGTGACGTCTTTGGATAGATAGATAGATAGAGAGAGAGAGAGAGAGAGGAAGAGAGAGAGACTGTTCTCGAAGTGGTGAATATTTAAGAGAGGTTAGATTATTTAGGGTTTGAAAGATATACACCTAGGTTTTAAATTGACATTTGTGGGATGCAAGCGAACTTCGGCAAGTGGTAATGGTAGCTCCGTCTAGCTATGATCTTTTTTTTTCTGATACGATCAATTACAAAGATGGTTTGGATCGGTACAAAGAGTGCGCTTGCTTGTGAAACGTTTTTAAGACAGGTGATACTGTAATTGAAATATAGAGAACTTTTCCCGTTCATTTAATGTTACCTTGGAATGATTCTTTCCTGATATATAACCAATACTGCTATGGGTTGAAAATGTACGAAACATTGGTTCATTGATATAAAGAAAGCCCCTCCCCTGGAAGACACCGTAAAGCTCGAACTCCAGATATCATATACTCTGTCTTTTTTGCAAACCATGGCTGGTCCGCGACTAATTGTGTCTAGAAAGAAAATGATAAAAAATTAACAAGATGGCTTCAATTTATTTGTATCTCTTAGGGGACAGTTTGAAATGTAGGTGGTAATTCCACCGAATCCTTTACGATGGACTCTTGTCTTTTGTTATATTATGAAGATATGCTGTACTCAACGTCATTGATATAATATAAAGCTATGAATCAATACAAAATCATGACTCTATTTTCCGTTCAGCTATTGGTAAAGAATAGGGTAAACCAAATTATTTAACCTTGGGTCTAAGAAAAGAAAAACTCCGAATTCAAACCAGTTAAATACCACTTACCTCCCATCTCAAAAATGGCTCCAACCTATGAGATTTGGGGAATTTAGAGTACACCTTTATTGTCATTGCTCCCCCGTCCACTATGACCATGAGTGTTACACCTAATAAAGTCCTATCTATAGAAAAAGAGAACTGTTTGACATTTAAACTGAGTGCAAACAAAAGATTTATGCTAAATTGAATTGTTAGAAATAAAACTGTTTGATCCTTTAACTGTGTGTAAACAAATGACTGATATTTAATTGAATTCTTATTGATATATTGCAATACTTGGAAACATTGAACTGTGTGCAAAAAATCATTAATATTGAATAAAATTATTAGTGTTAGATAGCAGTAATTGAAACCATTTAACTGTGTAGATGTAATAGCAATAAGTAAACTTACGACCATAGTCGAAGGTGACCTAAAGGCTATTTTTTCAATAGCTACTATACGGAGGTATTGAGGAGGCCGCTGATCCTTTCCCTGGATTGCTCCACTTTACTCATGATCCTTACCTTATAATGCTGAGTCTTAAGCAAGGTGGCATCAAGTACCATTTTTGAGTCTTTGGTATGACTCGACCTGGGATTGAACCCCGGTCTCCCAAACTATTGGAGAATACACAACTCATTAAGCAAATGTGTACAAAAATTTAGTTCAAACTCATTTGAAAATGAAATTACCTACAAACTATTCACTAACAAATCATATATCTATATCTTTAAAATATGTGCAAATGACTGATGTTAAATTGCTACTATTGTACAGCAACTCTTGAAACCGTTTAAAGAGCTCAGGCTCGTTTAAAAATGTTATCAACAAAATGAGTTTAGAAGTCATATATTTACTATATCTATAAAACGGATTTTTCTTTTAATATATGGTTGATACACCATAAAACCAAATCAAACTAAACCATTATCATTGAAATGAAAAAGCAACTAAGCCACTACCAGGAAATTTAGTTTGGTTTGGTTTAGTTTGGTTTTATGGCATATCAACCATTGTAGGTTATTTAATGCCAAAACCATTTTATACATATAAACAGTTGTATTTCAAACAATTCAGTTAAGCATAAGTACAGTTTAAATGTCAAAATCAATTCTATTTCAAATTATTCAGTTTTGTCAGCAATGCTAAATGGTTCCTAGTATTGCTGTGTATCAATAAAAATTCAATTAAACATCAGACATTTATTCAAACCTAGTTTAAATGTCACAATAGTTCTATTTCAAACAATTTAGTTTGACATAATCACACAGTTTCGTTCTATTTAACCCATAGATAGGGCGCTATCAGGTGCTACTTCTTCGGGCGAAAGTGGACCTGAGGTCGATGACAATGAAGGAGTACTCCGCAGTCCCCAAACACCAGCATATATCAACATGAGATTGTTTAGTGTCATATCAGGACACTCATTGGGGGAGTCTTACATATCGGCAGAGATGCAGTCGGTGTATTCTACAGCCTCGACCAAATGGACAACAGGACACTCATTAGGAGAGTCTCATCCCTCTGCAGAGATGCAGTCCGTGTATTCTACAACCTCGACCAACTGGGCAACAGGACACTCATTAGGGGAGTCTTACACTTCTGCAGAGATGCAATCGATGTCTTCTACAGCCCCGACAGACTAAGCCTGTATGAGAAAGAGCTGAAAAAGTTCTCAGACCTGCAAAGAAGGAAATAGACATGAGCCATGAAACTATCGTGCTTTTCTAAATATTCATGCTGCTGTTCAATGCATTTAGGATATCTCAAGATTCTTTAAAATTTCAATAAAAATTAATTTCCTTCTTTGTTTGGCCAAGAACTCTTCAGCAACATCCCTCATCAACATGATATTATCACTTGAGCTTCAGGTCCATTTTCTTGCTAAAAGTTGCTTTATTTTTGACGTGTTCAAAATTTTCCTTGCTCTGATTGAATTATTTGCAGAAGAACAAGCCCCCCACCCAATAGGTATGTCCCTAGCATGTCACTAAACTACATCAGGAAGCTCCAGTTCTGGAGATCTTTGTAATGTGGAGTACTTATTTACTGCAATAACTCTCTTGTTCACTCTGACATCGAGCAGTAGTACCTATTAGTGCATCATTTATGGGTGAAGAATATATGGTTATATATCATTGGTATTTGACAAGATTCTGAGTGACATCAGGTCTCCTCTGGTCTCTGAGACTCTTCTGTTTCTTTTAGCCGAACTTAATGTTGTAGTCTATGTGGTCTCGATTCCTCCAGTCTTTTTCTTTCCAAAGCCCTTGAGGATTGTTAAATTGCCAACTACAATTTGTATCACTGACTTCATTTTCCACAGTTTTTCCAACTTTCTGGCAAGATTAAAGTATCTACCTACCTTTTCGCTTTCTTTCATTATGACTAATGATAAATCTACTCATAAGATTAATTTCTTATTTTAAATCGAGCGTAGGCGTTTTTGTTGTTAGCTTTTGAAATGATTCTAATCTTTGCTGTGTTATGTAGTTATACAAACACTAGATTATGGAAGACAAGTTATATTTTTAAAATTGACCTTTAATTTTTGTCTTAACAGATTATCTTCAACATTTTGAGAACCTGATCTCTAGAAAAATGTTAAAATGATCAGGATTTTGGATGAGAAGAATTAATTTTGGTTTGTAATCTTCAAGAATGGTCAAGTGAAATATCATTCTTTTGATAAAGAATCTTATTTGGTATTGGATAAAAGAACAAAAAAAAAAGGCAGACAGCTGATATAAAAAATTATCAAGACAATTAATGACAGCTCAAAATCATTTTATGCCACAGTTTGACCTTTTTCAAACTCACATAACTGCTTACTAGTCATTAGAAAAAATATATAAACAGTATTGGACAAAAAACAAATCAACTGCTGACGAAAAAAATTAAGGCAATTAATAACAACTAATGCATTTTATGATAAATTAGGACAATTTATAACTACTTAAAACTTGGCATGGTATCAATTAACTGGGAACTAAACACAAACTAGGGTAACAAATCGAAAAAAGAAAATTATCAGAAATTTCCAATTTTTCGGTATTTCTGAGAAGCCACATTCACCAGAAAAGTTATTTTTTTATCGTGTTAAGTAAAACTTGTTCTCGTCTCAAGGCCAGGATTTAGTGATCCATTTGTATCACAAGTCCTTAAGAATTTTTATGAATCTCATTTGGTTGGACGGATTCTGTTTTGAGCATATATTATTTGTAAGTATCGTTTGTAAGTTTTCTTCATTTGTAAATTTTTGATGAATCATAACTGTATTTTCAATAAACCATTCTATTTTTCTAAATTGAAATTTTTAATTTGCCTATAATCATTTGGTTGCGCATAGTTATATGATATCATATATTATTATCAAATAGAAATGAGTACACTATTCTTTGATTCCAAGTATATCTATCAAATTCTAATATTTCAAACATATTATCGATATCGATTATTCCTTTCTCATCCCGATAATTTATATAAAATTATATGCTTTTAAGCAGCTATTCCAATTTAGTAAGCATAATTTGTTTGCACACAATTAAGTGATTTCATGCAACACCAGTAATTTGCAAGAAATTAAATAGTTTCAAGGAACTAGTAAGTAAATTGGCGGCCTTAGTCGAGGGCGACCAGAAGGCTTTCTTTTCAATAGCTACTACACGGATGTGTAGGGAAGGGCGTTACTCTTTTCCTTGGATTGCTCCACTTTACTTAATACGCACGTTATAATGCTAAATTTTAAGCAAGGATATATCAAGTACCATTTTTTGAGTCTTTGGTATGACTCAACCTGGGATTGATTCCCGGACTCCCGAGCCATGAGCGAACACTCTACCCTATAGGCCACTGGGCCGGTTCTTAGTAAACAATATTAGATCCAAGTAACTTTTGATCAATACTAATAATTTGCACACAGTTATATAATATCAACTATTATTGTCTAATACTAGTAGTTAGAGTAACTCTGGAAGTGTAATGGCTAGCAAGCTTGACTAGCAAGCCTATATGAGCGAGTGCGAGTCTCATTGGGTGCCCCATTCATTCGTTCTTGTGTCACATCGAAGCAAAAAGCTTCGTAAATTAACACGAGTAGTCTATTTAGACCTCTATAGTTTTATGCAACTGTTTCTATTTAATGGGGAGGTCCTCGTGGCGTAATGGTTACAGCGCTGGACAGCAGAATCGTAACCAGCAAGTTCGAACTCCAGTCGTTCATTTTCGGACAAATACCCTTAGGAAAGGTATGAACCCCTTATCCTTTCAGGTATGGGTTAAATAGCATCACTGCTGTTCTTTTAGAAGGATGTATTTGGCATTAAATAACCCACGAAGGTTGATATGCAATTAAACAAAGAAACCGAACCAAACTTATTCAACAATAGTACTGTGTTTGAATACAGTAATTTAGTTTCAAGTACTCCAATCAAATGCTTATAATTTCCTAACAAATGTTTTTTTTACCTATAGATGGACTGTAAAAGTACTTCCTGTTTGGGTCTGGGGATAATAGAATTGAAAGGGTACGCTATATTCCCCAAAGCTCTAGAACTTAAATCTCATCACCAGATGCAGTTTTAGTGTCATATCAAGGATAGGACACTACAATATTGGTATTACGGAGAAATAACTTGATTCTCTACAGGAGATCTGGAAAGTGTAAAATTCCCCTTCATTAACATTACTCTCAGGCCGATTCTAACTGCGAGTAAGAGTACATATAAGAGTCATATCATTTGACAAAAAATACCGGTTCAAAAATATTCCACCTTTGATAGCATTGTTTAGCAAAAAATATTTAAAAAAAACAACTACACTAAAACAAAATTGATTTCCTAAACTCTTGACATAAAATACCACTAGATGGTTTGAAGTGCCGTTAAATGAATCAATCAGTCATTGAATCTTTTGGACGTAGCTTCCAGTACGTCAATTACATTGGAGACAGCCTCGGTACGTATCCTCTACTTTTGGGATAGTTAAACCTTCCGTTCCGCATACTTCCTACCTTCTCAGTCCACTTCATTGTCAACCGGTGATCGTCTGGGATAGTAAGATCAACGATAGACCCCTTTCTCGTGTCTTTATTAACAAGGGTTATATCAGTCCTATGATAATGGATCACTACAGTCAGACGGCACTGTGACATATCACAAGATTTCTCGTTCTCATTTACTTGCACAGTTTCAATTTTCTGCTTGTAATTCATCTCTTTCACTTTATGATCTGTATAGATTCAAGTGGATGTCTTTTTGTTCAAACTTGATCATGGCTGTTAATTTTGCATAATTATTTAACACACACAGGGAATGTGTATAACACTACCCAATTTTGCCATATATATATATATATATATATATATATATATATATTTACCAACCCCTCCGCTCGGGCAGGATATGACACAAGGTCACAAGGTATTAGTGCTATGTGAAATGCAATCAGTCTCGTCCAGGATTTGAACTCGTGTCGCCGTGTTCATTTCCTATGACGATAACTATTACACCAAAGGCACCTCTAAAATTTTGCCATATAAAGCAACAACTTTTTCAACTTAGTAAATATATTTTTTCAGAACTAGTCTTAAAAGCATGTTCTTTGCCTGTAACAATATGGTTCCCTGTAATTTTTTTTCAGTTCTTCACTGACTTGCCATAATCAAGAGTCATTCATTTTGATCTCTGCACTAGATATTTAATAACTATGTTACTACCAGCGCGTATTTCTCCCTTGTTTTGAATAATCTTCCTTTTTTTCTCTTCTTTTAAACAGTCTTCTTGACAGTAAGTTTACTCATGTCTACCGTCTTCTAAATAATCTAGCTGATTCTATATGGAAATTTACTAAGCTTTTTGCTTAGATGTGGCACAAGGCCATATGAAAGGGGCACCCAATGAGACTCGAACTCACTCGTGTAGGTTTGCTAGCCGAGCTTGCTAACCATTACACCACCAGAGGCGCCTTCTAACTGATTCTATATGTGTTGTGGTCTTCATCGAATCTCCAATTACCCAAGTCTCTTTAACTCATCGTTGGGGATATTTTCAAAGGCACCAACGACAATTTGTTTCTGTGGCAATGTACACATAATTTCACCAGTTACGATCCCCAAAGACAGCGGGTGACCTTAGTGGATTACGATTTTTCAAAGAACGTATCTTTCCTTGATAAACATGAAAATTCCACTTAAGTTTTTTCTGATTTTAAGACCAGTTCAAAGGGAAACAGTAACATTTGCAAAAAGATGAATAGTATTTTCTGTGATCACGTTTCTGACTTTTCTTTTTCCAGATATAAACCAGATAATTTCGTTTTTATATCTTCATCATTTTTCTTTGTCTCCCTAACGTAAGTCTAAATTCGATATCACTGCATGCTTTTGTCGAAGTCATGGAGAAGAACTATTCAGGACTAAGAGATGCCCAGATCGCATGATACTCTCTAAGTGCGACTCGCCAGACTTTACTCGATGGCTTAGAGCACCAACACGGAATACTCCGCTTTAGACTTCACCAGATCGTTCAAGCAGCCCGAGCGAAATGTTTTAAACCATTGGGTTACTGTACTGTGGTCAACCTCATCTTCACCTTGCGCACAGCAAATATTGCTGGCTGCTTCCGCAGTTTCCTGTCCCGTTTCCATCCTGCTATGGGTATTGATATGAATCAATAACACCAACTTTAGCAGGACCTCTTCAGATCCAATGGATATAATTAATACAGCTTAATGTGACTGGGTTTTGTTTTTCTTAAAGGAATTATTGCTCTGTGAAGTCAGTTACATTGAGCTCTTTACCAGGAAGACGGAATTATTCCCGACTCCGGTTTAACTGGACTGAAAAATACACACACACTCATATATATATATATATATGTTCATCTTTTTCCAGGTGTACATTTGGATTGAATTTAGAGTTATCTTTCTTTTTAACAATAGCCTATGTTTTTTTCTTTTCCGTCCTTTACAAGAATGGCATTAAATAACCCACAAAGATTCATATGCTATTAAAGAAAGAAACCAAACCTTTTGCTTCATTGTTTCACTTTCTCTTTCTCTCCTCATCTGTCTGTCTGTCTGTCTGTCTGTCTCTCTCTCTCTCTCTCTTCTAAGCTTGATTGAGAAACTTCTTCCTATTCCGTTTTTTTCATTTCCTGTTTAAGCCTTCATGTGTAACTTTACTATATCTTATCTTGGCAGCGCACCTGCTTCTGGTGGATCTGGTGGTAGTGGTCTTGCTGCTGTTGTTGTTGTTGTTGCTGCTGCTGCTACTGGTGATTGTGGTGGTAGTGGAAGTGGTGGTGTTTGGTATCTTGTCATAGAAACACGTCATAAACAAATTAGATTAGCCATGTATCATCACGAAAACCATCATCCTTATCGTCGGAAGTGATTCTTCATCAGCTTCAGGGAAAGACAGTGGATGACCTTTCCTCTCTTTGCTCGCCTTCATCGGTAGAGAAGGCGAGCAAGCAAGCAAGGAAACAATAGTCACAGAGGCGGTGATTGTCTATGGCTAAATGGCAGATGAATGACGTAACAACCATTTTTTTATGTAGCTGACCCATGTGTTTTCTCTTTAACAGTTTCTTTTCTTTTTAACGTGGAATTTACAGTCGATTGTTATTTTGTTATTTTGTTTGCGGTTTGAATTTAAGTCTTTTTCGATTCACCTTCACCTGCTTCGCTCCACTTCGACTCAAACGAAACACTTTGAACAAAAAGCAAACGGAAACAAAAGAAGGATGTTGCATCTTGTTTTGAACAAATCATGGATTCAGTTCCTTACAAAACATCAGCTGTACAGCCATTTACAGCCATACACCTTTACAAATATCCTCTATTGATAATATTTTACTATCATCAACATCATATCACGCTGGTAGCACGGATATCCCTGACCCTCTCTTGCCACTCCTCCCTATCATTCATCGGTAGGTAGGTCTTCAGGACAACATCCCGTATCCTCACATAACTGCTGAATGTATGTTCGTGCTGGTCGTCCTGCTTTTGCACGGCCATGTGTGGGGGTCCATAAGAGTACATCTCTTATGAGTTCATCCCTGCTTCTCCAGCAGTGTCCTGCATGTTTGGTTCGTCTAACTTGAATAGTTTTCGTGATAGGGGGCAGGTGGCCATACAGTTGGTGTCTTGTGGGGTGTTGCCGCCAGGACTTGTTCAAGATTGCTCGAAGCATTCTTGTATAATTGCCGTCTAGCTTCTTCTCCAGCCGTTTTGTTAGCGTCCATGTAGTGCACCCATATAGCAGTATCGATGTGACCGGTGCCTGGAAGAAACTGCGTTTCATTTTATCGATTAGGTCTGATTTCCATATAATCGATAGCCTATTGATAGCTGTCCATGCTTTCGTTAACCTCGTTTCGATGTCCTTTTCGGTTGATTCGACGCTGCTTCCTAGGTAAGTGAATTTGTCTACTAGTTTAAGAGGGGTTCCTTCTAGAGTGGAGATAGATCTAATGAAAGAAAATGGTCATGCCCTAACAAAGGTAAAAAGAAGGTGAAATTCAGCAGAATCTATTTCTGGCAAGCTACGCCGATAATCTAGAGCTTCTTCCATATACATCTGCTTAAGCCAAATCTCATGTTTTGAAAAATATACCACCATCTCCTCATTAAATGGTAAGCCACCAAAATTATATTTACCTTGGTTTCTTTGTTTTAATGGCATATCAACATTCGTGGATTATTTAATACAAACGCTACCCTTGTAGAAAAGCATTGGTGATACTACTTAAGCCATAGCTGAGTGGTTTGGTTTGGTTTGGTTTCCTTGTTTCATGCCATATCAACCTTTGTAGGTTATTTAATGCCGAAGCAATTCTCGAAGAACAGTAGTGGTACTATTTAACCCATAGCTGGGAGGATAAGGGGATTCATACCTTTCCCAAGGGTATATACCCGAAAGTGAGCGTAATAGCGTGACTGGAGTTCGAACTCGCTTACTACGATTCAGCTGTCCACCATTTTAAGCAATACACTACAAGGACATCCACCCCCATAGCAAAAAGGGATAAGGGAGTTTACCTCCAAACTCTAAGACTATCCAAGTAAGACGATCAAAAAAACATACCAGGCACTGCGACAGAAGTAAGAACAAACTCGTAAGCATCGCTCTCCTATGGACCCAAACGCATGGACACACCAACAAAAACTTGCATTCATCAGGTCTGTGCAGATACTAAATGCCGTCGTGAGGACGCCAAAAGAGCGATGGCACAGAGGTGCTGGTTGTGAAAGAGTTAAAGGAATCCCTACTTTCCTCAAGAATAACAATGATCTGGCATATTTAATTTTCTAACACCTACGGGCTAAGCTAAGGCTTAAAAATACTACTACTATTCTTCTACAAGGAAAGCTTTGGAATTAGATAACCTACGTAGGTTGATATGCCATTTAAATGAAAAGTAACTCCTACGGGATTCTTCACTCTCTCTCTCTTTCTCTCTCTCTTTGATCTAACCCGCTACTAAATACTCAAATTTTCTCCGTCAATAACATGTGTAACGGTGAAATTGTCCTGTGTCAATAACTGCTTGATAATCGACATACCGAGAGGTCAAGGATGATATATTTTTCCAGTGCAAAGACATGGTAACTAAAACTGAAAAGCGGGTTCAATGAAAATATGGATTTTGATTGGTTAGTTTGAGCACATGATTAACGACAGAGCTTTCAAGAGTTGGATTCAAAATACCGAAGAGCACAGTGGCCATTTCAAAGAGTTAGGACTTATATAACGGCAAATCATAAGTAATAGGAATAGTTACTAGAAGATATAATTGTTTACAAAGGGTTTAGGCAAACTATTGCATAAAAATAATGACTGTCATAAAAATAGACTGACTTCGGTAATAAATTGTACAAGAAGGGTTGACTATTTATGGATTATTTAACAAAAAATATAACGGATATGATAGTGTTCGGCATATTCATTCATCCTCTTCCAACTGATTTATTAATTGTTTGTTTCTCATACCTCCTTTGGGTATCTCCGCTTTTTACTATCTTCTCAAAACAACGTTTAAAAATATCCGCATACACTATTAATACAACATTTCTATACAGATCAAATTTTATTAAGTTACCAAAAATCCCCACTTAAAATCTTTTTCTTACCTGTTTCTGAAACTATGCAATTTAATCTTTTTTTTTTTTTTCGTTCAACACTATTATTGTTTTTGATCTGATTAGGCAATTTGTCCCTACAATATATTACTTAATTAATAAAAAAAAATCCAATTACTAAGTAGATATGTTTTTAAATCGGTATTGACAGTAAATTTATAGTTCGGGAAGAAATGAAAAAAATGTCTAACCTGATCAGAATTCCCATTACTTACTTTGAAGTTTCCTTTAAATCACTTCTCACTGTGCTTTCCAGTAATTTCTCCAATCTCACCGTGTAACTGTAATATTTTACTCTTTTTATTATTTTTGTCATTCTCTAATATTAATATTTATTTCCATATTTCATGTCACGATACTGGGGCATAAACCTAATTCAGTTTCTTTCTTTTAATGGCAAATCAAACTTTGTGGTTTATTTTATGCCAAAGTAATCTAATTAGAATAACAGTTGAATTAGTACTATTCAATCCATAGTTGGGTCAGGCCAGTATACATTGATCTGTGTGTGATTTCATGAAGGTTTTGTATATTCTTATTACTTGGGAGAAATATAATTACTGGTGATATGATGGACATTGATAAAGAAAATGAAAACTGTAAACCAAGTTCAAATTCTACTCAACGTTATTCGTGTTTACTTGCTACTGATGATATTCAAAAAAGCCAATGATCTATTTCTGCTCTCATTAAATATAGTCAGACTGGGCTCTGTGTTTTGGTAGGCAACCACATAGAAGGATAACTCTTAATTAAAAAGTATGGGTCACCCAACTGTGCATATGTATATGAATTTGGATGAAGCTCATTCAATAAATGAGGTGATTTAAAAATATCTTTTTCTGTTTTTTTTTTTTTTTTTTTCTGTACGATTTTTATTCTATTGGACGGCATACCAGAAAGATTTAATTTCATAATTCTGGTGTATAGTACGCACCTCTACTTTTTGAACTAAAGAATCGAGAAAAATGATGCGTCTTCTATGCAAATAAATTTGAAGCCCAATAACTCTGTAAATTGTTTGTCATAGCTTGGATAACTTCAAACCATATTAAAATGTGCAAACAAATTATTACTATTATTATATTTGAACCCTGCGAGTTTTTTCATGCCTGCATTAGCTGGTAATCTTTTACCAGAGCCTTGGTGACAGCAGTCCTTCTCAGGTCTCCAGAAATCTGCTCAGTTTTCTGGCTGATCTCAACAATGCTGTCGTCTGTATCATCTCAATTCTTCCACTGAATTACAATTCATCCAGTCACTTTTATTATTAAAATTATTATAATTATTATTATTTCGATCTTGCGGGTTGGGTGTAAACAAGATTCTGAGTCACTGCAAGTTTACCCAGGTTTCCAGGACTCTTCTCAGTATTCTAGCTGATCTCAAAAAATGCTTTAGTCTGGATGTTCTCGATTCTCCCACTGATCGCCCTCTCCTCCAGCCCCTTCTCCAAACGCTTGGAGACCGTTCCGAGCACAACAACTACAGTAAGTATTAACTTGACCTTCATGTTCCACAGCTTTTTTTTTTTTGTTCTCTGGCAAGGTTGGAGTATTTGTCTGTCTCTTCGCTTTCTTTAATTTTCACTCTGTGACACGCCGAAATGGAAAAAATCCACAAGACGGTAATGTCCACCCATGTTTTCTAATTAACACAAGATTTGGTCAACTGCCCGGGATTAGCTGATCCATCTGTATCTCAAAATCACAGAGAATATTATGCGTCTCATTCCGTACGAATGTCTTGCACGATTCTTAATTGATTACCTTTTCCACCCAGTCGTGTCTGGTCTTGTATTCCTTTTTAGCTAGTTTGCTGCAACCGCTTGAAATATGATTAAGCGTTTCATCTTTTACTCGGCATGACCTACACCTCCTAATCTGTTAAGTATAATCAATTTTTCCTTTAATATGATTGGACCTTATGGTGTGTTGTTTTATGCTGCAGTTAGCAGAGATTAATTTTCTCTTTTCTGGTTTCCCTTTCGTAAATACTAAAGTTTTCTCGTGTTAGATTTCATCAGTTTGCCATTTGAAATCTCCATACAGTTGTTCTTCTTTACATTTCTCTTTCTAGTTTTTTTTTCTCTTTCTAGTTACCGTGCTGCTGAGATTAGTCTTTCTTTACTCTTTTTCAATGTAGTCCTCCAGTCTTTGTATTGATCCGTCAACTGCGTCCTCAATGCTACCGTGTCCTCTTCTTCCTCCTTTTCTTCTCACTGTCTATGTCATTTCTCGGGTTTAAGGCCTTGTGCATAGCCATCAACTCCCTTGTCCCTCATCAGAGTTCCTTCTTTGTGCATTTTAAAAAGGATCACCTGTACTTTAGAAGAAGATCTACCCCAGTATTTACCTACATAGATGAGATTCTGATGGTGAGCTTGGTTTCGAGAAGTTTCTTCGTTCTTCTGGGGTTCGCTTTTTTTACCTTGTTTCATGTTTTCCGCTTCCAAAATTCCCAAGTAATGGCTGTTTTAACCCTCTCCAAGAGTTCTGATATTTTTTATCCCTCAGTGCTATCAGATGTTACTTTTCTTTTCCCACTTTTTCAATGCCAAATTCCATTCCAGTATCCAGACCGTATGTATTTTGCAGTTTGTATCAGGGTGTACAATTCTATTTCATTTTTTGCAAATAGCTTGATGTCGTTAATTACATAGGTGATTAATCTTTCCTTGAGATTTTATAAAATCGTCGTCTCCAGGTCAAGTATGTAAATGAACGGCATCATTTCTATTACAAATTGTAATGGCAACAGCGCATCTCTCTACTAGATACCACTCTGGATTTTCAGTCCGGCTAAAGTTTTTCTGGTTGCTCTTAATTCCACTTTCCGGTTTTTTCACGGCTTTCATAATGAAATTGTTGATGTCTTGTACATTTTTGTACATTTTTTTATCCAAGTTTACAGGACCATATCATAGGCATTCACGCCATGGCTACATTTTTCTGTCTCGCCTTGTTCTCCTTGAACATATTCTGATCAATGTCCCTCTATCCTTTTATGTGGCATCCTGTCTGTTCTTCCGAAAACAGTCCGCAGCATGCATGTGACTAATAGATCTCCTCCTTAATAAGTGGGGTTAGGATTGTAAAAAAAAAAAGAAGTAAAGTTGGCGACCGTTGTCGCGGGTGACCCAAACGCTCCCTTTTCGATAGCTACAGCACCAAGGTGTAGGGGAGGGCACTACTCCTTTCCCAGGATTACTCCATTTTACCCTTGATCCATTTTTTATAATGCTGAGTGTTTAGCAAGGTAGCATCAAGTACCATTTTTTGAGTCTTTGGTATGACTCGACCTGGGATTGAACCCAGGTCTCGAGGCCATTGGCGAACACTCTAACCATTATGACAATGTCCGGTTGTTATGCCAATGTCCGGTTCATAAGTTGGCCCATATCTGGTCTATACTTCCTGGGGATGGTTCCTTTTCTTGTGTATTTCTAAATAAGGGTAGTTTTCCCCTTAGTCATCCATTTCGATATATTTGATTCTCCTAAGCATCTACTTAGTTGAAAAACCCGTCCTTCGTGAATGGATGCGAATTTTTAAAGCAGAATCCATGAATGCCATTATGGCTTGGTTTTCTTTATACCGGCTAATTTTTCTAATGGGTAGAGTGTTCGCCAATGGTCCAGAAAACCTGTGTTCAATCCCAGGTCGCGTCATACGAAATACTTTCAAAATGGTACTTGATACCTCCTTGCTTAACACTCAGGAATATAAGGTACGTATCAAGGGTAAAGTGGAGCAGTCGGGGGAAAGGAGTAGCCCCCACTACACCTTAGTGTTGTAGCTATTGAAAAGGGAACCTTCTGGTCGCCCTCGACTACGGTCGCCAATTTTACTACTTTACTTGTTCTATTACATGTGTATGTCTACGTCAGGCCCATCTTCGAGTTCTTATAATTCTATTTTCATGATATTTATCAATTTGGCCTTTCTGTTATGTTCTTTCACTTCCCATATTCTACTCCAAAATTGTTTTGCTTCCTTTGCATCCGTTTGTTGGTTTGTCCTTGTGTATTCTCCACCATCGTTTTGGTAGAAATCCCTTTCGTTATTTTTTTATGTTCTGTTTTGTTTGTATTGCCTGACCGTCTCTTGGATATCTTCTGAGCCTCTCTTCTTTCGCCCATACAATTGCTTTGAAAGAAATAAAAGATTTCGATATCAATAACCCAAGATGAGTTGACGTGCCGTAAAACCAACAATCCAAATTACCAACTATTCTTTTGTTTTTATCTGCTAAGTATATTTTTAAAAATCCTACGAAAAGAGAAAAAAATAGGTCAGTCTCATTGTTTTCTGAAAACTCAATTTTTTTTCTTTCATTAAATCTCATAAAGAAGCGTAAATAAAACTAAAATTCTACAAATAAAGAAAATAAATGATACTAAAAGGTTGTGAGGAACTCAAGAATAAAACATCTTCGGTTGGTCTTTAGAAATGTCAGAGGTTGAAGCAGAGAATAAACTCAATTGATATCGATTTATTCTGGCCAGGTAGAGCAATGTGTGATGCTATGTTGAACAGTACTGTCGCTCTGAAGACTAAGATGCCAGACTCATGAGTACAATCATCTCTCTCTCTCTCTATTTATCTCTCTCTCTCTCTCTCACTCACTCAATCTATCTATCTATCTATCTCTCACTAATTCTCTGTTCCTCTCTGTATATCTTTCCATCTATCAATATTTTCCTCTCTGACTATTTTTCTCATTACTTTTCTGTCATATCTCTTTTAGAACTTATGTCTCCCTATATCCACACACACACACATACATATATATATATATATATATATATATATATATATATATATATATATATATATTTCTTTTCTGTTCCTGGATTATAACTGAGTCCCGTCTTTATATATATATATATATATATATGAATCCATGGAAAATATTCTGCAACCATGGGTTTCATGAATTTTTTTGCAAAACAACAATCATCAGGATATTTTCCATAGATTAAATATATATATTTATTTATTTACTTATTAATATTATATAATAGTTCTATCCTAGATATTGAGTGCTTGTTATATAATCGCGGAAGGATTTTTTTATATTATCATTTTTCGTTTTGTATATCTTACCTTTCGGTTTAGTTAGGCTGAGAACCTTTCGGCTTAGTGCATGGGTTAGTTAGGTGCACACATTCAGTGTAGGTGTTCACACACATGCGGGGAGGATGTGACAATCGCAGATGTCACAATAAAAAAAAAAACAGGTAGGGAATAAGACTGGGGAAGTGAATGGCGTTATGCCCGGAAGCGATGGGCAGAAGATTTTGGGATTTTAAAAAACTGTTAGTTGAGATTTGACGCTAGAGGAAGGTAGACGATTTTTGATCTGGGCGAGGCCAGACCAGTTTGGGTCTACTGGATGCCCGCGCGTTGGTTGAGTCAGTGAGTTGAGAGCTAACGATGTACGAACAGTCAGCATAGTAAGAAATTGTGTCTCTCTCTCCTCATGACAGAAAACCTTAAACTCAAAAAGGTAAATAAAAGTTTCGTACCTGAACCAAGAAAGTCGTCTGTGTTTCGAGTGTTTTCGGATTCAGATATGCGTATGAACATTATGAACGTTTTATGCATGTGAATATCTTGGTCGTATTTTTGGACCTATATATTGCACGCTCTCCATATTATATTGCACTTGGTTCGACACATACCCACAAAATGATTTAGAGACCACCACCACTCTTTTAATATCATATATATATATATATATATATATATACACCTTATCTGAGTAAGCTTTTCTCAATACTTTTTGATCGTGTATTGTCTTATTCAGGAATGTTCATATTCCTATCTCTCTCTTTATCTCTCTCTCTTTCTCACTCTCTCTGTCTTACAAACACACACTCTCTTACCCTCTATTCCACCCCTTATCTCTCTCTATCTATCAAGTTCTCTAGCTGTTTCCTAACTACTTTTTATCCCGTTATTTTTAGCTCTGTCCTGCCTTAATCACTTTCCAATTTTCATCATTCTCTCTCTCCCATTTTCTCTCTCTCTCATTCTCTTTCTCTCTCTCTCTCTCTCTCTCTCTCTCTCACACACACACACATAAATACACACACATACACACACATTCCCTTCTGTTATCTATCTATCTATCTATCTATCTGTTTTTTACTAAGCACTTTTCTCCATATCTTCTGTTTTTATTTATCTCTATTTCTTTATATTTATTATATCTTCATGCTCCATCCCCATTTATCCTCCTTCCCTTTCTCTCTCTGTCTCTTTTCTCTATTTCCTTCACTCACTTTTTCTCTCCCACTCTCTCTCTAAAACACTATCTATCCATAAAATTAGACACACACACATATATATATATATATATCTTTGTGTGTGTGTGTGTGTGTGTACAATTGTAATGTAATTCTCAACTTTAACCTGTTCGAGGATGCCTTTTATCGTGTCGATATATGATATGGTTGATGATCTCATGGATATGTAGAAGAAAGATGCATGTTCTTACGTAGCGTTAACATGTAGAATATTTCTTTCGGCTGTCGACAATTGACACGTTCTTTCTGGAAGCCTTCAACTGTTCCTGGTCTTGAATACGAAGACCAGGCACCTATCAAGATGTTGATCCTCACTGAGGCGCTCTTATTGATTGGAAGTTGCCACGTTAATGTTCTCATTACACCTAAAATTGAGATAAGATTTTCGAAGTTCATGGCTGTCGCGTAAGGCATGTTCCGACGGAATTATCTCTCTAGTTTAGAACGTAAGTAAAAAAAGGTAACGTAGATTATGTTGTAGATTTTAATCATTTAAGAAAAGAGAACAATATTTTTCATTTTGGTTTGTTATTGCCATCACATTTTTCTGGGCTGTAGTTATGTATGGTTACACTAGTTGAATTTTATAGACACCCTAGAGGTAAAAGCTGGGTAAGAACTACTCTATGGCGCTCTTGCGGTTTGGAAAAAATCCTGAAAGCAGAACCTTAAAAAAAAACAGCTCCTGGACGCCTACTTACTTCGTATCTCACAAACCACATATATTAGTCGTGCAAAACTAGCTGAACACTGCTAGTGAAATAAAGACGAACACATAAATGATGTTCTCCCATGAACTCCTAAATCTAGACACAACAATTCTATGTGACCAGTAAAAAAATTACATTAGCTCCGTCGGGACACTGGGTACCATCTAGAGGACGTACCAAGCGTGATAGTAGATAGACAAGAATGGCAAGCGAAAGTCTTGGGTATCCGTGCAATTAGCTTGAAGTAGTAAATGAAGATTGTCGTCACGTTTTTAAAGATTGTATTGGCCAAAGACGCGCAATACATTTTAGAAGTCCCTCGGGGGTTCCACTTTGCTTTCTTTGTTTAATAGCATATGAACCTTCGTGGGTTATTCAATGCCAATTCTATCCTTGTAGAATAACAGCAATGATACTATTAAACCCATTGGTGAAGGGAATTCATTTTTATACGTATAAACAGATGTATTTCAAACAATTCAGTTTAGCATGAGTACAGGTTTTTTTTGTTTACCCACAGTTAAATGTCAAAAACAGTTCTATTCCAAACAATTCAGTTTACCATCAGTACGCAGTTTAAATGTCAAAAGCACTTCTTTTTCAAACATTTCCGTTTAGCATAAGTACACATTTTAGTTCTATTTGACATATAGATAGGACCCTATCATGTGCTGCCATTCCGGGTCAGGATTGACCTGGGATCAATGGCAATAAAGAGGTACTCCGCATTACCAAAAGTTCCAGCATTACTGCAGCCTCACCATCAGATTGTTTTGTGTCATTTCAGGATAATCGTTTGAGGAGTGTTATCCCTCCGCAGAGATGCAATCGGTGTATTCTGCTGCTTCAGCTGACTCGACTAAGTTTGTATTCGGGTGTACAGGTCTATTTCATTCTTTTGCAAATAGTTTGATGCCATCTATGCTCATAAGCAGACCAATTTTTTTCTCGTGTTTTTTTTTTTTATATATTACCTCCCCACCGTGCATTTCATAAATAATTAACAGAGTGGTATCATTGCTATAAAGAATTCTAGTGATGACAGTCAGTCTTCTTGGCAAAGTGGTCTTTGTATTTTAACCTCTGCTAGAGTTTCTCCTTCTGCTGTTATTTCTCCATTTCCAGTTTTCCGTGGCTTTCGTTAAAAAATTTATGATTTTGTCGAATATTTTGTAAATTTTCAAGCATTCTTGAATATTTTTGTGACCATACAATAGGTCTTTTTTTGTTATCACTACACGCTGTGGCGATATTGTTTCACCTCGTTTTGCCAATTTTGGGTATGTGATAGTTTACATATAGTTGGTTATCTATTCTTCTTATTCCGTTGCGACATCCTTTCACTTCTTCTGGATATCTGTGCGGTGAGGATTTTCTACATTATAAGCAAATACGTACACTCTCACTCTCACTCTGGTTGTTGTGAATGGGTCTATTTTAAAGGGTTTCTGGATCAGGACAGTTATCTCTTTTGGCTATGCTTGCCTTTAAGCAGTTGTAGAACCAGTCTGTCATGGACGAGCGTGAATATTTTTAAACTAGAAATCCATGCATGCCATCTGGTCCTGTTTTATTTGTATTGCTTGAGCCTTTCCCGGTATCTTTTGAGTCCCCCTTCTTTCACCAACATGTTCTTATATATTTTCCCTCCTTGGCATTTTCGTTTATTTCAGTTTCTTGATTTATCCGCTTGGTTTAATTTTTCATCTATGCTTTGTATTTCTGCTTTTTTCCGTTCTGTTGCTCCAAGTGTTTCCGTATTGTTTCTAGTGGATGTAATCAGTCTTCCACCACACTTTTCTATTATTTATTATAATTAGTAGTAGTAGTAGTAGTCCTTCAGAGTTTTTAGCAGCAGTTTTTTGCTGATTGCCTTTCACAGAAAACCAAATGACCGTCAGATTGTTCCGATTTCTTCTGAGTATTCTTGTCAAT
Organism: Sepioteuthis lessoniana; assembly: GCA_963585895.1. NCBI lineage: Eukaryota > Metazoa > Mollusca > Cephalopoda > Myopsida > Loliginidae > Sepioteuthis > Sepioteuthis lessoniana. The sequence continues at coordinate 43,396,060 of OY757912.1, read as the reverse complement.
CTTAACAATGCTGGGATCTGTATGCGCTCGATTCTTTCCAGGACTTCCAGTTTCGCCAGTTTCTTCTTTAAGCCTTTCGGGAACGTTCCAAGCATACCAGCTATAATTGCTATCACTGTTACCTTCATATTGCACAGCTTTTCAGCTCTCTGGCAAGATCAAAACTTTTTTCTATATTTTTGCTTTCTTTAATATTCGCTCTGTGATCCGCTATAACAGCAAAATCCAACCCGATGACAAGATATTTTCTTTTTGTTAAAGTATTAATTAATTATCTGCTTTTACATAACAGGTCCTCTGGCCCGAATTAGGGGATCCATTTTCATCACAAAAACCTAGAGATTTTAATGGGTCACATTATCTATGACTAATTCAAGGTTTTTGCATATATTTTGCATTTTCCTCGGGGAATAGTTAGCGGCTTATTAGCGTAAGGTAAATTTCCTTCCTTATTTGTTCCATTTGTATTTTCCACATTATCGGTAGGCATGTTATGGATCTATAGTTTTTGGGGTGGTTCTTTTTTTCTGGGTCTTTTTCGAACAATTTACTCTTTACTTTGGTCATCCTTTTGTGATGTCTATTTCTTGTATATATATATATAAATATTCATTTCGATACTTAGTCTATCATGGATGGAAGTGAATTTTCAAAACCAGCTTCCATGTATGCCATCATGGGCTGGCGTTTTTTTATGGATTTGGCATTAAATAACCTATAATGGTTGATATGCCATGAAACCAAACCATACCAAACCAAATCCTACTCTCAGTTGCACTTTTCCGTTTTTATTTCTTCCGGGATGAATTTTATGAGTTTTACGGGTGTCTTTTACATTTTCAGACAATATTCAGGATTACGGTAGGATATCAAAGACGTTTTCATAGTCAATCAACGCCATGGCTACATTTTCTGCCTTGCTTTGCTCTCTTTGAGAATGTGCAAATAAAGCACTAGGTCTTCTTGTTTCCCTGGGGCATCCTTTCTGTTCTTCCGGGAACAGTTTATGGCATACTAGCGAATCACCTCCCTAATCTGTGCTTTTAGGATTTTTCACAGCATAGACACGTAATCGGTCTATATAGTTGCTGAGGATGGTTCCTTTGGCCATGGGAGTCAGGATCAGGGTAACCTTCCCCTTTATCATCCACTCGCATATATTTGCTTCTTCAACAGAGTTGAAGAGCCAATCTATCACGGATGGACATAAAATTTTAAAACTAAATATCATATATGCTATATTGGCTGGAAGTTTTCGAATTTAGTACTTTTTGAAACGTGTTTTAAGCTCTACCAGGTGTATTTCTGCCTTAAGATATTTTCGTATTTCTGTTTTCATGTTACTTATCTATTTGGCATTTCTGTTACGTTTTTATGTTCCCATATCCTATCCCAAAAATGTCTAGCTTCCTTTACAGCCAGTTGTTGGTTGGCCCTCGTGTATTCTCCACTAACTTGTTGGTAGAATTTTCTTTCATTATTTTGGAATGTTCTGTTTTATTCATATTGCTTGACCCAGTTCTTCAAGCTTTGCTTTTTTCCCCAATATTTCTTATTTAAGCATATATCATTATTCAATATGTATGTTATTATTCATTATTTATTGCCAACGTTTACCATAACCAAAAATATGTGTATGTATCAGTTCAAAATTACGTTCAAGTTTTATACATGCTCATCCAATTTTTTGATTGTTTTAGAAATGTAAAATGACCCAGTAAGTTGATACTGCTTAACATCATCTTTAAAGTCCCTCTTATTTCACTAATATTTTTATTTATCTCTTTAAGTTGCATTGCCAGACTTCTCTGATTTGTTCTTGTCTTCTCATCCTAACATATCTTCCCGTGTTTTTCCTTCCTTTGCACTTTTGGTCGTTGTCGAAATTTCTCTACCTGTCCTTTTAGCCTAATTTCCCATCCAGATTTTGTATTTCAGTTCGAATTCCTTTGGGGCTCACTGATTTTATCACAGACTATTCTCACTCACGCTTGATTTAGCTCGTTTAGTTCAGTGAGGGTTGCCCGTTGGGATATTTGGTAATAATTTGTTTACTTTTTCCTTTTTCTAACTTGACTTTTTTCCAGTCTTTGTTCCTAAGGGATGGTAATGTAGTTTTTATTTTGACTCATGATTTTCTTTATTAACTCTTTGTATATTTTGTCTTATTTTGTTAGCATTTGTTTTCTGTTGTTGAGATGTGTGGTGTTTTGATTTTTAGTATTTTACTTTCGATTGGGTTAGGGGCCTCTAGTTTATATGTATTCTGTCTTTAGACTAGAGTAAGGGACCTTTCTGATATTCTTCCCTAATTCCTTGATCACATATTTCTAGTATCTGAAGTTCAGAAAATCAACCTTTCTTTAATATCATTTTAGCTTGGTCACCAAGTCTTTGGCTTGTATATTAAAAATTCAAATTTTGAATTTTCAAATTGCAAATCTTTCACACCAACATTAGCTAATGGTATTTTACTGGAGTCTCTTCAAATCTCCAAGACTTTTCTCAGTATTCCTGTCGATCACAAGAATGCTGTAGTTCAGAGTTCTTGGCTAGTCCTCCGATTTCTAGCTCTTCAAGCTCTCTTACCAAGTCTTTGAGGATCGATCCAAGCGCACCAATTACCGTCACATTCCATTTTTTCAGTTCTCTGGCAAGATTTAAGCACTTCTTTTTCATTTCATTTTCTTTGATTTTCACTCCGTGGTCCCCCGGGGCAGCATAATCCATACGTTCAGCAGGTTCTCTTTGTTTTTTTTCTTTTTTTAGGTTTGTCGTCTGGCCGGGATTATGTGATCTGTTTGAATCTTGAAATCCCAGAGAATTTCATCTGTCTTATTCTCGAGGACGGATTCTGGTTTGTGCATATGCCATTTATCATCATCATCATCATCATCATTATTTACTCCTTTGGAGTTTTTCACATCAGTTACATCTGGTGGTTTTTAACTGGAGTTTGAGTGAGAGCAAGTCTCCTCAAGTCTCCAGGACTCGTCTCAGTATTCTGGCCGTCCTCAGCAATGCTGTCGTTTGGATAGTCTCTACCCGTCCGCCAACTTCCAAGTCCTCCAGGCCCTTTAATAATCCTTTAGTTACTGTGCCTAACGCACCAATCACAATTGGCACAATCGTTACTTTCATGTTCCACAACTTTTTCAATTCTCTAGCAAGGTCGAGGTACTTATCGTTCTTTTCACTTTCCTTCAGATTTATTCTGTGGTCCGCCGGGACAGCAAAGTCAACGATTTTGCAGATTTTCTTCTTTTTTTTTTTTGTTGTTGATTATTATGAGGTCTGGTATTCTGGCTGAAATTAGGGGATCCATTTGTATGTTAAAGTCCCATAGGAGTTTATGCGAGTCATTTTCTAGGACAGGTGCCGGGTTGTGCATATACCATTTGTTTGTATGGTCGAATTGAAATTTCCTGCACATTTCCCCCTGGATCCCCTTGCCGACCCAGTCGTGTCTCGCCTTGTACTCCTTCTGTGTTAATTTGCTGCATTCGCTTATTATGTGATTGATCGTTTCGTCTCTATCACCGCATAACCTACATTTACTGTTTTGTTGCGTTTTATCTATTCTCGCTTTTATTATAATTATTAGCCATTTCTACCGATGAACTAAAGCTTTTTCTAACTTCCTTTTTTCTTACCAGCACCCTTCTCTATTTCTTCTATACCTCTTGTAATTTCTTTGGTACTATTCCGCAAACTCTTTCTCTTGCAATTCCCTATTTTTAAAGAGTGATAATTTTCACTGTATTTATCTCTTAACTTCGTCTGCTCTCTGACCCATGTTAACTTTTTTCCATAAAATATTATCATTAACTATTTATAAACAAACCGCTTAGACCCCTAAACCAAAGTACATCTGAGAAAAATAAAAACCGAGAGGAAAAACAGACTGATTCTTTAATTTTAACGGCATTCAACCCGTCTAAGTCTTTTTATTGCCTTCAGTTTAAGTAATCACGTTTATTGTACGTAAATATTTACAATTTTTATGTGGTTGTTTTAAAAAATTCTTTTAGAGGGGGAGGCCACATTCCCATCGAATACTATTTATTTTTAAACAAACCTCACTTGACCCATAGATAGGACCTTAATTGGTACTATCACTTCGGACCTGAGTGGAGCAGGAAGAAATGGCAGTAAAGATACCCCACATTCCCCAGATTTCAAAAACTGCAGCCTCACGATCAGAAACATTTGGATATCATAAGCAGGACACAAGAAGAAGAAGAAGAAGAAGAAGAAGAAGAAGAAGAAGAAGAAGAAGAAGAAGAAGAAGAAGAAGAAGAAGAAGGTGATAGTGGTGATGATTATAATGATGGTGATGAGTTGTAGTAGGAAGAACAGAAGGAGGATTTTCAATTCGCACTGGGAAAGTAACGTGAGAATAATGTTTGAAATAAACACCTGGCATTATCTGACGTCATGTCTACATGCATAATTGACCTTTCGAAAAATATTTTTATGCATTTTTTTTTCAAAATACGTTTGATTGATAGTATTCACGCTGGAAAGATAAGAATTTCTGTTCTATGAGTATTCCCTAAAAGAGTGTATTCGGTACCTATTTAGCAGATGTGGAGTCCTATTTATCGAAATTATGATTTATTTCAAATAAATACCAAAGGAGATATACTCTATTATAAGCGTTTCATAGTTATCCTTCCTTAAAATATGTATGAGTATCAGAAATGAAAAATCCAAATTCCATACGATTATTACCATGCATTTTGAAGTAGTTTACTTCTTGTTCTCTCACACGTACATACACACACATACGCACGCATACATATATACATATATTTTGTGTACCCAATTGAAAAATACGCCTCAAATTTTTTATGGCAAAATTGCGCTATAAAAGGGATGTTATTATTTATTATCTATTGTCACATTCTACAGCATTGAGGCTCTCTGAACAAACAGGAATAGATATATTTAAAGGATGTTTGCTTTAATTACAAAGAAATCCATTTTTAAGAATTCATGTTTTTCTTTACACTGTTCCAACACTGTTGGTGTTTAGCATGAATATTATCTAACAATATCCATTTTCATTGTTTCCTTTTTCGCCAAAGATAATCAAATCCATGTTTAGAAAAAAATAACGTTTTGCGAAAAAGTGTTATATATATATATATATATATATACTGGCAAATACACCCAACCAAGTCGAAACACTACTGCATAGTTTGGAACGAGCAGCCGCATGCATTGGCCTCCATGTCAATGTACACAAAATGGAATATATGAGCTATAATCAAACAGGTGAGATCTCCACACTAGACGGAGCCCCTCTTAAACTAGTAGACAAATTCACTTACCTAGGAAGCAGCGTCTCATCAATCGAAAAGGTCATCGACACGCGACTAACGAAGGCATGGATAGCTATCAATAGGCTATCGAGCATATGGAAATCAGACCTAACCGACAAAATGAAACGCAGTTTCTTCCAGGCAGCTGTCGTATCGATACTGCTGTATGGATGCACTAAATGAACGCTAACAAAACGGCTGAAGAACAAGCTAGATGGCAATTATACAAGAAAGCTGGAAGCAATATTGAACAAGTCCTGGAAGCAACACCCCACAAAGCACCAACCATACGGCCACCTACCTCCCATCATGAAAACTATACAAGTTAGACGAACCAAACATTCAGGACACTGCTGGAGAAGCATGGGCGAGCTCATAAGTGATGTACACCTATGGAACCTCACACATGGCCGGGCAAAAGCAAAACGTTCAGCACGAACATACATTCAGCAGCTATTTGAGGATACGGGATGTAGCCCTGAAGACCTGCTAGAGGCGATGAACAAGAGGGAAAAGTGGCGAGAGAGGGTCAGCGAAATCCGTGCTAGCAGCATGACATGATGATGATATATATATATATATATATATAAGTGTGTCTGTTTGAGTGTAAGAGAGAGAAAGTCGTCTGGAAGCCATGGGTTAGGCCAATGGTGATTTTTTGCATAAATTTAATCTATAATACTTCAAGATATTTTCACGTAATTTCGGTAAATATATTAATAAAATGACCTTTCTGTGTAATCTATAATAGATATAGCTAAACCAAGATAAAAATCCCTAGCTGATCATTTTTGTAGTGGTAGAACAATAGTTCATCATATAAAACTAGAAAACCTAATTCAGATTATTCTAGGTTTATAAGAAGTGTTAGAGTGTTGCCACAACAAAAGTGTTCAGCTGTACTCTTATTTCTAAATGCAGGAGATAACGTTTTGAGCGACATGGGTATATATATATATATATATATATATATATATATATATCAACCCCTCCGATCAGGCAGGATGTAATACAAGGTCAATTTTTAAGCGGAGTTCAACAGGTTTGAATTCAGAGTTTTCCTTCTGCTGCACTAGTTGCCTCACCAAGGCTGAAGAACCTAGTCTGCCCTACTATTAAGCCATAGCTGGAGTGAGTATAATTGGATTCATACCTTTCCCAAGGGTATTAGTGCTATGTGAAATGCAATCAGTCACGTCCAGAATTTGAACTCGTGTCGCCGTGTCCATTTCCTACGACGATAACCATTACACCACGTCTCTGTATGTCTGTGCGTGTGCAGAAAGGCAGATTGAGAGAGTGCTGATTTATATATATATATATATATATATATATATATATATATATATATATATATATATATATATATCTTCACTTACACTCTCTCAATATTTTTTTATCATACAACGTGTGAAACCACGTGCGATAACCCTGCCCTCATCAGCCGCCAAACGGTATCTCAAGATGGTACTAACACTCCTGGCGCTAGCAAGCTGCTTTTGCCACCTAACAGGGTATATAAAAAAAGCTGTGAGCGTCCGTGTGTGTGTAGAAAGAGAGATTGAGAGAGAGCGTGAGAGAGTCGGTGAGGATGTATATATATATATATACTTTAAGAAAAACAACAAAACCTGTCACATAGGATTATAAATTTATTTTCATCCTGTTACACATTTTTGAAATTTTCAAAAACACGAAAAAAAAATTAACAGGACACTTCAGCTCTTTTAGATAAAAAAAATAGAATAGACACAGAAAAAAGTGGGAGGGGATAGAAGAGGGGTGAAGAGTTATCTCCTCATTAAGCTGACTTCCGTTTTTAATTTTAATTTCGGTTAGAAATGTAATAAATTTATTTTAAAAAATTTTTTTCTAAATTTTTAATTACATTTTGACCTAAATTACACCGGACATTGGCCTAGGGGTTAGAGTGTTCGCCAATGGCCTGGGAGACCTGGGTTCAAACCCAGGTCGATTAATACCAAAGACTCAAAAAATGGTACTTGATGCCCCCTTGCTTAACACTCAGCATTATAAGGCACAGATCAAGGGTAAAGTAGAGCAATCCAGGAAAGGAGTAGCGCCCTCCCATACACATTGGTGTAGTAGCTATCGAAAAGGGAGCCTTCGGGTTACCCTCGACTATGGTCGCCAACTTTACTTTTACTTACTTTATATTGAATTAAATTTAAACTTTAATCAATAACCTTACGTAATGATAAAGTAATAGATATATTAAAACAAAACAATTATTTAATTTATTTAGAATATTTCAAAATTACAAAACTATTTAGAAACCATTAATCAGTTACACTTTTTATGAGTAATACGTATGTATTATATGCTTTTTCACAATTTTCTATCTAACATTTTATTTTATCTATTCATTTACATTAAGTCTCAATTTAACTCTATGCTTTTTTTAAAAAAAAACATTTTGTTAACTTTCTATAGTTTAAATTTAGCCCTATGTCTACACCTTGCTATTAATTCACTTCTCTTATTTAATAATTTCTTTGGCTCTGGAAAAAGCAAAATGTGGATTTTTTCCTCAAGACACAGATTGCACCTACTATCGAAATACTTTGGGGTATTAGATCTTTTCAATATGGACCATTGAATGTCAGGGGTCAACCCTTTACTTTTCAATCCCCAATAATGTTTAGATAGAGCAGTTTGATTTTTTTTTACGCTCATGGGAGAAGGAAAATTTATGATTTCCATACCTAACCTTCCAATTATATATATATATATATATATATATATATATATATATATATATATATATGTCGAAGAAAATAATTGATTGAATATATATATATATATATATATATATATATATATATATATATATATATATATATATGTCGAAGAAAATAATTGATTGAATATATATATATATATATATATATATATATATATATATATATATATATATATATCCTCACTCACACGCCGTCTCTCTCTATATATATAATGATCTCTCTTTTGAACATAGATGTTCCACATTTCAGTTTAAGATATAAATCGTGATATTACGTTCACAGGGGATTTGTTTATAGACGAAAAACTTTAGAAACAGCCAGCCTCACTTTTTCGATATGAGAATAATTGAAGAATGTTTCAATGAAACGCTACATTTTCCTCATCTACCCTCCCAAAACCCTCCTGTTCTTTATTTTAGATGTGTAGCACTACTAAGTATAAAGTTACTAGTTTGCCCAAATAAAGAGAGAGATTTAAAAGAGATATCGGTTGGTCAAAAATGTACTACTGGCTCTACATTAGCCTTTACCACAATGAACCAACCAGCTGTCCAGGAAGTTTCACCGCTTAGCGTAACGTTGATTAATGTTGGGAATGATATTGGCGACCCGAGTTCAAATCTTGGACAAGACTGTTGGCGTTTGATAAAGCCCTTGGGGAAAAGCAGAAACCACTGACTCTCACACCCTAGTTGTGATTAAATCATAGGGTAGTCTGGGTTTTTAGTTTCAGTTTGACAATAGGTCCAAGAAAAGGGAAACACTGAATTAAAACCAGCTCTAATGCGCTGAAAATTGACCTTGTGTCACACCTTGCCCATGGTGGAGGTTTGGGTAAACAAATGCATGATTATCTCAAAGGCATCAAAATAAAACCGGAAGTGCCTCGTACAGACTTCGAACTTACTTTAATGTGATAATTTTCTTCGATAATAATCACTACATCTCAAATGCACTCAACACACACACACATACACACACACACACACACACACATATATATATATATATATATATATATATATATATATATATATATATGAAAGACCAAGTTCTTGGAAACGACTTTGAAGGGACTTTTTCCGACAGAATCTCTCGCCGTATCAACATTGTCAGAACATCTTGCAGTCAACTTCACGCTAGATCTGGGATTTTCAGCGATCTTGTTGAGGTTGTTTACTGATCCTGTTGCTTGAAATATGTGTACCAAACGATGTGTTTTTTCCTGGGAATAATTGCTACAGTTGCACAGATTTCAATAATTTTGACTCCAAGTAAGAATCCCCACAAAGTCATTCTATTAATTTCCCTGTTATTATATTGTTCCATGGGGGAAATGCATGCTCGTTCTCCAAGTTACATCGTCCGTCCAGGGGGCATTTTTTTTTTCGACAGTTACAAGGTACTCTATCCGTCCTCACGTTATTCCGATTAAATTCATCTCATAATCTCTTACTTAGGTTATTTGAGATTTTATACATATTGTTTGTACGAGAGTAACTAATTTTAACAGTGTTTCTATTAAAATCTTACTGACTGGGTTGTCCTTATTAAAGTGCCTATCTAGAAGGTTCAGGAAGTATTTCTCATGACGATGTCGGTTAGTTTACTGAATGCCGCGTTAAACCAAAATACTTTTCTATTTCTGTTACAGCCTCGTCTATTTGAATTATTATTATTGGTGCTATTATTGTTTTACTGGTGGTGACGTTTTCTCACTAGAGTTGGATTTCAGTGGGTTTACGTACTCTAGTCTACTTGAGGATCCATTATTTTTGAAGACTGTATCATATATTCTTTTGTTCTCCTCAACATTTTTTTCACATGATGATAGTATGCTTATCCTCTGGTTCACATCATTAGGAATCTGTTTTAATATCGATCATGGGTGGTTAGAGTTAACGTCTGAGTAGGGTGGGGTTAAATTGCATTTACCAAAAGGTTTGAAGGTGCTGTTATCAGAATCGAGCGTGATATTAAGAAAGTTGACTATTTTCAAGTTCCAGACAATTCTAATTCTCGGCCCTTTGAATTTAAACGCCCTAATAATTTTCATTTAAATCTTAGAGGTTTTAGGGCAGTTACTATTCAAGATGAAGATGATTCTATCATGTCGACAAAGCCCCTTCTGCTCCAAGTTGACTATACCACCAAACGTATCCGAAATATAACTCCTATTAAGTCAACCACCTGGGTAGAGTCATAAGCACCCATGGGTACGTCGAAGTTATCCATGTGGCTTTTCACCAAATTTCTACGGTTATCAGCAAGAATAGATTTCCTACAGGCTACAATAATTTTTATTTCCTCGTCTGTGATATCCGTATATTCCCTTGCGTGGTTTAGACTCTTAAGTAATAATTCCCTGGTAATGGATGGGTAAAATTCTATTATATCAAATTGGATGAAAGTAGAATTTTTAAAAAATGTTTTTGAACCAATCAATAGTATCTTGAGAGGTTTTCCATTGGTTATATTGGAGCTTGGAACGAGCCGCCGCCGGCATTGGCCTCCCTGTCAATGAACAAAAAACAGAATATACGTGCTATAATCAAACAGGTGAAATTTCCATACTAGAGGGTACCTCTCTGAAATTCACCTACATAGGAAGCAGCGTCTCATCAACCGAAAAAGACATCGACACACGGCTAACGAAGGCATGGACAGCTATCGATAAGCTATCAATCATATGGAAGTCAGACCTTACCGATAAAATGAAACGCAGTTTCTTCCAGGTAGCGACCGTGTCGATATTGCTATATGGATGCTCTACGTGGACACTAACAAAACGGCTGGAGAAAAAGCTTGACGGAAATTACACAAGAATGCTGCGAGCAATATTGAACAAGTCTTGGAGACAACACCCCACAAAGCACCAATCATACGGCCACCTGCCTCCCATCACGAAAACTATCCAAGTTAGACGAACCAGACATGCAGGAAACTGCTGGAGAAGCAGGGACGAGCTCATAAGTGATGTACTCCTATGGACCCCGCGTATGGCCAAGCAAAAGCAGGACGACCAGCTCGAACGTACATACAGCAGCTACGTGAGGATACGAGATGTAGCCCTGAAGACCTGCCAGAGGCAATGACTGATTGGGAGGAGTGGCGAGAGAGGGTCAGAGATATCCGTGCTATGACGATATGATGATGATGATGATATTTGTAGCTACTAAGAATCCTAGAGGTTATTCTTTAGATTTAAATCCTTTGATACTAAGCCAGGTTCGATCTTGGGATTAATTAGCCTGACCGGTTTCCTATCTGGGAAGGTCTGCTGATGGGCCTTAAATAAAATCTAAATGCATTTTTGATTTAGCTTCCGTAACCTATCTTTAATCCGTAGTTTGCAAGCGAATTTAGCTGTGTCACTGTTAATTAGAGCAGGGGTATTATTATGGTCAATTCTGCAGGAGTTCGTAATCTTATTATTTAGAATTCGCTCGTATTCATATGGGCTTATTTGGTATATACTCCTAGATTTGTCTGCTCTCACACAAATTTTCCCGGATTTCCTCATTCGTTTAATATCTCCCTTCATTTGTGCCTGGAATTCACTTCTAGTATTTCTGAAATTAATTTTCCGAATCTGTCTAAAATGGTCATCCTCAAACGTGTCGAGTTTATTGTTGCTGAATGATGTTTTCTGCGACTTCATTCTCTTTTCATCTGGTCTCAGCTCCTGTTGTAGGTCCGAGGTGTTGAGATAGAAGTGGATCTTCCACTGCATCCTCTAAATAAATTCCACAATGTGAGTTTTCTTATATAAACGAAAAACCGAATATATAACAATAGCCATAAATCAAGCACTCCCATTATAAGTAGTCCCTCATATATTCTATACAGGAATAATCAACATCCTTAGTCTTCGGACACCGAATGGATATTATATATATATATATATATATATATCCATTTGGTGTCCGAAGAGATATGATATTATATATATATATATATATATATATGTGTGTGTGTGTGCGTGTGTGTATCTATATAACTATTCCTGCCTTGTTTCTATGCCTCTCCCTCAGATATATATATATATATATATATATATATTGTATCAATTTAGAGGGCTATTGCAATGCGAAATAATAATTACGATACAATAAAATAAAGAAATTTGTGCAATGCTTCAAGAAAATTACAAAATACTTATATATATATATATATATATATATATATTAGTACATACGTAAGTGACCCCGTAACAATTTTTTACGAACAGGTTATTTTCGTCAAGACAAAAGATACTTTTTTTCAGCTGGAAGATTATGCAAATAAAACGTATATTATTATTCATTATTTATTGCCAACGTTCACGTTAACCAAGAATATATGTGTGTATCAGTTTACAAATATGTTCAACATATATATTTATCCAATTTATATTCAATATTTTGGTAGAGTGATTTTTGATTACTCAACGCGTTGATATACCAGATTCTCTTAGATAATTCAAGGAAAAAGAAAACTTGAATGCTCAGTTTACGGCCTTTCAATCTCTCCATCGTTATTTTCTATCTAGAAGTTTGGGAATTGCATTCATTGTACATTATATTTACACATTTTGTATAATTATTTTCTAATAATCTTTTCCACGTAGTTGTTTGATATCAAGTTGTCTTATCTAATACAAATAATTTGTAGTGGTGTCGTTTCACGTATTCGTATTTGATACTAGTAATTATATATATTTACCAAGCCCTCCGCTCGGGAAGGATATGACACAAGGTCGATTTTTAAGCGGAGTTTAACAGGTTTGAATACTGAGTTTTCCTTCTCCTAGACAAGTTGCCTCACCAAGGCTGAAGAACCCATTCTGTCCTACTATTTACCCATAGCTGGAGGGAGAATAATTGGATTCATACCTTTCCCAAGAGTATTAGTGCTACGTGAAATACAATCATTCTCGTCCAGGATTTGAACTCGAGTCGCCGTGTCCATGTCCTAGGACGATAACCATTACACCACGGACACCTCCAAACACAGCTCTGTAATGGCCATTTGATATGTGCCGAGAATATGCAATACTTCGTTGATTGATTGATTTTAATGGCATGTCTGGGATTATTTTAAACCTAAAGATGAGAAAATTGCGCTCATTCTACTTATATATTTATATCTTGGATATTTTAAGGTTGGATAGTTTCAGACGGTTATATGATATCAATATTCCCTATCTAATACAAATAATTTGCGAACAGACCTATTAGATGTATAAATAGGGCACTAACAGATACAAACAATCCGGGTTAGAGTGAACCTGGGATTTAAAAAAAAAGATTCCACATCTCCCGGATTTCTAGGACTGTAACCTCACCACCAGATGCATTTTAGTGTTATTCTAAAACACCTCTTTTTTGGGAGCAAGATCTTACTCCTCTATAAAAAGGAGTCCCCGTGGTGTAGTTGCTAACGTACTCGACTAAGACATCGTAGTAAGCAAGTTCGAACTCCAGTCACGCATTTACGTCAAATTTCGAACTAATACCCTAAAAAAAGGCATGAACCCTGTTATCCTCCAAGTTATTAGTTACATAGTACCACTCATCTTCTTCTAAAAAGATGGCTTTGGCATTAAATTACCTACATATATTGATATGCCTTTAAAAAAAGAAACTGAATCTAATATGTATGAATGTTTTTGTATATGCGGTTTAGTATGCAGGAATATATTTATCTACCTCTACGCACAAGCAGGAGGCGAAATAAGATTAATTTTAAACCATGTTTATTAGGTTTGAATTTAGTTTTTCTTCTCCTAGACTGGTTGCCATAACAAGGTTGAAAATCCTAGTCTGTCCCATTATTTACACATATCTTGATAGAGAATATAGATTCATACCTTTCCTAAGGATATTAGTGTATGTGAAATGTAAACAGTCTCGTGCAGGATTTGAACTCATGTCACCGTATCCATTCCCTATGAGTGTAAGTATGTATGTATATATTTATGTGTGTGTGTGTGTGTGTGTGTGCGTATGTGTGTAAATAAATAGTTTTTCCGCTATGTCGATGAGATTTCGAAAATGCAAACGAAGCAGCGAGGTAAGACTACCCCGACTATGTCAGAAAATGAAACTTATGCTGCAGGTCTGGAAATCTGTGAGGCTGCAGGTCTGGAAATCTGAGTAAAGGATCACTTCATTGCCTTAATTCCCAGATCACCTCTGACCCTAAATGGCAATACGCATTAGATATGTTTTAGATAGAAAAAATTGTTTGTGTTGAGAATAATACTTAAAGCTATAATTCAATATAAAGATTATAATTACTTACGTGAAACAATAAAAATATGAGCAAACCAGTGACAGTTATTTAGTATAGATAAATGTTTAAAACAATATAAAGGTAGTTTTTGATAAGACAACCTTAAACCATCAGATTCAAGGCAAATGATTTGAAATAGATAGGAATACTTGATATGATATAACTGTATTCAAAATATCTTATGTAGCTTGTATAGAAATAATATAAATATATAGAGTTTTTCAGAAAGATTTAATATAATTTCCTAATCTGATAACATCACAAATTCTTGATCAAATTATCTCAAATTTTAGTAGCAATCGTAAAAAAAGCAAATCAAAGCATGATGTTTAGTGTTCCATGTTTTTTTTCTTCTCTGGTGTAGAAATGTCATTAAATGTGAACGAAAAGGCTTTTAAGCATTAAACATGGAATTTAGAATTGTTTCTACACATGCTGTTAAAATTTGAGGTAATTTGACCGAGAATTGGTAAAAAAAACGAAATGATGTCATTTTCTTAGACACCCTGTACATTTCAAATATGAATTTCTATTCTTTTTTTGTGTGTGTGTGTTTGTTTTTTGTGGGGAAAGAACGAGTAAATGTACTATGAGCATAATTCTCAAATCTTTTGAGATAAAAAAAAATAAAAAAAACAAGACGGTTTAACATGCCATAAAAATCAATGAATAAATCTTAATAGTTGCTTCGAACGTATATAGCGAATTTTAAGATTTTAGATTATCTTTAAAAGCAATCGAAGCTTAAACCTTCTGTCCAAGTTTATGACCACTGTGCTAAGTACAGTTGTCCACGTGCAGCGAATGGTTTGTTTTCCGCTGAGATTTTGCTGCTGCAACTATCAATATATCGGCTGATTCCGAATTTGACCATGACGTCCACTGCTGTTTGTTCAGTTGCAGAAGAAGCATTGCTGTAATACAGCTTCTATTACTCACCTGTTGCATATGGTTTAGTGGAAGAGAAAGGAACTGAAGGCGAAGAGGATAATAGCTCAGTTTGAACAAACAAACAAAAGATCTAATTTGAAAAAAAATATTTCTAAAAATGCTACAAACAAACAAACCAATTATCAAACAAAAAGACAATCAATTAAATAACAACCGGTCTGTTCAGATTTTAGTTATTTGCTTTCCTTTTAGAGATTGTTTTCTAAACATCAACATTTAAAAGCTAAATAAATCAACCACCGCTACTAAAGCCAATACCATTTTGAATGCTACTATTACTACTGCTTAAAGTTGAAGGTTTATTACTGCAACTTTTGCATCGCTGAAAGGTATCCCAAATATCACGATGAGGATAAGAATTTCGCATTTTTTAACGAATTCATTGAATTATGCATGTATGACTATAAATGTATAATGAACACAATTACCAAACTTTTTGGTGTATAATAAACTTATACGGGTGGACATGCCGTTAAAATCAACCACTAACTGAGACCGAAGTGGAATATAAAGAATACGCATAAGAGTATAGGGTTGGAAAAATATATCCATAGATATATGGTGAGAAAAAGATATATATATATATATATATATATATATATATATATATATATATATATATGTGTGTGTGTGTGTATGTGTGGAGAGAGAGAGAGAGAGAGAGAGAGAGAGAGAGAGAGAGAGAGAGAGAGAGAAATGGAAAATGAGCAGATGGATGTACTTATTCATATCTACATCTATATCTATATATATCTACATATATCTATATCTATATTTATAAATATCCACACACACACACACACACACACACACACACACACACACATATATATATATATATATATATATATATATATATATATATGGTGTATTGGTTATCGTCGTAGGAAATGTACACGGCGACACGAATTCAAATCCTGGACGAGACTAATTGCATTTCACATTGCACTAATACCCTTGGGAAAGGTATGAATCCAATTATTCTCCCTCCAGCTATGGGTAAAATAGTAGGGCAGACTAGGTTCTGCAGCCTTGGTGAGGCAACTAGTCTAGGAGAAGGAAAACTCTGAATTCAAACCTGTTAAACCCCGCTTTAGAAATTCACCTTGTGTCATATCCTGCCCGAGCGGAGGGGTTGGGTAAATATGTATGTATATGTATATATATATATATATATAGAGAGAGAGAGAGAAAGATTGAAAGGCTGATATATATGAACCAACAAACAAACAGATAAATAGATAAGATAGTTACAAACTGTGACATATAGATGAATATATATATATATATATATATATATATATATATATATATATATATATATATGCAAACACACACACACACACATCTAGATAGATAGATAGATAACGAGACTAAGATAAGTAGAGACAGATTTTAAGCATAAATTTAATCATACTTATTAAGAGCCTGGATGCTTTGTTTTAGCTATCTTACAAACGATTCAGGACTGAGTGTGTTTTCTTAAAAGCTCAACAACATATCTTCAAGGATTGATATATGTACAAATATTTATATACACACGCACACACGCATGGTTCGAATCGCAGACACTTGCTTGCATGGTAAGTTCGATTATCTGATTCGGACTTCCATTTTTATCATATACCGGGTTTGGTCAATCTTAGATCGATGGATCGAGGGCACCTCTGGTGGTGTAACGGTTAGCAAGCTAGACTAGCAAACCTACACGTGTGAGTTCGAGTTTCATTGGGTGCCCCATTCATTCGGCCTTGTGCAACATCGAAGCAAAGCGCTTTGTAAATCACTAGATGGATCGAACAATAATAGATAGAGAGATAGATATTGATATATACGTGTGTGAGATATATTGGGAGAACTTTCTATCTATCATATATAGATAAAATGCTTATATATATGTGTGTGTGTGTGTGTGGGTTGAAGTAGAAATACTAATCTTAAAGTGTCACAAACCGTAGGGAAGTAAGAAAATACTCGATAGATTATCTTGTAAAAGTAAACATTGAAAATTGTACGTAAGTTCGAACACTGTTGTTTCAAATGTGCTGGATATGTGACTGTTTTGCCCACAAATTCAAATCTTGTCCTGTTCTGCTCTTCTTTTAACCTTAACTTTTACAGTTACTCCTATTATCAATTAAACGTGCTGAAATGATAAGCAAGCACGGTTAGTGGAACATTGTATGTGATTGCGATTCTAACTGGGAGGTCCGTGCATTTGCTGGTATTGTACTAAGTTTAAAAATAACTGTTATTTCTGCTCTTATTTTTAGATTGATACAGTCCAGAATCAGTTTTGTATGTTATTCATTAACTTAAAAAATGTTTTATTTACAGCTAATTGTTTTTAAAAGTTGACCAACGAAAACATATTTACAATTTAAATGGGTGGACAGCTATTATAAAAATATATAATTATAATAAATAATAACAGCAGATATTATAAAAAAAGTAGCGGTCTTAGTGCCTGACTAAGTAACGCTAAGTAAAAACTTCTTAAATTTATTATTATTTTCGCATTGATGAAACGTTTAACTGTAGATTTAATGGGGTGAATCAAAAGTCTTGCAATATTTTTTTGTTACGGAACGCACAATTCGATAGCTTTAAATGCTTTTGACGTCATCATTATGGTCACCGTGTCCATTTCTTAAGACGGTAACCATTACACCACGAGGGCCTCGATGAATTACACTTAATATCCGGTCAGGTCTCCATGGCGGAATTGCTGAAGTGTTGAACTGCGTCGTCGAAATAAGCGAGTTCAATCTCCACTCACGGTATTACTAAATTCACTTTCGGAATAATACTCTTGATAACGACATGAACTCTCTCATCCCTAAATAGTACCACTAATGCTCGTCTACTAGTGAGAAAGCTAGACGAGCAAATTTTCACGAGTGAGTTCGAGTCTCATTGGGTGCCTCATTCATACAGCCTTGTCCCACTTCTTAGTAAAAAGTAAATTACAACTAATATTCATCTCCAAGAAGGGCTCAACCAACTGGAAATGTCCCCGGTGATTTGGGCATTAAATAACCCACGAAGGTCGATATGCTATTCAACAAAATAATCAAACCTAGAACAACTGTTATGAGTTCAATCCGCACTGCCAAATTCAATCTTTACACAGCTAAAATTTATGAATAGCTATATGATGTGTCAAGCTCTGCTTAATCCAAACCTCAATACGCCATCCACGAGCGTTGAGAGTTCGCTTTTTACTGACTGTTCTGATCCTGAAGTGCTGTCAGTAATTTAACATGAATAAATATTTTTATACTTGTCCAGTCAATTTAAAGGCTTAGGATATAGATATGTACCTGACACCTCCACCATGGGCAGGATGTGACATACGATGAACATTTAAGAGCAGAAGTCGATTTCAATTCTAAGTATTTCTCAGTATAACATTAGTAGCCATACTTGTTCGATCAGACTCTTGGCATGGCCTGGTTATTTGATTTAATGGCATATCAACTCTTGTAGACTATCTCATATAAAATCCTGTTTATATATATATATATATATATATATGAACAGGATTTTTTTCGGTTACAAGAAGCAAAAGGTACCCTGCGAAAACAATCACAGACGCCGACTACGCTGATGACTTAGTGTTACTGGCGAATACGCCTAATCAAGCAGATACACTACTGCATAGTTTGGAACGAGCTGCAGCAGGCATTGGCCTCCATGTCAATGCGCACAAAACTGAATATATGTGTTACAATCAAACGGGCAACATTACCACTCTAGACGGAGTCTCTCTGAGGCTAGTGGACAAATTCACCTACCTAGGAAGTAGCGTCTCATCAACAGAAAACGACATCGACACACGACTGACGAAAGCATGGACGGCTATAGATAGGCTCTCAATAATATGGAAATCAGACCTGACCGATGAAATGAAGCGCAGTTTCTTCCAGGCAGCGGTTGTATCGATACTGCTATATGGATGCACTACATGGACGCTAACCAAACGGCTGGAGAAGAAGCTTGACGGCAACAACACAAGAATGTTGAGAGCAATATTGAACAAGTCCTGGCGACAACACCCCACGAGACGCCAACTGTACGGCCACCTGCCTCCCATCACAAAAACTATACAGGTCAGACGAGCCAGACACGCCGGACACTGCTGGAGAAGCAAAGACGAGCTTGTAAGTGACGTACTACTATGGACCCCAACTTATGGCCAGGCAAAAGCAGGACGACCAGCCCGAACTTACGTACAGCAGCTATGTGAGGACACAGGATGTAACCCAGAAGACCTGCCGGAGGCGATGAACGATAGGGAAAAGTGGCGAGAGATGGTCAAGGATATCCGTGCTGGCGGCATGACATGATGATGATGATGACATATATATATATATATATATATATATATATATATATGTGTGTGTGTGTATTGCAATCTAACAAAAGATTACTTAATGTGAAATAACCAAAACGGATTTTGAAAATGAAATAAAAATCTTGGACGACACTGATTGCATTTCACATTGCATTGGGAAAGGTATGAATCCAAGCATTCTCCTTCCAGCTATGGGTAAATAGTAGGGCAGACTAGGTTCTTCAGCCTTGGCGAGGAAACTAGTCTAGGAGAAGGAAAACTCTGAATTCAAACCTGTTTAACTCTGCTTAAAAATTGACATTGTGTCATATCCTACTCGAGCGGAGGGGTTGGGTAAATATGATAAAAATCTTTACAACATTAACAAAATACAATATAAGCCAGCGGTGTAAAGAAAGTAACCACTGCTCTTGGTGACTACTTAGTTATCAGATCTTCCCGCCGTCACAATAGTGTCCAACGTATCTACGAGTAATGGAACAAACCCATTAGTGTTTATAAGTAGGGTATATAACAATATTCAATATTAATTCAGTTTAATATTTACCATCTATTTGCACGCAGTTAAATGGTTTCAAGTAAAGCATATGATTAAGTAACTGTATTAATGGAATCCTAACAGCAACTAACACTCCCAGTCAGAGTGGAATTACGCGGTTCGGGCAGAGTGTGTCTCGGTGCCTGGGGAGTATTTCCTACGGCCTCAGGGGGCCTTCCCCCCAGGCTTTTACTCCCTTCGGGGAGGTTTGGTTTATCGCCCGGCGCCTGAGGCGCCCCTAATAAGGGGAATGCCGACGGGGCCGTAGGCATTTTTGGGAACTCCGGGCGCGTGTGGGCTACGGCCCTGCGCCCAGTCCCACCTAAAAAAAGGCCTTGTGCCATACTTGCCCGTAAGGTGGGGCGGCCAACAAATATCCCAGTCAGAGCGGAACTGGATGTGACTGCAATGAAGTAGTATACCATGTTCTCCAAATCTCTCGGACTAGAACCACACAATTAGAAACTCTCGTTAGTGGGAGGGGTCTTTCACATCTGTAGAGGTGCAGTTGGTTAGAGGTAGGGTTTGAGTTAGCATATTCTGCAGCCCTTGCCGACAAAGCGTTGTTGATTTTATCTAAAACCTGGGAACCATAGAAACTAAGAGGGTTGTGTACCCGTGGCGCAGTGGCTACCGAGCTGGTCCGTGATATCGTAGTGAGTGAGTTTGAACTTAAGTTACCATTCGAACTAACACTTTTGGTAAATGCATGAACCTCCTTATCCCTGTCGCAATGTGTTTAATTATACCCTAGCTATCTTTCTACAAGAATGGCGTTTACATTAAATAAGCCTCAAGGTTTGCTATAAAATTAAACAAAGAAACCAAACCAAAGGATATTTTATTTACACTTTTTTTTCGTATCACAGACGCTCAGTAAAACGCTCCATAAATCAAATTTTCAAAATATGTACATCTAGCCTCCCTTCCACCAAAAATGAATACAACATCCACATCTTTAACAATACAGGATGACATATTTCAAGACACAGAAAAAAATCACAATAAAATTTTCTTCCTACTTATTGAAATAATTCCGGATTAAACACTGTAAAAATATTTTCAGTAGGTTTTGTTTGGTTTTATGGTGTATCAACCATTGTAGGTTATTTAATGCCAAAAAAATTCAGTTTAGCATAAGTATACAGTTTAGTTTTATTTGACTATCAAGTGCTACCACTATGGGCCAAAGTGAACCTGGGGGCGATGGCTATGAAGTGCTACTTTGCATTCCCCAATGATCCAGCATAACTGCATCCTCACCATCAAATTGTTTAGTGTCACACGCTTAAGGGGAATCTTATCCTTCAGCAGTCTGTGGATTCGGCTGCACTTGCCGACTGAGCTATTTTAAGAAAGACCGACCGCAGAAAATTTTCCCGCTACGGGACTATTCTCACAGAATTGCTTCTCCTCTTTTATGCTAGCACGAATTTTACAGTATATATACTGGCCTCGTCGAAAATTGGAAAAAATATCAAAGGAATTTCGCCTTCTCTTGCGTCTCAAGTCTACATCTATTTAAAAAAAAAAAAGACGCTCAAAACATCTGCCTTCAGTGTCGTACTCAAGGTGCAATGCAATCTCAGTATTAAAACTAGTTTTTTTAATACTCACAAATATCGTTGCAAAATACTCTAAGGTCGTTTTCGTTTTCGAAAAAAAATCTCCCAGTGAATATTGATTTGATATCTGTCGGAAACACAGTGGAATAGCTTACCTGCAATTTAAACAACAACAAAAATGTTTTGTTTATTTGGAAACAAGAAAGCGAATCACTTACCTCAGTTCGAAATGTCATTTTTTTTTCTCTTTTTACTGGTTGAAAGTTTTTTCATTTATCATTTTCTTTTTCTTTTTCTTTTCTTTTTTTTTCTCTTTTCATTCTCTCTTTTTTTTATTCTGATTCATCCTTTCTTCCTACATTGTATTTCTGGTAACCTTTGATTTCGTTGCTCATTCAGGTTGAATGCATACTAGTCACACTGCTAGATAAGCAAACGTAATATTCTGCATTCACGAAGCAAAGTTGTTTCCCACAAGTGGGGGAGGGGTCTCAAAGAGGTTAATGGGGAAGTGAGAAGTTGTCTCTTGATCCTGATGATAAAACAAAATGAAACACTTACAGTTTAATTCCAACGTTTATTTATACGTTAATAATTCAATGGAGGTACCCGTGGTATAATGGTTATCGTCATAGGATATGGACACAGCGACACGAGTTCAAATCCTAGACGTGACTGGTAGCATTTCACATAGCACTAATACCCTTGGGAAAGGTATGAATCCAATTATTCTCCCTCCAGCTATGGGTAAATAGTAGGACAGACTGTGTTCTTCAGACTTGGTGAGACAGCTAGTCTAGAAGAAGGAAAACACTGAATTAAAACCTGTTAAACTCCGCTTAAAAATCGACCTTGTGTCATATCCTGCCCGGGCGGAGGTGTTGGTAAATACGATTAAATAACCTGCAAAAACGCAACTAACATATAACTTTTTTTTTCAGCTGCAAAATTGTACTGGTTGTGGGTAAGTCAATGTTTATTTGATCCGATTATATAATCTTCGCTTCTTATATTCATGGATATCCTGGGTATGACATTAAACTGTACCTGGTGTTGAGACTCCTGTTCTGATGATCTGGAGAGTGTGGAGTAAACAATTTGATGCCATAACGCCCTTGTTCACTCTGGCTAGGAGTCCAGCAATTGGTTAAATTGATTTCTTTAAAAAAATGTTGTCTTCGATACAACCATGTGCGAAAATAATTCTAGATCAATGGCTGAAGTGCTGGTCTACGGTCTCAAAGTATGCTAGTTCGAATTGATACTCTTAAGGAAAGTTACAAACTTCCTTATCACTCCAGATACAGGCTAAATAGTATAATTGCTGTTCTTTCACAATGGCATTAAATAAACCAAAGAAGATTTATATGCCATTAAACTTAAACCCCTTTGACCTTTTAGCTATTGCAGTCATTTTACAAGGATATTTTTGGCATGGAATAATACACGAAGGTTAATGTACCATTAAACAACAAAAAAAAAATACACACACACACACACACACACACATATATATATATATACTGTGTATATCGGCTCTAAGATGAACTTGAAATTTAATCATCCACATTCTAGATATAATGCCGATAAATATAAAAATTATAATTAAAATGCATTACCTTTTTCCTAAATAGAAGCATCAAGACCCATTCTCTTTCTCTTTCTCTCTCACACACATGCACACCTGCGTATATACACACACATACTCACACACAGATTTGTATATACACATATATAGTGGGTGTCTCCGTGGTTTTGTAGATAAGGCTTCGACCGCTACATAGTTGTAACCCAGTTCGAACATCAGTCGCGCTTTTACATTCACTTTGGGATTAAAACCCTTAAGGAAAGGTATCAACACCCTGCTCAAGGCTATAAAGTATCGTTGTTGTTCTTCCACAAAGATGCCTTTGGCATTAAATTAACCTTGAAGATTGATATTAAACCAAACCAAGCTGAAATAATGACACAATTTGTTTTGTTTTTTTTATTTTAGATTTTTTGTGTCTTTTATTGAAATATACACATCTATAAGTTGAATAGTACCACGACGGTTCTTCAGCAAGTATACCTTCGGCGTTGAATAATCCAAGCAGGTTGATATGACATCAAACCAAAACATCCAAAAAACTCTAAGGTTGATTTAAGTTATTTGTTTTAATCGCAGAAAAATGTTGGATGGTAATTGAATGCGAAATCCTTATTAGAAATTTTATGTCAAATTATTTGTAAACGAATAGTATGTGGGTAACATTATTTTCAAGATGGCCAGACCTTGTTAGTTTGCATGCAGTAAAAAGGTTGTTGAATATAAAATATACTACCACTCCGGGTCAGAGAAGATTAAAAGTTATGGAAACGTAAGGTTACTCCAAAGTCCCCCAACGTTCCAGGAGTCGAGCCTCAGTATCAGATGGTTTTGTGTCATAAACAGGACATTCTTTATAGGACTCTTATCCCTATGCATAGGTGTTGTCAGTGTATTCTGTACCCCGACCGACAGAGGGATGTAAAAAAAATTCTTAAGAAACCACTACAAAAATATTTATATGAATGTACAACGAACGCAATTCCCTCAACTCTTTGCATAAAATAACCTTCAATGGGTTAATATGCCGTTAAACTCAATCAATCAGTTCAATTGATTGTTCAACCTCGATATTTAACTTGATACCTTTATAACATTGCATAGTAGGCCAATTCAGGGAATAAATGTATGAAGATAGCAATGCGTCAAAACTTCACGTGAGGAGAATATGTTAGCATTTGGTAATTTGGCTTTTTCTTTGAATTCAACAGCGAGGGCGGTGGTGGTGGCAGTCGAGAATAAATAGCTAATTAGCCCTATGCTAATTAAATATTTTTCACTTGCAATTCGTTTCCATCAGAAGAATTATTATTTTTTTAACGCAGCTCATTCACCGCTATAAAAATCAACAGATAGTAAGACTAAATAAAATCAGTGTTCAATCGTAATCAATCAAACAGAATTACAAGAGAAAAATGACAATGAATGCATGAATCTTAAGCTAAATATTAATAGAATTGAAAAATATCGATGAAGGTGACATTCTCATTCGGGAAATTGGATGTCGTATCACCCAAGTCACTTTTGTATCACTCTAGACGGGTTTTCTCGTTCGATGTCTTTCGGTACAACGCAAGGCTTAAAGAGGACAAAACACTGAAAACGAAATTTTTTATGACTATAATGTATGTTGTATGCCATCTCATTTATATATATATGTAAGTATATATATATATATATATATATGAGTGTGTATGTTTCGACGACATACTGCTCCGACACTGCAACGCTGTATACAATCAAAATCCGATAGATAGATGGATGAAGGGATGCATACTCCCCTTACATCCATAGCAGCCAAAATCTACAATGCCCTACTACGAAACTGCATAGAACCCAAAATCGACAACATACTTAGGAAAAACCAAAATGGCTTCCGAAGAAATAGATCCACGACCTCACAAATATTAACCATCCGTAGAATCCTCGAAGGTGTACGGGCAAAAAACCTACAAGCGACATTAATATTTGTCGACTTTACCAAGGCCTTCGATTCCATTCACAGAGGAAAGATGGAACAAATCCTACTAGCGCACGGCATACCTAAAGAAACCGTAGCGGCAATAACGATTCTCTATAGAAACACCAAAGTAAAAGTACGATCACCAGATGGAGACACAGAATACTTCGACATTGTAGCAGGAGTACTGCAAGGAGACACGCTGGCTCCGTACCTCTTTATCATTTGTCTAGACTACGTACTTAGAACATCGATTGACAAAATCAGAGAGAATGGCTTCGAACTGACGAAGAAAAGAAGGAGAAGGTACCCCGCAACAACAATTACCGACGCCGACTACGCCGATGACATAGCGATACTGGCAAATACACCCGACCAAGCCGAAACACTTCTGCATAGTTTGGAACGAGCAGCCGCAAGCATAGGCCTCTATGTTAATGCACACAAAACGGAATATATGTGCTATAATCAAACGGGGGGACATCTCCCCTCTAGAAGGAACCCCTCTTAAACTAGTAGACAAATTCACTTACCTAGGAAGCAGCGTCGAATCAACCGAAAAGGACATCGAAACGAGGTTAACAAAAGCATGGACAGCTATCAATAGGCTATCGATTATATGGAAATCAGACCTAACCGATAAAATGAAACGCAGTTTCTTCCAGGCACCGGTCACATCGATACTGCTATATGGATGCACTACATGGACGCTAACAAATAGCTGCTGTATGTATGTTTGAGCTGGTCGTCCTGCTTTTGCTTGGTCATATGCGGAGGTCCATTGGAGTACATCACTTATGAGCTCGTCCTTGGTTCTCCAGCAGTGTCCTGCATGTCTGGTTCGTCTAGCTTGGATAGTTTTCGTGATGGAAAGCAAGTGGCCGTATAGTTGGTGCCTGGTGGGGTGTTGCTGCCAGGACTTGTTCAATATTGCTCGCAACATTCTTGTGTAATTGCCGTCTAGATCCGTTGAACTTAAGAAGGAGTTCGAGCAACAAACTAGGAGGCTACACGCTTATTTGTAGATGTCTCCAAGGCATTTTACTCCATACACAGAAGGAAGATGGAACAATCACTTCAAGCCTATTGTCTACTCAGGGAGACCGTCGCAGCCATAATAATTCTCTATAAAAACACCTGATGAAGATGTAGACGTCTTTGACATAGTCGCAGGTGTACCATAAGGGGATAAATTAGCACCAAACATATTCATAATCTGCATATACAATGTACCGCTGACCTCAATAGATTTAATGAAAGAAAATGGCTTTCCACTGGGGAAGGCAAGAAGCAGACAATATCCCGCACGAACTATTAAGGATATGGACTACGCTGATGAAATAGCGCTTCTGGCAAATACAACTACCACGGCCGAATCCCTTGTGCATAGTCTGTAGCGGACAGCAGGCGGCATAGACCTCCATGGGAACGCAGAAAAAAAGGAGTACATGTGCTTTAATCAAAGAAGCAACATCACCACACTAAATAGCGATTCTCAGAAATTATTCTCGTCTAGTCATAACAATACGTGAATAGCGAAGGCATGGGAAGCTATTGAGAAGCAATCGGTCATATAGAAGTCAGACCTATTCGATAAAATTTTTTCCAAGCAGCAGTCGTGTCCAGACTACTGATTGGATGCACCTCTTGGATGCTGAAGAAGCGTTTGAGAAAATGCTTGACGACAATTATTCAAGGATGCTACGAGCTATATCAAACAAATCCTGGAAGCAATACTCCTCAAAAGAGTAGTTATACGGCCACGTACCACCCATCTTGGATATCATCCAAATTAGAAGAACAAGGCCTGCAACTCCCTGCTGGAAGAGCAAGGACGAGCTCATTAGCGACGTTCTCCTATGAACCCTTTTACACGGACCCGCAAGTGAAGGACAATCAGCGAGAACTTATCAACGACAACTGTTTAAGTTAGAGTGATGGCGGGAGGGGTTATTATTACTCAGACATTTACCTATTGCTCTCCTTTTCTTTTCTGTCTCTCCTTCTTGTGATCCCTGTCTCCTTTATTTTTTATTTTTGTTTATCTATTTCCTCAAGTGCTGAACTTCAGAAAAACCCGTCATTCTGAGGAAGTCTTTCTAAAATCATCTTCATCATCATGTCGCGCTGACAGCACGGATCTCCCTGACCCTCTCTCGTTACCCGTCTCTACCGGCCATCTCTCCCAATAGGTTTTCAGGGCCACATCCTGTATCAGCACAGAGCTGTGGTATATAGGTTCTAACTGGTCGTCCTGTCTTTGCTTTGTGAAGGGGTCTACAGAAGCATTTCGCTTAGGAGTTCACCTTACATCTCCAGCTGTGTCCCGCACATCTTGTTCGTCTAACTTTGATAGTTTTCGTGATGGTTGGTAGGTGGCCGTACAGCAGCTATTTTGTGGGTTGTTGTCTCCAGGACTTGTTCAATATTGCTCGAAGCATTCTTGTGAAATCGCCGTTAACCTTTTTCTTCATAAAAAATATTGCTAAATCTGTTTGGTTTATTTACTTTTCTACTTATTTTTCTCATCTTGTCAGATTTACAAAAATTTACCATTTCTCCATATATATATATATATATATATATATAATAGAGTTTACTATATGAACTAAAATAAGTATCAGTTTCAGTCCTTTGCACCGCATTTATAGGCAGTTATATACGTTTTTTTTAACAAATCACAAAAACGTACTCATCAGATAGGAAGTTGGATGAAGTGTAAAAAAATAACAAAGCAAAAAAAAAAAAAAAGCACAGAAAAACATGGGAATAAAATTGTGTGTTTATTCACACAGCCGCATGTCTGATAATTGCGTTTTTTCAATATAGAAAAACGTACGAAACTACCAGTAACAGCAGAGAAAGGGAATGGGACGAAGATAATTATATATCTTTTTATATTGCTATGCTTTCCAGCATCTGAGCACTTTATTTTACGCAACAATTTTATTGCAACAATTAGTGATTTTTATCTAGTTGTTTATTTGGGGCTTTTTTTCGTAACGGAATTTCTTTTAGTAATATATATAAGGAGAAATAGTCCATTTGGTAGATCCGACAAGATGTGAAAAAATAAGTGAAAAAGTGATAAACTGAAACACAGTGAACGTATTCAATAATATTTCGTCTTTATTCCCTAAAAGCCTTCATCAATATATTATATTTTCTCAACCCTCTTTCTAATCATTTAAGAAAAATTAAATACAACTCATCATTCTCCATCAACGATCTCATCGACATCTGAAAACACATTACTAACGTGACTAATTTAAAATTTTATTATAAATTTTATAAATACTTCAATGTTTCTAGGTGACTGGATGATCTTTCATTTAGATATTCCGTTTCTTTCAATCAAGTCTTTCGTGAAATTTGATACACTTGACGATGACTGTAGCCCCACCTTCGGTCTACTTGGCCATGACTCCGTTGTTTCAAAAATGAATCATATTCACAGCCAAAGATCCCAGCTGTCACCAGTCAGATTTATTATCTTTATTTCCACCTCTCCCCCCTCTCTCTCTCTCTCTCTCTCCTGCTTTCGATCCCTCCTTCTCTTTATTATTTATTCTATTCTTATGCTACTCTCTAAAAACATATTCTGATGAAGTCTTTCATGGATCAAAGACGAAATTTATTTGATTTCGTTGGCTGTGTTTCGGTTTATCCATTTTCCCACTTGTTTTCATATATATATATATATATATGTGTGTGTGTGTGTGTGTGTGCACGCATAAAATAATCATTTACCGCCCATTTGGGATCCTATGCTAGTCACAGTGCACAATATGGTGTGACTACTCGTCACAGTACTTGTTGAGGCTGTTGTTTTCGTGACTACCACATTTGCATCCGACAGTTAACTTTGTCAAGAATTCTATGCCCATGCTGTGTTTGAAATATCCACGAAGAGGGGTTGACACAATTCAGCTGGACCTTCTTCTAACGTTCAGGTAATATGAATGGCTATCTTGTCTGGTAACTCAAAGAATATAGAAAACCCGAAGTTAAGAAATAACAAAGATTGTTTTTATTGAAACACGTTTGTGAGACAACAGATAACAAGCAAACAATGTTTGCTTTCCTGGCAAAAAAAGCAGAAAGAATATTGAAAGAGGAAGACTAACGATGAAGTGCGGTTAGTATGACACTAATGTCTCTAAAGTCTGGGCCTTAGAATTTTTAAAAAGTCTACAGGTTGTTCGGAGTCCCTCGGGTCTAGAATGGAAGGGATGCTTCTTTGACAGTCTTGAATTTCTTCTTGGTCTCTTTCTTCATGCACTCTGATGATTCGTTTTACCATCCTGTTTTCATAGATCAAAATCGGGACGAAAAAGATTCCTGATTAGTTGTCCAATAAGAGAAAATTAGGAGTCATATTCTCATTGGTCAACCAATCATAGATCAGGATTATATCTTACAGGTATTGAGAAAACCCTTTTTAGATGCTTTGACCTATAGGAACAGGTTTATAGCAATGGGGTTGAACTAAAAATTCTCAGCCTCACCTGATTGGATGAGCCATGCCCAACTCTCGTTTATTATAATCTCCCTTTTGACATTGACCTTCAAGATATGGACAAGAAAAATATGTTTTATGAAATGGCCCGTTTCATCATTATGATCAATGAAGTTAGTTGACAATCGAAAAATTAAATAAAATCGCTGACCTTTAAAGTCAAAAATATTTGTCTCGTACTAAAACTGACCTTTAGGAACAATCAACCAGCTTTTTAGGTCAATTTAAGCCTTGAACAAAAAGATACATATTTTAAGGATCTTTTTGTTTTTGAGATATATATATATATATATATATATATATATATATATATATATATATATTAATTTTCATATATTTCCTTAATTTTAATTTTTACATTTTAATTAAGTATTTAACCGCACGTCGTGTCACATCCCTCCCCTAGCTACAAGACGTTTACCTGCTGGATTAATGTTAGGAAGCCGGTAAAATAAGAAAATGCATATATATCAAGGTCTAGCTATTTATTTCTCTTTTCACTTTCTTCTGCTTTTACTCTGTGGTCCGCCCGGACGGCAAAGTCCACTATTCTGCTGGTTCTGTTTTTTTTTACTATCTACATTTAGTCGTCAGGCCGAAATTATGTGAACTGATTGTATCACAAAGTTCCAGTGAAGTATGTGCGTCTCGTTCTACAGGGTTGTACATATATCATTTGTTCGTATATTAAAATTTCAATTTCTTTCATATTTCCAATTGGATCACCTTCTTCACTCAGCTTTGTCTATCTTTCATTTTTTTGTGTATATTTGCTGCATTCACTTATTATGAAATAGATCGTTTCGTCTCTATCACCACATGACCTCCATTTGCTGTTTTGTTGCAGCTTATCTATTTATGCCTTACCAAAATTGGTCCTTATGGTGTTGTTTTGTGCTGTTATTTGAAGAGATCTAGTTTCTCTCTTAGAGTTTCGTTTTCTTAGGCATGTCAAAATTTTCTCAAGAGAGATTTGCATTGGTTGTCGTTTGAAGTATTTATTCTATTGTTTTTCTTCCCATTTCTGTTACCTAGTTGTTGATCCTTGTGTTGTTCGTTTTGTTTTGTTTCTGGTCGCTGTGATTTGTTTTTTCTTTGTTCTTTTTTTATGTCGTCTTTAAGTCGTTTTATCGTTCTATCGACGATGTTTTCAATGCTGGCTCGTCTTTTTCTTCATTCTTTTTTGGATTCAGAAAATCTGTCTCTGTCATCTCTGGAATGTAAGGCCTTATGG
Organism: Sepioteuthis lessoniana; assembly: GCA_963585895.1. Taxonomy (NCBI): domain Eukaryota; kingdom Metazoa; phylum Mollusca; class Cephalopoda; order Myopsida; family Loliginidae; genus Sepioteuthis; species Sepioteuthis lessoniana. The sequence continues at coordinate 43,364,980 of OY757912.1, read as the reverse complement.
ATCATTAGTTTTCTTGTTCTCTGGTTCATTTCTTGATGCTCTCCTCTCGTCCACTTTAAGAATGGTCCCAAGTATCTAACCAGGGAGAGAGAGCAGGTGTTAATCCTTTTCATGAGATCTCAGCAATATAGTTTTTTTCGAGTAATTTTCTCGTTCTCCTGAAATGAGCATTTTTTAAATTTTTTGTTTCATTTCCACTTGTTTGATGATATCTGCTTCCAATATTCCTATGTACTTGTAAGTTTCCTTTTCACCGATTTGTTCTTGATTTTGTAGTTCTATTCCTTCCGTCATTTGACTTTTTCCCTTCTCATTATTAGTGTCACGTGGTGTCTTATTGAGAGTAAGGAAGTAAGATTTAATTTCCCTTCCCCGTCTGTGTTTGAACGAAGTGCCCTGCGACTGACCGCTAAGGCAGTTGGAAATCGAGGTCAAGCTATCTACACACCATAACCCCAAGTTGGTTGGATAGAGAAAGGGATACAGAGGTCAGTATAGTAGCCTAAAGGAATAGCATGACAGGGAGAGGTGGAGGAAGAAGAAGAAGAAGAAAAGGCCAAAGGATTGGCCAGAACCCTAAAGCCGGAAGTAGTTCCCTTTTCGTCAGAGGGAATAGGGATCAAGAATTTTATTTTCTAGGACGGAGGTCGCCGTGAGAGGACGTGCTGACCTGATGCCAAACAAATTCCCGTGTACCTAACCGGTGAAAAGAAAGGAATTGAGTTTTAGGACAGCAGTTGGTGTGACAAGATGTATTGAAACTGTCGGCGAAACTCTGGGGAAAAGCGGAAAGAATTCTTGGACAAAAAGGTAACATCAAATTTCGACAGAATCCCGCTAGCCCGTAAAAGAAAAGAAATCTCAGAAGAAACTCGTCGAAAAAGCTAAGTAAACATTTAAACCGTTTTCTCCATCCACCCTTCCTAAGTATAGCAATTAGGGTCTCTCTCTCTCACTCTCTCTCTCTCTCTCTCTCTCTCTCTCTCTCTCTCAATTTAATGAAAGACGCATATAAAGAATTGTAGGCATTAACAAAAGAAGAGAAATAGAATGAAAAGATTCATTTCATAAACTGTGAATGTATGAGTGGACTTTGTTACCTTTTCAAGGTTCAAGAGAAAAGATAGAAAAGTATAAAGAAAAGAAAAAAGAAGAAAGAGGCATTTATGTCAGAGACTGTTTGCCGAGGAAACATAGCCGACCCCTAAAAAATATTTGTTTCGACTTTGACTATTAAAATTTTGGTTATATTTATTAAAATTTTGGTTATACTTTAAATGTCCCCTCGTTGAAATTTATTTGTTGTGTTATTTACCCAGCGAGTTGCCTTCTTTTGCATGTATAACTTTTTCAGCTTCATTCGCCTCAATTTATTCTCGCTAAATGTCCTATTCGCCTTTAAAAAAACATTACACAGAAAATTGGAATTGTCGACTACAATAAAGAATATTTCATCTCAACCTAGAGGCCCATATCTTCCGTTATCCTGGGGGTGGTAAGAAGACGAAGTGGCCTGGTGGGTGTGTATGTAACGTGAAATTTGGAAACCCCCTTGCCAACGGCGGTCAGTCTAGCCCCAAATTGACCCCCACATTATCTGCCCGAAAAAGGAATCTTAACTAGGACTTATTTAGCGAGGGATCAAGTGTTAGACTGCCCCGAGGTCACACGTGCGTAAAATAGACTCCCGTCCTGGGATAAATATTTGTGCACCATCACATTAGCATGTCATATTTTTCAATGTAAAATTCCATCCCTATATCCTGACAATATATTCTCACTGCCTGTATTAGAGTTGCCCATTTTTTTTAATTCTTGGTAATCAGTTTGATGTACGGATAAAAATTCTAATAGAACTACTACTATTAAGTAGTAATACTATTAGAATATTCATCCGAACGTTTAGATATGAGACGTTCAATTTTCTGAATTTTATTTTAATTAAATTTAAATGTGTAACACTGAACACTCGAAATTTTATAAAAATTGAATTTATATATATGTAGTTTGACTAAATAAAACCATGATTTTGCCCAGTTGGCTGGGGCTGTAGAATTTTACAATGTACCTTAATTTATTGCTTTTTAAAAATTTCTATTCCATCTTATTCTTCTTTTGATCATTTATTAATCTATTTGTCTATCTGTTTGTTGACTTCAGCGTTCCTGCAGATTACCAAATGAAGGCAAACAAAAACAAAAAGGTTGTGAATCATGGTGGTGACAGTAAAACTAAACAGGCACTTGGAATTGAAAAAAAGTGCGTTATGATTTTAATTTTTAAAAAATACGGAAAGATTTGAATTACCAAACCAGGAAAATGTTTTAAAAAACTTGAAGAAAAGGAAAATTACAAGTACGTGAGAATATTGGAACTGGACCTTATCAAACAGTGATGAAAAAAAAAACGTAAGAAAAGAGTACCATAGAAAAACGAGAAAACCTCTCGAAACCAACTTAAGTAACTGAATTGACATCGAAGAAATTAGTACTCCTGGTAACATAAGCTGGACCATTCTTAAATTAGAGGATGGTGCAATTCAGACAAATGGACAAGGAAATTGATGACAATCCACAAAGCCAAATACTCGAGAGATTGTTTTATTACAAAAAAAAAACAACACTGCTGTATGAAAATATTATCAGTTTTTTTTTATTGCCCAAAATGTATAGACGGATAAAGATTTGAAGACGGCTGAGCTGTATACACACAGGGGTAAACGGTACGCATCTTCTGGGAATAGCTTTCCTCTTTGTTCCGTTTTTCAGGTCGATATATCCCTTGTCATATAATATTCTGGACACCCGCAAAAATTATCATGGTCACATCTCCTCCAACCTGCTGTCTACAAGTTTCAAGAGGACACGCCTTCCCCTAGTATGTCAACCTCACAATGCACTTGATCACGCTTCCTTCTAGTATGCCACCCACTCAATTTACGTGGCATTTCCACCGGGAAATCTTTGTGTCCCGTTAACTTTAGGTTTCAAGTACATTTTCTGAATTTCTATCCAAGTATCCGATTTCAGCAGCTACATCCAAATGTCAAAGGGTGGTCTTTAGCCCCATATCCAACAAGTTGATATAAGCTCTGTGTATCAAGATAAAAAGGAGAAGAGGACTTGCAAACATTGAAGATTGCGCAGATGCGTCAATTTGAGAACTCTAGAAATCCATCAAAAAGAGAAAAGGGAGGTTAATTACAGCAGCCAGTAACAGAATAGCAACACGGTGTCAAACAGAAAATGAACAAACTCTACAAAACAGAAAGGATTCGAAAAACAACTGTATGCATACTTTAAGCAATAAACTGAGAAGATTGCAAATGAGAAAAATGAACGTGACTAAGAAAGAGGGAACCTCAAAAGAGAAACCGAATTTATTTTAATAGCAACGCAATATAATATTTTAAAGGTTAATGATAACAAACCAAAAATTGATAATACGTGTCAGAGGAGCAAGTGTAGGTTATAGAGAGATTGAGATGAAATGGTTAATTACATTATAAATGAATGCAGCAAACTAACGCAAAAATAGTTTAAGATTAAGCTAGATTGGTTAGGAAAGGTTATCGACAGAGAATTGTGCAAAGAACAATTTTTACCATACTACCATACTATATGCACAAATCAGATTCTGTCATAGAAAACGTTGCGTATTGTCCCTTGACCGAGCAGTCAATCAGAGATTTCTCTGAACAGGACGCAGCTGTGTAAATAAATGGAAGCAGACAGTCACGTGGTTGATAGGAAGTCCTCGCCGTTATGAAATGATACATGCAGGTGTCCGCATGAAGATCGAGGTAGTTGAGGTCAGTTGGAATCAGTGTGAGTCAGACCTAGCTTGCAGAGTCTGAGATCGTCTGCTGGGGCGGCGGCCCATTGCAGCCTCTGGTTGAATTCCTCCCGGCTGAGAAGCAGAAGTAGTAGTACGTGGGGTCTTGAAGATAACACAGCGTGGTATGGTCAAGAGAAGAAGAACTTATGGGTCTATGTAGCAGTCTGTCATTGTCTCCTTTCGTCCGTCTGTGTCTCACACCCCACAGAAGATTCAATCCCTTTCGAGAATAAAGTGTTTGATTTATATTTTTATAACGAAACGTTATTATCGTTCTTCCTTTATGTATAACCATTCGTGATGAGTATATAACAACAAAATGAGATTCATAAGAATTCTCTGGGATTTTAGAATATGTATCAACTAAACCCGGCCAGAAGTGTAGAACGACTCTTAATTAAATTGAAAATAAAAAAACTTGTCAACTAGTTGACTTTACTTTTCTAGCGGACCACCGAGTGATAATTAAAGAAAGAGAAAAGATAGACAAATACTTGGATCTTGCCAGAGAGCTAAAAAGTTGTGAAACAAGGGGGTGACGGTAATATCAGTTTTCACTTGCGTAATTGGAACGGTCTTGAAAAGTTGGAAATCAGGGGACTTTGGAGGCCAACCACGCTACATCATCGTTGAGATCGGCCTGAATACTCAGAAGAATCCTGGAGACAGAAGGAGACTTGCTGTTACACGAACTCCAGTGAAAGATATCAGGTAAAGTTGGTGTGAAAATCACGCTTGGAATAATGATAATGATAAAAATGATAACACCAAAAGATAACACGACGAGACATGATTGGATGGGGAAGGTTATCAACTGGGAATTGTGTAAGATTTGGTTGGTTGATTGGTTGCGTGGTTGGCTGGGTTCTATGGCATATCAACCCTTCTAGGTTATTTAATGCCAAATCCTCTTGATGTATATATAAAAGATATATATGATTTGGTTTGGTTTTATGGCATATCAGCCATTGTAGGTTATTTAGTGGTAAATCAATTTTATACAAATAAACTGTTCTATTTCAAACTATTCAGTTTTGCATAATAACAGTTTTTTTTGTTTCCACACAGTTGAATGTAAAAACGGTTCTATCTCGAACAATTCAGTTTAGAATAAGTACGCAGTTTAAATGTCAAAACAGTTCTATTTAAAACAATTCAGTTTAACATAAATACACAGCTTAAATGTCAAAGACAGTTCTGCTTCAAGCAATTCGCATTAGCATAAGTACAAAGTTTAGTTCTATTTGACCCATTAATAGGACCCTATAAGGCGCAACCACTTCGGACCAGAGTTGACCTGGGAACAATCGCAATAAAGAGGTACTCCGAATTCCCCAAAGCTTCAGCATTTTAGGAGCCCCAGCTTCAGGTTGTTTAGGGTTATATCAGGACACTCTATGAGGGAGTTTTACCCCTGCAGATATGCAGTTTGTGTATTCTGTTGTCTCAAACAATTTGGCCATATGGTGAATGAAATTTAAATTTGGCCATCATGCCAAATGGTATATGCACAAACCAGGACCTGTCTTAGAGAATTCATCATCATCACCATGTTGCACCGCCAGTACGGATCTCCCTGACATTCTCCAGCCACCGATCTCTATCGTCCATTGCCCCCCAGAGGTCTTCAAGGCTACATCCTGTAGCGGCACAGATCTGTTGTATATAGGTTCTAACTGGTCACCCATGTGGAGGGGTCCACAGGAGTATGTCGCTTGTGAGTTCGTTCCTACTTCTCCAGCAGTATTCTGCATGTCCGATTCGTCTAACTTGGATAGTTTTTGTGATGGGTGGTAAGTGGCCGTACAGCTGCTGCTTTTTCGGGTGCTGCTTCCAGGACCTGTTCAAAATTGCTCACAGCATTTTTGTGCAGTTGCCGCCAAGTTTTTTTTTTCATACGTTTAGTTAGCGTCCATGTAGTACATCCATATAGCATTATCGACACGACTGCTGAATGGAAAAAACTGCGTTTTATTTTATCGATCAGTTCTGACTTCCATATGACCGATAGCCTATCGATAGCAGTCCACGCCTTTGTTAATCACGTGTTGATACCTGTCTTGGTTGATGAGACACTGCTTCCTTGGTATGTGTCGGGTCACCCTCGACTATGGTCACCAACTTTACTCATAGCTTGGAGAATTAGACCCACAAAATTCTCAGGAAGTTTGAAATGCAATCAGATCAGCTAATCCTGTTAAGAAGACCAGTTCTTTTAATTGTCAACAAAAACAGAGAACCTGCTAAAGAGAGGACGTTGCTATCCCGGCTTACCACAGAGTGAAAATCAAAGACAACGAAAAAAGGGACAAATACTTAGATCTTGACAGAGAACTGAAAAAGTGTAGAACATGAAAGTGACGTTAATACTAATTTTAATCAGTGCGCTTGGAAAGATCCCTAAAACCTTAGTAAAATTTCTAGAAGAGTTTGAAATCGGAGGACAAGCGGAGACCAATCAAACTACAGCATTGTTGTGGACAGCTCAAATACCGAGAAGAGTCCAGGTGACATGAGGGGACTTGCTCTCACTTGGCCTCCAGTAAAAAACCATCATTACTCCTTGTGTCTAGCAAATAATGATTATTATAATCGCAAAAAATGATTATATTAGCATAATATAATTGGGTTAATCACATAATAAACCATTGTAGCAAACTAGTACAAAAGATATTCAAGACGACGCTCGAATGGATGGGAAAAGCGATCCACTGGGAATTGTGCAAGAGATTAAAATTTGACAATAACAACAAATGCCATATACAAAACCTGTATAAATCCGAGAAAATAATCTGATAAGAGTTAAAAAGAAAGCAAGAGTATTGAAATTTATCTCGACCATATGTAGCCCTGGCGGTTTGGAACACGCAGTATTCCTTTCAGAGTGACAAGACCCCTCATATAAAGTCAAGCGTTCCATTGAATATTACAGTAAAACACATCTTATGGAGTGGAGTACCCGTACCCTTATATTACACCTAGGTCAAATTGATCTGTTTAAAAATTATCTGTAGTCAAATGGACCGAGTACCAAAATCATCCAATACTCAAAAAGAGTCTTTCCTTCACCTTGACGGTTAGTGTAAAATAAGTATTTCAAAAGTCTTCTCAGGAAGTGTAATGGTTAACAAGCTAGACTAACAAATCTACACGAGTGAGTTTGAGTCTCATTGGGTGCCCCATTCATCATTGTGCCACATCTAAGCAAAGGGCTTAGTAAATTACCACTGGTGTAAAATAATATTCATTTTCGAAGTTTTGCAGTTGTAAAATAATAACCATTTTAAAAGTGTCACAGGTATAAAATAATAATCATTTTCCAAATCTAGCAGATGTAAAATAGAAATTATTTAAAAAGTCTCACAAGTATAAATAATAATCCTTTTCAAAGTCTCACAAGTATAAATAATAATCATTTAAAAAGTCTCACAAGTATAAATATGCAGATGTTCTTGGTGTAATGATTATCGCCGAAGGAAATGGACATAGCGACCCGAGTTCAAATCCTAGACGCAGCATTTTACAAAGGGCTAATACCATTGGGAATGTTATGAATCCGATTATTCTCGCCCCAGCTATGGGCAAATAGTAAGATAGACTGGACCCTAAAAACTTGGCATGGCAACCGTTTTAGAAAGAAAACCTTTTATTCAAATATATGATCCCTGCTTAAAATTTGACCTTGTGTTACATCTTGCTAGTATGGAGAAGGTGATAAATATATATACAAACTCAAAGGTTTTGGCCAGTCAGCTGGGGCTGTAGAATACATTGACTGCACCCCTGCAGAGGGGTAAGACCCCCCAAACGAGTGTCCTGGATATGACACAAAACAATCTGATGGTGAGGTTCCAGCAGTGCTGGAGCTTTGGGGAAGGCGGAGTACTCCTTCATTGCCATCGCTCGCAGGTCCACTCTGGCCCGGAGTGGTAGCACCTGATAGGGCCCTATCTAAGGGTTAAATAGAACTAACAGCATACTTATGCTAAAATGAATTGTTTGATTAAACTGAATAGCTTGAAATAGAAATGTTTTTGACAATTAAACCGTACTTACATTTAAACTGCGTGCTTATGCTTCACTGAATTATTTGAAGTCGAACTGTTTTTCGACATTAAAACTGTAGTTACACTTAACTGAATTGTTACATATAACTGCTTGAATATTTTGAAATGGAAATATTTTGACAATTAAACTGTGTACTTATGCTGAACTGAATTGTTTTAAATTGAACTGATTATTTACATAAAAATGGATTTGGCGTTAAATAACCTACAAAGGTTGATATGCCATAAAACCCAACAAACCAAACCAAACCAAAAGTTGCATTGCTCAGACAAGTCTATTAATAGATGTAAAAACTCAAAATTAGACAACGTCCACAGCTCTCTTTTTTCTAAACAAAGAAAATATCTTAAATCAAAGGCATACAATGGGGAATCTCCATTCCTTGAGCCCTGAGTCGTGTAGAATACTCCCTCATTACTATTAATTCTCGATCCATGTATTGTCAAGCGACTTTGAGAGATTTCTTTGACAGAGGTTCTCGTTATATAACATTTATTGTCGAAAAAAATGGTGAATCGAACTCAAAGCCTAGACGAAGTTTTTTTTGCATTTTATTCGGTACTAATGACCTTTATTGTTTGCTTAGTTCGTAGGTTGGTTGGGTTCTATGGCATCTCAACTCTGTTGGTTATTTAATGCCAAATCCTGTTTATTCATACATTACATATAGATGATCATTCAACGAATAGTTTGTAGGTAACTTTGTTTTAGCGAGGCAGAGTTAATGTGTAAGCCCACAGCTAAATGGTTTCAAATAGGTATGATGGTTAGAGTGTTCGCCAGTGGCCCGGGAGACCTAGGCTAAATCCCTGGTCGAGTCATACCAAAGACTGAAAAATGGTACTTAATGCTTCCTTGCTTAACACTCAGCATTATAAGGTAGGGATAAACTGGAGCAATCCAAGGAAAGGAGTAGTGCCCTCCCCTACACCTTGGTGTAGTCACTTTTGAAAAGGGAGCCTTCGGGTCACCTTGACTAAGGTCGGCAACTTACTTTTATATTTATCTAACACAAAAAATTACATTTAATATTATTTCTTTTACACGGAGTGGGGGGATAGTTTCAAGTATTCCTATCAAAGAGGAATAATTCTATTTTGTATTAATAATTTGTTTGCACAAAGTTAAATGGTTTCAAGTAATGATCTTCATCACTGATAATCCTATTCAAAAGTAGTTTTATTTGCAAATGGTTAAAAGTTTTGCTATGTTACACTTACAATTCAGTTTTAATATCAGCTATTCGTTTGCACACACAATATTTTCCAGTTGTATTGTTGAAGGGTAAAAGCTCGTAAATATTATTGATATATATTGAAAGAATTGCATTTAAATCCTACAACAAGCTCGAATAAAAGCTAATTCATACTATTCTTTATATTGCTCGAGGCAATGAAAATTAATCTCGTGTAATTTTTGAAAATGGCAGAAGACCGTCTAAGAACTGGAAACCCTGAATCTTTCGAATGATTTCTACATTCATTTAATCCGGAATGATTTTAGATAATTTCTCAACAAGAAAATGCATTTTAAAAGTACAGTCTATTTTTCTTGTATGTCACTTTTAATTACACATGTATTAACAAACAAATGCAAGAGGATGTGCCCGTGGTGTAATGGTTATCGTCGTAGGAAATGCACACAGTGACACGAGTTCAAATCCTGGACGAGACTGATTGCATTTCACATAGCACTAATACCCTTGGGAAAGGTATGAATCCAATCATTCTTCCTCCAGCTATGGGTAAATAGTAGGACAGACTATGTTCTTCAGCCTTGGTGAGGCAACGAGTCTAGGAGAAGGAAAACTCTGAATTAAAACCTGTTAAACTCCGCTTAAAAATCGACCTTGTGTCCTATCCTGCCCGAGCGAAGGGGTTGGTAAATAGGATTAACAAACAAATGCTACCCAAACATATGTCCATGAATGAATATGAACGGACTGAGATAGACAGTTAGACAGATAGATAGACAGATAGATTGAAAAATCTTGTGATAAATTACCAGATAGATACGTACAATTCGAAATAAATAGGGAGAGAGATAGACATATAGAAAAAAGCCTGTGATAGATAAGTCGTAGACTTTGTTTGGTTTCTTTGTTTAATGGTATATCAACCTTCATGGGTTATTAAATGCTAAAACTATCTTTGCTGAAAATAACATTAATACTATTTTACCCAGAGCTGATGAGATAAAGAGGTTCATGCCTTTTGCAAGGGTATTAGCTCGAAAGGGAATGCAGTAGTGCGACTCAAGCTCGAACTCACGTACTACAATCTCGTAGTACTGTGATTTTGCCTAAGCACCACGGAAGTCCCCATCCAAGGAATTTCACCGTTAGAGTAAATGCTGTTTAGATCCATTTGATCATTTTTATCTGGTTTGGTTTCTTTGTTTAATGGCATATCAACATTCGTGGGTTATTTAATGCCAAAGCCCTCTTTGTAAAAGAGCAACAGGGATACCTTTAAATAAACAACTGGAGGTATAGGAGTGTTCATCGGTGTTCTGAGTGCATTACTCCGAAAGTGATCGCAATAGTCCGACTGGAGTCCGAACTCGCCTACATCAAGGCTGCAGTTCAGTACTTTAGCAATTACACCACGAAGAATTCGCCTCTTTGTTGTTCTGTGATTCCAACCATTTGACGATATAAACATTTTGTTAAGTATCCTTAAAAATATAATAGAATTGTTTTCTATAACGTAATGCAACAACTTGCCTGAAACATCAGTTAGGTTACAGAAAGCAAGATGCAGTAATTTGGTATCGGAATAATGATTCGATTAAATTATATGTTCAAATGCTGATAGGTATACCACACTCCTCCGATGTAACTGAATTTATCGAGGTACTTACGCCGGTAAGACTGACAAATAAGCTTATCTCTGAAGCCATTAATGTCTTGCGAGATACGCACTTTTAACAGTGAATAAAATCTCGCAATGTTCTTGAAATGTAAACGAAAAAAGAAATAGAATACGCTTACATATAAAATAGGGCTCATAAATAAGTCCCTGCTAACAAAGTTTTCTTTTCTTTCTTTTTTTCCAATAAGAAAGTTTCATTGTTTGGGTTTTATGGTATATCAACCCTTGTCGGTTATTATATGCCAAATCCTGTTCCCACATTTATTAAATAGAAATGATTTTTTTAACAAATAGTTTTTAAGTAAAAATTCTAAACGAACTAGTGCTCATTTCTTTGCTCTCAGTAAAATGGTTTCATGTATTGCTATGTAACTCTATCATATCATTTCCTACCAGTCATTCGTTTGCAATGGTAAATGGTTAAACAAAAAGGGATTATAAGTTTGTCGGTAATTTTATTTTTAAATGAGATAGAGCTAATTTGTTATCACACAAGTATTTCTGTTGTTAGCAACAATTAAATTGATTCAAGTATTGTAATCAGACACTAACAATTCTATTTAGTATCAATTATTTGTTTCTACACAGTGAGGTAGTTTGGAGTATGGGTGATACTATCAGTTTTAGTTGTACACAATTAAGTGGTTTCGAATATTTCGATCAAAGACCAATAATTCCATTTTTCCTCACTGTTAAATGGTTTCAAGTATTTCGATCAAAGACCAATAATTCCATTTTTCCTCACTGTTAAATGGTTTCAAGTATTTCGATTAAAGACCAATAATTCCATTTTTCCTCACAGTTAAATGGTTTCAAGTATTTCGATCTAATACCGATAATTTAGTTTTTGCTCACTGTTAAATGGTTTCAAGTATTTCTATCTAATACCCATATTTCAGTTTTTGCTCACAGTTAAATGGTTTCAAGTATTTCTATCAAATACCGATATTTCAGTTTTTGCTCACAGTTAAATGGTTTCAAGTATTTCTATCTAATACCGATATTTCAGTTTTTGCTCACAGTTAAATGGTTTCAAGTATTTCTATCAAATACCGATATTTCAGTTTTTGCTCACTGTTAAATGGTTTCAAGTATTTCTATCTAATACCCATATTTCAGTTTTTGCTCACAGTTAAATGGTTTTAAGTATTTCGATCAAATACCAATAATTCCATTTTTCCTCACAGTTAAATGGTTTCAAGTATTTCTATCTAATACCCATATTTCAGTTTTTGCTCACAGTTAAATGGTTTCAAGTATTTCTATCAAATACCGATATTTTAGTTTTTGCTCACTGTTAAATGGTTTCAAGTATTTCGATCAAATACCAATAATTCAGTTTTTGCTTACTGTAAAATGGTTTCAAGTATTTTTATCTAATACCCATATTTCAGTTTTTGCTCACAGTTAAATGGTTTCAAGTATTTCTATCTAATACCCATATTTCAGTTTTTGCTCACTTTTAAATGGTTTCAAGTATTTCGATCAAATACCAATAATTAAGTTTTTGCTCACAGTTAAATGGTTTCAAGTATTTCTATCTAATACTTGAAACCATTTCGATCTAATACTTATATTTCGGTTTTTGCTCTCATTTAAATGGCTTCAAGTATTCCTGTCTAACATTAGAAATTATCTTAAGTATAAATCATGTATTTGCAACAGTTTAATTACTTCCTGTATTGGTATTTAACACCAATATTTAAATGATTTCATGAGATTGAAACAATTCAATTTAACATCAGTAATTGTTTCTCACACAGTTACATGGTTTAGTAATTCTATTTGATCCATAGATGGGACCCTAAAAAATTCCGTCTCTGAGAGTGGAGTAATGGCAGTGAATGTAGTACCCCAAATTCCTCAGCCCTCCAGGATAGGAGCCTCACCATCAGATTTTTTAGTTGTCATATTCAAGACATTGTTTATGGGGAGGAGGTCTTAATCCTCCGAAAAGATGCAGTCGGTATATTCTACAGTTTCAGCTGACTGGTCCGAAAAAATGGATTTTTTTCAAGTTGAAGATATCAGAATTGTATTTCTTCCGTGGAAAGATTATACACTGAAAATGTATGAGGTGTGTGTCAAAAGTAATTTTGTCTCAAACATTTTTGGACTGTTTTAAATGTGATTATTATTATTATCATTATTATTATTATTTACTCCCCTAGAGTTTTTCACATCAGTATTAGCTGATGGTTTTCATTGGAGTTTGAGTGACAGCAAGTCTCCTCAAGTCTCCAGGACTCGTCTCAGTATTCTGGCCGTCCTCAGCAATGCTGTCGTTTTGATAGTCTCTGCCTTTACGCCAACTTCCAAGTCCTCCACGCCCTTTAATAATCCTTTAGTTACTGTGCCTAACACACCAATCACAATTGGCAAATCGTTACTTTCATGTTCCAGAGCTTTTTTAATTCTCTAGCAAAGTCGAGTTACTTATCGTTCTTTTCACTTTCCTTCAGATTTATTCTGTGGTCCGCCGGGACAGCAAAGTCAATGATTTTGCGGATTCTCTTTTTCTTGTTGATTATTATTATTATTATTATTATTATTATTATTACTCCACGAGAGTTTTTCTCATCAGCTTACGCTGAGGATCTTTCACTGGAGTTTGAGAGACAGCAAGTCTCCAGAACTCTTCTCATTATTCTGGCCGATCTCAATAATGCAGTCGCTTGGATGATCTCCACTCGTCCTCTCATTTCCAAGTCCTCCAGTCCCTAAACTAATCCTTTGGTGACATACCAAGTGCACCAATTGCAATTGGCATAAACGACACTTTCCTGTTTCACAGTTTCTTCAATTTCCTAGCAATGTCGAAGTATTTGTCCTTCATTTTACTTTCTTTAAATTTTACTCTGTGGTCCGCTGCGACAACAAAGTCCACAGTTTTGCGAGTTCTCTTTTTTTTTTTTTTTTCGTTGATTATGATAAGGTATGGTCATCTGGCCGAGATTAAGTGATCTGTTTAAATGTCAAAATCCCAGATGAGTTTGTGTGTTTGATTCTCTAGACCTGACGTTAGGTTGTGCATAAAACATTTCTTTATATGGTCAAAAATAAATTTCTTGCACATTTCCCGGTGGATCACGTAGCCCACCTAGTCGTGTCTAGTATTATATTCCTTCTGTGCTAATTTGCTGCATTCGCTTATTATTATTTTATTGTTTTTTTTTTTAAATTCAATATTTATATGACAATGTCTTTAGAGTCGAGCAAATTATGTCATGAGGTCTAATCGATTTCTAATTTTACAGGCTTTCGGTCAACTGCCTCAATACTTTTGATCAAAATGCCTTTGGTAAACCAAAGGATTTTACGAATGTGGTCACGTCTATGCCCGCCGGACCTACTCCAGAACGACCTTTTTCTTATTTTTACAAATAGAAAAATCAACTGAAGTGCAGAATTTGAATACTTGGAGAGTATCAAAAGAAATAGAACGTCGAAACAGAGGAGTTTCAGAGGTGCTGAGACTAATAGAAACCTAACTGGAATAAGTTTTCTAAAATATATGGAGTCTATTATAATACAAAGGGCATTACTTCCCGAGAATACAAAGGATATGTAAACCTGAGGTCAAACATCACGACGGAAACTAAGAGACAGACAAGAAGTCAAAGGTCATTTTCTCCCCGTGTGGTAATCTTCGATACAAGATAAATTAAGGTTTTGTAAGAGAACTGCTTTTTAATTGGGTAAGAGATATCACGTGGCAGGATCTGGAATTTTATGGGATTTTTAAAATTAGGCTGGATAAAGACTTTAAACGAACTTTTGCTTATATGACTTAGCATTCAGCTCCCAGTCTTCCAAAAGGAGTTTTGAATCCTCGGGGAAATGACAGTTTTTGAATTCTGTCCTAGATCAAGTGAAAATCTTCGAGTTAGCTGCAATATGACAATATTTTTGCTGTTTTCGAGCCTTTGGCCAATGTTTCTAGTATTCTGTATGTTTTATTTTAGTTGATATTAAAAACATCAGTTTCTTTTTTTCTGTCTTTTTTTTATTGCATGAGACATATTACTTGCATGGAAAGACTGGCATTTGGTTAGAACTTTAAAAAAATAAGCCGGGATCTCACTTCAACGGAAGCAGATGGGTAAGTGAAATATATTCCCCAAAGGGGTTCTTAGGGTCTACTCACAAACAAAGTAAGTGGTTTATTCAATCTACGCTGTAATAAACGTGGGTATCTCAAAAATAAAATGTGTTAGTTTAGATTTTTTCCATCATCCGAATTTAAAACAACGATCAGAAGTTTTTGTATTTTGTTCGGGATAAGTAGCCTTGAGTACGAACATCTGGAAATGCAACGGAAATACCAACGGAGCCCCACACAAACCAAAATTTAGTATATATCGGTTACTTCTACTTTGGTTTGTTTAATGGAATATCAGCCTTTGTTGCATACTCATATTCAGATGCATGCAGAAACATAACGACGCAATAACGACGAGCGGACACAGTTCTTTAGAAAAATATACCTCTCATTTTATTGAAAGGGTTGTGTGTTAGAGGGAGTTGGAGACCGAACAAAGACTGCAACATATTGACCCCCCAACTTCTCTGACTATCACAGCCTTTCTTTCCCGTTCTCCCGGGCTGCTCAACCGGGGGCCTGGGGGCCCAGCCTCTGCTGAGACATATTTTCATTCCAGCATCTACTCTCCAACTGACCTGAAATTCCTGTCGCCAGGGTTATATGATAATTTGTCGTCCACCTACTTCCTGCGAGCGTCACAATTTCGCATTCAATTCAACCCCTCGACAGTCAAGGTCACCACAGATATCTTCGACCGGATGCACCTGTTATTTACCCAGGTGCATTTCTTATATTGACAGCTTGGCCGGGTCGGAGGTCAATATGCAACACCTTGATGTGTCATTTAAAGCCGAGGAACAGCTATGGTAATTTTTAACTCATTGATGGGGGAGATGATATGGTTAATACTTTTCTCAAGGGTATTAGTCCAAAAGTGAATGCAGAACTGCGGCTTTAATTCGAACTCAATTACCATGGTGTCGTAATCCAGCGATTTAACCACTACTCCACAGAAATACCGGCTTCTGTGTTGGTTTAATCAACTTTAGAGTCGGATATTTTAAACTCATTTTGAACCGAGAACAAGTTTTTTATTTCTTATTGTTTGCTTCACTTATGAGATACACTTTATCACGGATCAATATATATATATATATATATATATATATATATATGATCAGAGAAACGATCTTAAACAAGTCTGAGTGGCAATGAGATTGAAAGCAAGTAAAAAACTCGATGGAGTATATGTATAGTGACGAATCAAGAAACTATCGATGGAAAAATAAATAATTAAGAAGGTAAAAATATACTTCAGTGATGAGATCAAAGAGATAAACATTTATCACGTTTGTTCACTGGGTTTTGCTTAGCCGATAAGGAAAAAAAGGTTTCAGTGTAAATTTGTCTTAAAGAATAGTGTGTTTCGTGAGAATAGAAATCATCTTCGGTTTAGTATAGTTTGAGGATTATGTAGCAAGAATAAATGAAGCGGAAAACATATACAGCCTGTTCGAAAAGAAAGAGAGAATGCCTCTAAAAGGTATCAAAATACAATACAAATATAATTATTCTCCCTCCAGCTATGGGTAAATAGTAGGGCAGACTAGGTTCTTCAGCCTTGGTGGGGCAATTAGTCTAGGAGAAGGAAACCTCTGAATTAAAACCTGTTAAACTCCACTTAAAAAATTGACCTTGTATCATATGGCGCCCGAGCGGAGGGGTCGGTTGAATATGATAAAGAACATTTTAGATCATTTTTATTTTGTCTATTTTTCTTTGAACAGGAATTATCACAGACAGATGACTAGTCCTCGTAATAGTCAACAAAAAAAAAACCTGACGAAAAGTGAACTTGACGTTCGTGCTGACCACCGGGTAAAATCGAAGGAAATCGAAAAGAGAGATAAGTACTGAGACTTTGCTAAAGAACGGAAAAATAACAATAGCACATGATAGTGACGGTGATACCAATTGTAATTGGTGCACTCGGTACAGTCTCTAAATGATTGGTACAGGGACTGGAAGACTTGAAAATAAGAGGACGAGTGATGACCATCCAAACTACAGCATTGTTGAAATCGGCCAGAATACTGAGAAAAGTTATGGTAACTTGATTAAACTCGCTTTCATTCATAATCCAACGGCAGCGGAAAACCATTACTTAACGCTTTTTTGGAAAACTCTCAAATGAAAAAAGGGTACAGCTGATTTTTTTAAAATATATCAATAGAAAAGAATACAGAATACATGCATCATACACGTATATATATATATATATATATATATATATATATAGGTGCTGTGTATAATATCATTTATGAGTATAAGTAAGGGAATATGCAAAATATTTGATTGAAGCACAAGTAGTTCTTTATTAAGCAATGCTTATTTAAAATCTCAAGTATCAAAATGTTCAAAGTGAGTGTCAAGTTGTAGTAATTTTCTAAGCATTTTTCTTAGATTGGCACAAGACCGAATGAATTGCGCACCCTATGAGACTTGAACTCACTCGTGAAGGTTTGCTAGTTTACTTTGCAATCCATTACACCATCAGAGGTGCCCAAATACTTTTTCACGTTGATCAGATGGGTATAAGTATAGTGTCATGTTCTTCTCTGTTTTATTCACACACAAACACACACACACACACACACACACACACACACATATATATATATATATATATATATATATATGTCTGTTGTTGAGTAGGGCCCAGTCATAGTGCCTAGTTGTCGCTGTTCGTGTGGCGTTTTTTCGTAGGCTTAGACATATTTTGGCTGTGACTATTCGATGATCGGAGGACACACCCTCGAAAGTGGAGTATGCCTCGCAATTCATCGCACTATTTTTTTCATTTTCTGTTTATAAAGAGGTAGTTTATCTGTGCTTATGCATTAGAATTAAGAAACAGATTCGAAACACTACAAGAGAAGACAGAAAAAGTTACCCCAAATGACGAATATGAAAATTTTGTTGAAGCACACCTAGAGGCGGCATCAAAGTGTATCCCAACAAAACCTAAAACTAAATATAGAGTCCCTTGGGAAACGTCAGAGGTTAGAGAAAAACGTGCACTCGTGAAAACTGCCTCCAAAAGCTATCGGAAGAACCCAATAAACACAAATGCCCGAAAACTAGAAAAGGCACAATATCAATTAGCAGGAATATATCTAAAAGAACAGGCAGAATACATACAAAATCAGATAGATAAGATTAGAGACTCGGTGGAAGATAGACAATCCAGGATAGCCTGGCAAAAAATAAACGAAGTATGTAGAAGGAAGAGCACAGCCAAAGCAAAATTGAAAGCTGCAAGCCAACAAAAAAGAGTAAAACTGTGGGAACAGCATTTCAAAAATCTACTAGGAAGCCCACCGAAAATAACGGATGAACCAATCACCAGAATTATCAGTAAGCAATTAGACATTAAACTAGGGCCTTTCACCAAAGAAGAACTCGACTCGGTTCTTAAAAAAATTAAAAATAGGAAAGCTGCAGGGCTAGACGAGATCCCCCCAGAAGTGTGGAAGACTAGACAATTCGACAATATACTGCTCCGGCAATGCAACGCTGTCTATAGTCAAATTAGGATAGAAAGATGGATGAAGGGATGCATCCTTCCTTTCCCTAAAAAAGGCGACCTCGGATTAGCCAAGAACTACCGAGGGATAACACTTACATCCATAGCAACCAAAATCTACAATGCCCTACTACGAAACCGCATAGAACCCAAAATAGACAACATCCTTAGGAAAAACTAAAATGGCTTCCGGAGAAAAAGATCCACAACCTCACAAATATTGACCATCCGTAGAATCCTAGAAGGCGTTCGGACAAAAAACCTTCAAGCGACATTACTATTTGTCGACTTTACCAAGGCCTTCGATTCCATCCACAGAGGGAAAATGGAACTAATCCTACTAGTATACGGCCCACCAAAAGAAACCGTAGCAGCAATAATGATCCTCTACAGAAACACAAAAGTGAAAGTACGTTCACCAGATGGAGACACGGAATACTTCGACATTGTTGTAGGAGTACTACAAGGAGACACGCTACCCCCATACCTCTTTATCATCTGTCTAGACTACGTGCTTAGAACTTCGATCGACAAAATCAGAGAAAATGGCTTCGAGCTGACTAAGAAAAGAAGCAAAAGGTACCCCGCAAAAACAATCACAGACACCGACTACGCTGATGACTTAGCGTTACTGGCGAATACGCCTAATCAAGCAGAGACACTACTGCATAGTTTGGAACGGGCTGCAGCAGGCATTGGCCTCCATGTCAATGTGCACAAAACTGAATATATGTGTTACAACCAAACGGGCAACAACCACACTAGACGGAGCCTCTCTGAGGCTAGTGGACAAATTCACCTACCTAGGAAGTAGCGTCTCATCAACAGAAAACGACATCGACACACGGCTGACGAAAGCATGGACGGCTTTAGATAGGTTCTCAATCATATGGAAATAAGACCTGACCGATGAAATGAAGCGCAGTTTCTTCCAGGCAGCGGTTGTATCGATACTGCTATATGGATGCACTACATGGACGCTAACCAAACGGCTGGAGAAGAAACTTGACGGCAACTACACGAGAATGTTGAGAGCAATATTGAACAAGTCCTGGCGACAACACCCCACGAGACGCCAACTGTACGGCCACTTGCCTCCCATCACGAAAACTATACAGGTTAGACGAGCCAGACACGCCGGACACTGCTGGAGAAGCAAGGACGAGCTAGTAAGTGACGTACTCCTATGGACCCCCACATATGGCCAAGCAAAAGCAGGACTACCAGCCCGAACTTACATTCAGCAGCTATGTGAGGACACAGGATGTAACCCAGAAGACCTGCCGGAGGCGATGAATGATAGGGAGAAGTGACGAGAGATGGTCAAGGATATCTGTACTGGCGGCACGACATGATGATGATGAATGATGATGATGATATATATATATATATATATATATGGACAAGCTGAGATATTCAGCCTTAATAGCGCAATCGGTCAAGTATCAATGAAAACTTTGAATCCAAAACAAATAAATTGCACATTGGTGCTACTTTCTACCAGGAAAATATAGCTGGTTCTGCACAGGCCTTCACCATAATAAACAAATCGCATGTGTAAGGAGTTCAGCAGTTCACATCTTTAACTGAGATTTTGGGCGGTCATATATATGGGTCGATGTGGAAGTCAACTCTTTCTCTCTCTCTCTCTATATATATATATATATATGTATATACTATCATCATTATCAAGTTGTTCTAATAGAACGGAGCTAATTCACTCTCTCTAACTATCAGTCCTTATCGTCCATTACTCTTGGCACTTCTAGACTACATCCAATGCCCACACAGAGCTGATGTATGTCAGTATTTGCTCCCGCGTCCATGTGTACGAGTCCATAAAAGAAAGTCGCTTATAAAATCGTCTTTACTTCACCAAGAGTGCCAGCATGTCTCCTTCCTTTTAAGCGATGCTTTTTGAGAAAACGATTTGTGGCTAAACACCAGCTGTTTTGAGGTGTGTTGCTTCCAGATTACATACGTACATACAAACATATATATATATATATATATAGTCATCCACAGACAGATCTGTTTCGTTCTATCAGAACTCATCAGTGTGGCTAGACATACTAGCTTCCCGTTGTGGGATCGAAACCCGGTTGACTCAAATGCCACATATATATATATATATATATATATATATATATATATATATATATATATATATATATATATATATATATATCAGCAGTGTAACTGTAATTTATATTTATTCATGCAACCAAGTTTTATTATATATGACTGACAAGAATCTCTTGTTATGATTGTTAGTTGGTTGTGTTTTATGGAGTATCAACCCATATAGTTTATTTAGGGTTAAATCCTGTTATATAAATAATTTGTGAACTGATTCTTTGTAGGGACCATTTTTAAGCAGCCGGAGCTCATTTATTTGTATAGAATTAAACGGTTTCAACTATTACTATTAATATTTTCCACATAGTTGAATAGTTTCAAGCATTGCTCTTGAATATTAATGCTTCAATTTTTATAGTATTATGTATTAACCATTTGGCTGTACACTGTTTAATGGTTTCCCTTGGGGAGTATATTTAGCATGAGTACACAGTTTAATTGTCAAAAACATTTCTATTTCAAGCTATTCACTTTAGTCAAACAGTTCTAATTCAAATAATTCAGTTTAGCATAAGTATGCATTTAAGTTCAAATTAACGCATACATAGGGGCCCTATCAGGTGCTATCATTACGGGCCAGAATGAACCTGGCTGCAATGGCAATGAAGGGGTATTCCGCATTGCCTAAAGTCTCATTATCACTGGAACATCACCATTAGGTTGTTTAATATCATATCTATGGAACTTGTTAGTGGGGTCTTACCTCTCTGCAGTGGTGCTATCAGTGTATTCTACAGACCCAGCCGACTGGGCAAAGATGGTTTAGTGTCATATCCAGGACTCAATGTTTTATCAACTTTTTTCAGCAATTCTGGCATCTTTTTTTAGATTGTTAGAAAGTACCATATTTTTCTTTGGCTTCAAGCGCATTCAGCTTTTTTCTTACCATTGTCCGGAGCATGGGTATGGTTGTCTTCGGTTACACCAAATATTTTCAATCATTTCATCGAATCTGTTCGATTTAAATTTCATTTTTCTTCCAAATAAGTGAGGTCTAGTTGACTGGGGTAGTAGAAAATACAGACTGCATCTCTCCAGAGGGGTACGGCCACCCTGCTCATAACAAGCTGTATTACAAGTACCAGTTTGTGTCCCACCACAGTTTCCTGGGGTTGTTTGATACGCCGACTGCATCTTTATAGACGATAGCGATACTGGCAAATTCACCTGACCAAGCCGAAACACTTCTGCATAGTTTGGAACGAGCAGCAGCAAGCATAGGCCTCCATGTTAATGCACACAAAACGGAATATATGTGCTATAACCAAACGGGGGACATCTCCACTCTAGAAGGAACCCCTCTTAAACTAGTAGACAAATTCACGTACCTAGGAAGCAGCGTCGAATCAACCGAAAAGGACATCGAAACGAGGTTAACGAAAGCATGGACAGCTATCAATAGGCTATCGACTATATGGAAATCAGACCTAACCGATAAAATGAAACGCAGTTTCTTCCAGGCAGCGGTCACATCGATACTGTTATATGGATGCACTACATGGACGCTAACAAAACGGGTGGAGAAGAAACTAGATGGCAATTCCACAAGAATGCTGCGTGCAATCCTGAACAAGTCCTGGCAGCAACACCCCACAAGACACCAACTGTACGGCCACCTGCCCCCTATCACGAAAACTATTCAAATTAGACGAACCAGACATGCAGGACATTGCTGGAGAAGCAGAGATGAACTCATAAGAGATGTACTCTTATGGATCCCCACATATGACCTCGCAAAAGCAGGACGACCAGCACGAACGTACATTCAGCAGCTATGTGAGGATACGGGTTGTTGTCCTGAAGACCTACCTAGGGCGATGAACGATAGGGAGGAGTGGCGAGAGAGGGTCAGGGATATCCGTGCTGCCAGCACGATATGATGATGATGATGATGAAGACACCCGCCCCACAATGAGTGTGTTGAATATGATAGTAAACCATCTTATGGTAAGGCTCTACCCCTTCATTGCCATTGTGTTGTATACTCATATGCAGATGCATGCATAAACATAACGACACAATAAAGACGAGCGACACAGTTCCTAGAAAAATATACCTCTCACTTGATTTGAAAGGGTTGTGTGTGAGAGAGAGTTGGAGACCGAACAGAATATATTGACCCCCACTCTATTGACCATCAGCGTTTTTTTTTTTTCTTGGCTATGACTGGCCATCAGAATATGTACTTCTGCCGTCTTTGGAATGGCATGATTGGTCGTCATCGAGCGGAAATAACTGTCATGCAGTTCACAGGTCACTCTCTTCCGGGGCATCAGTTTGTGACTGTACCGTGGGATTTTAACATTGTCCCATATTGTCAGCCAAGTTCGCCCATGCCAATAGAATATGCAGCTTCCGCGTCTTTGGAATGGCATGTTTGGCCGGGTCGGAGGTCAATATACAACAATTGTTCCTAGGTCCACATAAACTTAGAGTGGTAGTCTATGCTTGGGTCCTCTCAATGGTTCAAGCAGAACTATATAATCATATAGTCTTATTCAAGCAATATAACTGTAAGCAGAATCATGGCTAATGTTAAATTGAATTCTTGGCGTTAAAAAGCAAAACTTGAAACCATTTTATGTTGTACAAAGGAAATTATTGGTATTAGATAGAAATAACTGAAGCCATTTGAGAGGGTGCAAACAAATGATTTATTCTAAATAGAATTATTTGAGTCATCAATATTTGGAACCTTTTAATTGTATGCAAATGAATTAATTGTTTTGAATAGAACTAATTGTGTTAAATAGCAACAATTGAAACAATTTAACTGTGTGCAGATAAAACTATCATTGTGAGCAATACTTAAAACCACTTCCGAGTGTGCAAACATATGATTATTATTAAATAGAATTATTAATGTTTGATTGCAATTCTTGAAACCATTTGACAATACAATTACATAACTATGTGCAAACAAATTATCTCTAACTTAAAAAAAATATAAAACCACTGACAAACTATTCACTTACCTGTCATATTATTATAACTATTTACCTGTGTGCAAGCAAATGCTTGATATGAAATTATTTGTGTTACATAGCAATACTGTGTGCATTTAACTGCGTATAAACCAACGATTATTATTGAATAAAATAATGACCATTTAATAGAAATATTTGAAACCATTTAACTTTTAGAAAACAAAGCAGTTCTGGCTAGTTTAAACAATGTAATCTACAAACTATACATTAACAAATCATATATATATATATATATGTATATATATATGTTGAAGAAAATAATGGATAGTCATCCGACAATTTGTGAAGAAAAATTGACAAAAAGTAATCCGAATAGAAAGTAGGGATTTATAGAGAAATAAAGTCAGTCGACACTATAGCGTTTCGGTTCTGCTGAACCATCATCAGGACTGAGGGGTATTATTAGTGATGTTAAGTGTAGATGGATGTATAAAAAGTGTAAAAATATATAAAAATTTGGAAAAGTTGTACAACAAGAAAAGTTGGCTGTTTATGACAAGAAAAATTTACCGTTTGATCAATGAATCAGCGTTCGTTTCTTTAAAATACGTCACCTGATATTAGAAACATATATATATGTATATATAAATCTTTAAGAAAAAAACAAAAAACAGTCACATTAGGATTATAAATTTATTTCCATCATGTTATGGGTTTTTGATATAAATCAAAAACACCGAAAAAAAAAGCTAACAAGACTCCTTCAGATCTTATGGATAAAATAATTCAAAACAGACACGGGAAAGAAGGATGGGAGGGGATAGAAGAGGGGTGAAGAGTTTTCACCTCATTTAGCCCACTTCCGGTTTTTTTTTATTTATTGCCTGTTGGAATTATAGTAAATTGATGTTTGAATTTTTCATTTTTTGAATCTAAATACATTTTGACTTAAAACTATATATATATATATATATATATATATATGTGTGTGTGTGTGTGTGTGTGTGTGTGAACAGGGATTGGTATTAAATAACCTACAAGTGTTGATATACCATAAAATCCTAGTGAATAAACATTACCAAATCAACTTATTATCTCTTCAAATTCTTCTTCCATGTTTTTTTTTCTTTTTCTGTTTACCAGGTCCATGTTTCACATCCTTATAACGACATAATTTATCATTGCTTTTTAATGAGACAGGGGCAGTTTTGTCGATGTAATGTTCAGCTAGGTTCGTTTTCAGACCATTGTTAGAAGAAGTTCCCCGTGACCTATTGACTAACAGGCAGGGCTGTGACCTCGTTGTAAGTGAGTTCGAACTCTAGATACGCTATTACGTTTACTTTCGGACAATGACTCTTAGGGAAAATATATGCTTGATTAGTTGAGATTTAATGCATATCAACCATTGTAGGTTATTTAACATCATATCCATTTTTATGCAAATAGTTCTATTTCAAACAATTCAGTTTAGCAGGAGTATATAGTTTAATTGTCAACAATATTTCTATTTCAATCTATTCAGTTTAGTATCAGTATAAATTGTTTAAACACAGTTAAATGTCAAAACAGTTCTATATTAAATAATTCAGTTTAGTGTAAGAAGAGTTTCAATGTCAAAAACCGTTCTATTTCAAACTAATCAGTTTATCATAAACACGCAGTTTAATTGTCAAAACATTTCTATTTCAAGCTATTCATTTTAGTCAAACAGTTCTAATTCAAACAGTTCAGTTTAGCATGAATACGCAGTTAGTTCTATTTAACCCATAGACAGGACCTGGGAGCAATGGCAGTGAAGGGGTACTCCAAATTCCCCAAAGCTCCAGCATTACTAGAACCTCACCATCAGATTGTTTAGTGTCATATCCAGGACTCTCGCTGGGGGGAGTCTTGCCCCTCTGCAGAGGTGCAGTCGGTGTATTCTACAGCTCCAGCTGACTGGATCCGGAAATACATGAATTCTCCCCGACTAATTATAAGTTAGAAAGTACCACTGTTGTTCTTCCGCGAGGTCGGCTTCGGTATTAGGTTGATATGCTATTAAGCAAAAAAAAAAAAAAATCAAGACCGCTGGGACTGAATTTAATTCTCCTGGTGAGTTTCATATTCCTCTTAGCTAAGTTAAGCTAAAAGAAAGAACTGTAAATTGAAATGTTTTATTATATATAACTGAAAGATAATGATATTTATGTTGATTCGTATGGATGATGTAACTCTATGTACAGAGGTTCTACTCAGAAATGAACACTTTTACAGATAAACAAACTGTAAATATAACTGCTTTTATCTATGTTATTTGACTTCTCTTGTCCTCGTTGTGTAATGGTTAAAGATATGGACAACGGAATCGTCGAAGAGAGTTCGAACTCCAGTCGCGCTATTACGTTAACTTTCGGACAAATACCTTTGGGAAAGGTATGAACCCCTTATCCTCCCAGCTATAGTTTAAATAGTACCACTACTGTTCTTCTAGAAGGAGGGATTTGGCATTAAATTACCAATAAAGGTTTATATGACGTTAAATAAAGGAAACCAAACCAAAACAAACCTTTTCATGAATGGAAACGCCGAGATAAAAAGCTGTTGGATATTCATTCGCGGGAGAAATTCTCAAGTTTACCACATTTGAATGTCCAAATTTTCCTAATTTCCGAGTTTACACTATTCTCTAAAATCTACAATGATACTCTATTCGAATTCAAGAAACTCTATTTGGTTCTATTCAAGATTATCTAACCTTTTCATATTTTCCCTTGTTTTGGCATTTCCAATCCAGGATAAAACGTAATCAATGCCATTGGTGTTGTTGATGGAAGTGCCAAGTTATGCGAAATTCTAGGTCGTTCCGTGTGATGTAATGTGTGGTGCACAAGGCTAAAAGACCTTTACTTGTAATGTTGATTCTCTTAAAGTGACTTATACATCATGCCTTTTGTCAAACTTAGCTAAACACAGTAAACGGTATGTTAAAGTTCTATCCTTCTTTAACGTTGTGGTCAATAAAGATATTGGCAAGTCATATGGAGACTTTCGAGATGTGAGAAAGCATTCGTGATGTAATGGTTACATTGAAAGGAAATTGAGACGATGAAACGAGGTCAAACCCTGAATTAGACTGTTTGCATCTCACATAGCGCCACTATCTATTATTCTTCCACCAACTATGGGAAAATTGATAGGGCTGATACGGCAATTTAACCTTGCTATATCAACCGATGCAGGTGACAGAAAACTCTGAAATCAAAGTTATTAAATTCCGCTTAGAAAATTGGCCTTGTGTCACATCTCACTCAGGAGAAGGATTATGGTAAATATATTTATTGGCATATTCTTTTTCTTGTTCAATAAGATAAAATGGTACTTTTTAAACATACGAACCTTTAAAATCTACGGATAAATTTTCGTTTTCCTATCTTGGCTCAAACAACAAACTAGCAATGGGGTATCCTTCTTGGAACTAAAAAGGCTGGACCATTGGATTATTAATACTAACAGTTCCTCCTCTGCATTAGATTAATTTAACTATCAAACCCTGAAAATACTTTTGGGCGTCGGGGAAGGTCTTACTCATCTCCAGAGGTATGGAGCCTCGCCATCACGTTAGTTTATTATCAAACCCAGGGAACCCCTTTTTTATGTGTATGTGTAGCAGGATTCTTGCCCGATGGCAGTGGGAGAACACTCTATGAAAGCCTCACCGACAGAGTGATCTATACCCAAAGTATATGAAACAAAAACAAGAAATATTAATAAGACATTTTTGAACGATGGTCAGCTTAAGTGACTTAAGTTGCATCTATGTCGAAACAAAACGAGTCAGGGTAATGATTTTGATATTCAGACAAACAAATAATCCACGAAAATAATATTTTTAATCAAGTATTTCAATGATGGTCATATTAAAAAAACGCTTGAACTTCCATCCACACCAGGAAATGACAGTAAAATATTTGGATTCAGATTCCGTTGAATTGATTCAAGTAGTTTTAGTTTCTAATTTCACCCGGAATAAAAAACATAATAATAAATTATATTAAACAGATTTTGCAGGTTTATATGAGAGTTCAAATGAAAAAATTAAATTTTCCACCACATAAAAAAGATAGATAAAAATAAAAGCTTTCGATTAAAATTCGATTGGTTTTATCGAATAATTCTGTGAACGGACTCGGAAATAGCGTATTAAAGGACTTGAAAGTAACAAAATACAAACAAATGATGAATATGAATACAGAATTGGACAAAGAATTGGTTAGCTTAAATGACAGTTTGGTTCCAGGATTTGGAAAGTTATCAAAAGACAAATAATACTTTAGTATAAAACTTAATTAACATTTGATTTGATTGGTAAAAACCAAAATCAGATTAAATAATTTCTAATTGAATCTAAAACAAACATAAAAAAATGACAAAGCCTTTCCAGTTGATGATTTGCTCGAACAATTCTGTGCGCAGAATCAGAATTAGCATATTTGATTTAGTCTAAATCACGATCTTTTATTTCAGTTGTAAAATCTTTGTTATTGATATTTTCAGATCCTCTTTGGAATGGAACATACAGAAAAACAAATTTTAGTAATCAATGAGGTTGTTGAGGGGTCGCATTTTTGTATGTCATATTTTTTTTGTATTTAAGCGACTTCCCAAAAAATCAGGTTTTGACTCAAGGCCATTTTATTGTAGAGAGCCCCACGCAAAATCAAGACTCATGCGAGGCTATCAAAAAATGTGCTTGGGGTGTCTCAGTGGAAAAGCAATGAACTAAGTATTGCAAAGTAAGTATTGCCAGGGTGAAAGACCCTCTGGGACCAGGCAAAGAAATCAATACAACCCACGTGGACCGATCCTGACTGGGGTTATTTCACATTTGAGATATTTAAATGACTTCACACAAAATCAGAATGATAAATGGTCTTTTTATCGTAGGAGTTATGTACAAAACAAAATATGCGCAGCTAATTCACAAAATGCTTGATCCCTTCGGTATTCCCTCTATTAGGGAACCTCGGGCAACAAGTTATGAATGCAACCCTGTAAAGCAGGTATTGCCTGGAGGGAAAGGCCGTCTGTGACCAGAAAAACAGTTCAATGCTACACACCAGTGTCGAGCCCAAATAAAGTTATGTCACATTTATTCTCGTCCGATGTAGAAGCAAGGCATACGCCCACTCAAAAGAGTTCATTCTCGACAAAAAGGTATAACCGTTTCTCATATGCAACAATTACTCTGATTTGATTTGTTTTCTTTTTTTAATGACACATCACCCTTGATGGGTTATTTAATGCCAAAGCCATCCTTGTAGAAGACCAATGGTGATACTACATAACCTATAACTGCAGGGATAAGGGTATTGGTCTGAAAGTGAACTTAATACCGGGACTGGAGTTCGAACTCACTTGCTTCGAGGACGCAGTTCAGCACATTAACCATTACCCCACGATAACTCCCTTCCTGTACTTGAAATGAATACATTTCTTACCGAGTACCCAACGTTATTGATAACAAAATTGTATAAAATAATAATGCATAAAATTACATTTAATAGATAATATTGTACAACATTCTACAAAATTATATTGTTTGGTTTAGTTCGTTTTGGTTTCTATTTTTAATGGAATGTCAACCTTCGTGGATTATTTTAATGTCAAAACCATCCTTGTAGAAGTGGTACCACAATTTAATCCATACCCAGTATCATAGAGAGGTTCATATTTTTCCCAGGGACGTTGAATTAATTCTGTAAAATTGTGTGAAAATAAAATGGGCATCATCTTACTCACTATATTGAAATGTCTTTGTTTCATATCGACAACCTAGGGTTTTATACAAGATTTTATAAAAATAATATTTTATAGAATTGTATAGAAATTTATTGAATAAGATATTATTGCATTAAATTGTATGAAAATATTTAGGGAGTATTATTTTTGATTATTGCAATTAAAATGATTTCGTTTCTCACCGAGTACCCAGTGATATCGATAACCGAAATTTGGTAGAAAATAATAATATCTCTCTGAACCAAACTTTTTTTCTGCTTTTTGTAATCAACAGAAGTGCACTTTTTGTCTAATCTACTTTTTTGGTCTTGATTGGCAACGAAGTACCGATAATGAGCGTCTCGATAATCGAGTACTTTTTTTTTGGCTTGTACTTAAATGATCCGCTCTTAACCAGGTATTGTGGTGGAAACACTGTTTAGATCCGTGGCTAAACACGATTAATGCTGTACAGTGATGAACTATTTCTTTAGGTAACTGGCAAACTTCTAAAGATTGTCAAAACGAAGACTTTCATTTTCAGAAAGAAGGCACCAGATACAAGTAATCATCAAGATGGTACTAATCTAGAAATATAATTATATATATATATATATATATATATATATATATATATATATATATAGGGGTGGGACAAAATAATGAAAACACCGAGAATCTTAGTACAAACTGCTATGAATCCATCAAACATTTGTTATTTTTATGTTTTTTGATTTATTATTAATTTTTCTCGTCTTATTTTACTAAAATTGTTTTTTTACAGATATCACCAGAGAAATTTATCAAAATTCATTAAAATGCCATATCCATCAGACTTTAAAAGAGGTCAAATTGTTAATGCTCGTATGGCAGACACTAGTGTAACAAAAACCGCTGAATTTTTTTGTTGTAACAAGGAGTGCTGTCTTTTAAGTAATGACAGCCTTCGAGAAAGAAAGAAAAACCTCCTCACTGAAGCAAAACTCTGGAAGAAAGCGAAAGCTGTCTGATAGGGACCATCGGGCATTTATGTGGATTTTTTAGGAAGGATCACAAGAATACAACTCCGAAGTCTACAGCAAAGCATAATGACCAGCTCGAGAACTCATTTTCCTTAAAAAAAAACTGTAGGAAAGCTGCTGCACGAAGCCGGAATACACGGAAGGGCTGCAATCAGAAAACCATATTAAAATAAATTTGTTTGAAATTTCCAGGTGTTTCCATTATTTTATCTAAACTCTCTCTCTCTCTCTCTCTCTCTCTATATATATATATATATATATATATATGAAGAGGGGGAGAGTTCCTTTCACCTCTGATACATACACATATCTATCTATCTTTCTATCTATCTATCTATCTATCTCTACTTGGTAATATCTATCTATCTATCTATCTATCTATCTATCTATCTCTACCTTGTAATATCTATCTATCTATCTATCTATCTATCTATCTATCTATACCTTGTAATATCTATCTATCTCTCTTTCTATCTATCTATCTGTCAATCTATGTGTGTGTTTGTGTTTCGAATAATAAAACTAATGCTGATAACAAAGCATTTGCATAAAAAAATCTGCACGTGGTTGTAATGGTAGAGATGCTATAAAAGCTAAAAATTTATTTATGAAGCCTTTCACTTGAAGTTTCAAATGGTATGCAATTTGATTAGACACGGATTTCTAGTCTTCATAGTAATAATAATCTTAATATATATATATATATATATATATATATATATATATATATATATATATATACATATATATATATATACTGTCATCTACAGACAGACTGTTTGGTTGTATCACAACTCTTCAGTATGGTTAGACACGCAGGACGCATCCAGCTGGGATCAAAATCTGCCCAACTTCATGTTAGACTTTTTATCTTACCGCCCAACCAACAGGTAACCTACGTCAGCTCGGGAATCATAACGCATTTTTGTGTTACCGAATACCGGAGTGCTCAATTCGTTAGAAGAGCTTTGCATTACGCGAGTAGCAAGCATTAATTCTTTCGTCAAAGTGCTCAATCCCCGCGAGGGTGTGTATATATTGTCATCCACAGTCAGACTGTTTCGTTGTATCTTAACTATTCAGTGTGTCTAGACACGCCGGACCCTTATATATATATATATATATATATATATATATATATATAATTCATGAAATTTAGACAGTGATCCCTGGGTTTCATGGAGTTTTTAACAAAACAGCAATCACCAGGCAGTTAAAAAAATGAAATGAAACGAAAATCGAAAAAATACAGTCAAAAAACAGTTAGGATTTTGTAAGAATATTTACGTGTGATAGTAAGTGTGTGAGTGTATGTGGGTGTGGGTGTATGCTTGTGTGGGTTATAGTTGCGTATTATTATGTGTATGTGTGGGTGTATGTGAAGGTACAAACGCACGGCGTTGTTTTAACCAGATATAAATTCGTCGGTGTATCTTATTTTTTGCTACATTATTTTATTTCTGCCTGTGTAGGAGACTATAGCTAAGGAACAAAACATCATTATTGCATGTCGAAGGGAATAAATAAAGATTTGATTTGGAAGCGTATTTAAACAGTTATTTTATGGTAGACCAGAATCACATATATTTATTTATTATCATTTTATAATAGCTCTATCCTAGATATTGAGTACTCTGCATATGATGCACTTGGTTCGACACAAACCCACATAGGGATTTAGTGACAACCACCACTGTTATCATCATCATAATCATCATATCGTGTCACTAGCACAGATATCCCTGACCCTCTCTCGCCACTTCTCCCTATCGTTCATCGCGTCTGGCAGGTCTTCAGGACTACATCCCGTATCCTCACATAGCTGCTGAATGTATGTTTGAGCTGGTCGTCCTGCTTTTGCCTGGCCATATGTGGGTGTCTATAGGAGTACATCACTTATGAGCCCGTCCCTGCTTCTCCAGCAGTGTCCTGTATGTCTGGTTTGTCTAACTTGGATAGTTTTCGTGATGGGAGACAGGTGGCCGTATAGTTTGTGCCTTGTGGGGTGTTGTCACCAGGACTTGTTCAATATTGCTCGCAGCATTCTTGTGTAATTACTGTCTAGCTTCTTCTCCAGCCGTTTAGTTAGCGTCCAAGTAGTGCATCCATACAGCAGTATCGATACGACCGCTGCCTGGAAGAAACTGCGTTTCATTTTATCGGTCAGGTATATATATATATATATATGAATGAAGTGTGCTCAATATAGAGGATATGTTGTAGGTCTAATACTACTCTATTTCCTTCTTCGAAAAGACGCAAAATTCGAGACATGTGTTAGTATTTTCTAGTAAAATTTTCCCGAGTTCCTTGATCTTGGTTGTATAATATTGCATATCAACCATTGTAAGATATTTAAAGCCAAATCCTCTTTATACCTATATATTGAATATATGATTTAAAAACACATTTCGTTTATAACATTTTTAAACCAGCCAAAGCTTAATGTGTTTTTGCACATAATTAAATGGTTTCAATTATTTTTGTCAAGTTCAAATAATTCTATCAACTATTAATCATCTGTTTGCACACAGTTAAATAGTTTAAGTGGTTTTCACACTATTAAATCCTATATAAAAGTAACAATTTAGCATCAACCGTTTATTTTCACACATTTAAATGGATGTGCATATATGATTTGTAAGTGAATAGTCTGTAGATAATTTCAGTTTTAGATGAGTTAGAACTAATTCGTTTTCATACAAGTATTGCTATTGTTTCTACAAAGTTAAATAATTTCAATTATTGCTACCAAACACGAATAATTATAGTCAATATTAACCATTTGTTAACCCACAGTGAAGTGGTTACAAGTATTGCTATTCAACACTAATAATTCTATTCTACATTACCCATTCATTTGCACTCATTATGTTGGTTCCAAAAATTCCAAAGTCTCATTAACAATTCCATTATACAGTTATTTATTTACATACAGTTAATAGTCGAAAATTTCTATTTCTAACTGTTCATTTTAACATAAGTTATTTGTTTGCCCACAGTTTATATGTCAAACATTTCTATTTAACCCATAGACAGGACCTTATCAGGTGCAAAACCTCTCGTTCACAGTGGACCCGAGAGCAATGACTATTACGGGGTACTCTACATTCCCCCAACTCCAAGACTGGAGCCTCACCATCAAACTGTTAAATGTCATATCATGGACAATTATTGGCGGACTCTTACCCATCTGTACTATTTTGTAGCCTCAGCCGACTGGGCACTGATAAGCTTGAGTCGACACTGATATGTATATATATATATATATATATAATCTTAGGAATACATACGGTTCTTCAATTGCAGAACACCTTATAAATAATCGTGACTGTGCCAATAATTTTAGTGATGAGCTGTTCTCCATACTCTTAATTTCATCTGAAAGTATTGGAAAAAATTCATATTTTGTCCGGAAGACCGTCTCACTGTAGACAGAGAGAATGTCTGCTTCAGATGCTTTTGATATAGTCTCTAACACAATAATTCATTTTTTACTCTTCCCTAAATATTTCCATATTTTATTTGTTTTAAACGATATTTTCCTCGATCTACCTCTGTTGAGAAACCGAGTATTTGTCGCTGCCTCCCACCAGACACGACTTGACACAAGGTCAAAAGCCCGAAGGCCAATTAAAGTGGGGATAAAAGGGAGGGGATGTCGGGAACGAGCCGAGACTCGAACCCTGCTTGTCTGTGCTGCTCATCGGCTCGCTTAGTGCAATGTGAGCCTGATGAGGCAAGCAGTTTCACGAACCCAAATGTGGGTCCGGGCACGTATGCCAGTTAACGGCTTAAACTAGACGCTTGGTTTAGTGCCGTGCATGGGGGACAAAGGAGACAAAAATGCAGCTCGCCCACCCGAAGGTAGCCTAGTCGAAACTAGGTGTCTAATTAAAGGCCCCAAGTCTGCCATTGTTCCTTTTCCAGGGCCACGCTCCGGACCGAAGTCCAGAACAGGCCCCGGGGCTACCGGTTAGCTAGCTTATCCCTCTTTCTTTCTTTCTTTCCTTTTTTTTTTTTTTTTTGCTTTTTTATGTTTTTATTTCAATGACGAATAAAACTTTGCGTCTATTTATTGATATGGTCAATTTTTTGAACCAAAAATATCTTTATTTAGAAAGAAAGACGGAAAGAAAGACAGAAAGAAAGAAAGAGTGAAAAAAATAGACTAACAGATATTGCTTTGGTTTGGCAAATTAATCTTTATCGCAGAAATTGCAGTAATACCACGATACAACATATAAATAAGAAAGTGATAAAAATTAACGTTAAGCTTTCTATGTTATGTCTCTTTCTTTTACGGCATATCAACCTTTATGAGTTATTTAATTCGATCCTTGCAGAAAAAAACAGAAGTGATAGTATTTAACCCAAATCCTTAGGGCTAAACGGATTCATACCTTTCTCAAGGGTATTAGTCTGAAAGTGAACGTAATAGCGAGACTGGAGTTCGAAACCACGTACTCAGATCTCACCACCCAGCAAGTTAGCAACAACACCACGGGTACAACCCTACCCGTGACAAACACTGGAAGACATACGAAGGTAACTCAATAGAAAAAAATAACGTCTATTAAATATCAATGACCTCTTGCAGATGTCTTGGAGCCTGTATTCATGTAAATAATTTTTCTGAAACTGTTAACCGCACAAAGACAGACAAGAGACTTCGACACGCTCAAATAAATGCGCACTCGCACATCACTAGCAGGTTATTTTGATCCACATTTTCTATTTGGTGCTTAAAGGACATTCATGTTCAAATAAAGAATAGTTGCAAATCAATTTGTGAAAATACAGAAAATGACGCTTTCCTTGCAATTCCAAACACCTTCAAGTCACATTATCTCTTTGTCTTCAAAAAAATCATACACATAAAAATAAAAAGAAGACAACACTTGTTCTTCTTTTTAAATGATGGGTTTAACGTCGTTCAAGAATTGATAAATTAATCTCAAATTTCTCCATTAGGTCTCTTTAAAATTTGACTTGTGCATCAGATTTTAAAAAAATTTAAAAACATATAAAGAAAAGCTATTTCTAATGTTTTTAATAAATCACAAATTACTAATTTTTCAATGTTCCTAATTGTTCCATTTTCTGTGTAAATGTCATTAGTTAAATTTCATAGTTCAAATAGGAGAGATTTATTGAGAAGTAAGGTCGACATTATAGCGTTTCGGTTCTAGTGAACCATCATCAGGACTATGAGGGGTGATATTAGTGATGTTAAATCAAAGATGAATGTTTAAAAATGCAAAATACAAAAATATAGGGAAAATTATAATAACAAGAAAAAGTTGGCCGTTTAATTAGTGAATTAGCGTTTGTTGTTTTAAATTACGTCATTTGACTTATAAGGAATATTGTATAGAATTCATGTTCCGTTTGTTTGTCGAGAAAGATTTCGAATCAAAAGGAAGAAAAAGAAAGACAAAAAGTAAAAGAAAGCATAAAATTGTGCTTTATGGGGAATATATAAACTAAAGATGGAATATATTATAGTTATTTAAAATGGATTTGCTCAAGCAAGGAGAAATACAATAAAAGCCAGGACGTGTATTTAGGGAATTAAAGAGTGAAACAGCAGCGGTTCGAAAATTCGTCTTAAACTTATATATATATATATATATATAAAGTAAAAGTAAAGTTTGCGACCGTAGTTGAGGGCGGCCAGAAGGCCCCCTTTTCAATAGCTACTACACCGAGGTGTAGGGGAGGGTGCTACTCCTTTCCCTGTTATATATGTATATATATATATATATATATATATATATTTAGGCAGAATTTCTTCGTTAATGCAAATTTCATTAAACATAATAGATATTTTATGTCTACATATTTTTTTGGATCCGTTCGAATTCCCGTATTACTTTTATCGTATTCTGGGGGAATTGATTTATGTATTGTCCATAGTTGTATGTATCCCTAGTACTTTCTACCCGACTTTGGACCATCATCAGGGGAGGATCTATTACAAAAGTGATGTAACTTTTGTTTTAGCATATTACTACTGTGTAAGGGCGTCTTTGCCGTTGAAGATTATGGCGTTTGATTTTGAATGTAATTCTATATTTAGTGCCAGTAGCTAAAGACATTTAAGTACATTAGCACTGGTTTGATAATTAATTCTATTAAGTGCCGACTGCAGGTTTCTAATATGTAATGCTTCGAGAATCTGAAGTTTTTGTTTATTATTTTGATGTTCTAATATTGTTGTGTTGTCGGTGAGAATTTTCCGTAGTTGTGTTGTTGTTTGCATATATATATATATATATATATATATATATATATATATATATAACAAATATTTAAAATCCTGCAAAACATGTAGTTGATGATTTATTTTAAAACCCAAGCTTTATCTGATGATTGCATTGATGAGAAAATGACATTCAACAATCGCTGTAGCATCTGTCAGCGGTATTCATCGCACTTTTCATTAATATATGAAAATATAAAAGTGTATATATATATATATAGAGAGAGAGAAAGAGAGACAGAGACAGAGAGTTGTGTGGGGGGTGAGAGAGAAAGACAGAAGCAGGCAAGAAGACAGACTGAGAAAATATTCAGCGTAAGAAATGAGAAATAATCTGCGAAAAAAACAATTTGATGTTTTTGTATTAATTATGACGTTCCACTCTGCATAAACATCAACAGACAATCATGATAAAAAAAATAGAATACATTAAATAGATAAATAAATAAATAAAATTTTTACGAAAAAATATCAAGGAGCTGTCTAACGGGTTGTCGCATAAAAGTAATTAGGAATACAGAAAGTTACAAAATGTTTTAAAATGTGGGAAACTGAAAAAGCCTAAATTGTGTTCATTACCGTTTTCTAAATGATTTCAAAATATTACTGCGGTGATTGAAATTAAATATTGTTGATATTAAGTTATAATTAGATTGTGGAACAAAGTTACCGGCCATTGGCTTAATGAGTAGAGTGTTCGCCTATGGTCTGGGAGACCGGTGTTCAATCCTAGGTCGATTCTTACTAAATACTCGAAAAATGTTATTTGATTCCGCCTTGCTTAACACTCAGGCTAATAACATAAGGGTGAAGTGGAGCAATCCAGCGAATGGAGTAGAAACCTCCTCTACACCTCGGTATAGTAGCAATTGAAAAGGCAGCCTTCGGGTCACACTCGACAAAGGTCGCCAAGATTACGTTTTAGATGTAAATTTGTGGCATAATTTTTTCTGTTAGTATAAATATGTATGAACTTATGTCAAATTAAGTGGAACGTTGTTTTGTATAAATATTGATCTTGCCAGAAAAGTTCATAATTCACTAGGCAAAAATTATGGGATTAACACTCTTGGCTGATGTCTTTCTTAAATAAGATAGTAACAGATCAGGCACAAAAACGTTTTTATCAAATGACAGCACATTCCGTTAAAAATTTGAATAGAATTTAAAATGTATCTGTTTTTGTGAAGACAGCTATCATTATATGTTTCATATGAATTGTACCAGATACAAATTCCAGTACAATCGCCTTAGCCAAAACATATTCTTGATTTATCCCTGAATATCCCTTTCATCCAATTGTCCACATTTCATGACTGTTTCCCTTTAACACACTCTAACACATTTTCCTTTTCTGTTTGTGTGTTAATGCTGGTTTTCCATTGTCTTTTCTCTAAGTAAATTATATTTTTTCGGTCGAATTATTTGTTCCATCACAAACTTTGACTCCCTTTTTTACTGTACGTTTTCCATTTCCGATGTTTTGACTTTTTTTCTTTTTTAAATTCTGACACTTTGATGTATTTCATTGTTAACCAACACGTTTTCCTTTTATAACCACTCCATCTCATAAAAACTTCTGCCGAGAACAATCAAAGTCTTTCGCCACACATAACCGTAGATTACGTTCTTGAATGAATTTTAGGATACTTTCCATTGTTTCAATTAGAAATTTTTTTTTTCTTGGAGCCATTGTTACCTTTCTATTAGTCATGATCAAGTGCTTGCTTAAGTCAGTAAAAAGTGATTTTCAACTATAAACTAATTTGCATATCTAAGCTTCTGCTTGTACTCGTTTTAAGAATGCAAATTACAAAATTATTACATAATTTTTTCCTTAACGTTGGGTTATTCCACAATATTTCCCGCTGCTTGGCTTAGAAAAAGTATGTTTCTTAGTAGAGAGATATATAAATATGCTTTACAACTACTAGAAAACATTACTTGTCAGTCTCATTTTAAGCGAGAAATTCAAACTCTTCACCATTTGGAACTGGACCGGTGACATATAAAACACTGCTCTCCTTTATTCACATGTTGAATATACCATATTATAATTTTTTCTACATATCCTCCGAGAGAAGTCCCATGGCGTAGTATCGAAAATACTGGTTTGGTTTGGTTTGGTTTAATAGCATATCAACTATTATAGTTTATTTAATTCCAATCCCATTTTATACATATAAACAGTTCTATCTCAAACAATTCAGTTTAGAATAAGGAAAGTTTTTTTTTTATTTATTCACACTGTTAAATGTAAAACAGTTCTATTTCGAACAATTCATTTTAGAATAAATACGCATTTTAAATGTCAAAAGCAGTTTGCTTTAAACAATTCAGTGTAGAATAATTACGCTGTTTAAATGCCATAAATAGTTCTATTTTTAGCAATTCGATTTAGCATAAGTTCAGTTTAAATGTCAAACAGTTCTATTTGACCCATAGATAGGATCTTATCAGGTTGGAGTGGACCGGGAGTAATGGCAATAAAGAGGTACTCCGCATTCCACAAAGCTCTAGCATTACTGGAGCCTCACCATCAGATTGTTTAGTGACATATCTAAGACACTCATTGGGGGAGTCTTACACCTTCGTAGAGATATTCTGCAGCCTCAGCCGACTGGGCCAGACTAATATACTGGACTACAAATCTATAGTAAGCGAGTTCAATGTCTCATTTGGGTTCACTTTTCAACTAATAGCATTTTGATAGGTATGAACACAAGTTATTTCTGGCAGCTAAAGTGCTAAATAGTAATACTACTCTTATACTACAAAAATGACTATGGCATTAAATAACCTGTATGGAGGTGCCCGTGGTGTAATGGTTATCGTCGTAGGAAGTGGACACGGCGACTCGAGTTCAAATCCTGGACGAAACTGATTTCATTTCACATAGCACTAATACCCTTGGCAAAGGTATGAATCCAATTATTCTCCCTCCAGCTATGGGTAAATAGTAGGACAGACTGTTTCTTCAGCCTTGGTGAGGCAACTAGTCTAGGAGAAGGAAAACTCTGAATTCAAACCTGTTAAACTCCGCTTAAAAATTGGCCTTGAGTCATATCCTGCCTGAGCGGAGGGGTTGGTAAATAGGACTAAATAACCTGTATGGCCTACATACCATTAAATAAAAATACAAACCAAAAAAACCTAACCATATATTTCTTTCCTGTTTAAACGCGCTTTATATTTCATTGTACGTCTAAATGTTATTTATCCTTATTGTAAAATCTTAAAAAATCTATTTTTTATACGCAAGTACGGCTTCTGTTACCCTATGCTTTTTAAGAGTTAATACTATCATACGAAGTATTCGCACAATATTTAGATGCAAAGTAAAATCATCCTTTTTGATTTGTTGATTCCTATCAGTGATTTGAAAATAATTCTTCCATCGCCCAATCACGAGAAGTAATTTGTGCGCTAAAAATTATTTCAAGAATGATATTTGAATATTCAACTTTGGCAATATACACTATGTATCTCACTAAAGTCGGATTCTCTTATGCCGATTTCAAAAATCCGATATGATCATAAAAAGAGAGCTGAATAAATTAGGAAAGTATACTGTTACGGGACATAGTTCTTATCCCAGAGCATGGCAAAGGATTCTTGTCTGAGGTTAATCAGTGGGTTCATCTTCATTGAAAGCAGGTCACAGAGACTGGGCGAATTTTGCTGCTCCGCTAATCTAGAGGCGTCTCAGGAGAATCTGTAATTAACATTGGGATCTGAACAACGAAACTGATGATAGGATGAAAGGGTGCCACGTGGCAAAAACTCATGTGTTCACCGACAGAAAAGCGAATTACGGACTAGCTGTTGGCATCAAGATACTCGTCGAAAGACACGTGAAAATGCCCTGGCGGGACAAGAAATAACACGGCTAACTCATTCACTGCAGGCACCCAGCTTATTTCTAGAATGAAGAAATCAAGAGACAAAAAGAGAAAAGATTGAAAATTCCAAAATACATCTTTAATTAATCAAGTGCTACATTGCTGTCGATCAAGGAATAAACGACTCTTGAAAAGACGAAATTGTGGGAACTCTCTGCTAACTAAACAAAGTAAGGGAAGGGAATATAAAAAAGAAGGGGTAAGAGAAGAGAAAAGGAAGACATTTAAGAAATCCCTAATAATATAAGTAAAGACAATAAATAATTCGTTTGTTCTAATAATATTTTTATTATACAAATTTGAAGCTGTTTCATACATATTAAAAACATCATTACGACAAAACAAGTGTTTGAATTGTTTGTGATATTCATGTTTAATCCATCTTATCCTTCTATTTTCATTCGCATTTGGGCGAAATAAATTGCTTTTAAGATAAGTTTGTTAAATTGTCTTTGGCTTACAGTCTTTGGGAAATCCCTACCACATTTTTATTTTTAATGTGTCATGGATTGATTCCACGGATTGTTGAAAGAATATTTCTGGGAACGATATTCATGCTCAATATATTATAAACCCATTTGAGCAGTAGTTATAATAGCGGACAGGGTCCAGGATAAAGGAAGTGTTATAAAATAATTGAGAACATCGAGCGGGGATTGTAATTTTATCTGCATTTTTGCTTTAATCCCATTCTCCGATTCTCCCATTCAAACAACTGTTTGGTGCGTAGCTGACTTTCAGTTTCTGGCCTGTGCGATCATCAAACCATTGTAACGATATCAAATGTTTTTGCAACAGCCGGTATAACAAAATTGGCCCAACATAGATTATGTTGGATTTTTGTTTAATTTTAAGATTTTAACAAATATATCATATGCAAATGTAATATCACGGACGGGCGCTGTCGTCAATCAGTGAAAGTGTCACGGGACTAGCACGTGCGAGCAGAATGACTTGCAAAGTTAGACGTAATTTTGAAATAATCACAGATGTATGATCACGTGTTTCACTAGTGACATCGAACATTCGAATATCTTCGATTTGTTCTCTAAAATCTCTATATAAGAAAACAGGTAAAGAGATTTTGGCAGAGTTGAAGGCAGTTGTCAAAACGGGTGCGTTGAAGGTTCCGGAGGCCCCGACCTGTCATACCCCAGTCTGCTACGAGCTATCTGCTGTGACAGGCGTGTGTCAAACAGCCAACTCTCACACAACCCCCGTCACCACCGAGAGGAAGGGAGAAGAAGGAACTTTTCGAGTTGCAGTAATCATAGCTGAATAAAAACTACTGCTATATTTTCTTCCCTTACTTTCGAGTTTGAGTATTTCTTTTTCTGCAGACTTCTTTCTTTACAGCACAAAACGTTGGTCCTATGGTACTCAAAGGATTCAAGAATTTAATTATTTCCCATATAACAGTCGGTTGGACTAAGAATACGTTTACTGCTCCTGCTGCTAACGAGTAAGACCCCTACACACTCAAACAAAAGGAATGTCCAGAGGTGACACTAAAATGAAAGTGGTGGAGAGGCACTTTATGGATCTCTGAGGTATCCTTTCTTTGCCATTACTTCAAGGTCCCCCTGACCCGGAATAATAGAACCTGTTTAAATCCCATCTATGAGACAAATCGAAATGTTAGATTTGAATACTTGAGATCACTTACCCGTGAGCAAAGTCTCTTTCGTAACAACTAGACAAAAAATATAAAAATACTATGAATGCGACTACTTAAGATCTTAACATAAGAGAAGTTAATATGTCGTTAAAATCAATCACTCAGTCACTTACCCATAGAATATTATAATGATATAATCGATTCGAATTCATCTGTTATATTTATTGAAATAAAAGTATCTCTGTATTTTGCATGTAAATGTGATTATCTTGGGACTTAGACTTTTATATTCATTAGAGATTGTAATAATTAATACCTAATAAGATACAAGTGATATAAAATGAATTATATATATATATATATATATATATATATATATATATATAAACTATAAGAAAAATAAATCCGGCTTTGAATATATTTAGAATATTTTATATTTGAGGTTTTATTTCGTTCTGTCTTTTGGTTCTCTCTGACTTTTTGCTTTTATTTATTCATTTATTCATTTCTATATTTTCTTTCTTTCTTTCTTTCTTTCTTTCTTTTAAGAAATTATCTGTTAATTAAAGACTAAAATGGTGTGTCGTGTTAGAAGCGGTTCCTTGGGAAAAAACAGGGAAACAAAGAATCAATAGCCATAGAAATCATATTCCTAATGGCCTTCAAATAAAAACGCCATCTTAGAGAGTTCTATATCAATTAGGCGGTGTTGAGTGACGTGTGCGACAGTTTGCGTGACGTATTCTGCAATTATGGTAACGAACAGAACATTGAAACTGATTTATTGTTGCGAAAGACATCCTTGAAACTACAACAAAATTTACAGTCATTGTTTAATTTTTTCATCTATTTTGTTAATTTATTTATCGATTTATCAAATTATTTTTCATTTGAAGTATAAATGGTAACAAAGATTTCAAAGTTATCATGGTTAATCATCAAGTCTGACACAAGGCCATTGTGGTATAGCACCAATTGACGATTGAATTAATCAGTCAAATGAATGTCTTAATCTCTCTTCAGCTTTATTGAATACTTACATTCATTTAAATGGTTTCTTTCTTTTTATCAAGTTGATGAGTTGTCACAGTTTAAGTGAGTCTCTTGGGATAAGAGTGGCGGTTAATCATTTTATTTTCTAGTTTATTTTGATTCTTAATCAATAAAGCTAAAGAAAAACATAATTTAGCTCATAACAAAAGAAACTTTCTGCGGTCTTTAACTAAACTTGTAAAACAATAATTTGCAGACAAAATTCTCTCTCTTTCCAAATGTCTGTGTGTCTGTCTGTGTGTCTCTCTCTTTCCTTGTATATATATACATATATATATATATATATATATATATATATATATATATATGCGTGTGTGTGATCTGCGTGAACAGTGTGTCAGAAATGGGTGAATGATAAATATATTTCCTATCGAAGTCAAATACCGAGGCTTCAATACCTCCTTATTCTTAACTAATCTTGTACATTCTCTAACAAAGTAGAAAATACATAAAACGTTCCACAATAAGGTTGTATATCTACCTTTATTGATATAGCCTTTTCTTGGAGTAACAACAACCCTACAAAGCTTGTTGACGTCGCTAATTACTGTTGGGGTGGCTTGCGAAACCACTATTGAATCAACAGTCATCCAATCCAGTCAGTTTGGGCTGTAGAATAGACCAACGAAATCCCTGCAGAGGGATAATACCCTCTTCCGCAATGAGAGTTCTGCATATGACATTAGATAATCTTATGACGAGACTCCAAACTTTTAGATTTGGGGAATGTGGAATACTCTTTCATTGCTATTGCTGTTAGGTCCACTCTGACCCGGAGTGGTAACACTTGATAGGGTCCTATCTATGGGTCAAATAGAATCCACCATGTGCAAAGAAATGGCTGATGTTAAATTGTGACCTTTATATGGCAGTAGTTGAAACCATTTAACTGTGAGCAAAAAGAGTTCAGGCTTGTTTAAGAATGCTTTTTACAAAATGTGTTTGCAAATCATTATATATATTTGATATATATGTATAAACAGGATTTGGAATTAAATAACATAAGTTGGTTAATTTTCCATTAAACACTAACAAACCAAAGCATGGTAATCATTTGACGAAAGCTTTGTTCGAAGCAAAACTGCTGTTTGCATAGTAGTCATTATATGTACTAATATATATATATATATATATATATATATATATATATATATATATATATACCTAT
Source organism: Sepioteuthis lessoniana (assembly GCA_963585895.1). NCBI lineage: Eukaryota > Metazoa > Mollusca > Cephalopoda > Myopsida > Loliginidae > Sepioteuthis > Sepioteuthis lessoniana. The sequence goes on along the minus strand of OY757912.1, from coordinate 43,320,714 downwards.
TTTTCTAAATGACTTTTTTTGTGGGTAAATAGCGTAGTAAAGTGCATTATATATATATATACATATATATATATATATATATATATATATATATATATATATATAAGGTCTTACTTTTTGGGTTGTTAAATATTCATTTTTTTTTTTAATACTGAGTTTCTATGCTATAGAGTACGCTAATAAATAATACTTGATAATATTCGCGCAACATGAATACCATAGTCTGTATCCTTTGCATACCAGAACATCAGACACCAGCGCTCTTGATAGTCAATGGGATAAAAAGTTTTTTTTTTTTTTTTCAAATTTGAATACTAAATGTTAAATCTATTAGACCAGTTCAGAAATGGCTATCCATTAGTTACTGTAAACATCTTGCGGGTGAGACGAAGCCAGCTTTAGTAAATGAAAATTTATAGAAAGACAGAACTGCGTGTAAATTAGAAAAATATTTTCGATTTGAATTTTATCATTTTGATAAATGCAATTAGTATATTATAGATTATCGATGTAAGTCAATATTAGTGAACAAAATACACAAAATCTCTTTAGCAGTCTAATATAAACATTGACAAGTTAATGATTACACCGATACAAATGGATAGAAAGCTATAGGGTGGGGCAGTAAACGTGGCGTAGTGGCTAATGTGGATGACTTCTTCATCGTAGTCAACGAGTTCAAACACCAGTCAAGTTATTTAGTTGTAATTGTTTCTTTCAGATGTATTGAGTTAATTTTCGTTGAGATGATATTTACTAATACGCCTAATCAAGCAGAGACACTACTGCATAGTCTGGAACGAGCCGCAGCTGGCATTGGCCTCCATGTCAATGCAAACAAAACCGAATATATGTGTTACAACCAAACGGGCAACATTGCCACACTAGACGGAGCCCCTCTGAAACTAGTCGACAAATTCACCTACCTAGGAAGCAGCGTCTCATCAACCGAGAAAGACATCGACACACGACTGACGAAGGCATGGACAGCTATCGATAGGCTCTCGATCATATGGAAGTCGGACCTAACTGATAAAATGAAACGCAGTTTCTTCCAGGCAGCGGTTGTGTCGATACTGCTATATGGATGCACCACATGGACGCTTACGAAGCGGCTGGAAAGGAGGCTGGACGGAAATTATACAAGAATGTTGAGAGCAGTATTAAACAAGTCCTGGCGACAACACCCCACGAGACTCCAACTATACGGACACTTGCCCCCCATCACAAAAACTATACAAGTTCGACGAACCAGACACGCAGGACACTGCTGGAGAAGCAAGGACGAGCTCATAAGCGATGTACTCCAGTGGACCCCTGCACATGGATGTGCAAGAGTCGGACGACCAGCACGAACCTACATACAGCAGCTGTGTGAGGACACGGGATGTAACCCTGAAGACCTGCCTGAGGCGATGAATGATAGGGAGAAATGGCGAGAGACGGTCAGGGATATCCGCGCAGGCGGCGCGACATGATGATGATGATGATGATGATGATGATGATATTGATACGAAAGCGCTGACGATGTATATAAACGAACCTTGTTCTGGCGGTGCCCGTGGTGTAATGGTTATCGTCGTAGGAAATGGACACGGCGACACGAGTTCAAATCCTGGACGAGACTGATTGCATTTCACATTGCATTAATTATGCAATTGGATAAGGTATAAATCCAATAATTCTCCCGCCAACTATGGGTAAATATTTGGGAAGACTAGATTCTTTAGCCTTGGTGAGGCAACTAGTCTAGGAGAAGGAAAACTCTGAATTCCAACCTGTTAGACACCGCTTAAAAATTGACCTTGTGTCATATCCTGCCCGAGCGGAGGGGTTGGTATATATGGTTCTGGCGATGATTGGTTGGGTTTCATGGCATATCAACCATTGTAGGTTATTTAATACCAAATTCTCTAAATACAAATATATCAAAAGTATATGATTTGATCGGGCTGGGTTTTATGCTATATCAACCATTGTAGGTTATTTAACGCCAAATCTTGTTTATACATATATACCAAATATAAATTAATTGGTTTCGTTTGGTTTGGTTTAATGGTATATATACCATTGTAGGTTATTTAATGCCAAATTCTCTTCATACTTATATATCAAATATATATATAATTTGGTTTGGTTGGGTCATATGGCATATCAATTATTGAAGATTATTTGATACCAAATCTCCTTTATACATTTATATTAAATGTATATGATTTAGTTTAGTTGGTTTCTATGTCATATCAACCACTGTAGGTTATCTAATATCAAATCCTCTTAATAAATATTTGTTAAATATATATGTAATTTGTAAACACATTTTGTAGATACCATTCTTAAACGAACCTGAGCTCTTTTTGCACACAGTTAAATGGTTTCAAGTACTGCTATGTAACAATGACAGTTTAACATCAGGCATTCGTTAGCACGCAGTTTGTTCTAAAAAAAACTCATAGATAGGACCCTATCAGGTACTATCACTCGGGTTCAGAGTGGACATAGGAGTAATAACACATTCCCCAATTATCCAAAGCTGGAGCCTCACCCTCAAACGTTTTGATGTCATATACAGGACACTCTTTAGCGGGGGTCTTACCCCTCTGTAAAGATTTAGTCGGTGTATTCTATAGCCGACCGTGCAATCAACTAAAGGCTGATAAACTTTAGTTATCGAGTTCTGTAATAACGGATATGTAATAAAATCAGTTTATATAGTTTAATATTCCAGTTTTCAAAGCTGTAGCCGTGTAAGTTCTACTGTACAGTTGCACCTCATGAAATTTTTCGAAACGCTTGCAGAAAAGTCTACATGGAACTCATGCAAGAATGGTACTTCTTGTTTTGAACAAATCCTGGAAGCAGAAAACTGTTTCAATATGGTTACTTATCTCCTATTTTACAAACCGTGGAAGTTAATAGAAGCACAAGCAATGATGGAGAAAAAAGCACCAATCATAAACAACGTTATCCGGTGAAGTCCCACACATGGACACAGCATGGTTAGCAGATCAGCAAACACTAACAAATTTCAGCTCTGTGCAGACACCGGATGCCACCTAGAAGACCTGCCAAGAATGATAAATAATTGGAACCAATGACGAGAAAGAGTCAAGGTAATCCGTGCTATCTGTACTATTTGATGAAGATTGTGATCTTCATTTTAGAATAAAATTTACATCCTATAAAATACCTTTAGAGAAGGATTTATATCGGCAAAGAAAGATACCAATATTTTTTGTGATATAGTATATCAATATTTAATTCCAAGAAAATTTTTACGTCAATACAAAAGGAATTTTTTAAAAAAAATGAATGAGGAATGCGTTCAAGACGTAGGCTTTGACGATACATTAAAAGATGTCAATCATATTTAGTCTATTATATCAAGAGCAAATGGGATGATTTGCTGGATGGTTACAAGATTTTTTCAAGGGAGACAAATGTTGCTTTAAAATTTGTAAAACCCTTATACGACCTTATATAGAGTATTGTACTCATACCAGGACTCCATTGGCGATGCATGGAAATGGGGGTGAAATATTAATGTAAGAAGACCTTTTACCTTTAGGGCCACAGTGGTCAACATTCAACTCTGCTCCAACACATTTGACTCATCCACGATGCCAGTGACATTGTGCCGTAAGACACGGTTCAACTTGAGTTGATAACGCCTGTGTCTTTCATGACCACTCTCTCCCTCTACCCATCTTGTATTTCTGATCACAGAAGGGGAAAAGAAGGCCGCTGATGATGACTCTGAAGCACTGGATAGAAAAAAAGCAAATGGTTTCATCAAGAATAATTCTTCAACCAAAAGAAACAAAGACCACTCGAATTATAAATGTATTAACTTCCTTGTTAGTCACGTCACGTGACGCTGGGGCTATTCCGAAGCTGGTATATGGTCTTCATTCAGGAGGTCTTTTCAAGTGGCATACACTCCAATTGCGAATAGAGAATAGCGTTCGATCGGCGAAAGTTTGCTGGTTATATGCAATCAACATCCCTACTAGGATTGGGTATGGGTCAGCATGGAACTTAACGATTTTAGTCAATGACGCAATATTTCTCTCCATATTAAGGATCGGTGATTTGTTCCTTGCCCTTTAAGAACCTCCAACTCATTCTATTTTTTTTATCCCAATCCTCATTAAGGATAGTCACTTTGTATCTCGTGATATTCCAATAACGAATGACGAAATAATTCTTAACAAATTAAGGATCGGAGATACATTCCACCTTTTTGTAAAACTCCAACTTGTTCTATATTTCACTTAACCCAATCTATTTTAGGGCTGATCACATTTTGTCATGTGATATTCCAATCACAAAAAAAACACCCACGTTTGAAAAAATTATATTTTTTCTACCCAGGATTACGAAAAACGCATGCGTTTAGAAAAATATCACTACTCTGGCTATTTTTTTTAGATTTTTTCACAGCACCTGATTTGTCAAATTGTATTATCTACCCTTTTGACCTCTCCGCCAAAATGGCATTGTCATAATTTGAATTCAAACTAAAACAGCACCCAGAAACATTTGATTATAAAATTTTGACACTTTCTCATTTTTTAGTTTTTCGCCCAAACAATAGCGGAAACAATGGATGATAAAATTTTGACACGTCTCAAATTTTCAAGTGTTTGTTTATCGTTGATTCTGCAACAGGAATACACTGGTCTTTCAAAAGAAAGTGCAGTTTAAATATTTTCGCTCATCGCTAGCTTGTTTTCTTCTCAATTTCTTTTTAATTAACCACCTCAGACCAGCAGGGTTACATTGAGATCGGAAGGCATACAAAGAGTGACAAAAATAATAAAAGTAAAGTTGGCGAACATAGTCGAGGATGACACTGCGGTGTAGGAGAGGGGGCTACTCCATTTCCTGGATTGCTCCACTTTACCACTTTTTTGAGTCTTTGGTATTACTCGACCTGGGATTGAAACCTGGTCTCCCCGGCCAATGGCGAACACTCTAGTCATTAAGGCCATTGCCCGGAAAAGATTGAAGTTACAGGGAGAAATTGAAGAAATTATAATTAAATACTTTAGATGAAAGAAGTTTCTTTGTCCCTGCCTCCCTCCAGACAGGTCTTGACACAATTTCTATGACCCAAAGGTTGATTATAGAAGAGGTTGAGGGAGGGAGAGGTCGGGCTAGAGCCGAGACTTGAACTCTGCTTGACTATGTTGGTCATCATCGCCCACCCGAAGGTGGCCCAACCGAAGCCGGGAACCTCTCGGTCTCGAATCTGTTCTTCACTTTGAATACTGAATAAGAGGTGATTTTACTGAAATTTTCAAAATAAGAGAATCTCTTATAGTAAAAGCGTTTTCAATATTTCTCCTCGAATAAAAGGTTACTGTCAAGACAGATTGCAAAATCTAAATCTACTAACCTATTGGATTTTTTTCCTATCAAAGTTATATGTTTTTAAATAAATTGCTCAACTAAATAAAAAAATGGCAATAGTGTAAAAAATAAGATTGAATTGGATTATTTTAGAAAAATGCCAAGATAAATTATTGAAGAGGAGATTTTGAGGAATTATCGGATGAATTAAATGAATTCAATCTACACATAAACATTGTATTAATTGTGTATATGTTCTGGGAAAAGATAATTTTTCTTTAAAGGTTCATGTGAGAAGATAGTAAAAAGTGTATATGCCTGAGGAGGCAAACAAAAAAAACATTACACTTAATTTTGCTGATATATATATAGTGTATCTTTCTTGTTAGGAAACTGACCTCTTCATTGATCACTGTAAAAACATAAAACGTCACTCTTTCATCGACCCTTGACTTTGAGGAGTTATCCGCAAAGAATAATTGTGGTAGCATGTGTTTGAGCAACACACATACTACCCTGTAACTATCCACTACTACCATCGAAAGACAAGCAATGCAAGATCATCGTTAGCTGTATCAACCGCAGGTTTTCCAGAGTTTCCTTCTCATCTGATGTCATCAATATTTATAAAAGAGTACTCCAAGTTTTCAGCCATCATCGTCCCTGGTTCTCAGCTCAGGGAATTCACTGTCTTTATAAACGTCTTTCTTCTTTGAATTGTTTATTTCAAATGTATTTTGTTACTGTTCATCTGACTCATTGGCCAAATAGGTAGAGTGTTCGCCTATTGTCCAGGAGACCAGGTTTCAATCCCAGGTTGGGTCATACCAAAGACTTTAAAAATGGTATTTGATACCTCCCTGCTTAACACTCAACATTATGAGGTGCGTATCAAGGGTAAAGTGGAGCAATCTATGGAATGGAGTGGCACCTTCTCTTACACTTCGGTGTAGTAGCTATTGAAAAGGGAGCCTTCGGGTTATTCCCGACTAAGGTCAGTAACTTTACTTAATGCCTCAAAACTGCAGTAAAAGAATCACTCAGCAAATACAATACTGTGTTTGCCCAGTCGGCTGGGGCAGTAGAATACACCGACTCCTTCACTACAGAGGGGTAAAATCTGATGGTGAGATTTCATTAATGTTGAAGCTTCGGGAAATGCGGAGTACCCCTTCATTTCCATCGCTTCGAGGTCCACACTGGCCTGGAGTGGTAGCACCTGATAGAGTCCTATCTATGGGTTAAGTAAAGCTAAACTGCGTACTAATGCTAAACTGAATTTTTCGAAATAGAACTGCTTTAATATCTAAATTGCTTACGCATGCAAAACTGAATTCTTAGAAATAGAACTCTTTTTGTCGTTGAAACTGTTCTTCTGCTAAAGTGTTTTTTTTAAATAGAACTGTTTGACTAAACTGAATAGCTTGGAATAGAAATGTTTTTCAATGCTAATTGTTTGAAATAGAACTGATTATTTCTATAAAATGGATTTTGCGTTAAATAACCTACAAAGATTGATAAGACATAAAAGTCAACCAAAAAACCAACCAACCAACCAACCAAAAATATTGGGTGTGAAATAACAAAATCGGAATTATTTCTTTGGTTTTTAAGATTGTTTTTTTTTCTTTTTTTTCTTTTTGTTTAATGGAATATCAACAATCCTGGGTTATTTAATATTACATCCATTCTTGTAGAAAGACAATAGGGGTACTATTTAATAAATAGTTGGGATAATAAGATGGGTTAATTCGATTAGATTTAGTTATTTGATTTCATGGCATATCAACCCTTGATGGTTATCTACTGCCATATCCTATTTATGCATACATGATATGATTCTCGAGTGAATAGTTTGTTGTTAATATTTTTAAACGAACCAGAGCTCATATATTTGCACATAGTTAAATGTTTTATTGTTTGCCCATTATTAAATGGTTTCAATTGTTTCTATTTTGTACGAATAATTCTATTTACACACAGTTAAATGCTTCCAGGCACTGCTATCTAATACCAACACTTGAATTATATGTAAATCATTTATTTAATCATAGTAAATTACACTGGTTTACAAAGATATATATATATATATATATATATATATATATATATATATATATATTTATATATATATATCAAGACGGATTTTGACAATTAAGGCAGCAGGTCTCAATCCACACTCTGGCAGTCATTGGAAGAGGTTGTCTCGCAGGCGGCACAGGAGGTTCGTGTCCCTCAACTATCGTGTTACACATCTTTTGGGTTACTACATATTAGTATTACATTTTCAAATGCACATTTAGTTTTACTTTGTTATATTTTCAGATTCTCCAGTGGCTTCAAGCACGTCAAAATGGTGAGGATGCCTCAGCAAGGCCAATTCTTTCTGCTACGTGTGTGGGGACTTCACAACAGTTACACAACGTGGAACCATCACTTCCCTCCTGAGAACCGCCTACTTTCACTATTTTGACTGTAAAATTGGTGATCAGGACAAGTCTTGGGCTCCACACATCTGTTGAAAACCCTGCTACAATGGACTAACTGCATGGTTTAATGGCAAGAAAGCGGCTTTCAACTTTGCAGTCCCGATGGTTTGGAGAGAGCCGCGAAACCACGCTGATGATTGTTATTTTTGTTTAACTAATATAAATGGTTTCAATGCATCTTCTAGGGAAAAGATCAAATATCCCAACCTTCGATCTGCTATGAGACCCGTTCCCCATTCACACGATCTTGTTGTACCCACACCTCCAGTAAATAAGGATCTTCTTTCCTCATCAGATGAAGTAATTCTATCAAGGGAGGATTCTGCCGAGTCAATATCTTTGGAAGATATTGAGTCTACATATTCAGGAACAAGTGGCAATGAGCCACACTGGATCACGCAAGAAGACCTGAATGATCTTGCTCATGATTTGTATCTGTCAAACCAGCAGTCAGAGCTCTTGGCTTCTCGGCTTAAACAGTGTAACCTAGTCCAGGAAGATGTAAGATGTAGATCTAGTCCATGAAGATGTAATCGGAACAAAGACCTTGCTTCCTTTTTCGACATGGAAAACAAGTTGTGCTACTGGCTTGTTTACGTCCCTTGGTTTGCCACATAATCCTTCAGACTGACGTCTTTTCATAGAGTCTTCCAAGCGAAGTCTCAAGGGTGTTCTTCTGCACAACGGGAATAAATATCCCAGCATTCCCATTGCACACTCTGTCCATCTAAAGGAGTCCTATGACAATATGAAGCTTCTTTTAGAAGCTATTAAGTACAGCGAGTACCAATGGATTCTGTGTGGGGACCTCAAGGTCATTGGTCTTCTTATTGGTATGCAAGCGAGTTTCACAAAGTACTGTTGTTTTCTCTGTCTCGGGGATAGTCGAGCTGTATCCCAGCATTACAAGCAGAAAGACTAAGGGGTCTAGAAACACTTTTGTTCCTGGCGAACACAGCCTCAAGGCGAATCCTCTGGTGGACATGAATAAGGTGCTTCTTCCTCCTCTTCACATCAAGCTTGGTTTGATGAAGAATTTCGTTAAGGCGTTGCACAAAAATGGTGCTGCCTTCCAACACTTGTCTACTGTGTTCCCAGGTCTTAGTGCTGCTAAGCTCAAAGAGGGCATCTTTGTCGGACCTCAGATCCGAGAAGTGCACAAGGATACTGATTTTGAGGAGCTTCTTAGCTTAAAGGAACTGAGAGCATGGGAAGCATTCAAGTCAGTCTGTTGTGGCTTCCTTGGTAACACACGCGTACCAGATTACCAAGCCTGTATTTAGAAGTTGCTAAAGTCTTACGAGGATATGGGGTGCCGAATGTCACTCAAGATTCATTTTCTCCTTTCCCACCTCAACTTCTTCCCGCCAAACCTTGGAGCAGTGAGTGATGAGCATGGAGAAAGATTCCACCAAGACATTTCGAAGATGGAGAGCAACTATCAAGGCAAGTGGAACCCCGGCATGATCGGAGACTTCTGCTGGATGCTCTTGCGTGACATCCCGGAGGCAAATTACACCAGATCTTCTAAGAAAATACACTTTTGACATTTCAACTGTGTGCAAAGAACTGACTGGCTTAATTGAATTGTTTGAAATTGAATTGTTTGAAAAAGAACAGTTTGATCATTTAACTGTGTGTGAACAAATGACTGATGATTAATAAAATTGTTAATGATACATAGTAATACGTGGAAGTATTTTACTGTGAGCAAAAATGATTGATATTGAATAAAATTATAAGTGTGGGATATCAGTAGTTGAAACCATTTAACTGAGTAGAAACAGTAGCAACACTAATGTACAAACAAATTAGTTTTAACTCAATTTAAAATGAAATTACTGACAAAATAATCTCTTAAATATCATGTAGATCTATTTAAATTAGTGAAAACGATTGACTGACGTTAGATTATGACTGTTACATAACAATACTTGTGTTGTATAGTGACTCGTAACTTGTGACTTCCGGTATCGCAGAAGTATTAAAGACGCCGTGTTTTTGAAGCACGGAAAAGCGGAAGCAGAAGAAGACAGAGAGCTCTGAAAGGACGTCTGTCTGTAGTAAGACCAACTTCGGACGTAACACCAAGAGCGCAAGACTTTTAATTCTAGTCGGACTGTACCGCTTGAGTTAATAAACAATTACCTTTATTTTCACTGGTTAAGCAGGGACGAACTCATATGAGATGTACTCTTATGGACCCCCACACATGGCCGTGCAAAAGCAGGACGACCAGCACGAACATACATTCAGCAGCTATGTGAGGATACGGGATGTTGTCCTGAAGACCTACCTAGGGCGATGAACGATAGGGAGGAGTGGTGAGAGAGGGTCAGGGATATCCGTGCTACCAGCGCGACATGATGATGATGATGATGATGATCGTGGTAAAGAAATCTTTTCTTTACCACGATGCAACAACTTGAAACCATTTAAGTGTGTGCAAACAAATGGTTAATTGTAAAATAAATTCGTATGAGGAATACTTGAAACCATTTAACTGTGTGCAAAAATATAGCTCCATCTCGTTTTAAAATATAATCAACAAACTGTGTTTACAAATCATATATAGTTAATGTACATGTATAAAGAGGATTTGACATTAAATAACCAAAAATGGTTAATATGCAAAAAGATCACAACCAAACTAAACTGTATACCTTAATACAATATCAGTATATGAATAAAGGGCTGTGGACAACTAATCCATTTGGCTGGGACTGTTGAATATATCAACTTTATCTCTGCAGAGCCGTAAGAATCCTCACCCAACAAGTATCCTGTAAATGACAGTGATTTGAGAGTAAGGCTCCAGTTCTGGAGCTTTGGAGAATGTGGTGTATATCCTCTTTGCCATTACTCCCAGATCCACTCTGACCGAGAGTGGTAGTACTATTTATGTGCACAAATGACTGATGTTAAATCGAATTGTTTGAGTTACATAGCAATATCTGAAACAATTTAACCGTGTGCTAATACAACTATTAGATTTAGATAGCAATGCTTAGACCCATTTAAGCATGAGTAAACAAATGATTAATACAAAATAGAATTATTCATGTTTGAAAGGAATACGTGAAACCAAAATTGAAACAAAAAATTGAATTAATGGTATTACATTGCAGTACTTGAAACCACTTAACTGTATGCAAGTGAATGTGTAGTTCTGAACAGAATTATTAGAATAATTAGTAATAGTTGAAACCATTTAACAGAGTGTAAATAGTACTATTAGTATGAGCAATACTTGAAGCTACTTGACTGAGAATGAAAAATAGTAATACTAGCGTGCAAACAAATTAACACTCAGACATTTAAAGATAAGATTACCTACAAACTATCCACTTAGAAATCATATATATTTAACAATTTAACTGTATGCAAACAAATGAAAGATGTTAAATTAAAGATTTAGAGTTTGATTGTTTGATGTTATCAATATACCATTCGTTTACAAATCGCATATATTTGCGATATATATATATATATATATATATATATATATATATATATATATATATATTTTTTTTTTTTGAGACTGATAGATAAACATTTTAAACAAGATAATGTATTACATAAAATATTTAATAGGAAAACCTTGAAAATAAGTTATTCTTGCACAAAAAATATTTCTCAAATAATAAATAGTCATAATAACGAATTAATTAATAAATTTCGTAACCGAGTAAATAACAATAATAATAACAATAATAATAAAAAAACAGAATGTAACTGTAAATCTCGAAGTGATTGTCCAATGGATGGTTTGTGTAATTCAGATAACGTAGTATATCAAGCTATTATTTACCCTAAAGAGAACATAAATGATAAGAAATATTATATTGGCGTTTCTTCTACTAATTTTAAGATTAGGTATGGAAATCATAAGTTCTCCTTCTCCCATGAGCATCAAAAAAATCAAACTGCTCTATCTAAACATTATTGGGGTTTAAAAGTTAAAGGGTTAACCCCGGAAATACAGTGGTCCATATTGAAAAGATCTAGTACCCCAATATCTTTCGATAGTAGGTGCAACCTGTGCCTTGAAGAAAAAATCCACATTTTGCTTTTTCCTGAGCCAAAAAAATTATTAAATAAGAGGAATGAACTAATAGCTAGGTGTAGACATAGGGCTAAATTTAAACTGTAAATAATTTAAAAAATTTTTCTATAACAACATAGAGCTAATTTTTGGGAATAAATAAAATAAATTGTTAGATAGAAAATTGTAAAAAAGAATATAATACATATGTACTACGCATAAAAAGTGGAACGAATTAATTAATTAATAATGCCTTCTAAATAATTTTGAAATGTTAAAATATAGTAAAGAAAGTAAATATTTGCCTAAATTTAATTTTAATATATCTAACACGGTACCTTTACTTGAATTTTAATTAAAGGTTAAATCTTAGTCAATAAAAAACCTGTAATTTAGGTCTAAATATAAAAACTAAAAAAACAATATTTACTACACTGCTAACCGAAAGTTAAATTTTAAAGCGGAAGCGGGCTTAATAAAGAGGTAACTCCTCACCCCTCTTCGACTCCCTCCCACCTCTTCGACTCCCTCATACTATCCCCTCCCACATGTCTATTCAATTTTTTTATCCAAAATGATCTGAAGAAGTCCTGTTTTTTTCGTGTTTTTGAAAACCTCAAAAATGCGTAACAGGATTGAAATAAATTTATAATCCTATGTGACCGGTTTCGTTGTTTTTCTTAAAGTATATATATATATATATATATATATATATATATATATATATATATATATATATATATATATGCATTTTTGGTGTAGGTCCAAAGACAGAAAGGAATATTTTAAAATGAGTTGGTTCACCAAGAGATTTGCATTTTTTTTTAGGAATTATTGATTTATTTTCTTCTTACATACTTTATGTTTCCAGCTTGATGCTTTCGTCAGAGGACATGTATGGCACAAAGCCTTGTTAATGGGGTATTCAATGGGACTTGAACTCACCCGTGTTTTCAGTTTGAATGGCTTTCAGTTGGTTATGGGATTTTATGAAGGTCACTCCTTTATTGTTCTAAGAGTGTGTTTACCTTAGTCTTTTTTACCCCTCATTTGCTTTTGATATTTGATACGGTGTGTGTGTGTGTGTGTGTGTGTGTGTGTGTGTGTGTGTGTGTGTGTGTGTTGGAGTGGTTTCGGATTTATTTTAATTATTTTTGATACATAAATAAAGACATAAGCTGCAACTCAAAAAACGTAGTTTACATAATTGAATGTAGCAAATGCAAAGAAATATACATAAGGTCAACACAGGCCCTTAATACAAGGACATCATCTCTCAAAAGCAATATAAAAATAACAGAAAACAGAAAATTAAATGTACCGAAACACCAACGTGAATACAGTCAAAGTGAATTTTTAAAAATACCTATATATCAAACTACACGCTACTTCAAATAAAGGAAAATAAATTTATCTATAGATTTAAAACAATGTAGAATAAAACCTGAATCATACAAACACACACAAATAAAACAAACATATATATATATATATATATATATATATATATACAAATTATTAGTAAAAATATAAATGAATAATTAAGATTAAAAAAATTATTTACAATATATTTCAAACCACACACACACACACACACATACGGACAAAAACTCAATACACACATTCACACATACACACAGAAAAAATACCTGTGAGTGAAATCCGAAACCACTCCAACACATATACACACACACACGGACAAAAACTCAATACACACATTCACACATACACACAGAAAAAATACCTGTGAGTGAAATCCGAAACCACTCCAACACATACACACACACACACACGGACAAAAACTCAATACACACATTCACACATACGCACAGAAAAAATACCTGTGAGTGAAATCCGAAACCACTCCAACACATATACACACACACACGCACACTCATACACACACAACGTGTCAAATATCAAAAGCAAATGAGGGGTAAAGTAGACTAAGGTAAACACACTCTAAGTAAAAGAGAGGAGTGACCTTCATAAAAACCCATAACCAACTGAAAACTATTCAAACTCAAACACGAGTGATTTCAAGTCTTATTGAATATCCTATTAACAAGGCCTTGTGCCATACATGTTCTCTCACGAAAACATCAAGCAGGGAACATACACGTATGTAAGAAGAAAATAAATTCTCTTCGTGGACATACTCATTTTGAAATATATATATATATATATATATTTATATAAACAGGATCTGGCATTAACTAACCTCCAAGGGTTGATCTGCCATAAAACCTAACCAGTCATCCTATCGACGAGCAACTCGTTTCCTAAACTACTTGAAAATCATTTCCTAAAAAATAAATCATTGTATGTTGTCATAAAACTAAACACCGAGTTTGCGAAAGTAGATCCTAACAGCAAGAAATATCTTAGAGAACTTTTCCTTCTGAAGCTAACGACCTGTTTTCAGAATCTCAGTTTCATACCCTCGGGTGATAATGGTTGTCACCACAGTGTAAATGTTTCTATTAAGAGTAGGGTCGAAGCCGGGCAACAAATAAAGTGTCGATGGATTGGGTGGGAAATTAGTATTTTTCCCTTTCCATTCGGACGCCATCTTAGCTTTCTTGACACATTATCTGACCTTTTTTGCTTTGAGATGGCTTCACTTTTTTTTTTGTTTTCGAAAGAATCACACGCGATGATTTATCATTATCGTAACTGGTTAAGCTTCAATAAAGTTTATATTTTGCGAGAAATCTTTCTTTTTGTCTTCTGTTTTTGTCTGCTTTCACATTAGAGCAACGGACTGTTGGAGATAGATAGATAGATAGCGAGCAGAAAAAAGACCAAGAGAAATGAGAGAGAGAGAGAGAGAAAAGAGAGAGACAGAGAGAAAAAAAAGGAGAGAGAGAAAGAGAAAGATATATGTAGATATAGATATAGATGACAATGAAGAGATAAAAAGAGTTAATGAGAGTTTGAGAGAAATGAGAACAGACTGAGATAGATAGATAGATAGATAGATAGATAGATAGATAGATAGATAGATTAAGGGAAGTAAGAGTAAATTGATAATCAGAAAAGACCGGAGAGAGAGAGTGTGTGTATTTATTATGATGAGACAGAGACAGAGACAGAGAGGGAGAGATGATAAACAGAGAGAGAGAAAGAGTGAGATTGAGAGATAGATGGATAAAGGAATAACAATGAAGAGATAAGACTGGGAGATATAAGAAAAGACATAGATAGATAGATAGATAGATAGATAGATAGATACAGAAAGATTAAGAGTCGAGTGTATTTATTCGTCCACACGGAAGACTCGACATACGAGTTGAATTCCTGATTTTCCAAAGAACCTTAGTGCTAAGTGAAACGCAAATAACTTCGACCTGGATTTGAACTTGGTTCATCCACTCATTTTTTCTTGATAGATTCGACGTTTATGAGAACATACCGAGAGGAATGGAACCACAATGAGATAGATAGATAAATTTTAACGAACTAGTCAATCTATTCCTGGTCCAGCTAACTCCTTTAACTTTTTTTCAACCTTTTCAAACCGGGGCTGCAAAATACACCAACTGCTTCTCTGCAGAAGAGTTAGAACTCCCCAATAAGTGTCATGAATATCTAATGGTGAGGTTCCAATAATGCTGGAGTTTTGGGGAATCCGGAGTACTCCTTCATTGCCATTGCTCCCAGGTCCACTCAGACCCGGAGTGGTAGCACATGATAGGGCCAAATCAGTGGGTCATATAGAGCTAAATTGTGTACTTATGCTAAATTGGATTGTTTGAAATAGACCTGTTTGGACAATGAATCTGTGGACTTATGCTAAACTTAGTTGTTTGAAATAGAACTGTTTATATGTATAAAAATAGATTTGGCATTAATAACCTACAATAGTTCATATGCCATAAAACCTAACCAAACCAAACTTCTATTCAACCGATTAACAATATTTCAGGCATCTCAACAACGTCAAGCATCTCATATTCTTTTGAAACAAAGCAGAAAAAATTAATCAATTGAAGGACACAATTTAGGAGCTTAGGTTGTACCGTATGTAATGATGAGGGTGTGGGAGGCTAGGCTGATTTAGGCTGGGCTAGTTTTAGTTGGGCTGTGTTGGACTGAGCTAGGCCGATTTAGCCAAGGTTAAGCCGGCCTAGACTGGACTAGTTCGACCAAGGCTGTGCTGCAGTGTGCTGGGCTTAGGTAGGCCGGCTAGACTGGACAAGTTCAACTAAGCTATGGTCTGGTATGTTGTGCTGAGATTGGCCGATTTAGGCAGGACTGAGTTGAGCTAGGCTAGGCTAGTTCGAGCTAGCTTGCGCTGTGGTGTGCTTGGCTGAGCCTGGACGATTTCGACCAAAGGTAGGCTGGGCCTAGCTTGCTATGGCTGACAATATAACGGTTTGACCGAAACGAGATTGTCCGCATTAACCATTAAACCAGCAAACCCCATTAAAATCTAAAAAACATTGTTTTTTCGGTAGTTTTAATGGAATACGAATTAATGCTTTTCTTTACAGAAGAAAAAATGTATATTTTCTCCAGTTCTTTTTCTAAATTCTAATATATTACATTAAAATTGAAATAAAAGCTAATCAAAACCTAATTTCTTCTTCTTCTTCTTCTTCTTCTTCTTCTTCTTGATTTCCCCCCTTCTCTATTCCCTCTACTTCTTCACCGTCTATCCTTTTTCTCTTCATCTTCTGGAAATCAAAATGTTCTGTTTTTTCTTCTTTTTTTTACGTATTTCTTTGACTGTTAAAACTGTGATAGACACTTTGTTTAAAATGAAATACACCGCGCTGATTACTGTCACGTTACTTTTCAATAAACCGTTATTTTTTCGTTTAAATTTACAAAACTTAAAAGGTTATTTACTTCGTCACTTTTCCCTCTTTTTTTAGAGAAGCCATTTTTAGTCAATTAAAGTTTTTTTTTCTCTCTCTCTCGTTAGCATTCAGAAGAGCATCTACAAGAGAGTTTAAAAGTTGGTGCCATTGTTCAAATCGTCTTTAATATCATATTGAGTATACTTGCGTTACAATCAGTTATTTGATATTATCATGAGAATGTCCATGCTGATTTTCTAGTAAGTCTCACATCTCATCTAAAGAAACACATTGTTCATACCTCAATTTCTCTCATCTGGCCGAGTTAATAAAGATGTATTTATTTACTTAAACTTCCGCCACGAGCAGGAGGTGGCACAAAGTAAATTTTGAGTGGAGTAAAGCTGGTTTGAATTCAGAGTTTCCTTCTCCTAGACTATTTGTCTAACCGGGACATTTTACCGGGACATTGGCCCAGCGGTTAGAGTGTTCGCCAATGGCCCGGGAGACCTGGGTTCAATCCCAGGTCGAGTCATACCAAAGACTTTAAAAATGGAACTTGATACCACCTTGCTTAACACTCAGCATTATAAGGTACGGTTCAAGGGTAAAGTGGAGCAATCCTGGGAATGGAGTAGCGCCCTCCCCTACACCTTGGTGTAGTAGCTATCGAAAAGGGAGCCTTCGGGTCACCCTCGACTATGGTCGCTAACATTACTTTACTATTTGTCTAACCTTGTTTGTTCTAGTATTTTACCAAACATGGAGGAAGAACTAATGGAATTATGACTTTCTCAAACACATAAGGGAGAAGAAAAACGTAATTAAAAGAAAGAAAGAAAGAAAGAAAGAAAGAAAGAAAGAAAGTCATCATTGAAAAAAGAAAGTAAACGATGAAAGAAAGAAAAAAGAAAAACAAAGTGAAGAAAGACTGAAACAAATGAACTCAAAAAAATAGAAAGAAAGAAAAACAAAAGAAAGAAAGAAAGAAAGAAAGAAAGAAAGAAAGTCATAATTGAAAAAAGAAAGTAAACGATGAAAGAAAGAAAAAAGAAAAACAATGTGAAGAAAGACTGAAACAAATGAACCCACAAAAATAGAAAGAAAGAAAAACAAAAGAAAGAAAGAAAGAAAGAAAGTTGGTTGGATGGATGGTTGATTAGGTTTTATGGCATGTAAACCTATGTCGGTTATTTAATGCCAAATCCTGTTTATCCACATCTATATAAATTATATATGATTTGTTAGAAAATATTTTTTAGGAAATATATTATACAAGTAAAGCCTTATTTTTAGCTCAATGTTAAGTGGCTTGGAGTGTTACTATCTGACATGAATAGTTTTATTTGTACTCAAACAGTTTCGAATTTTGCTACTTAACATTAACAATTCTATCTTTGACCAGTTATTTGTGTTCATATAGTTAAATGATTAAACATTTTCATTTAACCCATAGATGGAACCCAATCTGGTATCATCACTCCGGATCTGATTGGACCTGGGAGAATTGACAATGAAGAGGTTCTCAACATTCCTCAGAGGCCCAGAACTGGAACCTCAACATCAGATGGTTTGGAGTCATAACAGCACAATCGTTTGGGAAGGGGTCTTACATCTCTGCAGTCCACAGCTGACTGGACTGGAAGAAAGAAAATCAACTCAAAGAACATTGACCATATCACGAAAGCACACGCTGCAAGAAATGTAAATTTTAAACATTTTTCTTTTTTTTCTTCTCCTCTCTCTCTGTAATTAAAACAATATCCGTGCGTTCTCAATCACTTTGTACCTCACAAGGCTTTAGGCGATGGTACGAACAACACCACGGGCGTTATCAAACCACAGTCGATGGAGCAGAAAAGTTTTAACAACGCTTATTTCAGACCGTTATTTACGTTAAAAAAGAAAGAAATGAAGCATGGAGTGAAAAAAAAGAAATAGATAAAACAAGAAAGCGAAGATAAAAATACTATATATATATATATATATATATTGTAGAAAACCGAACGATATATTCCTTAAACATATTTCCTTAAACTTATGTAAACTTATCGAATCTTTTGGATACTCTTTCATTGAGCAGCCGTACGGCCACTTACTTCCCATCTTAAAAACCATCCAAGACAAACAAGACAAGTGGAACACAGCTAGTGGAGATATAACAAACGCATTAACGACATTTTTTCTTATGGACTCATATATAAGAACACACCAAGAGGACTTGCCAGGAGCGACGGACGACTGGGACAGATAGTCAGAGAGAATCAAGAAACTTCAGGCGATCATCTCAATTTGGTGATAATTATGAATTCTGATAACGTTTTGAATCAATGTTTTCAAACAATTATATGTTTTGTCAAAATATTACATAAGATGCATGGGTCTCACCGGTGAAGCAAAAAAAAACCGGCTGTAAGCGTCTTCTACGGTAGGGGAGACAGACAACAGAAGCCCGGTTTTTATTTCCCTTACGTCATCCTGGAAAGTGGCAATGTGTGTATCATGAAATAGGAATATTAAATATTCTGTATTAATTCAATATCAAATAGATATATTCAATATTTAATTCAGTATTAATTCAATGTTAAATAGTTATATTCTATATTTAATTCAATATTAATTCAATATGAAATAGTTTTATTCAATATAAAATCAACATATATACAAAGTATAAAGTAGAAATCAACATATAAAGTATAAAGTATAAAGTTCAATATTAATTCAATATCAAATAATTATAGTCAACACTAAATAGTCATATTCGATGTCAAATTCTGCATCAAATTCACTATGAGATAGTTATTTTCAATGGCAAAAATACAGGATCGGAAACTATTTTTTTGTATCTGTACTTATGACTAATCGGCGCATTTATACTAGTTTAAAAATTTCTTTCAGAAACTTCGCCGATGATAATATTTGTCTTGCTGCGAAAATTTTGAAGGATAAAAACCTAAAATGATTTAAGAAATCTTTTCCCGCCGAGATTTAAAAAAATACTTTTTAGAAGCAATTAGATTCATAGGTGTTGAAATTAGAAGGATTTTGTGACGCATATTGGGCTAATTTAAGTGAGAGAAAAAGCGTGAGTGGATATTGCTTTAGATTGGCAAAACACAAACCAGCGATTTCATGGAAACCTACAAAGCAAAATTCAGTCACCTTGTCAACATGTGAAACAGAATTTATCGCTGTCTCATTAATAAGTCAAGAAGGCATCTAATTTAGGCCACTATTGAGAACTGTGACAGAACCATAGTCCCTTAAACACTCAACAACTATTCCTTGTGATAATCCGCCCAGTATTGCTTTGGCAAAAAACCCAGTCATCCATCAAAGGTTGAAACATATTGATATAAAATATCAGTTTTTACGTGATGAAATACATAAAGGGTCAATTCTTTTAGAATCCAAAGAAACAGAGAAAAATATAGCTGACATTTTTACGAAGCCTATGACAAAAATAGAATTAAACACTATCAAAGAAGGTCATTGTCGGCAATTAAGTCTCAACTTAGTAAATTAGCTATTTTAACCCAGTCGACTGGGGCAGAAGAAAGTTGTGTAGCAAAAACTCTGGTTGGGTTAGTGTATTTGCAAGAAGTGCCACATCATTTTGCATTGTCTACGACCGCTCTAGAATTTGCAGGGCGTCATCTGCTTTCTTGCTAATTTTTATTTTTTTTATATCAAAGTCATTTTCTCTTATTTGATCTAAGACAACTTAAAAGAGCAGCATGGACTTCTTCTGGCTTAAAATATTTACGTTCTGAATAATATTATCTTTTCTTAATAGTAAAGACTTCCTAACTTCTGTTTTTCAAGAAACCTTTCATTCAATTTAAAGAAATAAAATTTATAAAGTCGTTCAGGATGCGGAAGCACACAGAGGAATAATTTCAAAAGTTTTTTTTAGGTTAATTTGACCAGTTTTTTTAAGAAAAACGCAATAAATCTAAATTTTCATGATTATCTCTATTATTCAATCACTTTTTCATTAAGATTCAGCCCAATAAGAGAGACCAAGAAAAGAAACGACAAAGAATATGTGATTCATTGAACGCCTTAAACAAGCCAAAAATATTTCCGAAATAATTGAAGTTTCTTTATGGCCTTCATCAAGCCCAGACCTTAACCCCCTTGATTACGCTACATGGAGCGTTTTAGAAAATAAAACAAATGCAACTTCCCATCCAAACATTGGTTCGCTTAAGACTGATATTGAGAAGGAATGGAATAAAATGCTGAAGAATTTATTTCGAAGGCATAGAAATGGTTTCGAAGGCATATTGATACAATACTTGAAAAAAAAAAACCCGACCTTATTGAGTAAATTTACTGTTTTGTGCCTACCTCAATATTTTGAGGTTTATTTTTTTAGAATTACAATTAATCTTGATTTATAGCAAAGTTGTTTATTGTTAAAATAGAATATACATAATTTTGCTTCAACACCCTTTTTATTCAATCATTTACACTTTTTTCCGATATATATATATATATATATATATATATATATATATATATATATGGGGGGGTGTATATATATATATTGTTCGATATTTCGCTGATGCTTGGAATATTTATAGTTCCAGCGTAAAGAGTTGGAAGTGTTTTGTTCCGAAAGATTTTCTTAAATAACCATTTAACACCCCCATGCTCGTTCCTACGACAGGTTGTCTTAAAAAAAAACAAAGAAAAATGCTCGAATTCGTCGATTAAAATCTGAAATCGTTTTTTTTTCATGTCGGAATAGACACTTTAGCTGTTGAGTGGCATAAACTTATAGAAACCAAGAACGGTACTGAGATGCTTAAATAATGACGGCATGAATTTAAATGAAGAAAATATTTTGACAAAAAAATTCGGATAACTTTTTTATATCAAAAACGAGAAGACGAATCGTGGAGACGAATCGTGACTTCCACAACTGATACGTAACTGATAAATCAAGAATCAGTTAAAAGATTTTTTAAATGCAATTGTGTTTAAGAAGACGTGCAAGCAGCATGAATGAGTGATGGCTCGAATGATTTTTTTTCAAAATTGCAATATTTTGCCAAATGTAGAGCTAGATTGATAGATATAAATGACAATTTTTGTATGGTTTGTTTTGATGGCATATCAGCCATTGTAGGTTATTTAATGCCTAATTCTTTTTATACATATACAGTAAATCGTAGGCTTTGATTTGATTAGGTTTTATGGCATATCAACCATTGTGGGTTATTAAATACCAAATCCTATTTATTCATACATATTAATTCATAGAATTTGATTTGATTAGGTTTTATGGCATATCAGTCATTGTAGGTTATTTAATGTCAAATTCTTTCTATACATGCATATTAATTCACAGGATTTGGTTTGATTGGGTTTTATGGCATATCAACCATCGTAGGTTATTTAATGTCAAAACCTTTTTATACAAACATATTAATTCACGGGATTTGGTTTGATTGGGTTTATGGAATATCATTGTTGGTCATTTAATACAAAATTCTTTTTATACATAATATTAATTTATAGTGTTAAGTTTGATTAGGTTTTATGGCATATCAACCATTGTAGGTTATTTAGAGTCAAATTCTTTTAATACATATTATCATCACTGTGGCGCACTTCTAGGACTTATTAATTCTCTGATCACTCGTCCCTATCAGCCATAGCTCCTGGTACGTCATCAGAGCTACATCCTTTATCAATACAGAGCTGTTGTCAATCGGTTCCAGCTGCTCGCTCTATCCTTGCTCATCCGTGTGAGGGGGTCCACAGGAGTACATCGGTTATACATTTATATGAAATATATGATTTCTAAACATATTTTGTTGATAACATTTTTTAAACGAGTCTCTGCTCATTTTTTCCACACAGTTAAATGATTTTACATTTTTCAATCTAATAAGAATAATTCTATTCATTAATAATCATTTGTTTTAAAACCCTTAAATATTTTCAAGTAATACTATTTAACTTTAACGACTCAATGAAAAATCAGTCTTATGTTCACTCGGTTAACCGACCAAACAGTTCTATTTCAAACAATTCAGTTTAGCATGTCAACAAAATTAAATTGCTCCAAGTATTGCTATGGATTATTAACAATTCAAATAAACATGAGTCACTTGCTTACACATAGTTAAATTATAAAACGATTCAATTTCAAACAATTCAGTTTAGCATGACAACAAAGTTGAATGGTTCCTAATATCGCCTAGCATCGCTAACAATTCAGTTAAACACCAGTACTTCGTTTACACACAGTTAAATGATTAAACAATTCTATATCCTATGATTATTCAATAAATAAACGAACTGTTTGCTGGGAGTGTACTATGCGCCAACTACACCTCTACGGAGGGGTAAGACACTCACAAATGTTTACAAATTGGCTAAATATGAATAAGTCGAAAAAATATTTCACAGAGTAGAAAGACTGACTCTCCGGTTAAGAGAAAGGTTCAAGTGCATCTGTCAGAATATACATAACCAAGACAGTTATTATATATATATAGTCATCCACTGACAGATCTGTTTCGTTCTATCAGAACTCATCAGTGTGGCTAGACAGTAACTCCCCGGAGCTGGGATCGAAACCCGGTTGACTCAAACGCCAAGCCAAAGCTTCTAACCATTTAGCCACGAGGAGATTTTAGCTGCGAAGTAAATTTTAAACGGTTATGAATCACAATTACTATTGTTTTCATACATCCGTTCAACGGCCGCCGAGATCTCAATTCAAATACGAAGAGACTTGCAATAGACGCTAATGGCAACATGATTACTTCTTCGCTAGAGAACTCGACCCTAGGGCGGTAGGGGAGTCACTTAATAACTCTGTGGGTTTGTCGTGAACCAAGTGCAATATAATATGGAGAGTGCTCAACATCTAAGATAGAGCTATAATAATAATAATAATAATAATAATATATACTGCTAACATTCTGCTTATCACTTATGACGATCGTGGCAATAACCATAATTTCCTATGATGGCTTCATTCAGAAAATTTAATATTGGAACGTTGTAAACATCGACTTTGCTTGATTATTTATGATATTTAATGACATTAGTCTTGGTAAATATATATATGAATGAATTGATATTTTTTATAAATTTCTACCGCTGCCAAATTGGTTTGCAAAAAGGGCTTCGTCAGGATTTAAATAGGTTTGTAGTTACCCAGTCCCTCTGACACAAGCAAGATGTGACACAAGGTCAATCTTTAAGTGGATTACAGCTAGTTTGAATTCAGAATTTTTCTTCTAGAATGGTTGCCTAACAAAGGATAAAGCAGGTTCTTGAGGCGTAATAGGTTATCATTGCAGAAAATGTTCTCGGTAACTTGAGTTCAAAACCTGGACGAGGCTGTTTGTATTTCAACTCGTGGGAAACATACGAATCCAACTATTCTCCACCAATCTTTGAGTAAATAGTATGGCAGACGAGTTCGTTATCCGTGGAATAGTAACCGGTCTAGGAGAAGGAAAACTGAATTAAAACCCGTAAAACTCTGCTTACAAACTGAGGACATGCCGTATCTGGCTTGTGTTTGAGGATTTTGTTAAAAACCCAATCTGCCCAACTATTTTCCTTTTTTTTTTTTTGAGGATGAGAAAAGAGATAGATTAATTGTTTCTCAAATGTATTCGTGCGAATACGAGTTGGAGATTCCGGTTTCCAAAACCATAACCGTTACATCAAGGGCGCCGCTTTTTCACCAGGTTAAACTATACTGGCTATAATCTGAGAAACAATCTAGCCAAATATCCCCCAAGAATAAATTTCAATAACAGTAGTTTCAGCAAGGTTCAAACACACTTCTTCAAGACTGAAACATTGAATTCCTTATCAGATAATAACAAGAGCAGCCTATATTCAACTGAAATATACAATATTAGGTTATTCCAGAAGGAATCAGACTCATCACGCTATCCATCGCTTGTGAGATCAACATGCCAACGAAAACCCTGAAGTAATTTCCCTTAAAATGTTTATACAAACATGAGGGGAATCCGATAAAAAGTTTCAATTGTCAAAAGCTTTGAATTACTCTTATTTTACTAACCATGGCAAGATCAGCAAGACACCGATGTTTCTACGATAGGATTCACCAGCTGAGATAAGTGAAAGTAAACTGAATTTAAATAAATAGGGTACCCCAATGGTATCAAACTCACCACTCTATCCATCACTTGCGGCATCAGTTTGCCTGCATACATACTGGGTACAAGAAAAAGTGTCAACGTCATATATCGTTATCACAGAGAAAAGGGATTTCTATTTGTGAAGTGGGTGGACATATATCTATGAACAACAATACTGAGAAAGTACGTACTGTAGCAGATATTAACAAAAGTAATCTCTGTCCAGTATAAACTCACAATAATGGGTCAATACAGAAAGACTCAAATTCACCATACTAAACATTGCCTTTGAGATCAGCATACTGACGAAGGCAATAACATAAGATTCCTTGGCAGATATTGATAAAAGTAGCATGTTTTCAGATGAAATATACTCTATTGGGTCAATCCAGTGAGAATCAAATATAATGAAGGGGCTGCATCCAAAGAGCAGAGAACCTGGTGACCGGCGATGAAACTAACAACAATGGATCAACCATAAAATCTTTCAAAGTAGGTGTGAGAAATTGTCACACACGCGAATCGGGGATTTTGAAAAGGGCTTGACAGTTAGTCAGCAACTGGCAGAAAGACAAGGAGCGAGTTGTAACCTTCCATTAACAATGGGCCATGTATGGATTTTTTTATGGACTCAAGAATATCATTTCCGACTACTTGTTTTTGAGAACGGAAAGTTGCAACTCTGATAAAAAAAAATGAATGTTGTCTTTCTGTGACCACCTTTCTGACTTTTTCCTTATCCTGATATCAATTCGTCCTTATCTACTCTTCTCATCTTTGTCTCAATTAAATATCTTTAAGACACCGCAACGCCATACAAACTGATCATACTATACCCAATAAAAACCCTAAGATAGGATTCCTTTGTAGATATTAACAAAAGATGCCCGTGTCAAGAGATAATCAAGCGCATTATACTTGTCATCACCTGTGAGATCAAGATACCAACGAAGGCTCTAAGATTGAATTCCTTTGCTGATGTTAAAAAAAAATACTCATGCTCGACAAAAATATTTAATATTGGGACAATCCAGAGATAATCAAATGCATCATACAAGTCATCGCCAATGAAGGCTTCGAAGTACTTTTCCTTAGAAAAAACTGGCAAAAGTTCTTTGGACTTGATACAGAGTTAAGATAATTGGCCACACCAAATGAATCAAATTGGCCACATAAGCCATTACCTACGAGTTCTGCAAGACAGTGAAGGATCTAAGATAGAAATCTTTAGCTGATGATAATAGACTTTCTTTTAAACTGACATGAATCTACAGCAATGAGGAAATAGGTGATGAAACCACTAGTGAGAGACCAGCTTTCAAATGGTGACTTTTAAAGAAGCTTTCTTTGTTGGACCATCCACTCCTTATTTCGTTTCTGTAATTATCAAATATCTAATATTTACTGCAATGTTTGTCATGTTAGCATCGTATAAAAAAACAGCAGAAAGTGTTATCAATAAACGAACAGTGTTGAAATGAATAAAAAAAATTTCCAAACGAAGATGACTCGCATGACAGAGATAGGAATAAATAGAGTTTTGCCATGAAACAAAATGGCAATAAAGTAAACGCTCTGATAAATTCTGACACCTTTGATACCCATAAAAACCGTTGAATGCTGATGGAACAATCCTGTGTTCGCAGACCTCAGATGAAGGTCATTAGTCTGAGTGTTTGATAACAAAAACGAAGTAAATTTAATTATCACCATGAGAAATATTGTACGGATATTACATAGAAGCCAAAATGTTGCAGACTTTATCTTTTCTTTTTCGTTTTTCTTTTTTTTTTCTTTTTTGAGGCAAATTATTTCGTTTGTATTAATTGATATAACAGTTATTAAAAGTATTTTATTTGCTTTAAATGACATTACTTTCCTAATCCTTCAGTCAAATGTTGTATTTCATCATTATCATCTTCATCACCATCATTATTGTCGTCGTTGTGCAGACAGTACTGAGTTCCTTGACTTTACTCGCCACTCGTCCCTACCATTCATCGTCCCAGCATCCATTATCCATACAGAGTTTCAGTATGTAAGTCTTTGCTGGCTGGCCGACAATGAAATAAATAAGTGAAAAATAAAGTTGGCGACAGTAGTCAAGGGCTACCGGAAGATTTCCTTTTCTATAGCTACCATACCGAGGTGTAGTGGAGGACGCTACTATTTTCCCTGGATTGCTCTACTTTACTCTTGATACGTACCTTATAATGCTGAGTGTTAAGCAAGGAGGTATCAGGTATCATTTTTGAGTCTTTGGTATTACTCGACTTTGGATTGAACCCTGGTCTCCCAGGGAATGGAGTAACGCCCTCCCCTATACTTCGCTGTAGTAGCTATTGAAAAGAGAGCCTTCGGGTCACCCTCGACTAGGGTTACTAACTTTACTTTTACTTTATATATATATATATATATATATATATATATATATACCTCGGAAGCAGCGTCTCGTCTACTGTATCAATATGCAGTTAAGGAATTCATGGCCAATTATCGATAATTTATCGATCATATGGAAGTCTGACCTATTCAATAAAATAAAATTGGATTTCTTCCAAGCAGCTCTTGTGTCAATTCTACGATATAGATCCACCACATGTTCACTGACAAAAAGTATAGAGAAAAAGCTGGACAGAAATGGCATAAGAATACTACGGGTTCTACTAAAAAAATCCTGGAAGCAACACCCCATGATACAGCAATTGTACGGCCACAAACGTCCTATTTCTATAAACCATCAAAATAAGACGAACAAAGCATGTGGGGCACTGCTGGAGAAGTAAGGACGACCTCATAAGTGACGTTCGTCGATGGGCCCCTTCACAGAGACGTGCCAGTGTTAGCTGATCCACAAGAACTTAGCTACAACAGCTTTATACAGATACAGGATGTAGTCTATAAGACCTGCCGGGAGCGATTGATAATAGGGATGGATTGTTAGAAAAAGTCAGGGAAATCCACGTTAGCAGTGTGATTTGATGATGATATATAAGTAAAGTTGGCGACCCCGGACGAGGGCGACCCGAAGGCTCCCTTTTCAATAGCTACTACACTGAGGTGTTGGGGAGGGCGCTACTTTTTTCCCTGGATTGATCCACTTTCCACTTAATACATGCTGAGCATTAAGCAAGGACGTATCAAGTACTATTTTTGAGTCTTTTTTATGGCTCGACCAGGGATTGAAACCCGGCCTCCCGGGGCATTGGCGAACACTTTACCCTTTAGATATATGTAAACAAACTTTTTAGAGCGGAAGTTCTTTATCGACTATATATATATATATATATTGTACTCCCGCATTTTGTCGTATGAATAACAAAGCCTTGTAGTATCATGACTTATAGACTGTGTACCTCGGGTTAGTTGCGATGAGGTTTAGTCCCGAAAAATGCCTGACTCCACACTTCTTATCCGATGAAGGTTTTGTAAGTGACACTTCTGAATTTATCTGTATAGTGGCAATCACATAATTGTATAAGATATGCAATCATTCCTCCAGACCTACGTTGACACGAGGATAATCAAATATCGTTACAATTGTTATGAACTAAGCGTGCGTTTGACATAATTGATTTATCTCAAATCGAATACAAATTTCCACTGGGGGTTCTGACTTAATCTCCCAAACAGACAGTTCAATGAAAAGTTATTGAAAAAACATAGACTTTAATTGAGTGCCAAGAAGAGAAAAATACTCAAGGAGAATATTTATGTTGGTTGATTGTGTTCCATGGCATATATCAACTTTTGTAGGTTATCAAATGCCATATTTTGTTCATATATATACATATATATATAGTCATCCACAGACAGATCTGTTTCGTTCTATCAGAACTCATCAGTGTGGCTAGACATATTAGCTTCCCGTAGCCAGGATCGAAACCCGGTTGACTCAAACGGCAATCCAAGCTTCTAACCCTTCAGCTACGAGGAGCCAGTAGCAGCGAAGTAAATTTTAAACGGTTATGAATCACAATTACTATTGTTTATAGACATCCGTTTAACGGCTACCGAGACCTCAATTCATATATGAAGAGACTTGCAATAAACGCTAATGGCAACACGATACATATATATATATATATATATATATATATATATATATATATATATATATATATTTGTAAACTAATAGTTTGTAGGTAATATTGAAACGAACTACATCTCCTTTGTCTGCACATTGAAATGGTTACAAGTATTGTTATTTAACACTAATTATTCTGTTCAAAATTAATAATTCGTTTACTCATAGTTAAATGGTTTCAAGTTTAGTAAATGATTGAACAGTTCTTTTCTACCCATAAATGGGACTCTAACTGGTACTAACACTCAAGATTAGAATGGACACATACGCAATCGCATTAAATACGTACTTTCAATTACCTAAAACTCCAGGACTGTAACCTCAACATCAAGTAATTTAAAGTCATATCTAGGACTGTTGGTGCATTCTGCTGCCCAAGCCGAATGGGCTGAGAATATTTGGCTTTTGTACCAAGCAGTCTCCATCAAATTATTGTTGACAGTTATTTGAACAGAATCTAAAACCATGACCTGATTTGTAACTTTTTAAACAAAAATACTATTATAAACTTTAAAAGTCGTTGTTTTTTTTCATTATTTTCTTTATATCTTATCGGAATTTTAAAAATTCGTCTATCTACGATAATGAGGAGCAGCGCAAACCAATATTGAGTAAGTGCTAAATAAATCTCTCAGTATCCATTAGTTAAGTCTGGTTAAAGGTACCTGCTGCTCTAACAATTGAGCCACGATGGGTTATTTTTTAACATATATGAAAATTAAATTTATAAATTATCCTTTATTATGTTTCTCAATCTCTTTCGTTACCATATTCGTTGTTTTTCTTCTCTATTTCTTTTTTTCCAATTTTTTTTTCACTTACTTGAAGAACAAAAATACACTCGACGAACGAAGTTCAAGTCTCGAATGAGCTTGTTTCTGTTTCACTTCGCGCTAATCCCTTTAGCAAAGACATAAATCAGTTTTTCTCCTCTCTTTTTTAGCTATGGGTAAATAGTAGGGCAGGCTGTGTTATTTTGCTTTGGCTTAGCAACCGATCATGGATAAAGTAAACTCTCAATTCAACAGTACTACCCTTAAAAATTGACCTTGCTTCATATCCTGCAAGAGTTTCCGTAAGTAGAAGGATATTTGTTTTGATTTGGTTTTTAGTTGTTGTTTTGCTTTTGCTTAGTTTTTTTTTTTTTTTTTGTTGGTTCATCTGATTGTTTATTTATTTGTTTTTTTTTTTGCACATTTATTTTTTAAATATCTTGGTTCTTGGATCAACATTCAGTATGAACTCTGACTCCACAGATTTTTCTTTCAAAATGAACTGAAAATTGCTTTATTCTCTAATCAGAATACTAAGTGTATTACTCTTATAACATTCTCTCTTGGCTGTGCTGTTTTTGATTGGTTAAGTTTACATACAGACATAAAGGGAATTTTCGTGATATACAGTTTTATATTACACGAATGGAGTATTCTTATGAATACTAAAAACCAAATTGATATATATTATTCATTAATCATTTTACGATGGGAAGTGGGATAAGACTCACTGGTTGCATTTAGTCCTTAGATATTCGATACAAATCTTTACTTGAATTGCTTATGCCTTGTAATTTTGGCCCCTTTTGCGGGTATTTTTGCTTTTAACGATATTCAACCTGAATAATCGTAATTTTTTTCAAAAGTTGACTCTTGTCAGAAAACTCCTTTTTTTTTTCCTTCGGATATTTTTCTGTTTCTCTCAAACATTTTCTAAGCGGAAGAACGCGAGTAGAAATATTTAAATCAAATGACAAAAAGCCATTAATCTTCAATAATGGTTGACGAAATCGATCATTAAATTTTCAAATTTGCAGCTAAAATATTTTTCTGAGAGGACACGTTGGGAAATCACGAAGCTGAGAACCAAGGGCATATGCAGAATTTACGCTGAATCTTCAAAAGAATTTCGATTTCTATTAGAGGTTCCCGCCATTTCTTAGTAATGAGAACCGGAAAGGGAACAGTTTTTTTCTAGATCTTTGATAACTGGCTTGACTTTGCTACTCTATCACGTTTTAGGAAAGAACTAAGCAATAAAATCTGGTGATTAGACTCAAATCACACTGAAAGCACCAGTTCCCGTTAATCAATCCTTGATGATACTCTGCTATACTTATATGAGTGACCGCTTAAGCGACAATGGCTGCTGTTAGAAACCTTTGACCTGTCTGCCATATTTAAAGTAAAAACTAAATAAATAACAAAATTTTTTTGGGGTGCTCATAGTGTAATAGTCATGTTATATATTGACCCTCGACAGAGCTATCAATCAAGAGATGCACCTGTGTAAATAAGCGGAAGAAGAACAGAAGCAGGTGGGCGTTATGAAAGAATATAGACAGGTGCTCGCGGCAGTCGAGAACAGAGGAGACAGGAATGTCAGAGTGACAACCCGCTTGCAGACTGAGGGCTTTGGGTCCTCAGTGATCCTAAGTTGATTAACCCAAGCAAGATGCGGAAGAAGTGCAGCTATGACTAGGATAAAAACTTGGGTCACTGTTCCCACTCATCTCTCACACACAATAGACATCAACCCTTTCGAGAATAATGTGTGAGAGTTATATATTTTTGTAAAGAAGTGTATTCGTTCGTTATTGAAGTCGTCATGATCTTTGATTATGTTTCCGTATATATTTGTATATGTATACGTGTGGCTATACAACGGTCACAGTCGACACGGTGACACGGTGAACCATAATCAAATCATGGACGAGGATGTTTGCATTTTCAAACAGTGATAATATCCTTGGGAAAGTGTATTATCACTATTTGAATCTAACCATTCTGCCAACAGCTATGGGTAAATAATAGAACAGACTAGGCTCTTTAACCTTAATATGGCAACCGGTCAAGGAAGAAGAAAATTCTGAATTCAGATCTATTAAACTATTCTTAAAAAGTTAACCTCACGTCACATGTTTTGGTATATATATATATATCATCATCATCATCATCATGTCATGCCACTAGCAGGGATATCCCTGACCTTCTCTCGCCACTTCTCCCTATCGTTCATCGCCTCTGGCAGGTCTTCAGGGCTACATCCCGTATCCTCACATAGCTGCCGTATGTATGTTCGAGCTGGTAGTCCTGCTTTCGCTTGGCCATATGCGGGGGTCCATAGGAGTACGTCTCTTATGAGCTCGTCCTTGCTTCTCCAGCAGTGTCCTGCGTATCTGGTTCGTCTAACTTGGATGGTTTTCGTGATGTGAGGCAGTTGGCCCTACAGTTGGTGCCTTGTGGGGTGTTGCCGCCAGGACTTGTTCAATATTTCTCGCAACATTTTTGTGTAATTGCCGTCTAGCTTCTCCAACCGTTTAATTAGCGTCCAAGTAAGTGCATCCATATAGCAGTATCGATACGATCGCTACCTGGAAGAAACTGCGTTTCATTTTATCGGTTAGGTGAGATTTCCATATGATCGACAGCCTATCAATAGCTGTCCATGCCTTCGTTAGCCGTGTGTTCATGTCTTTTTCGGTTGATGAGACGCTGCTTCCTAGGTAGGTGAATTTGTCTACTAGTTTCAGAGAGATTCCGTCTAGTGTGGAAACGTCGCCTAGTACTGTGTACCATATCTTAACATAGGTAAGTAAACAACAATATACTTGGTGATTTATGGTTTAGTCGTTCTAAAAACAAAGTCCCTGCTAATACACCGACCGTAAGCAGTGATTAACGTGTTCAATATTTAGATAAATGACCAGGTAAGTGAAAGCGGGTACTGTAAGTAGCCTGAAGCCAATGTGTCATATCTAAGCAACTACAAACAATGATACAATACACAAAATTTGATGTTTCCACATATATATTTAAAAAACAACAACACTGGATTCAACTGGGGAAGTAGAATACGCAGACTCCTTCTCTGCAGAGGACTGGGTCACTTACAACGAGTTTCCTGGATATGAGAACAAACTACATTTAGACGGTGAGACTTTAGTCCTAGAGCTTTGGTGTATATGGAGTATCCCTTCAATGCCATTATCCTCATTTCCTCTCTGATCCAGAATCGTAGTACTTATAGGTTAAATAGAAGTTTTCTTGATCATTGTATTTAAAAACATTTAACTGTATGCAAATAAATTACTAATATTAACTTAAATTAAATAGGGTTAATAATCAATACTGAAAAAATTTAACTATACAAGAAGAGCTATTCGTGCTATATAGATACTAGTAAACACTGTGTCCAAATAAAATGATTAATGTTAGCAATACTTGACGCCATTTAACTGAGTATAAATAAAAGTATTAGTGTTAGCAATACTTGAGGCCACTGAGCTGTAACCAAATAAAACTATTAATGTTAGCAATACATGAAACCTTTAGTCGTCTAAATTTCTGAGACAAAGCTCGGTGATTTTTATCATTTTTATATTATCTTCATCTTTATTGTTGGCCGATATGTCCTCCGGCCTTTTTCAGGTGTTTGTCGAACTCGGGAACCTTCACGGAACTTAGAACTACGTCCTTTATTGAATCCACGAGGGTCGCCTGTTCTGATTCCGTTAGCTATAACTGGATACAAGAGTTAAGTATTCCTGTATTGTTACTCGTCTGTAGTCAAGATTGAACCTACCACCTCCAGATGGTTGTCTTCTTAGAAGCTTAGGGAACCAACGCCTATAACCGTTACTCCATGTGTCCCGCAGGACAATCCAGAGTAAATTTTTGGGATATATAAACTTTATGTTCTAACTAGAATTACTACTATTATGTATGGTTTTTTACCTGTGCTCATATTCATTTTTTTTCATCTGGCCTTTTTAATTATCTGTTCCCAGATTGTATTCAACTCTATAATTGGTATACTCAGCAGGTCATTGTAGCCCAACATATGTGCTGATTCCTAAAGGCGTCTAATCCTCCAATGTTCAGCCCTATCAATTATTTCAACTTTATCCCAAAAGGGCAGATGGTTTCTTTTTTCCTTCCATATATGGTCCGCCATACCTGACTTTTCTATCTCACCTCGTACTACTGCCTTCCGATGTTCTTCGAGTCTAACTTTTAGTGGCCGACCTTTCTCACCTTGGTATATTTTACCACAACTGCAATGGATGGAGTAAACACAGTTCTTGGTCATGTTGAATTCCGTTGGTGGCTTGACCCGGAAGAGTTACCTCCGGAGAGTTAAACCACTCGTGAATACTGTCCTGACTGCATATCTTTTGGATCTTTTCGGCTTGTCCTTTGACATAGGACAGACATACCGTGGTGAGTTTTCGGGTATTGTCCCCTATCCTCCTATCTAGGTTTCTTGGAGCCGTTGTTATGCGCCCTGGGTAGTTGTTACGAAGGAGGTTGTGTCTCAGACTAGTCATTTCTTCTTGATATGCATCAGTATCGCTACTAATGGTTTTTGCTCAATGTTGTAAGAAACGGGATATTCCTTACTTTACCGTGTATGAATGATGGGAGTTGAAATTGAGGTACTGTCCGGTGAAAGTGGGCTTACGGTACACAGATGACCTGAATCCTTGCTCTGTCCACGTTACTAATACATCGTGGAAGGATAATTTGTTGTCTTGCTCTTTCTCCATAATGAACTGTATAGATGGTCGGATTGAGTTCACGTGATCAAGTAATATCTGAACATCTTCCTGATGAGGCCAGAGAATGAATGTGTCATCTACGTATCTAAGCCATATAGATGGCTTTAGTGATGTAGATCCTAATGCCATTTCTTCGAAGTATTCCATGTATATGTTAGCCAACACTGGTGACAATGGCGAACCCATAGCTAGTCATTCTTCTTATCGGTATATATCTGATCCCATCCCGAAGTAGGTTGTCTCCACACAGAAAGTCAACATTTCCATTTGATAATCTATCGAGATACAAGTGCATTCTTCCAGCAAGGGGGCTGCAGCCAATTTATCCCGTACTACAGCAAGTGTCTCATCAGTAGGTACCTATGTAAAAAGACTAACTACGTCCAAATTCACCATCTGGTTAGAATGAATGGGGGCATCACTGATTCTCTCCACAAAGTGGGCTGAGTTCTTAACGTATGATGAGGACTTACCAGTCTTGGGCTGATGATCTCCACAAGGAAGCGTATCAATAGGTAACATGCTGAACCTCGGTTGCTGACAATGGGTCTCAATGGAATACCATACTTATGAATTTTTGGAAGGCCATATACGAGGATCATTAAATAAGTTTCCAGACTTTTTTGTATAGGCACTTTTATTGATAGTATACACATGAAACTCTAGTCTCCTTCGAAGTAATCTCCTCCGGCTTCAATGCACTTGTTGTACCGTTCCAATAACATCTGGAAGGCCCCATGGGGGTCCTCTTGTGTGAGAATGTCAATGACCTTCATCACAGCCTTTTTCATCTCCTCAATTGTCTCATAACGACAGCCTCTAAGCTTAGGGAATAACCAAAAGTCACAGGGAGCAAGGTGTGGACAAAAGGGAGGCTGAGGAACTGCCTTGATACCCATCTTTGGTCTGTGACAAGGATGCATTGTCCTGGTGGAAATGGCACTGACCCAATTTGAAGAGTGCTGGCCTCTTCCGATGGAATCTCTTCCTGAACTCCCGTAAAAACCTCAACATAGTAACCCTAACCCTAACCCTTTGGTCAATCAACTCTGGTGTATTGACTTCCTTACTCCTCCCACACCTCTGCTCACCCCTCACAGACTCCCTGTCTTCCTTGAAGCTCTTATGCCACTCAAAAACTGATGCTCGATTCCTGCAAGGTGGTCGAAAAGCAGTGTCAAGCATTCCATACGTTTCTGTGGCATTTTTTCCAAGTTTAAAACAGAATTTTATTGCATATCGTTCTTCTAAAGTGTCCTCGCGTCTACATTGCATTTTTGAAATTCACCAGCTGTAACAATCAGGATTTAGTAAAGTGTATTCCAATTCCTACTGTAGCTGTTCATTGGAACCTGAAATCATAAAAATTGGCCAGTCATCCTGTAAGACGCATAACAATAGCATACTGGATTTTTAAGAGTCTACGTCAATTGTAAATCCCTGTAAAAAAGTCTGGATACCTATTGAATGCTCTACGTATGTGTGGTAGCTTACTGTAATGTTGAATTAGCTGTCTTATCAATGTTAGCAATATATGGCACCATTTGCCTGAGTATAAATAAATGTATTAATGTTAGCAATACTTGAAACCTTTTAGCTGAGTTAAATAAATAAAAGTATTAATGTTAGCAATTCTTTAGACCACTGAGCTGTAACCAAATAAAACTATTAAAATTAGCAATGCATGAAAGCATTTAACTGCGAATAAATAAAAGCATTATTGTTAGCAACACTTGAAACCACTGAATTGAGTACCAATAAAAGTATTAATGTTAGCAACATTTGAAACCATTTAATTGAGTATAAACAAAAACATCCATGTTAGCAACACTTGAAACCACTGAACTGTGTCCAAATAAAACGATTGATATTAGCAATACATGAAACCATTTAAATCTGAGCAAATGAAACTCTTATTGTTATATTGTAAAATCAGAATCCATTTAACTCAGTGCAAATGAATGACCCCTGTATCGTTTAAAACAATGTTACCTTCCAACTGCTAGTTTACAAATCATATTTATCTAATATATATGTTTAAACAGGATTTGGGATTAAATACTCTACAAGGGTTTACATGCCGTAAAACACAAACAGCCAACCACTAAATAAAGCAGATTAAATGATCAACATTAATGGTTTGATTATTTTTGAAGCTCTACAGCAAAGATATATAGTAATAATGGAATGTTGAGGGAACATTTTGGAATGACGTGTACTTCAAAAACAAATACCACTAGAAACCTAGATATTCAATTGGGTTTACAGTTAAAAAGACAGTTCTTGTAGACATCAACAAGCGGGTGGTCATAACTAATTGAAAAAAGAAATGTCTCCAACAAAAGACCTGACAACTGAAACAATGGAAAAAAGATTGTAAAACCTATTTAAGAGGCAATCCACAGTGAAGTGTGGGGGGAAAAACGTTGGGCGTTCCCAGTCAACAAATATGAAAGAAATGGAGTAATTAAAAAAGAATACGTACTGGGAGACTACCTGCAGCTGCTGCTGCTGATTATTATTATTATTATTTGTCATTAGAGTTTTTCACATCAATGTTTGCTGATGGTCTTCCACTGGAGTTAGAGTGACAGCAAGTCTCCTCAAGTCTCAAGTACTCTTCTCAGTATTCTGGCCGTTTTCAATAATGTAGTAGTTTGGATGGTCACCACTTGTCCGCCAACTTCCAAGTCCTCCGGTCCCTTTTAATAATCCTTTAGTTATTGTGCCAAAAGCATTAATCACAGTTGGTACAATTATTATTATTATTATTATTCGAGTTTTTCATACCAGCTCAAATTGGTGCTTTTCCACAGAAGTCTGAGTGACAGGAAGTCTCCTCAGATTTCTTGGCCCTCTTCTAAATATCCGGCAAGAATTTCGTATGATTGATATTACTGTCACTTTCATGCAACAGAGCTAATTTTGCACTCTAGTAAGGTCCTGTCACTTGTCCAGCTTTTCGTCGTATTTCACTTGCTCTTTGTAGTGTACTAACTGTAAAATCCAGAATCTAACGTGTTATTTTTTCTTATAAAACTGTTTTTGTACACTAGTAATTATAGATCTACTGACTAAGCCGGTGATGAAGTTCTTTCAAATTCACCAGGTCAAGTCTGATCTCAGTTATGTAGGCAGTAGCAAGCAGCAAAAGATATCGGTTCATAAGAGCAATTTGAAGAATACGGTGAAGACTTAATTATATAGGTGCTAGAGCTTGACATGACTAGCTGATTGATTGGAAAGGGCTTCTCCGACAGCTCGTCTAGCACAGATGAGTTTCGAAGTAAAGATTTTCTGGTAACGAGACCGCTAAGTATCCGGATAAGAGACCCTTCAGCCCTCAGGATCACGTCCTCAGGTATTACGAATAATCACCCACTGCCAATTGGTAGCCCAACTGGTAGGAGTGTACCTACCCTTCTACAGATGTACAGTCGACGTATACTACACCCCAAGCAACACACCTTGATGATGATAATGAGCAACTGAAGTCTAAATGATGCCATGTCTCTTCATCTTTCGTCAGTATTTCGATAACGGACAGAAAGTCTACCTAGAGATCTCGGTGTATGGAAGCTGATCATATACCAGTGCACGTGGGAAATGGGGCTAGTAGTACATAGACAGAGAGACAGACAGACAGATCATTTGATTTTCGTAAACGCGGAACAAAACAATATTAATCTCTTCTTCATCTGTGCTTTTATCAAATAAAAAGCCTTTTATCAGGATACCAAAGAATTTTTACGGATTTCGATTCTATCTTGTTTTAATCAGCTTAAAAGATAGAAACCCTTTGAATGTGAATAAGGCATAAATACTTTTCGCCACATGATAGCCTCATAAATAATTTAACACCAGATAACATTCAGAAGAATGACATATCACCAAATCAAGTATTTGTTATTCTAGGCTGATTATCATTTGTTATTCAATGGCTTCCCCCACCAAATTACCGGATGTGGGGAACATTCAATTGGAGGGATTGACAGATTATGAGTCATAGATCAAATCACCATCACTGTGGGAAAATGTGAATGCGTCTATGGAGAGTAACGTGCTTGCCGATGGTGGATGTTATAACGGTTATCGTCGTAGGAAAATCAATTCGACCAGTCGAGTTCAACTCCTATGCAAAGCTGATTGCCTTTAATTTCGAATTAATCTTTTCGGGAAAGGTGTAAATCCGTCTCTTCTTTCGAAGCTATGGGTAAATGGTCGGATACACTGACTTCTTTAACCTTAGAAAAGCATTTGGTCTAAAAGCTAAAATACTTAATTCAAAACCTGTGAAGTGTTGTTCGATGAATTTGTTGCACACTGGTTCTCTTTTTTTTCAGCTATCAGCTCATCCAAGATGTATGGTGATGCCAACAAATTATTCATCACCATAAAAAAATTATATTTGTTGGTCATCTTCTCAGTTTTTGCTTAGTTACTCCAAATGAGCAGGGTGTTACACAAGAACAGATAAAGGACGAGACGATGAAGAAGAAAGAGGACAAAAAGTGTAATATAATGGACGAGGGATTTCGGTTCATGCCTTTAGGTTTAGTTTGGTAGAGAACCTTTCGGCCCAGCACATGGGTTAGTTAGGTGCAACATTAATGCAGGTGTTAACGCGGGCACGTGCAGAGCGGACGTGTCACTCAGAGATATCACAATAGCCCGAAAAGAGAAATGGGTGACGGAGTGCGAATGACCTCACGCACCGGAAGCGCGCGGAGAATTTTGGCAATTTGAAGAAAGTTAAGAGAGTTGAAACCTTGACACCAAACGAGACGGTTGGCTTTCGCTGGCTCGCAGAGGCCAGACGAATTTGCGTGCCATGGATGCCGCACGAGATAGGGGCCAGATGAAGAAGCCAACATAAAAAGATTGTGTCTCTCTCCTTATGTCGAAATCTTTAATTCAAAGATAATAAAAGGTTTCGTACCTGAACAAAGAAGTCGTTCCGTGTTTTTGAATTCCGAGATCCTATGTTCTTTGTATATATGTAATGAACGTCCCATGTACATTTCGCATATTCATATATATAGCCATGGTACAAAAGGAATTGGAGAAAGAGAAGTAAGAAGACGGAAGACGAAGAGTAGGAACAATTAAAGAAGAAGAAGAAATAAGAAAATTTGAAAAGACAAGAAGAAGAAGAAGAAGAAGAAGAAGAAGAAGAAATAGGAAAATATGAAAAGGAAAGAGAGAGGAAGTTAGAGGAGTAAAAGGGACTGGTGAAGAAGAAGAGGAAAACAACAACAACAACATAAAGCAATCGAACGAATAAACAGAAGGGTTTTTAAAAGATTCCTATTGCAACTTTAGTTTAATAAAACCAACGTAATCAAACTATTTTATTTATATTCCTCTAAAAAGCCAAGTCAAAATGAATAAGCAGCTCTGTTAATTATTTCTTATAGAACACGTTTGCATGAATTACGCTTATTTCTTTTTAATTCTAAATCAAAAGAAAGTACTCATTAGTTTTACTGATTCTGAGAAATAGTTACCAGAGGCCGGAGAAGTTTGTTATGAGTCGTTTTACAGCAAAAGAAGATTAGATTTTTCTATGGGCCAAGCAACAAGCTATTTGCTAAATGACGCGACAATATTGATAATTTCAAACACTTTCCTAAACTGTAGACAGTGATTTTATGACACATAAAATAAGATTCTCATAGGTTTTACCATTCCTGCTTTTTCATAAAGTTTGTTCTATTTTGAAAGCAACGAAGTTAATGGGTCGTAACTGATATTATTCCGTCTGATCGTTGAGGAATTTCACAGCTTACACGATAAAACACCTGAAACCGCCCCGTTCGCAGGGGCTGTAGAATACACTAACTGAACTTTCTACTATGGGGTAAAGGCATTCCCCGAAAGAGTATCCTGAGTATGAAACTTAACTGCATCTGATGGTTACCCCCACCACCAATACATATATATATATATATATATATGGGGGGTTCTGTCCGTTGGCATGAGAGTCAATAGGTACAGAATAATCGCAATTGCATGTATATATATATATATATATACTGAGCGGGAGTGAGAGAGAGTCATTCTTTAGGTATACATCAGTTTCGCACAGCGTGATTATCATCGTGGGAAATGTAATCGATGATCCAGAACTGGACGAAGGCTTTTTGCGTTTCATTTTTCACTAATGCCCTGGAGAAGGATATGAATTCATGTCTTCTTCCCATCCACCAGCAATGTGTAAATAGTAGCGCAGACTGAGTTCTTTAGCCTTAGATCAGGCAACCAGGCAAGGAGAAGGAAAACATTGGATTCCTACCGGCTATACTCTCCATACGAATTGACCTTGTGTCACATCTTGTCTGTGGCGCCTGGATTCTGGTACAGTCCTGAGCTTGATTATAGGTATGACCAGCTGTTGCCCATGTAGGAGGTCTCCCTCCCCTTTTAGATACGAACGTTATCCTCTTTAGCATTGGTCTTTCTGCAAGAGCTGTTTGATCAAGGATAAACAGATCATTGTAATACCTTAGAGATCCCAGCTCCTAGTTTTGCAATTTTGCTGCGGCAATTACTCTCTCACGTGTATGGGAGGTTTTCCTTCTTCAACAGTAGTCTTACTCGGCTAGGTTAGAAAACTAAATTTACCCTAGATTAATTAACTAACACACACACACACACACACACACACACACACACACACATATATATATATATATATGTTTACGTGTGTGTGTGAGTTGTCGTTTGGCTTTGGTTATGTTTTGTTTTATGGCATATCAACCTTTGTAGGTTATTCAATGCCATATCCATTATTATTTGCAAAACAGTTCTATTTCAAACAAAATAGTTTTAGCATATGTACAGTTTTTTGTTTACACACAGTTAAATGCCAAAACAGTTCTTTTTCAAACAATTCAATTAGCATAAGTACACAGTTTAATTCTGTTTTACCCATAGATAGGACCCTATTAGGTACTACCACTCAGGGCCAGAGTGGACTTGGGAGCGATGGCAATGAAGGGGTACTCAGTATTCGCAAAAGTTCCATCATTACTGGAACCTGACCATCAGATTGTTTAGTGTCATATCTAAGACACTCGTTTGGAATGGGGTCTTACCCTTCTGCAGAGGTTCAGACGGTGTATTCTACAGCCCCAGCCGACTGGGCAAGGGCGCGCGCGTGTATGTGTGTGGAGTTACCTTCTAGCTTTTTCACCATGTGTTTCGTTACTGTCCAGTCGGTGCATCCATTCTGTGGTGCTGGCACAGCCACAACTTGGAAGAAATCACGTTTTATTTTATCAGTGAAATCAGATTTGGATATGATCGATAACCTGCCAATAGCATTTCATGCCTTCGCAAGGCGTATGTCGACATCACTTTCAGTAGATGAGATGCTGCTACCATGGTATGCAAACTGGTCTTCTGTTTTCAGTGGTTTGTTTGTAATAGTAGAGATGGCTCCTTCTGTGTTTAAAACATCATCTATCTTTTTATTTGCGTTCACGTAGAGACCAATACCTCTTGCTTCTTGCTCCCGGTAGCGTTGTAGGGATTCAGCTTGAATAGGTGTATTTGCGAAAAGCACTAGGACATTTGAATAGTCTGCGTTAGTCATAGATGCAGCAGGATATCATTTACATTTTGTCTTTTTTAATATAAATGCTATGTGCTGTCTTGAAAAAATCCTGGAAGCAGCATCTCCCGAAAAAGAAACTCTAGACCTATTCCACAAACTATCCATCTATGTAAAACAAATGAGACAAGCGGAGCACTGCTGGTGAAGTAAGAACTGGATAAGAAGCGACGTTTTCCTATGGACTCCTAGATATGAACATGTCAGTGTTGACTGACCAGCATGGATTACATTGCAGACACTGAATGCATTCTAGAAGACCAGCCCAAAGTAATGGCCAACAGGGATGGATGGCGAGTGACAGTCAATGAACTCTGTGCAATCAAGATGACTTGATAATGAGGATATATATAAGTATTATGTAATTTGCTTGAAGCATTGCACAAATTATTTTTTATTGTATTGTATTAATTTAGAGGGCTATTACAATGCGAAGTAATTATTGGGGTCTAATTAATTTCAAAGTAAAAATCTCATTGTCAGAGACTTTTTTTAAAAAATGAACTAGTTGTACAATTTTTTTTTTTTTTTTTTTTGGCGTTCTAAACATGGGGTCACTTTGAGTGTAAGAACGCGATCTTAGATGTTGCCTCGGGGATGTTCTTTAAATGCCATCTCACAACATGCACTTTAGATAAGATATCTAAATATATGCCCAAAAACTTACACTATTTATCGTTTAGTTTGCTTAAAATGCCACAATTTTTATTTAGGAAGTACAATCAGACC
Source organism: Sepioteuthis lessoniana (assembly GCA_963585895.1). Lineage (NCBI taxonomy): Eukaryota > Metazoa > Mollusca > Cephalopoda > Myopsida > Loliginidae > Sepioteuthis > Sepioteuthis lessoniana. The sequence goes on along the minus strand of OY757912.1, from coordinate 43,277,888 downwards.
CTCCACACCAGAATTAAAGAACACATCAACATACGTGCATCCTCATTCCATGAACATCTAATTTAATGCAAAAATAATGACAATAACTTTTCCATTTACATTGAAACAATATTACGTAATGTCGATAATCTCAGAATTAAGGAGGCTTTATTAATAGCTAAGTTACCCAGTTAATTATTTCGCATTGCAATAGCCATCTAAATTAATATAATACAATACAATGAAATAGCATATATATATATATATATATATAGGGAGTTAAATGGATCAGATATATACTTGGTGAAGTTGATTATATATTTTATTTATTTATTTTATTTTTGCCAACGTTTGGATTTCAAAATTTGCCTGCGCACAAAAGAATTCTATTAAGAAATTATCTTTAAGTATGAGAATAAAAATTGAATAATCATAATAGAAAAATTGTTCATGCAAGTTCAGAGTCATCATCATGTTTTACGAATTGATTACGTCATAAAATGGAATCTTTTTTGAAAACGGCTACATTTGTTCTCAAGCCGTAAAACGATGTTGCCTTTTTTTAAAAAAGATTCCATTTCCTTCTCCCTCTCTCCCTCTCTCTCTCTCTCTCTCTCACACACACACCTATATATATATATATATATATGTAAGATTAATCATTTCCATACTTAAAAAAGTGGTAATTTTTGTACAAAAATGAGCTCCAGAAGATGTAAAATTTGTATCAGTGTTTTTGAATTTTTTTAAACAATCGGCTCTTTCACGGTTTTTAAAAAATTTCTTTGAAATTTTGCAGGCGACAATTTTTGACTTGCCGCGAAAAATTTGAAGCATTAAAACACAAAATGATTTAAGTAATTCTTTTCTTCGTAGATTAGTAAAAATACATTTTTAACTTATTAGAGAAATAGATAATTTATCTTTTTTATTTAATATCGAGTCTACCTCAGTCTTATAAATAAATAAGCAACGAAAGAGAAAAAATAATCAGTTGATTTTTTGATTTCATCTTTAAATCTACTCAAAACTATCGACTTTATTTTAAACGATCATGAATGCATTTCATTTCAACATCACTTAATCATTATAAATTGAGCGAAAATGTTTTTGTTTACATGATATGCTTCTACAACCATTTTAGTCTTCACCTGCCACAGAAATATTTTTGTTGCATCCGCTTATATATCAGTGTATAATATATTTTCTCCTCTTCGTAATGACATATTAACACACTAGTTTTTTACAACCAAAAAATATATCAACTAGATTTAAATAACGGAAACTGCTCGACTGAAAAGCATGAACTTTTCTCTCTTGGAGAATATTTAGGCTCGAACTAAAATTATGTTCTTTATGAGGGAAAGACATTATATGTTTTGTTTTTAACAAACGTTTTAATCAAGTTAAAGAAATAAAATATTAAATTTGTTGATCGGTGTTTTAAATTATAATTTACACACTTTATATATATATATATATATATATATATATATATATATATATATATATATATATTGATAACTCAGGACACGAAATTAATTTATTCCGGGGGGGATTTTCTATCTTGGAATTTTTGCATGATGTGACGAGATTTTCCCTTAAAATAGCGTTTGGCGACAGTAGTCGAAGACGACCCGAAGGCTCCCTTTTCAAGAGCTACTATACTAAGGTGTTGGGGAGGGCGCTACTCTCCTTTCCCTGGATTCCTCCATTTTACCGTTGATCCATACCTTATAATGTTGAGTGTTAAGCAAGCAGGCATCAAGTACCATTTTTTTTTAGTCTTTGGTATGACTCGACCTGGGATTGAACCCAGGTCTCCTGGGCTATTGGCGAACTCTCTAACTATCATGCTAATGTCCGATTTAAAAGCAGTCGTATAAAGGGTAAATATTACATACCCACCCGAAGGAATGTGTTCGTTAGTGACAACATAATCATTTATATAAACGTTAAAAAACAATGAGGAAATGATAAATGTAATGAAAATCGATAGTAAATGTTGTTACCAATAATGACACTTTACTTTTCGGGTCGGGCATATGTGCCTAAGGGGTAGTGTGAGGTCAGCTTGATGTCAGAGAAAGAGAAAGAGAATGGAGTTTTGACAGATGGCGGAAATCATACGTAAGTTTTCGTAACTTAATTTAAATAAATACATAAATTTAACACTATGAATTTTTTAAATTTGATTTTTTTTATTTATTTTATGTTTTATTCTCTTTCTTTTTTTTCGCATTTTCTTTTTCTACTTTTTTTCTGATTTTCTTCACTGATTTTTGTTTGTTTCGATTCAGTTTGGAAGATCTCTGTCAGGCGGCACTTTCAAATTTCCGTTTTCGTATCTTGAATATTTTTTCGATAATTGGGACGGAAATTTCTTCGAAGCACGTTTCGTATTCTGAATTTCCGTATAATGCGGTTTTTCGTAAGTTGACATTCCACAATATATATATATATATATATATATATATATATTGTCATCCACGGACAGACTAGTTGTCTAAATTTCTGAGACGAAGCTTGTTGATTTTTATCATTAAGGTTTTTCGGACTATTGTCTTCATCTTTATTGTTATTTCCAAAACGTTTCGGCTGATATGTCCTCCAGCCTTCTTCAGGTGTTTGTCGAACTCGGGAACCTTCACGGAACTTCGACTAAAAGTAAGGCTAGAAGAACATCGGAAAGCAATAGTACGAGGGGAGATTGAAAAGTCGTGTATGGCGGACCATATATGGAAGGAAAATGGAAATCATCTCCCCTTATGGGACAAAGTTGAAATAATTGAATGGAAACTTTCCCAAGCTGTGTCCGTGTCAGTACGACTGTAAGGCTGCATCAACTTGACTTGGAAAAAAGGTTTGATAGAAATTACACAAGGATGCTGTATGCTATTTTCAAAGGATTCAGCAAGCAGCACCCCAAAAACAGCTTATGTACGGCCACTTACCTCCCATCACACAAAGCACCTGTGTAAGACCAACAAGATAAACTGGGCACAATTGGTGAAGTAAGATCGAACTCAAAAAGGACGTTCTCAATGGATTCTTAGTATATGAACAAACTGGTTTTGAGCGACCAGCAAAAACTTACATTCATCAGCGCTGTGTTGACACAGTATGCCTTCTAGAGGACTTACCAAGAGCAATGGCCGATGGTAATTAGCGGTAAGAGTCAAAAGTATCCTTGCTATCCACATGCCTTGATGATGATGATGAGTGATGATGTTACTTATATAATTATATATCTATGTCTACCGATCTCTCTCTCTCTCTCTCTCTCTCTCTCTCTCTCTCTCTCCATATATATACCTATATAACACCGTTAAACCTCACTAGCGATAAGACTGCTGCCCATCCCTTTAATTAAATGCGTTATCGTGGAAAATATATACAGTAAATTACTTTTAGTTTATCATTATTGAGCCAGAGAAAATAGGCTTATTTTTCTGGGAATATTTTTTTTATATTAATAGGCTTTCGTAGTTATTAAAATTTTGATTCTTGTAAGAGGTCCTCGCGCAATAATCTCATTATTCAACATTTCTTAATAAGCCGGGGCGTTAATTAAAAATGAAAACGTTATCAGGATGTTTGTATCAATGGGGAATTTAATGCAGACCTGTAGCTTAGATAATATCCGTATTCACACATTCGCACTGGCGACACTAACCAATTATGAAAGGGTTAGCCACCTTCTCTCTTAAACCAATTGCTACTGAGTAGTGAGTTCGAATCTCACTAGTTGCCACATAGTTCTAGCTTTTTGCCAAATCTAAGCAAGCATTAATTTTGTAAGGGCCTCTTGTATAAAATCACGTTAACTTGTTTGCAAATGAGTTCCATTATACTCCATAATCGTGGCCTTCAGTCAATATAAGGTAAGTTTTGTAAATGACTATGACACCTTTAGAATTGTAAAGCTTAGAGAGATAAGCTAGCAACCATTTCTACTTTATTCGATTCTCACAGGGAACCCCATACTCCTGGCCTTGTATTAAACTAATCTGAGCTTAGTAAATGACTAGAACACCGCCCGTAGTGTAACATTCGGTGAATTAGGTGAGCAGACCATTTCTAAGAGGTTGGATTCTCATAAAAGAGCACCTGACGTACAATACAAGTTAGTAAGCTTTGCTTGCAGACCTTTTATAATCAGATCAATTCTCTTGGCCGTGTGCCAATGTACAATAAACGTAGGAAATGATTAGGATAGTGCTTGTAGTTTAATATTCAGTAAGCTAGGCAAGCAAACTATTTTCATGTGTTCGATTCCCACTATGAACTCCATATTAATTGTTTTGTGCCAATCTAAGCTTAGTATAGTAAATGACTGGGGCTCCTACTACAGTATATAGGTCAGTGAAAAAGACCAGTAGACCATTTCTACTAAATTCGATTCTCACTGGGTACATCGTACTGTTAACTTTGTGTTAATCTTAGCTTAGTATTGGAAATTACTGGGGGACCTACCGAAGTATATCGCTCAGTGAACAAGGCCATACATAATGAGTTCGATTCTCTCTGGGTATATCATAATCTTGCTTTGTTTTTTTTTTTCGAGTTGACACTATGCTTATTTAATGAATAGACAACTGTCCGTAGTGTAAAACTCGGCGAGTTAGGCTAGAATATCCAGTGTAATGTTTTAAATAACGCTAAATTGAGCTTGTTTTGGTTTCTTGATTAATGGTATATCAACCTTCGACGGTTATTTAATGCCAAAGCTGTCCTTGCAGAAGAACAGGTGTCCTATAGCTGAGGAGTGAAGAGATTTCTACTTTCTCCAAAGGTCCAAAAGTGAACGTAATAGAGTGACTGGAGTTCGAATTCACAACAATGCTAATGTCCAGAACATTTGCCATTACGCCAGTAGGCCTCCGCAGATTTTCACAGACGATTGTAGACTTCTGGTTTATTTGTTTTATGGCATATCAACCTTCATGGGTAACTTTGGTCTGGTATAGTTTGGTTTTATGGCATATCAACCATTGTAGATTATTTAATGCCAAATCCTCTTTATACATGTATATTAATATATGATTTGATTTGGTTAGGTTTCATGGCATATCAACCATTGTTGGTTATTTAATGCCTAACCGTGTTATTACATATGTATTAGATATATATGAATTGTTGATAAACATTTGTTTGTTGATGAACATTTTAAAAAGAGCCTGGGCTTATTTTATTTGCACACAGTTAAATTGTTTCAATTATTTCTATCTAAAAACAATATTTTTGTATTCAGGTTGATTGTTGCAGGTCCTAAGTGCTATTTTGTTGCCGGGTCATGAACTTCACAGTGGCAAGATCCCCTCGTCAAGCATTATACCTTTGTGTTCAGGTTAATCGACATAGTAAAAAACATCCACTATGCTCTTTTTTTAAATGTTTTTCTATCTTTCAATAACCACTTCTTGAATCGAAATCTGGTTCACTTTCATTTAGTGCTGTTCTTATTCAATATCTTAATAATAAAAAATGTTGACCCTATACAGAGTTTTAAGACTCCATCTCTGCTACAATCATTAGAAATCTAGTGCAGAAATATAAGATTAACATCGTTTGTTAAGTTTTAAGTCCACTCGTTCCTTAAGGATCATCAATCTAATAATTGGCTTTACGACCATTAAATTTCTTCCCAAAAAATTGAACTTTTTTCTTTTCCATTTTCTCACTATTTCTGTTCATGCTTTGTGCAGTAATTTATTTCACTGTATCAAACCAGAAATTGTCCTTATTCATACTTCATTTTTATGTCCATTTCCTCATCAACAAGTGTCATTCAACGATTGCGTTTTCTATTCTAGAGAAAACATATAGAGCTATTAGTAATGAAAAAAACTAACACACACACACACACACATATATATATATATGTATATGTGTGTGTGTGTGTGTGTGTGTAGTTAGGCAGCAGTCACTCATGTCTCATTAAATAATAAAGACACATTTTTTTCTGTATAATTTATCTAAGATCCTTTCAAGTTTCCAGATAAGTGTCTCAGTTTTCAAAACATTCAAAAACTTTCAAAACTCATTATAAAAAAACACCTTACACAAGCAATGAAGGGTCCCGAAGCGCTCAGGACAATTTTGGGAAATTCATCTACGAATTCCAACCTGAAACTAAGACACTTATCAGGAAACTGGGAAGGATCTTAAATAAATTATACAGACAAAATTTGTCTTTGTTATTTAATGAAACATACTTATATATATATAATGTGTTCGCCGTATTTTTCTTATATGAATCTATTTTCATGACCAGACGAGAAGGAAAGTTTTCCTCGAAATATTGCAAAAACATTTATTTTTGAATACTTTTATAATAACGGCCGCAGATGTAAGTACATTATTTTTTTAATGCTTTCTTTTAGATATTTTGCGTTATTTCCATATATAGGCCATGTCATTTTGAAGACACACACACACACACACACACACACACACACACACACACACACACACACACACATATATATATATATATATACATATATATATATATACATTAAAGGAAAAATGTACATAGAGCACAATATATTCTAGACACATATGGAACTTAAAAGAGAAAAATACATAAAAATAATCTGGATACCTAACACCAGCTCACACTAACACACCAAAAACATAGTAATTTTGCCTCGAAGAAGAATTAACCATAATCAGCTTACCAAAACAAAATGAACTTCTTCATAAACGATCAGAACTTATACCGAAATGTAGGCATAAAAAGAAATCCCAACTAAGTCATTTGAAATGTAACTATTCCAAAATCTAATAAAAGAAAATAATATCACTGATAATAATGATTATAATTCTTCTTCTTCTTCTTCTTCTTCTTCTTCTTCTTCTTCTTCTTCTTCTTCTTCTTCTATTTTTTTATCATTATCATTAAATGAAAACACAAGATATGATTGTGTAAATAAATTAACAAATCACTTGACCGCTTTCCTCGATATTTACCAAAATCTAGATCACTCTTCCCATTATGTCCCATACAATAGTATTTAAAAGGATATCCACCTTCGAGGGGTCTCTTTGTCAGATGAGCGTATAGGCGAGAAACTGCTCTATACCTTATAACGCTGAGGGTTAAGCAAGGAGGCATCAAGTACCATTTTTAAGTCTTTGGTATTACTCGCCCCGGGATTGAACCCCTTGTTGCATATTGACTCTTAACCGTTCCCTCAATCAGATATTCTCTGTACAAGACGCACCTATGAAAACGTAAACGAAAACAGTCACGTGTTGGACGGAAATTGTGGGCGTTATAAAATGATATATGCAGATGACCACATGAGAGTTTCAGTCGGTGTCGCAAGTCTATCAGTGCCAGCTTTCAGCGACAGATAGAGAACCCCAGCTGCAGGGGGCCAAGTAGCCCCTTGGCGAGGACCGATTGAGTACGTCTCATCGGAAGAGAAGACGCAAAGCCTTGAAGGTAAAACAGAGCGGCCCACAGTTGGCTTTCGGTTGAGTGTCTCCCGGGCGAGAAGCAGAAGATATGGAACAGTGAAGATAATACAGCTTGGTATCGTCAAGAGAAGAAGAAGTTATGGGTCAATATAGCAGTCTGTGTTTGTCTCTCTGTCTCCGTCCGTCTCTCTCACACAGCAGAAACACCTTTCGAGAATTAAGTTTGAGAGTTATATTTTTATATAAGTAAAGTCGATGACCTTAGTCGAAGGTGACCCGAAGGCTCTCTTTTCAATAGCTACTACACCAACGTGTAGGGGAAGGCGCTACTCAAATCCCTGGATTACTCCACTTTACTCATGATGCTTACCTTATAATGCAGAGCGTTAAGCAAGGCGGCATCAAGTACCATTTTTTGAGTCTTTGGTATGACTCTACCTGGGATTGAACTCCGGTTTTCCAGGCCATTGGCGAACACTTTACTCATTAGGCCAATGGCCCGGTTTAATATTTATATAACCGATTGTTATGGTCATCCCTTCTTTATGCATATTCATTCCTTATGGCTACACAACACCCCAGTCTCCCGGGCCATTAGCGAACACTTTCATCATTGTTAAACGAAACTAAGCTTGGCATCTTACAAGGCCTTAAACAAACGCTTGTGGCTAAACGATAATCGTCGTACGCAATAAACCCGACAAACAGATCTCAAATCCTTAACGAGACAGTTTGTGTTTCATTTAGAGCAATTTCTTTTTTTCTTTTTTTTTTTTTTTTTGAAAGGCATGAATCTATCTCTTCTTCATCCAGCAATGAACAAATCAGGCAGACTGCGTTCTTTAGCCTTAGTAAGGCAGTCAATCTTGGAGAAAGAAAACCTAATTCAAACCATCAATACTCCTCTTAAAAATTGACCTTGTGTCACATCTCGATTGTGTTAGAGGAGTTGGGTAAGTGCATAAAAGGCCTAAAATATGGACGGTTTGATTATTTTACGGCTTGTAAACCCTTGTCTATTCAATGAAATTAGTTATTTTCTCTTCGCAAGCAATTATTCGCATTTAATATTAATAATAATCCTTTGTAAAGATTTATAACATCACATAGTTATTCTTCATTCAAATGATTCGTATATAATCGTATGGTTTCAAGTATTCCAATTAATACAAATAATCTCCGTGTTTAAATAAAAGATTCAATTAACAAAAAAACTTCTCAATTATTTTAAAGAGGACACTATTAAGAATTAGTTATAATGCCAATGTTTCTAAAATCTATTTTATTAATATAATATTTGGTTTGGTTTGATTTTATAGCATATCAATCATTGTAGGTTATTTAATGCCAAATCCATTTTATACATATAAACAGTTCTATTTCTAACAATTCAGTTTCGCATAAGTTAAGTTTCAATATCAAAAACAGATCTATTTTAAAGAAATCAGTACGCAGTTTAAACTCACCGTTAAATGTCAAGAGAGTTCATTTCAAACAATTTAGTTTAGTGGAATTACACTATTCTATTACAGTATACTATTGTACGCATAGATATGACCTTAGTCGAAGGTGACTAACACTCTAGGCTTGAGTGGGCCGGGAAATGATAGCAATGATGGGGTTTTCTGCATTCCCCAAATCTCTTGCATTACTGAAGCCTCACCATCAGTTTTGTGTCATAACCAGGACACTCGTTGAGGAAGTCTTACTCCTCTGCAGACATACAATCATTGTATGTTACACTCCCAGCCGACTGAGCTATATTGTATTTGAATTATATGATATAGTATATTTGATTGAAAGTTGATAGATCTTTGTGAATTATCTAATGCCTTGTAGAATAATAGAGGTAATATTATTTAACCCATAGCTGAGAGGATAAGGGGGTGTTGATGTCATTCTCAAGGGTATTAGTCCGCAATGGAACGAAATAGCGGGAATGGAGTTCGAACTAGCTTACTTCGAGACCGCAATCCAGCACGTTAGCCATTACACCACGGGTACTCCCTCTTTATAGAATTTGAACGCAAATTCCTCCAGTATTATGGCTAACAGAGTAAACTGCGTGTGGTGGTGAGTCTACAGTTCTACAACTCTGGGAAGTGTGGAGGACTACTTCATTACCATTACTTCCAGGTCCACTCTGACCCAGAGTATTACTATCTGTTAAGGTCCAACTTATGGGTTAAATAGATTTGTTTTAAAGTGAGTAGTATTGGATAGGAATATAAGCGTGTTCAAAAAAAGGTTTATTATGAAAAAGGTAAGAGTTTCAATTCCAAAGATATATTGTTAAAAAGGGATGAGGAAATGGTTTTAATCATTATCATCATCATCACGTCTCGCTGCCAGCACGGATTTCCCCGACTCTCTCTCTCTCTTCATTCATCTCTATGATAAATTGCTTCTTGTATGTTTTCTAAACTACATCCTGTGTCCTTACAGAGCTGTTGTGCTGAAATTAAATCGACAAAAGTAAATCTGAGGGGCCCTTTGACTGACACTTTAAAAAGAAATGGTCAGTAAGTAATTGACATAAAAAAAATGAGAGATATAATCTAAAAAAGAAGATAAAAAGAAATTAAGGAGTATTTTCGACAATATTTTAGGAATTCTAGTTTGGGGGAAGATCTCTCTCTCTCTCTCTCTCTCTCTCTCTCTCTCTCTCTCTCTCTCTCACTCTTCCTCTATCACTTTCTTTCTCTTTCTCCGTAAAAAAGGATGTTGAAGGGTAAGTGCAATTGCTTCTAGAATGTTCAAATGACTTTCCATTTGAGCCTTGTGGAAGAAAAAGAAAAACCCATAGGAATAATACGAACTACAAGTATTTAAACTCATTATAAGGTCGCAAATGGCGGGCTCGGGACCTTCAAATAATAATATTATTATTATTAAATAGAATATTTTTTAATTCTTAATAGGTATACTTGAAACCATTTAACAATAGTTGCTATTTATGTTCCTTGAGAGTAATTCACACGAAATTTAGGTAACGCTCTTTAACTGGAGTCTGAGTGACAGAAAGTCTACTCAAGTCTCCAGGACTTTTCGCAATATTCTCGTCTATCTCAACAGTGCCGTAGTTAAGATGGTGTCTCTTCATCCTCAAATTTCCAACACATCAAGCATATTTTCCCAAGCTTTAAGGAAAGTTCCAAACGTTCCAGTTACAATTGGCATCACCGTTACCCTTATGCCCTAGAGCTCTCTTAGTTCTCTGGTAAAGTTTAAGAACTCTATTTTCGCTTTCTTTCATTTTCAGTCTGTGGTCTGCTGGGAGGGCAAAGTCAACTTTACGGCAGGTGTTTTTTTTCTTTTTTTGGGGTGGGTTGGTTTATTTGTTAATCATCAAGTAGGTCTGCTCGTCTGGCCAAGATTAGGGGATCCATTTGTATCTCAAAATCCCAAAGAATTTTATGCAGCTCATTCTCTAGGACAGATTCTGTTTTTTTCATGTACCTTTTGATAACATGGTCAAATTTCAAATCCTTGCTCAATTCCTAGTGGGTCACCTTCCCTTCTGAGTCATAATTAGTCGTGTATTCATTTTGCTCTAATTTGCTGCGTTCACTACTTATATGATTAACCGCTTCGTTACCATCACCACATAACCTACACTGTAGCGTTTTATCGATTTTCGCATAAACATAATTGGTTTTTATATTGTTCTTTTATGTTGCTTTTAGAAAAAACAGTTCAGTTTCCCTCTTTAGGTTTTCCTTTCATATAAATGTCCAAGTCTTCTCGTGTGAGATTTCGTCATTTTGTCGCTTGGAAAATCCGTAGAGTTGTTTTTCTTCCTATTTCTGTTTCCTGTTATTCTCTTTGTCCTTACATTGTCACTGCTCTTAATGGTCGCTGCAATTTGTCGTTTGCTATTTATTATGTGGTTTTCAGCCGTCGTATTAATGCATCCTGCCAATCTTCAATGCTAGTCAATCCTCTTCCTTCATTTTTTCTTGACACATATAGTCTATGTATGAAATAATAACTGTGATGTTTGATTGCGTTAACTATTTCATTATCTAGTTTGGTCGGGCCGAGAGTTTTTCAGTTAGCTGTTAAGTTAGCTAAAATATTTGAACAGAAATGCAAATCAAATTGGAAAGTTCAAGTGCGTATACCAGCGACCAGATATAGGGGACATGTCATCTCTACACTGAAAGACCAGATGTAAACAAAATAGATTCATGGTTTGTCACAAGTTTGACTGAGAAAATGAAAATCACGATCAAAAATTGTGGACACGTATGAGATGACGCAATAACTTTGTGAGATAACATCACGCTAATAATATCCTGAATTTAGATATAAAAAAATTCTCAAATATTGAAAAAAGACAGTTGCAGTATTTGGAGTTCAGTCGAAATCAGTTAGGGTTAGACTCAGTCGGGTCAGGGGACGGTGTCTTTGTGTCTCTTTTTATAGATCCTTACATATTCTTCCTCTCTCACTCTCTCTCGTGATACTGTATGCAGTCTGAACATTGGACAGCATATCTGCATAATAAGCGACAATTTCAATAAAAATATCGAAATATATTACTGTTACACCAATACGTTCCAATAAGTGATTGTTAATTGTTGTCTTCTTGTCTTTGAGTTGCCAAACCCAGGTAGTGTATTCAAATGAACAATTCCAACCGTTAGAAGAAGTTCTGGATTAATTGTTATTCTCTATCTGTTGATATTTCAAACACAACGTGGGCAGAGAGGGGATTGATGAACAAACTACCTTGAAACGCATGAGTTGGTCATGAAATGAAGGCCACAATAAAGAACCGTTACCAGCCATATAATTACATTTGGTGCTGGTATCAGTAACCGTGACGGCCACATTGTTAGAATCGGTATCGGTGACCAGTATATTATTACAATTATTGCCGCGAAAAGCATATTTGGTTCCTTGAAGCATAGTGTTATATATGTCTTATCTTGGATAAGGCCTTATACATTATTTTAGTTTTCTTGTCCTCCGGTCCATTTGTTGAAGTTCTTCCCTAATCCATTTTTAGAATGATCCCAAATATTTTAAAAGGGCACTGCTCAGGTTTTTATTCTTTTGGTGAGTTTTCTATTGTAGATTTTGGTTTCGAGAATAGAAAAACTAACTTTAAACTATATAATTGTGTAACATATTGACCCTCGGCCGAGCCGTCAAATAAGAAATGCACCAGTGTAAATAACAGGTGCATCTGGTCGAAGAAGTCAGGGTATAACCTTGACTGTGGACGGGTTGTATTGGGTGCAGATGTGACGCCCACAAGAAGCAGGTGGGTGTCAAACAAATATATAACCCGGTGCCACAGACAGGTTCAGTTAGTTGGAGTCAGAGTTGGAGATAAGATGCTGTAGCGAGAATCAGCATCCAGCAAAGGGCTATGGGCCCTCAGGACCCTCGATTGAGCGGCCTAGCGGAACGATAAAGAAGTGCTGATAAAGACAAAGGAACTAGGGGTCAATATGTTGCCGTTTGTTCTGTCTCTAACTCACCTCTCACACATAACTCTTTTGCAACCCTTTCGAATAAAGTGTGAGAGGTATATTTTTTTAAAGAAGTGTGTTCGTTCGTCATTATTGTGTTGACTATGTTTCCGCATGTATATGTATACGTATAGTTATATTGTGACTATGCAACAATTGTGCACAAATTATTGGTACCCGATTGGAACACTTGAAACAAATAATTTTCTGCAAATTATTTGTACTGATAATAGTTACTTTAAGTTATATCTTTTTACAATTGATTATTGTCATTACTTATGTTAAATAGCCAGATATGGCTATGAGTGAAACGTACATCGAATGTCCATAAAGATAGAACATAGGAATCTCGAAACACGAAAAACACTTACGACTTCTTAGTTCAAGTACGAAACTTTTTATTACCGTTGAGTTTAAAGGTTCTTCGACATAAGGAGAGAGATACACATTCTTTCTATTCTGGCTTTTTCATCTCCTCACCCCACATCTCGTGCGACACCTGCCCAAGGCCTCCGCGAGCTAGCGAAAGTCAACCGCCTTCTTCCGAGGCAGGACTCAACTCAACTAACTGACTTTTTTCAAAATCCCCAAAATCCTCCGCCCGCCCGCTTCCGGTGCATGACGTCATTCACATCCACTGGTCAACCTTTTTATCGGAGTTTTATTTTGACATCTATGAACGACACATCCTCCCGGCGCGCGCGTTAACACCTGCACTCAAGTTTGCACCTAACTCATGCACTAAGCCGAAAGTTTCTCAGCCTAACTAAACCCAAAGGCATAAAACGAAATCCCTCGGCCATTATATTACAGTTATTTAAAACTACATAATGGCCTGAAGAACTTTAAACCAAATAAACTGTCCATAAATTAGTAGTTTTCGATGAATATTTCAACCCGTCCAACCGTGTACAAGCAAACGGTTTTCATAATTGGAATTGTTACTATAATTGAAAATAAACTATTATTGTTCGATAATCCTATTTGAAAGTACAAGGAAATATTATTATTAAACAGAAATACTTACTTGAAGTCATATAATTGTATATAAATTATAGGTTTTTGATTGAGACACTTGAAAACAAAGAACTCTATATACATTTGTATACGGTTTTGTTTGGTTTCTTTATTTAATGGGATATCAACCTTCCTGAGTTATTCAATGTAAAAGCCATTCCTGTTGAAGTACAGACATGGTACTATTTAACCCATTGCTGGAGGGATAAGGGAGTTTGTGCCTTTCCCAAGAGTATTAGTCCAAAAGTGAACGTAAGAGCTCAACTGGAATTTTAACTTCTTTACTATGATGTTGCAGTCCAGCTCATATTCTAAAAATCACATTTACGTTTTCAGTATTCTAACGTTGAGATACATGATACTAAGGAACATGTCCACGAGGTGCAGCTGCTAACGGAGCGGATTACGATCTCGTTTTAAGTGAGTTTAAACTCCAATCTTGCAATTAAGTTCACTCTCAGATAAGCATCCCTGATGAAAGTTATGAACATTCTTTACCCCCACCCAGCAATTGGTTAGATATTACTACTATAATTCTTCTACAAGGTTTAGGGTTAGTTTCCTTTGTTTAACGGCATAATAACCTTCAGGTGTTATTTACTGCTAAAGCCATCCATCTAGAAGAATAACCCATAACTGGGTGGATAAGGAGATTCATACCTTTCCCAATGGTATTTGTCTGAAAATGAACGTAATAGCGCAACTGGAGTTCGAACTCGCTAACTAAGATTTGGCAGTAGAGCGCTTTACAGCATGAGGACACCACCCCATTCTTCTATAAGGAATATTTTGGCATTAAATAACCACCAGAGGTTGATAAGCTATTAAAGAAAGAAACGAAACCAAGATCTTATGATTTCCTTAACAGCTAATGTAAGATCCAAGCTAATCCTCTTTACGTTACACTTGTATATAAGGAAATAGCTAAACAGCAAAGCTAATAATTTGATAGCGTTTTGTGTTGAGCCCCCAGTAATTACCCAGAAAACGGCAAATAACATCGCTAGTTACTGTTTTGTGAATAAATATAGTGTCAAGTTAAAATTAGTGACTGTCCACTCCAAACCAATGCCAGATGACCTTACTGTCAATTAATAGATGCAAAACAAGACATAATGGCGAAGGAGAGAGCACAAAATAAAGAGGAATAGTGAAGATCAATAGTGTAGGAGGGAAAAAGAGGAGAAAAGGGAATGTGTGTTGTTATGCTGACAGGAAGCAACTCAACTTTGGTCAGGATTGAGAGCAGGTACTATAAATAACGTGAGGTCCGTGTCTTACTAAATAAGATCGACTCACGTGAACCAGTTTTCAATACAATTATTGTTCAGTGAACAAAGAAGAACACATGATCATCATCATCAATGCGTGCCAATAATGCAGACTCTCTCTCTCTATATATATATATCATCATCATCATCATCATATCGCGCTGGTAGCACGGATATCCCTGACCCTCTCTCGCCACTCCTCCCTATCGTTCATCGCCTTAGGTAGGTCTTCGGGACAACATCCTGTATCCTCACATAGCTGCTGAATGTACGTTCGAGCTGGTCGTCCTGCTTTAGCGCGGCCATGTTTAGGGATCCATAAGAGTACATCTCTTATGAGTTCATCTCTGCTTCTCCAGCAGTGTCCTGCAGTCTGGTTCGTCTAACTTGAATAGTTTTCGTGATAGGGGGCAGGTGGCCGTACAGTTGGTGTCTTGTGGGGTGTTGCTGCCAGGACTTCTTTCCATCCGTTCCTATCAGGCATTGCTCTTGGTAGGTCCCTAGACGGTACACAGTGTTTCTACAGTGCTGGTACGTCAATGTATATGAGTCCTGTGGACAACATGTCTAATGAGTTCTCCCTTACTTCACCAGCGATGCCTATCATGTCTTGTTCATTTTACTTGGATGGTTTCAGTGATGGGACGCTGGTTGCAATACAGCAATTATTTTATTGAGCATCGCTTCCAGAATTTATTCAAAACATCAATTGACATCATAATATAATTCCCATCTAGTTTTTCATAGAGTAAATATGAAAAATCTAGTAATATTAACGCAGCTACAGTTAGAAAGAAATCCTGCATTGTTTTATCAGAGAGAGCAGGTTTCTTTTCAGTCGATTACCTGTCAATAGCAGTCCATAGTCTTTACCTATTCGTAAGTTGACATAGATTTCAGTAGATGAGATATTGCTGTGAAGTTATATAATATAATATAACTTGCTGTGAAGGTATGTAATATAATATAACTCATCTACTAATTTCAAGGGCTTGCTTTTTAATGAGTAAATATAGCCATCTTGATTAAGACTCATGAAACACTGCCTCTTGTTGGCTGCTTCAGGATATAGATAGAAATGGGACTTGATTCAGTATATCTGCAAGAAGCGCACGATCATCAACGTAGATTGGATCCTTAATAGTTTACTCTGGATATCGTCTGCTTTTTGCAATGAGGAACAAGTGAAAAAGAAGAAAGAGGAATATGTTGCTACTTAAAAGTATTCGTTCCTGCTAGGGTGAATCAAATGGCTTGTGATATATTAGTAATTTATTTGCTTTCTTATTTTACTACAAAAACAGCCTATCATTCAAAGAAGAGACCATCGTGTTGCAGCGTCTGAAGCCACTTTTCTACAAGTTCTTTGATCCTAAGCTGATATTGGTTCTCGTCTTCCCCAGTTGGCTGGAGCTGGAGAATAGACCGACAACTTCTCTGCCGAGGGGTAAGACTCCCCCAACGAGTGTCCTGGATAGGACACTAAACAGTCTCATTGTGAGGTTCCAGTAATGGTATAGCTTTGGGAATGCGTTCATTACCATCGCTCCCAGGTCACTGGCGCAGGGTGGTAGCACTTGATAAGGTCCTATCTATGAGTCAAATAGAACTAAACTGTGTACTTATGCTAAACCGAATTGCTTGAAATAGGAGTGTTTTGTATGCTAAACTGAATTATTTGAATTGGAATTTTTTTTTTACGTTGAAACCGTATTTACGCTAAACTGAATTGTTTGAAATAGAACTGTTTTGACATTTAACTTTGTGTAAACAAAAACTTTACCTCTACTAAAATGAATTATTTGAATTAGAACTGTTTGAATAAACAGAATAGCTTGAAATAGAAATGTTTTTTAAAAATTAGGTTCTGTGGTTATTTCAAATTGAATTGTTTGAAATAGAACTGTTCATTTGTATGAAAACAGATTTGGCATTAAATAACCGACAAAGTCATAAAACCCTAAGAAACAAACAAACAGTTCTTATCTTTCAAAATGAAGAACTCCATCACCGATTCTTTCTCTATCTCGGAGTGTGGGGTGTCCTCGTGGTGTAATGGACTACGGAATCAAAGTAAGCAAGTTCGAACTCCAGTCGCGCTATTACGTTCATTTTCAGACAAATACCCTTGGGAAAGATATGAACCCCCTTTATACTCTTAGCTCTCGGTTAAATAGTACCACTGTTCTTCTATAAGTATGGCTTTGGCGTTATATAACCTAAGAAGGTTGATATGCCATTAAACGAAGAAACCAAATCTAGCTTGATGTGTCATGAGTACAGGAAGCAAGCCATGGATCAGAACGTGTAATAACACGAAGAGAGTTGGGTCTGGAATGAGAACATGCCACCGCCATTAATATTATTATATATTTTGGTCTTTATATCATGCTAATTAACTGCTAATTGGTGCCCGTGGTGTAATGGTTATCGTCGTAGGAAATGAACACGGCGACACGAGTTCAAATCCTCGACGAAGCTGACTGCATTTGACATAGCACTAATACCATTGGGAAAGGTATAAATCCAATTATTCTCCCTCCAGCTATGGGTAAATAGTAGAACAGACTAGGTTCTTCAGCCTTGGTGAGGCAACTAGTCTAGGAGAAGGAAAACTCTGAATTCAAACCAGTTAAACTTCGCTTAAAAATTGACCTTGTGTCATATCCTGCCCGAGTGGAGGGGGTTGGTAAATATGATTAACTGCTAATTATTCAAATGTCTTACAATAGAAATGCTTCACACAAATTATAATTATTATCTGTTTGATAGCATATCAACTTTTGTGGGTTATATGATGCGAAATATATCCTTATCAAAGAACAGCAATGATGTTATTTAACTCATAGCTGGGGAATAAAGGGGTTCATACCTTTCTCAAGAGTATTAACCCAAAAATGAATGTTATAGTGCGACTGAACTTTGAGCTCACTTACTTCGAGGATGCAGTCCAGCATTTTAACCATTGCACTACAGGTACTCCTCCAAACTAGGAGGTGCCCGTGGTGTAATGGTTATCATCGTTGGAAATGGACACGGTGACACGAGTTCAAATCCTGGATGAGACTGATAGCATTTCACATAGCACTTATACCCTTTGGAAAAGTATGAATCCAATTATTCTCCCTCCAGCTATGGTAAATAGTAGGGCAGACTAGGTTCTTCAGCCTTGGTGTGGCAGCTAGTCTAGGAGAAGGAAAACTCTGTATTCAAACCTGTTAAACTCCGCTTAAAAAATGACCTTGTGTCATATCCTGCCCGAGAGGAGGGGGTTGGTAAATATGGACTCCTCCAAACTAAAATACTTAAACTTTAATTTTACTCACTTGAAAAAATAGTCCGTCAGCTTTCTGCTCACCAATACCGGTTGTTTTTTGGTTTTTTGCCACACAATCCCATACTTCTGGTTTAGCTAATCGGAATACAGGTTGGTATCAATGTTATTACCGTCCGGAACAAACTTGAAGTGAATTACCCTCTCATAATTCCACAAGACTAATAGCATGATTTTATATTCCAAATGCATTCAAAAGGTTTTTTAAAAAATTACCAAATCTGTGGAATTAATAAAAAAGGTTGACCTATTGGATAGAGTATTCGCCAGTGGCCGGGAAGACCGTGGATACAATCCCAGGTCGATTCATACGAAAAGACTAAAAATTGGTACTTGATATCTCCTTGCTTAACACTAAGAATTATAAGGTATGTAACAAGAGTAAAGTGGAGCAATCTAAAGAAAGATTTTGGGCCCTTTTCTACACCTCTGTGTTTGAGCTATAAAAAAGAGAACCTTCGCATCACCTTCGACTACGGACTATTTAAGTTTAGACACATTATATGGTTACAAGAAATTATTCATATATATATATATATATATATATATATATATATATATATATATATATATACAAATGTCTATATTTATATTAATTTTTTTCTTATATGAAGATATGTGTGTTTGTGTGTGCTTACGTATGTTTTCTTAGTTTGCACAAAAAGATGCCCCCCATATATATATATATATATATATATATATATATATATATATATATATATATTTCAGTATATATACATTTAAAGTAGTAACTGCAGAGATATCTGTACTTTATATATACGTATATACATTTTTTGGATTGTGTATATTCCTGCACGCTTTATATATATATATATATATATATATATATATATATATATATATATATATATATATATATATATATATATTGTTTTTAAAAGCGTTTGCATAATAAAATATTTTTAAAAGCTATTTGAATTTTTAAATCGTTTTTTCAGTATTTTATTATGTACGCGCTTTTAAAAACAAAATTTAAATCCTGTACCTACCACATCATTTCCATATATATATATGTGTGTGTGTGTGTGTGTGTGTTCTCTCTCATTTCTCTATTTCATATAAACTCTTTGCTTTATATTTGTACCATTTTCCTTTGTATATTTCCACTTATCTTTTCACTTTTTCAAAATTTTCTCCAAGTCTTTTTCCCTGAAATTTGTTTTTTCTTATCTTTAAACTGCAATTTTTACAGGCCTTCATTTTGTTTTGCTTTTTTTTTTTTCAAGATAATTGATCGGTTGAATTTGACGATTCCATTTTCACATGAATATCTTTAAAACGGGTCCCCAAATGTACAAAAGAAAAAAAGAATATAAAAAAACAATGATAAAAAATAATGATAAAAAGTAAAGGTGTATTTAGAGATTTGCAACAGTAAACTTTTTTTTGGTCGTTTTTTTTTTTCTTCTGTCAAACCTGATTCTTATTGGTTTCTCTATTTCTGACCGACACTCGTACAGTTTAGTCGTATTCACGATATCTCTACTCGGATCATGACAGATCAGAGAAGGAAGCCATTGCAGGTACATCATGGTGGTTATAGGTGAGACAAAAAAATTTAAATAAAAGTAATGGTAAATATTCAGTGTTGAATTCTCGACAGTTGGAATTTCATTAGAAAGAAAGAAACACATAATCAAGATTTTAATAGCACTATGTAACGTAAATGTTGTTCCTAGATTAAAAAAAAATACATTGCTTATTTGTTTATGTTGTAAAATGAAAAAAAAAAATTATTTTCAAACGTTCGCTTTTGCATTCTGTTTAATGAAATTTAGAAAATAACTTATGCTATTCGTAAAAACGGGAATAACTACAGAGTTTCATTACATAAGAGCTAAATAACTACATATATATAAAAATTTACACGACGTTATACGAAAGTTATACAAAAATTTATATATATAAGCATAGAGAGATAGATACGAGGTGCATACGATAAGTTTCCAGACTTTTTTCGTATGGGCATTTAAAATTGTCCTAGACTCTTGAAAGTTCAGTATGTTATTGTTATACATCTTATGAGATGACTTACCTATTTAATGATTTCAGGTTCAAATGAACAGCTACAGCAGGAATTTGAATACACCCTACTAAAGCCTGATTGTCACGGCTAGTGAATTACAAAAATACAATCTGACACTTTAGAAGAATGATATGCAATAAAATTCTGTTTTAAACTTGGAAGAAATGCCACAGAAACGTATGGAATGCTTCACACTGCTTTTCGACCATCTTGCATGAATCGAGCATCAGTTTTTGAGTGACATAAGAGATTCAAGGAAGGTTAGGAGTCTGTGAGGGATGATGAGAGGTGTGGGATGAGTAAGGAAGTCAATACACCAGAGTTGATTGGCCAAACGGTTAGGGTTAGGGTTACTATGTTGAGGTTTTTACGGGAGTTCAGAATGAGATTCCGTCGGAAGAGGCCAGCACTCTTCAAATTGGGTCAGTGGCATTTCCACGAAGACAATGCACCAGCCTACAACTCTATCCTTGTCACAGACTATTTGACCAAAATGGGCATCAAGACAGTTCCTCACCGTCCCTATAGTCCAGACCTTGCTCTCTGTGACCTTTGGTAATTCCCTAAGCTCAGAGGCTGTCGGTATGAGAGAATTGAGGAGATGAAAGAGGCTGTGACGAAGGTCATTGACACGCTCACACAAGAGGACATCTATGGTGCCTTCCAGAAGCTGTTGGAACGGTACAACAAGTGCATTGAAGCCGGAGCAGATTACTTCGAAGGGGACTACAGTTTCATGTGCGTAATATCAATAAAAGTGCCCATACGAAAAAAGTCTGGTAACTTATCGTATGCCCCTCGTATATTGAACAATATAAACAGAAATCAACTGAAAATGGCTATTATTCCCTTGGACCTTTGGTTTTTTTTCCTGGATAACAATATATAATACAAGTTTTGTTCCTTGAAACTATGTGTTATTTCTTATCTTTTTATGCCGTATAAAGTATCAAAAATCGGCATTATTCTCTTCAACCTTTCTTTTTGTTCCGTAGAAAACACTATGATACACAAAATTTGTTCCTAGATATTTTGTATTATTTCTTGTTTCTTTTGTAGAAGTTTGGAAAAAGATTTTTATTCCCTTCGTAGTTTCTTTTGTGTTTCTTGTAATGAAATTCGGAAAATATCAATTTTCTATCAGAAAATGGGCAAATTTAGATATTTTCATTTATATAGAGTCTAAATAAATTAAAACATATCCATGGAATTTTACAAGTATATATAATAACGATATACAAAAATACCCAAAAAGATTTGACGTGAGTTATTTTTTAAACTTTTGTGACTGTTCAAAATAGACTCTTTACGCACAAAGGTTAAGTTTGAAGAGAAAAAGTCGGTATTTTGCATTCAATTTTGGCTTAATGAATTAATAAATCACACTTTCTGTTCATAAAAGCTTAATATCTTTAATGGCATATTAGCTTTCGTGGGTTATTCAATGTTGCAGCGATCCTTTTATTAGAATTATAGTGGTAGTATTTAACCCATTGCTAGGAGGTTCAGAACTTTTACAAGGGCATTACTCCGAAATTGAACACAACAATTTGTCTGGGGTCCGTACGCATTTACTAATATTTCCCGGTACAGTACGTTCGCTAAGACACATGGAGACAACCCTTAAATATTTTATTTCAGTGCGCACTTTCTCATGTAGATAGTTACTCTTGTAAAAGTAAATTTGGCGGCCGTAGTCAAGGAGGACCCGAATGCTCACTTTTCATTATCTACAACACCAAGGTGTCGGGGTAGGTGCTACACCTTTTTCTAGATTGTTCCGCTTTACTCTTGATACGTACCTAATAATGCCGAGTGTTAAGCAAGGAGATATCAAGTACCATCTTTTGAGTCTTTGGTATAACTCGATCTGGGATTGATCTCCAGTTCCCCGAGCCATTAGCGAGCACTCCACCCACTTGGACAATGAGCCGGTCTACGTAGTGATTATTTTTTATAATATAGGTTCTCTTTAACCCATGAGAAATAATTTTGTTTCATAGTGTAATACATTATAAATTGAAAACAATTTTGAACTCTTTATGTATCCAACATATTTGTGTCATAAGTTTTGTAAACATGAAAGAACATAGATCAAACCTTTTTACCAAATCAAAACAATACTATAGTTAATGACTTCTACTCGTATATCTCACACATACACACACACACACACACACACATATATATATATAGAGAGAGAGTGGGGGACTAAGGAGTTCTTCTGTATAATATTTTTCATATAGATGGTTTGGTTTGGTTTCTTAGTTTAATGGCATATCAACCTTTGTAGGTTATTTAATGACAAAGCTATTCTCCTAGAAGAACAGTAGTGGTACTATTTAACCCATAGTTGGGAGGATAAGTGGGTTCATACATTTCCCAAGAGTATTTGCCCGAAAGTGAACGTAACAGCGCGACTGAAATACGAACTCGCTTACTACGATTCAGCAGTCCATCGCTTTAACCATTACACCACGAGGACACCCCCTTTTCATATAGAGGTTTCAGGTTCAATCACAAGTGGATAATCAAAAGAAATACTAACAATAGCTTAACACGTGTACCCATTCATTTTAACGGAATCTGAGCAATATATCCACGTGGATTAAATAAAGGGTTCGGTTCGAAATTGTGTCAGGGCTCCCGAGTTCGACATGAAACATCTGAAAAAGGCCGAAGAACACGTCTGCCTAAACTTTGGGAATATAAGAGTAACGAGGAAGACAAAAGTCCGAATACAAGAGTGATAAAAATCATCAAACTTCATCTCAGAAATTTACACAAATAACATTTTTTCAATGTGCTAAAAAGTTTTAAACTATATTGTTTATACCTTTCGCAAGAGATGTAGCACTGGGTGAAATGTAAACAGTCCAGTTCAAATCCTGGTCTAGGTTGTTTTCATTTCACTTAGCTCTAATACCTTTGAGAAAGAAATCCATCCAGCTAGCATCCCTATAGTGCTGACCAGGCCCTTTAACTTTGGTATGGCAACTGGTTGATTTGTTGGTTGGTTGGGTTTCGTGGCATATCAAACTTTATTAGTTATTTAATAGCAAATC
This sequence comes from Sepioteuthis lessoniana, assembly GCA_963585895.1. Classification (NCBI taxonomy): domain Eukaryota; kingdom Metazoa; phylum Mollusca; class Cephalopoda; order Myopsida; family Loliginidae; genus Sepioteuthis; species Sepioteuthis lessoniana. The sequence goes on along the minus strand of OY757912.1, from coordinate 43,254,264 downwards.
CATTTTTATACATATAAACAGTTCTATTTCAGACAATTAATTTTAGTCATATTAAGCAATTTGACCCGTAGTTAGGAACCTTACATTTGCTACCACTCCGGTCCCCATTCCACAAAGCTCCAGCATTCCTGGAGCCTCACCATAAGAATTTTAGTGTCATATCCAGGAAAATAGTTAGAGGAGTCTTACTCTTATGCAGAGAATCAGTCGGTGTATTCTGCTGCCCCAGCCGATTGGCCAATATGGCAACCGGTCTTGAAAAAAAAAATCTAAATTCAAACCAGCGAAATTCCACTTTGTGGGTTATTTAAGGCCAAAGCTATCCTTTTAGAAATACAGTAATGGTACTATCTATTAGGGTATTCAAATCTTACCCTATATTCTTAGTCCGATAGTGTACTTAATAGCGTGACTGGAATTCAATCGCGCTTACAACAATATCACTGTCCAATATGTGCGCTACTGCACCACGGACATTCCCTAAATATTAACTCAATCGTAATCAACGTATATGATGAGTAGAAAACTATTTGTTTGATTTCATTGACAAGGAGATAACCTCGAAATATAAACTTACTCTCCATGAAGAAACTGATAAATTTACAGAATTTCATTTCCAGGAAAGATTAAAGCAACATAGGAATTATAATTTATTAGTATTTAGAGTAAAATTTTGACAAATAAACAAAACTGTTTGAAAGTGATTAGTAGGTCTTCTTTTACTTTGTGACCGTAAAGAAAATCTCTTTCACGTATGAGCGTCTAAATATTGTATCCGATCCCTTTCTTTGGAGGCATGGCGTAGTTGCTAATGTGCCGGACTGAGATCGAACTCCAATTATGCTATTACGTTCACTCTCAGGCTAATACCATAAGGAAAGCTATTATTCCCATCACCCCTAGCTATGAGTTAAATTCTACTATTACTACTGTTCTTCTACAAGGTCCGTGTTGGCAATAAAAAAAAAACAATGAATTTTTATATAACATTAAGCAGAAAAACTGAAACTGTTTGGAATATTCATTAGAATTTGAAAAAATAGATATTTTCAATTTTCTATTTATTTTTTAATTTTTTTTAATCTTTGGACAGAAGAGATTGATAATTAACACTTTCTGCTCAGGAGCAAAATAGGTAAAAAAAATTGTCACAAATTATTTATTTGGTTGTAGGAAACTGCACGATCAAGAAGATTGGACGAAAAAATATCTACAAATGTATTACACTGATAGAGTATAAATAATTGTCGAGAAGAGTAATACTCCAGTTGCACACTATGTAGCAATGCCCAATATTTTAGTTAGAAATGTTAAACTTTATTTCAACAGATGGTGAATGCTTTTGTAGGTTGGTTTTGGTTTATTTGTTTAATCATATTTACCAACCCCTCCGCTCGGTCAGGATGTGACACAAGGTCAATTTTTAACCGAAGTTTAACAGGTTTGAATTCAGAGTTTTCCTTCTCCTAGACTAGCTCCTTCACCAAGGCTGAAGAAACCAGTCTGTCCTACTATTTACCCATAGCTGGAGGGAGAATGATTGGATTCATACCTTTACCAAGGGTATTAGTGCAATGTGAAATGCAATTAGCCTGGTCCTGGATTTGAACTCGTGTCGCCGTGTCCATTTCCTACGACGATAACCATTACACCACAGGCACCTCCTTTATGATTCTCTTATTGTTACTTTGGCCAAATGAGTAGAGTGTTGGCCAATGGTTCAGGAGACCTGGATTCAATCCCAGGTCGAGTAATACCAAATACTCAAAAAATGGTACTTGATGCTGCCTTGCTTAGCACTCAGCATTATAAGGTTAGGATCAAGGCTAAAGTGGGGCAATCCAGGGAAAAGAGTAGCACCCTCCCCTACACCTTGGTATAGTAGCTATTGAACAGGGAGCCTTCCGGTCACCCTCGACTAAGGTCGGCAACTTTACTTACAATTGGTTCTTGCTGTTTAAAATATTTTCTCAATACAGTGAAATATTCGATTGAGAAAAGTATACTTTTCACTGAATATGATGACCAATCTTATTATGTCTTTCTGTATTTTCTATCAGTCCTAAAGATTGGGCAACTGGACAAAAAGTGGTAAATTGATTCAGTTTTTGTTCGCACAATCTACCTACTGGGTTCGAGCAATATTTATAATGTTTGCCTGATAGTTTTTAGTTGGTAGACTCTGCTTCCGTGTGGCTATTATTGGTTCCACTTATCTCCACCTTCAATCCAGCAATTTTCAGCCCTCGATTAGTCTTTGTTAATACTTTACCAGCATTTCTTATTCTTCAGGCCCATCGTCAATATACGGCCTTTTGTTACCAGACCGTTTAATTGATTTAGTTCTTGTGTTTTTGCTTTGTTTTCTTTATGGTTTTTCTGTTGTTCTATTACTTAATCTTATTTTTTGTATTTCTTTCAGAGTGAACTTGTGTTTTTATTAGCATGTTTATAACTTATTATCAATTCATTACAAGGTAAATATTTCTTTTAGTTTTGTGTGTTTATTAACTGTAGCATTCAATCTGTACTGTGTCTAAGTACTTCTTTAATCATGTAATGGTTTTTGGGGACCAATTCTTGTTGGATTAATCCTCTGGCTACATTTTCTCTCTTGATGTAAAGTAATTATATATCTGCCCTTTTTTTTTAGTTTCTTAACTTTATTATCCATCTTTTTTTGTTTCATCAAACATCAAGTTTATTTTATTAAAACTATACCTTTTCCAGTTCAAAATAGGAGTAGTTCAGTTCAAAATGGGAATAGTTCAGATCAAAATGAAATGAACTATTCCCATTTTGAACTTAACTACTCCCATTTTGAACTGGAAAAGGGATATATATCACCACTGGTATTGCCCGGGTGTTAATTGTTATAACGTAATTTTTTGTATCCATTTTTACTTTTAATATGGTTCTTTTTCTGATCTTTAATTATTTTTTTCCCTTTGTTTCTATTCCCTTCATTAATTTCTAAATATTTGGGGGGGTTGTGTTTTTGTACTGTGTATTTTCCAGATTCATATCTATAGTGATGTTTTAAAAGTTTATTAGCGTGCCTATCTAAAAAGTAACTTTCGATTTTTTGTCCAGACCAAAGTGTATCTCTATATCGTCACTAAACCTTTTTACAAAGCTTAATAAACCTTCTTAATCGTTATCAATTTTTTTGTTATTTACTCCGTGAGAGTTTTTCCCATCAGATAACGCTGATGGTATTTCACTGGAGTTTGAATGACAGCAAGTCTCCCCAACTCTTCAGGACTCTTCTCAGTATTCTGGCCGTTCTCAACAATGATGTAGTTTGGATGGTCTCCACTCATCCTCCAACTTCCAAGTCTTCCAGTCCCTTTAATAACCCTTCAGTTACTTTACCGAAAGCACCAATCACAATTGTTGTAATCGTTATCGTCATGTTCCATAGTTTGTTTGTTTTTTTAAAATTTCCGGAAAAGGTTCAGATACTTATCCTTCTTTTCACTTTTTTTCAGTTTTATTCTGTGGTCAACCGGTACAGCAAAGTCCACAATTTTGCAAATTCTCTTTTTTTTTTTTTGTTTTGTTTACTATGAGGTCTAGTTTTCTGGCCGACATTAGGTGATCCGTTTGAATATCAAAATTCCATAGAAATTTGTGTGTGTCATTCTCCAGGACAGATGCTGGGTTGTGCATATACCATTTGTCCGTATAGTCAAATTTAAATTCCTTGCACATATCCCAGTGGATCACCTGGCTAACCTAGTCGTGTCTACTCTCATACTCCTTCTGTGCTAATGTTTTGAATTCGCTTTTTATGTGATAGAGGGTTCCATCTCGATCACCACATAACCTGCATTTGCTATTTTGTTGCGTATTATCTAATCTTGCATTGATATGGTTGGTTCTTATGGTGTTGTTTTGTGTTGCTATTAGGTGAGATTCTGTTTCTTTTTCTTAGCCACGTCCAGGTTTTCTCGTGCGTGATGTTGTTTATTAGTCGTTTAAATCGCCCATAGAGTTGTTTTTCTCCCCCATTTTTGTTTCTTAGTTATTGTCATTCTGTTGGCCATCGTGTTGTCAGTATTGTTTTTGATAGCTGTAATCAGTTCTCCTTCGCGTTTTTCTATGTAGTCCTCGAATTGTTATATCGATACTTCAACACTTTCATCAATGCTGGCAAGTCTTCTTCCTCCCTCCTTTTTATATACATATAGTCTGTCAACGTCATCTCTAGGATGTAATCCCTTATGCATGGTCATAAGTTTCATTGTTCTTTGGTCAATTTGCTTAAATTCTTCTCTGGTCCACTTCTCAAAGGGTCCAGAATATCTTACGAGAGATACAGCCCAGATAATTATTTCCTTTGATAAGGTTTCTACTACATAGTTTTATCTCGAGTACCTTTCTAGTTCTTCTGAGATATTCTTTCTTAATTTTGTCTTTCATCTCCACTTGTTTGATGGAATCAGCGTCCAATTATTATATATCTATTTATTTATTCACTTGTTTGTTATGCCTCCTAGGGCATCTCCTTTTTTATTATCTTCTCACATAAATATATATATATATATATATATATATATATATATATATATATATATATATTGAAATCCATCAATTGAGTTTTAATAAGAGAAATAAATTTATTATAGATTAACGTTTCTAAATTTCATATGTTTTAACCAATATATATATATATATAATCTTTGTACAGAACGTATTCAGTATTAATACAATATCTATATATGGAGTTTTTCATCCGATAGTTCCCCAAAATGCCCTATTAATTTTTTTTTCATACTATTATCCAATTTATATCTTATTTTTTTACAGCATTGTTGTTTTTGATCCGATTAGACAATTTGTTCCAAAATTATATTAACCTATTATTGAAAATTCAAATTCGTTAATAGACTTAGTCTTTGAAATCTGCCTTGATAGGAGATTTCCAGCACGAGGAGAAAAAAATTTCTTCTCTAATTAGAAATTCGATAAATTATTTGGAAATTTTCAATTCTAGTAAAGTAAGTAAAGTTGGCAACCTTAGTCGAGTGTGACCCGGAGGCTCCCTTTTGAATAGCTACAACACCGAGGTATAGGCGAGTGCATTACTTCTTTCTTTGGATTTCTCCACTTTATCCTTGATCCTAACCTTATAATACTGAGTATTAAGCTCGGCGGCATCAAGTACCAGTTTTGGAGTCTTTGGTATGACTCGACCTGGGATTGAACCCCAAGCTCCTGGACCATTGGCAAAGAATGTAATCTTTTACTCTTTAATTGTTATCGTACTTAATTCCATGCCCTCCTATTTTGATATTACATTCCCATTTCTATGGTATGAATATTCTATTGTTATATCTTTTATATTATATATACAAACATTATCACTCATCAATAAGTACACACTGAGTATTCTTTAGATTAAAATAAATTACTTCTAAACCAAATAAAGCAGGAATCTATTATTTCTGGGGAAATCTTATGCATTCAAAACGGATATTATTAATTATTATTAATAACTAAACTCAGCAGATATACTCTAAATATCAATGCAGTTGTTCCAAAATAAGCATTTCTCTAACATGTTTAAGCAATTTTATCTTTGGTTAAGGGGTATCAAAGCTGTAGATTTTAGCAAAACATAATAACTAATAACATCTGTTTATATATATATATATATATATATATATATATATGCTAGATATAAAAACCACAGTAACTTGTTAATGGAAAAACTGCTTTTATAAACAATTAGTGGGGGAGCATTTATCAAGAGTAAATTATACCATGTGGACCAATACACACACCCACCCACCCACACACACACATATATATATATATATATATATATATATATATATATATATATAGGTATAAGTATGTGTACATATATATATGTATGAATGTATGTATATACCAACCCCTCCACACGGACAAAATATGACACCATGTCAATTTTTAGGAAGAGTTTAATAAGCTTTAATTCAAAGTTTCCCTTCTCCTATACTGGTTTCCTGACCATAGCTAAAAAAAACCAGTCTATCCCATTATCTACCCATATCTGTAAGGAGAATAATTGGATTCATACTTTTCCCAGGGGTAGTAAGCAATCAGTCTCGTTCAGGGTTAGAAATCGGGTCGCCATATCCATTTGCAACGATTTATATATATATATATATATATATAGATAGATATATATAAGCACCCTACGTGTCTTGCCACACTAAAGAGTTGGGATACAACGAAACAGTCTGTCTTTGGATGACAATATATACATATATATATATATATATATATATATTGTTACGGCCAAAGGCCACGGTAGGATTATAATGCAGGGAGCAAGAACTACTATGAGGACCAGAAGTGGGGGCAGGCGATTGGCGAGTCTCCCAGCCCTAGCAACAGTGGAAGAAGCAGCCGAGAAGGGGCAAAGGTTTTGACCCAGATAAGGAAAAGACATGCCATGGGTCGAGGCAGGGGGGACGTTTTACCGCCAAAAAGAAACGAAACCCAAAAAATCAGTTTCGAGCTTCGCCAAAGAAGAGAAAGGTCGCCTTTTCACGTGGTCCGGTGAAAGGGGAAATTCTAGTCACAGAATGGCCTAATAGATGCCGTCGACTCCGTTGGGTAAAAAACTGAGGCTCAACGTAAAAGAAAAGAAAACAAAAACTGGTGCCTTGCGACTCGTTAATAGGAGATTAACGAATATAAGAAAAAAAAATTAACAAAAGAAAGGAAAGAAAAAAAAAGTTAGTCAAAAATTTTATTACGAATAATATACGTAACCAAAATAAAGGGTCCGTATCAAGACTATTCCAAAGAAACATTTTGAGGTTGTTCATTAGCAACTAGTATCGGCGGAAAACATATCTGTTTAAAATTTGTATATCCATATTAAAGACGAAGAGGAGAGACTTTTGTTCTTCGCGAACAGAAGAAAAAAAAATATAATAATAAGTAAACAAATATTGGAAGGAACGAGTAAGTTCCCTCCCTTTAATTGTAAAGGAAGCAAGAAGGAAAAAAAATGGGAGGAAAGCAAAGAGTGAACTTTGTCTTATTGGAAGGACATAGTCAAATACTATTGGAAGCGACTTGTCCTCCACATTTCAATATATCTTTTTTTGTTGTATTTGTTTGCTCTTTGTTTGCCTGTTGTTGCAATTGTGTTTTCTTTAAAATAAAAAAAATGTAAAAAGGATACATGTATAAAGAAAAGAAGAAAAGCAACTACGCGTCATATTGTTTGTCCAGTTCTGAATTCCTCACGTGTTCATTCATATCATGTCGACCTCTTTAACCTTGACACACCCTCATTCGTCCGTGGTCTCAGTAACCCTCACATAGGACTTCGTCCGCTTCTCGAAAAATAAAAAAGTTAAAAATACGTGTGAAGCCGTTACATGGGACTTCGTCCGGGAAATTTTTGGATTTTTAAAAAAATTAAAAAGGACTAAAAATACGTATAAGAATCCTCCGGGCTTCTAGACAACGAACAAATCACACAGAGGGGGCTCGTTAGCCACAAAAAAATCCATAAAATTAAACGAGAATGGACGGAATAGAGTACTTCCTGAGAGAACCGGCGTTGGAGAAAATAGAAGCAATGAGGAAGTGTTCACTGCTAGAAATATGTGAAAAACTTGAACTGGAAAGCAGAAAAGCGATGAGGAAAGAAAGATTAGTCAGAATCATCTCAGAGCACATGGTGGACGAACAAATATTTGAAGCGGAGATACTGGACAGGTTACCGGCCGAATTGACCAACCTTACAGCAGAACAGATTGAACTAGAAAAATATAAGCTTCAAACCAGGCTAGAACTGGAAAAAGCGAAAATGGAGCTAGAAATTAGGTTACGGGAAATTAGGCTAACAGAGATAAGGCAAGAGCCAGACCGCAAAGGATTTGACTTGGCGAAACAAGTCAGGCTAGTGCCAAAATTGGTTGAAGCTAATATAGACGAATATTTTCCTCACTTCGAGATAACGGCAACGAACATGAACTGGCCACGAGAAAGTTGGGCTATGCTCTTACAGACCGCCCTCACAGGAAAGGCACTAAAAGCATATACCACATTGTCAGCAGAAGACTGTAAAAACTACGATACAGTCAAAAAGACAATATTACAAAGCTTCGAATTGGTGCCGGAGGCATATAGACAGAAGTTTCGAAACCAAAGAAAAAGCGAGAACCAGTCGTTCATGGAATTTGTCAAGGAAAAAGAGCGACTAATGAACAAGTTGTATGCTGCGAAAATGATCGGAGAGGGTGTGGAAAAGTTGAAGCAACTCATCCTAATTGAGGAAATATCGAATTGGGTGCCAGAGGAAATGAGAATCTACCTAAATGAAAGGAAGATAAACACAGGCAGCGAACTAGCGATGCAAGCAGACGAATACGTGATAACAGGTAAAAGAAACAAAAGCAAGCCTAACACGGAAAGTCGGGTGAGCAAACCACCAGAACCTATCATAAGGAAAGATAGCATGGTGAATACTCGGGTGACACCCCCAAAGAATTAGAACCAGATCACATGTATCAGATGTGGCCAGGCGGGTCACATAGCAATAAAAATCAAACTGGGACGCGGACCCGAAACGAACAAAGCTGGAGAGTCTAAGCCACAGGGAATGGTTTCAATGACCCTAGCTAATGAGATATATCGACCCTTCACAAGAAAGGGAAATATTAAAGACGGGAAAGGAAATAATATCCCTGTAACTATATTGAGAGACACTGGTTCGACACAATCCTTGATACTAGAGAAAAAATTACCGCGAGGTAAACTGCTAGGATTTGCAACGGTTAAAGGAATAGGAGGAAAGGCTCTGAAAGTACCCCTGAGGAAAGTGAAATTGACGACAGGAAAAATTAGCAGAGAAATATTAGTGGGGGTAGTGAAGACTCTACCTATGAAAAAAATAGACCTCCTACTCGGAAATGAAGCGAAAATCGAATTCGCACAACAAGGCAAAAATTGTAAAAGCGAGGAGAAAGGCCAGAAGGCAAATCCATATAACCTACGCAGTAAAAAACAGAACGAAACGGGAGAAAATATTCCGATGATAAATAAAACGTTTGAAGAACTGAAGCGAGCTCAAAAAAATGATGAGAGCTTAAGAAAGTTATATAAGCAAGTGGATAAACCCATGGATAGCAAGCATGGACATCGATATTATATAGAGAATGGAATATTAAAACGAAGCTACCAGTTCACGAAGCGGAAAGGAGAAGGGGGAGAGAGGTGCAATCAAATAGTCATGCCGACAGATTATCGAAAGGACCTTCTGCAATTAGCACATGAAGTCCCATTAGCATGTCATTTGGGGATTAACAAAACGTATGACAAATTAATACGGCATTTCTACTGGCCAGGCATCAAAACCAGCACGAAGAAATTTTGTAATACGTGTGACACCTGTCAGAAGCCGGGAAAACCCAAACCAGGCATAGCTATAGCCCCACTCAAACACATAACCATCAAAGAGAGACCGTTCGAGCGAGTAATAATGGACTGTATAGGCCCTTTACCGAAAACGAAGTCGGGAAATCGGTACTTATTGACAATAATGTGCGCAAGTTCTAGGTTCCCAGAGGCCATCCCTCTGCGAGCCATGTCAACGAAAAAAGTGGTCGAATCAATGACAAATTTTTTCGTAAAAGTAGGACTCCCTAAGGTTATCCAAACTGACTGAAGAACAAACTTCATGTTTAACTTATTTAAGAGAGTAATTGGACAGCTAGGAGCGAAGCATGTTATATAAAGCCCCTACCACCCGCAGTCACAGGGTGCCTTAGAAGAATTTCAGGCAACTTTAAAAGGTATGCTAAGAGCTCACTGTACTGAGAGACAGACTGACTGGGATAAAGAATTACCGTTTATACTCTTCGCTATCAGGGGCTCTGTCCAAGAAGCGTTGGGTTATAGCCCATTCGAGTTAGTCTACGGGCATGAGTTGAGAAATCCCCTAAAAATCGCAAAGGAACTGTGGGAAGGCCCTAGAACAGAAACAGTGGCAACTTATGACAGAAATCTACAGAAGAGATTGGAATCTGCTAGAAAAACAGCAGAAAACCATATGAGTAAAGCTCAAGAGAAAATGCGAAGGAATTATGACCAGAGGTCTAAGGGCAGACAATTCTGCAAGGGCAAGAAAGTTGTGACCCTTTTACCAACAAAGAAATCTCCTTTCGACACGAAACAAGAATAGGAGGCTGCAAAACTGGTATCTTATAGTCGATACTCTTTCAAGATGCCAAGAATTTGACTAACTAAGCGAGGCTCAAGCCTATATTTGTAATGCTCAACAAGAGCTAGTTTACTCAGGGAAGTAAACATGGATCCCTTCTGAAATCTAGAGGTTAGATTTAAAAGAAAAATAGACCAATTTTACTTTTCTTTGATGGAAGGGGGTGTTACGGTAGGATTATAATGCAGGGAGCAAGAACTACTATGAGGACCGGAAGTGGGGGCAAGCGATTGGCGAGTCTCCCTGCCCTAGCAACAATGGAAGAAGCAGCCGAGAAGGAGCAAAGGTTTTGACCCAGATAAGGAAAAGACATGCCATGGGTCGAGGCAGGGAGGACGTTTTACCGCCAAAAAGAAACGAAACCCAAAAAATCAGTTTCGAGCTTCGCCAAAGAAGAGAAAGGTCACCTTTTCACGTGGTCCGGTGAAAGGGGAAATTCTAGTCACAGAATGGCCTAATAGATGCCGTCGACTCCGTTGGGTAAGAAACTGAGGCTCAACGTAAAAGAAAAGAAAAACAAAAGCTGGTGCCTTGCGACTCGTTAATAGGAGATTAACGAATATAAGAAAAAAAATTAACAAAAGAAAGGAAAGAAAAAAAAGGTTAGTCAAAAATTTTATTACGAATAATATACGTAACCAAAATAAAGGGTCCGTATCAAGACTATTCCAAAGAAACATTTTGAGGTTGTTCATTAGCAGCTAGTTTCGGCGGAAAACATATCTGTTTAAAATTTGTATATCCATATTAAAGACGAAGAGGAGAGACTTTTGTTCTTCGCGAACAGAAGAAAAAAAATATGATAATAAGTAAACAAATATTGGAAGGAACGAGCAAGTTTCCTCCCTTTAATTGAAAAGGAAGCACGAAGAAAAAAAAATGAGCAAAGAAAAGAGAGAACTTTGTCTTATTGGAAGGACATAGTCAAATACTATTGGAAGCGACTTTTCCTCCACATTTCAGTATATCTTTTTTGTTGTATTTGTTTGCTCTTTGTTTGCCTGTTGTTGCAATTGTGTTTTCTTTAAAATAAAAAAAATGTAAAAAGGATACATGTATAAAGAAAAGAAGAAAAGCAACTACGCGTCATATTGTTTGTCCGGTTCAGAATTCCCCACTTGTTCATTCATATCACGTCGGCCTCTTTAACCTTGACACACCCTCATTCGTTCGTGGTCTCAGTAACCCTCACATAGGACTTCGTCCGTTTCTCGAAAAATTAAACCTATACGCAAGCTCTACACTTAGCTAGTTATATGGGCTTTCAAAGCTATCAATAAAATATAACTAGTTACGGAGAATATTTGGAGCTTGGGTGGTACGGACACTGTCGACGGAAATTCTCCCCGTCTTTCGAGGATAATGTAACCTCGGAACAAAGATACAGTAACCTTTACTATATATATATATATATATATATATATATATATATATATGTTGTAAAACCTTCAACTCCCGATTAAAATTGTTAATTAAAAAGAAATAACAGAGGATTTTATTCGCGTACACTTTCTCCGTGTTACTCTCTATTCAATGAGATTTTCTAGATTACTCGACACTGAATGGGATTATTTTCAAACTTTTTGATTTGATGATAATCATATTAAGCGTCTGATGATTGAGAAAATATCATCATACTGAAAGTAACGCAAAAACGTGGCTGTGTATTAAATTTTTTAATGATTGATTTTAAACGACAATTTTAATCGGGTTTTAAAGGTTTTTCTACATTAGAGGGGCTCGGTATTTGATATTACCTGTACATAATATTTCAACAATAAAACAGGTAAAAGTTCACGATTCTGAATTTTACGTAGCCGATCCTCAAGTGATTCTGTTTCTAAGAATCAAGCACATGAAATTCAATTTGATTTTGGTTTATCTGTTTAACGGCATACCAACTCCTCCTGGGATGAATATTGCCGAAATTTTATCTATCTATAATTTTTTTATTTTATTTTAACCATTTTAATTATAACCACGCCAATGGTCTGGGAGACCAGGGTTCAATCCCAGATCGAGGCATACCAAAGACTAAAAAATGCCACTTGATGCTGCCTTGCTTGATGCGGCACTATAAGGTACGGATCAACGGTAAAGTGGAGCAATCCAGAGAATGGAGTAGCGCCCTTACCTACACGTCAGGGTAATAGTTATTGAAAGAATATTAGAGAAGACTCTAACCATCATGCCAATAATAAATTTCGTATGAAATTATTTGCTGTGTGATTTATATATACATATCTTAAAATAAAACAATCAGTCACATTAAGATAATAAACTTATTTCTATCCTGTTAAAAGGATTGATATAAATCAATGCTCAAAAGATTTTACTGGGCTTCTTCAGATCAAACAAGAAATTGATTAAAATATCCATTCCCATTTACAACCAGACAAAGACAAAAAAAACTAACTTTATTTCTTCCATGTATTAAACCAAGCCTACACCATCAAGTAACAATAAGTATCAAATTATTATGGCATATAAGACAACATCCAGTTTCATCAAACTTCAAATTTAACGGAGGTAAAATTTACAGTTACAATAATACATGTCAAAATTCCAACATTTATAAAAAAAATTAATCAGACAATCTAATTTTAGTATATCAATTTTTATCATTAAAATGAACTAAAAAACCTAAAATTAATGTTATTTATGGTAACCCCGCACAAATTACAAATTCAAATTCTAATTCACTTACCAACGTAATAAATCATAGTTATTTATTTTTTGTTTATTAATTGATAAACAGTTTAATCAGTATAATACATTACATATTTAATAGGAAAACCTTAAAAATTATTACTGCATGAATCATTTTTAAAAAAAACATTTAACTCTAATAATACGGAAGTAATGAGAAAATGTTATGACCAATTTGATGATAATGATAGAAATAGTAGTAATAATAATTATAATGAAAATTATAATAATTGTAATTCTAAAACTAAAATTAATTGTCCTATGAATGGTATGTGTAATTTGAAACACAAACTGTATCAAACTACTATTTTCCTAAAGGGAAATGTAACCGATAAAAAGACTTGTACTGGAATTTCGTCGGTTAGATGAAAATTACGATATAATAATCATATTCATTTGTTCTCTCATGAACGCTTGAGAAATTAAATAGCTTTATCCAAACATTTTTGGAAGTTGAAAATATGGGTTTAACCGTAGAAATTCAATGGATAATATGGAAATATTGGGCCCTTACCAGAATTCTTTGAATTTAATATTCTATTTTTGAATATTATATTGGTCCTGATTGGAATTATTCCCTACTCCGGAATTACTGGACTGAATAATACCTTTATATATATATATATATATATATATATATATATATATATATATATATATATATATATTTATGTATATATATATATATATATATATTCAAAACTAAACGCTGAAAACGTTCCAACCGTCAACTTCAAAACAAAACGCTGCAAATAATTAAAATAGTATGGTCGAAAGCGGTTGGGCAGAAAATATTAAACAATTCCTTTGCCAATACAAAAAAAAGAAAAAGACTTGAAAAAATAAAGTTAAAAATTATATACAGTGTTTCATCGTCTTTAACAAAACCTGCTTAAATATATATATATATATATATATATATATATATATGTGTGTGTGTGTGTGTGTGTGTGCGTGTGTGTGTGTGTGTGTAAAATCAACTGATGTCCATTCAAAAAGGTGTTAATTTGGTTCAAAATAGTCTTTTCAAGTTGTAAGTTAAATATTTGCATTTTTACATTTATTGACCAATCGGTTCTTACGCGCTGGTTTAAAATTTTTTTTTTTTTCGTATTTGCAGATGACAATATCTGGCTTGCCGCGAAAAAATTTAAAGGATCAAAATCCAAAATATCATTTCCCCTCCGTAATATCAAACATATGGTTTTAACCAGTTAGAATAATAGATAGATCGTGAATATTTTTAATCTAATTTCGAACTTTTCTCAGTTGTATAAATAGTCAATGAAATAGATAAAAACTTCAGTAGATTTATAGTTTCCATTTGTAAATCAACTCAAAACATTCAATTTTATTTCTTTTGAATGAAAATCTATCATTCTGCTCTTTCAAGTGTGCATTTAATTTCAGCATCGCTTAATCATTTTAAATGAAAATATATTGTTTACGTAGACATGTTGATACTCCTATTACAATCTTTCCCTGCTGGTGAAAATTTCAGCTGCAACCACTAATATATTAGCGTATAGATGTACATTCTCTCTTATATAATGAAATGCTCACATAAAGATCTGTTACGTAAAAAATGTAGCAACTAGATTTGAACAATGTAAACTGCTGCATGAAAAGTTCTCTCTTTTAGTATTTATGTTCTAACTAATTTTCTTACTAGAAAAGTTTTTGCAACTTCTGTATTTCAACAAACTTCTCCCTCAAGTTAAAGAAATAGGACTAAATTTTTAGATCAAAGTTATATTCGATCATGCACACACTTAACCACAGCACACACACACACACACACACACACACACATATATATATATATATGTATTGTCACGTGATGGCTCACGGAGACGAGGAGGTGGGAATGATACTCTCCCCCCGTTGAACTAAAATTATCTAGCAGTCAAAAAGTGACCGTTAGAAATGAATGTGGGTCACACAGATGTTCGCACTTAAGTGACCTTGGGTCGCCGGACATCGGAAGGGGAAGGATAAAATGAAGCCAAATGATTGGTGGGGGGACCCCAAACGGAAGTGGGGTTCCCTTCCCCTCAACGGAAGTAAATACAAAACAAGGTAGTTTTTGAGCAACGCTCGTGGCAGACGGACGATAGCCATTTCACTCCGGGCTAAAGACAAAAGACTGAGACATGAGAGACCTGAGTCTCTCAAGCCAGCATTAAAAACAGTACAAAGTCTATTAGCCCGTGAAAGAAGAGAAATTCTCCAGTGGAACCCCGTCAAAAAAATAAGATAAGTAACTTTGGGACATTTTTCCGTTACACCCAAATTTTGTTACCACTCTCTCTCTCAATTTGAAAAAGGATAAAAGCCAAGAAAAGACATTTATATTCATGGACTATCCTATTATATATCTTTGACATTTTGAACGTATATATATATATATATAACCGTAGTAAAGAACCTATGTATTTTCATTTTACCATGTGGTCTATGTTATTATTCCATGCTTTCCTTTCAGCTTCTATTCGCCTTACATTATCTTGCTTAGAACTGTCCTATTAATTCCTAAAGTATCACACGGGAAACCGGAGTTGCCGACTGTAGCAATATTAATATTATTACAACTAAGACCTATAGGCCCGTATTCTTCAATTATCTAAGGGAAAGAAGTTTAGTGGCCTGGTGGGTGTGTGATAGTGTGAAATTTTGGACCCCTTTGCCAGCGGTGGCCAGTCTGGCCCTAAATTATTCCCTCACGTAATATGCCAGTTCTTATCTGCCTGAGAAAAGAACTCTGAACAGGACTTATTTCTGTAGGGGATCAAGTGCCAACCTGCCCCGTCTTCACACGTGCGAAAATAAAGTCCCATTTTGGGATTTTAATCAATTTTGCCGTCACAGTATATATATATATATTATAAGAGTGTTTGTCGTCACTAAATCATTTTGTGGTTATGTGTCGAACCAAGTGCAATGGAGAGTGCTCAATATCTAGGATAGAGCAATTATATAATAATGATAATAAATATATATATATATATATATATATATATGTAATCCATGGAAAATATTTTCCATGCATTATATATATATATATATATATATAATATATATTTATTTATCATCAATATATATATATATATATATATATATATATATATATTATCATTATTATATATATATTTATATATATATGGAAATTCCTTTCGCAGGTCAAATTTTAGTGTCATACTTATGTAAGGTCTTTTCTTTGGTAGAGGGGTCTTATTTCTCTGCAAGAGACACGGGCAGTCGAGTCTAAGACCCCACCCAAATGGTAGGACATGAAATTGATACATTTTTATGGATGAAACTAATTTATAATAAAGTGAGAATGTCTAGACATCGATACAGGAGTCCAGACGGGTCAGAACCCATTTTTAAAAATTACAAAGCCAGCCTTTGTACTTTGTGAGTGAAAAGATAGATAGATAGATAGATAGATATGGGAAGAATGGTATAGATGTCTTAAAGACTGAACTATGAGTTCAATAAACGGACGCATTTTCTTTCTCCACATTGAACTATTTGATCATTTACGCTTAAAATCTAATTAGTATTATTTCCACTTTTAGAAAATTGCCCATTCTTTCTCCTTCCAATCAAAATTACTAGAAACCAAACCAAAAATAAAAGACAAAGACGAAACTTATTTATTATTAAACAATGCACTCCACAAGGCAAATGCTAATCGGAAATTAGGACTCTATCAGGAAACGTGTCTGGAATGTTACTCTGCGATGAGTCATGAATGATGTATTCGAATATCAAGGGGGATAACTCTCTCATGACACGATTTTCCTATTTAAATTTCGTTTAATTTGAATGCGTACTGTTGCCACGACGTCGCTGTTGAAAAGGAATTGTGGTTTCTCTTTTCTCTGACTTTAAATGCTGATTATAAATATACACATCGGTCGATTTTCTGTGCACTGTCGTTTTTCGCTTTTGCTTATTGCCCAATTAATTTTAAGGTAAAATTATCTTGCTTGAGAATCAATCCTTCTAATTGAACTAAAGTCGGCTTACGGTTAAGTTAACACTAAAAGCACCGATTCAACACCACTAGATAACAGAAGCTGCCATAAACCCAGATGCGTGACCACAGAATAACATGTACGGTAAGCAGCCCAGGGCCTGTTTGCTAGTTTTTGCAAAGATTTCTATATCAGAATATAAGAAAATTGAACTAAAGTCTCATGCTCGCAAATCGCTCTCTGAGTGGCCTATGTAACTCGGCCTTCTTGAGAAAAGGGTTGACAGCTAATTTTCTGTAAGTCGTTGGTTTAATCTTTTGACAGGAATGCAGAAATATGCACCCCTTTATTAGATACATAAGTATTGGCATCAGTGGGCGAAATTGAAATGTTCGGAAATTCCATAGGAAAAACATCAGCATAAATCGTTCTTGGAAATCAAATACAGGGTTCCATTCCAAATTCTTGAAAATTTAAAGGAATTGGCAAATAGCTGAAGATGACCGGAAATTACAGTGGTCGAAATGTTATAATAACGATAAAGATGAATGAAATAATATCCAGTAGTCAGGATTTTTTGTTAGAAAATTTTTAATTTTAATGATTACTAAATTATAATTATAATTATAATTTTACTAACCTATTTTGTAAGTAAGTAAAACTTTAAGTTTATATTACTCATTAGATGCGTTTTTATCAGTAAGTCTTAATACTGTACTAAATACTCACACGGCGGGGCTTTGAATATTGACTCCACCCACTGACAAGGGGTAAGACCCCGCCAAGTGTATTCTGAGTGCGACCCTAAATTGTAAGGGGTAGTTTGGCTTCAGTTCTGGAACCGAAAAAAGTGTGAGGTTTCTCTTTTTTGCTGTTAATCCCAGGTTCTTAAAAACGTTTATATTCCTAGTAATGAAAGGAACTCTTCTGGGGTCCATATTTTGTTTATATATATTTCTATTCATAGTCCTATTTATTCCTATTTTAACACTCAAAATGTCTTCGTAAAAAGATTGACTTCAACAGGAAAAGGTAGCGACACAGCGTAAAACCAACCAACCAACCAACAAACCAACCAAAGCAACAAAGAACTGTCATCTCTCTCTCTCTCTCTCTCTCTCTCTCTCTCTCTCTCTCTCTCTCTCTCTCAATATTTATTTACTGTTAATTTTGCAAGCAGGTTTATAAAGGATGTTCAGAAGAAAATATAATAGCAAAACTCCATGACCCAATAGGTTAAGGCATAGTCCCTGTTACCCATGTGTCTCTTATAAAGAATTCAAGTTCTAATTTTATCGGAAGCCTCTTCTTCATACGGAACCGGCGCTACTCAGTGAGAGCCACGCTCAACGTATCTATTATCGTCGTCGGAAATGGATTCGATAAACTGAGTTCAAATCCTGGTCGAGGATGTTTGTGTTTGACTTCACGCTAATGACTGAGATTGGCATGAATATATCAGTCTGCTAAATTGTTTATCTGGTACAGATAAACATTATGGTATAATAGGTTCTTAAAACTTGGTTTGGCAACCAGTCAAGGAGAAGGAAAACCAGCTTAGCGCTACTTAAAACTGACCTTCACTCACATCCTGCTCGAAGTGGAGGAATGGTGTAAATACATACTGAGACGGTCAGCGAATATTTCAACGTAGAAACTAGTTTAAATAACGGATCAATAACATTAAGAAAAAGACTCGAGTCTTCAGAACTTTTGATGAATATACTTCAATTTAGAATTCAGTTAACCAAAATTTCGCTGGGGAAATTAGAATCATTTGAAAAAGACAAATATAACTCACCAACACTAAAACACATGAGCGCATATTCATTTGTCTATCAATATGCTATTCTCTTTATATATATTTAGTCTTGAGCTGAAGGGTTAGCTAGCTAATAAGTTTGATTGGATGGTTTGATGGTTTTATGGCATATAAAACCTTGAAGATTATTCAATGCCAAATACTCATATGTATATATATATATATATATAATTTGGCATAGAATATATATATATATATATATATATATATATATATGTATATGAGTGTATGGTTGTCACTATCTCGCGTAGTGAGTGTGTGATAGACCAACAAATGCGGTATAACTTGGAGAGTGCTCAATATATGTGATTGACCTATTATATAATAATAAATAAATATATATTAGTTTTTATATATATTTAAAACGCATGCTTGCTTATCTGCGACCATCAGTTTCATGCCGTCTTATTACGACAATCATCGGAAAGAGAAAGAAAGATATTAGAGAAATAAAAAAAAATCGAAAAATACAGCCCAAAAAGAATATTTACGTTAGGACTGTATATAACTCTTTTTCTCAGTGTGTACATGTGTGTGTGTTTGTGTAGAGTATATTTGCGTATTATTGTGTGTGGTCGTATGAGTTATTGTAAGTACTTGTATGTGTATGTATGACGATACATGCACCGCGCGGCAAATTTGAGGTTGTCTTCTGGATATATGAGTTGCGATGTTTAACCAAAGCCGCATTTGACAAGCATTTGACCGAGTAAACTTTTTAGTGTATTCACCTCTCTCTCTCTCTCTCTCTCTCTCTCTCTCTCTCTCTCTCTCTCTCTCTCTCTCTCTGTGATGATTTTAGCTTACGAACAAATTATCATCATCATTGCATTACGAAGAAAATAGTAAGGTCGATCTAAAACGTAAGAATGAACGAGGTGGGAATATTGAGACATGCTATATTGTAACATGGAGAATTATGCAATATTAGTATTTCCTGTTGGAATGTTTTGTGTTAGATTACTATTATAATTTGTATTAGCTGTCTATGCTCTTGTGTGTCTGTGCACGTGTGTGTGTGCGTCTGTGTGCATGCGCGCGTGTGTGTGCAGTGATGATTTTAACTTAGGAACAAATTATTATCGCCAGCGCATTACGAATAAAATAAACTTTTGATTTGTAAACACAATAGGCGAATATGTATTGTGGGTTTAAAACGTAAGAATGAGGGAGGAAGAAATATCGAAGTGATGAGACATATTATTTTGTAATATATCATGGAGTATTATGCAATATTAGTATTTCCTATTGGAATATGTTTTGTGTTAGATTGAAATAATAATTTGTATTTGCTGTCCATGTTGTGTTAATGTTTCGTATACGTTTTTGTAATGTGTGGTTATATGTACACAAGGAATAAGACGTTGTAATATTTTTTATCAGCTATGTCATGTTAATGTTATATTTTTGTGTGTGCTTAGTGATGGTTTTAAATATATACAAAAACTATAATGCAAAGCTCTTCAAACGAATTGAGCACTCTGGTCTCCGGTAAGGTATAAAATGTAAACAAACGAACGCTACTACTTAATATCTTATAATTGCCGAGCTAAAGTGGTACGCTTTTTGGCGGAGTGGTATGTTACTAAGTCTAACGTAAAGTCGGACGGGTTTCAATCCCAGCTTCAAACGT
The DNA here is from genome assembly GCA_963585895.1 of Sepioteuthis lessoniana. Taxonomy (NCBI): domain Eukaryota; kingdom Metazoa; phylum Mollusca; class Cephalopoda; order Myopsida; family Loliginidae; genus Sepioteuthis; species Sepioteuthis lessoniana. Next base: position 43,233,880 of record OY757912.1, on the reverse strand, counting down.
CCCACATGTCTAGCCACACTGAAGAGTTGTAATACAACAAAACCGTCTGTCTGAAGATGACAATATATATATATATAGTGTAATGGCTTCCATCGTTGGAAATGGGCTTACGACCCAAATTCAAACCGAGAAGAGGTTGTTTGCATTGCATTTCACATACTGTTTATCCCTTCGGAAAGGTATGAATCCAGACATTCTCTCTCCAGCTATGGGAAAATTCCTGGACAGACTGTGCTCTTTAATTTTTTATTATATGCAACCAGTCTTGGAGAATGAAAAGCGCGAATTCAAACCTGTTTATGATCCCTTAAGAATTGACCTTGTGTCACATCTTGCCTTGCAGAGGGGTTTGGTAAATATATATAATGTATATGATTTGAAAATAAATAGTTTGTAGGTAATATTTTTAAAAACCAGGGCTAATTTCTTTTGCAAAAAGGTTTCAAGTATTTATATCTTACACTAATATTGAAAATAAGGGTATTCTACTTTCTTCAAAGCTCCAGAACATGAGCCTCACCATCTACTGTAGGTGCCCGTGGTGTAGTCGTTATCGCCGTAGGAAATGAACACGGCGATAGGAGTTCAAATCCTGGACGATACTGGTTGCATTTCACATAGCACTAATACCCTTGGGAAAGGTATGAATCCAATTATTCTCCCTCCAGCTATGGGTAAATAGTAGGACAGACTAGGTTCTTGAGCCTTGGTTAGGCAACTAGTCTAGGAGAAGGAAAACTCTGAATTCAAACCTGTTAAACTCCGCTTAAAAATTGACCTTGTGTCATATCCTGCCCGAGCGGAGGGGTTGGTAAATAGTATATACTGTAGGTTAATATCATACCCAGAACTCTGGCTAATAAGCTAGAAACCACACGTTAACACCAACACTTAAGTACACAAAATTTTAACGAGGAATAGAAGGTTTAATTTGAAAATTAATTCCCATAAACTCTTAAATGAAAGAAAATGAAAAGAAGGACAAATACTTCGACCTTGCTGGGGAATTGATAAAAACTGCGAAACATAAAAGTATCGTTTATACCAAGTGTATCTGGTGCTCTTGGTACAGTCACCAAAGGATTAATAAATGGAATGGAGAACTTGGATATAAGAGGATGAGCAGTGACCATCCAAACTATTGCATAACTGAGATCAAACTGAATACTGAGAAAAGTCCTGGAGACTTGAAGAGACTTGTTGTCACTCAAACTTCCGTGAAACACCATCAACTAACGCTAATGTGAAAAATTCTCAAGGAGAAAATGGTTACAGTAAGGCTCAACAAAAAAGACAATCGGGTAGTGGACTTCGACGTCCTGGCAGAACACAGAGTGGTAAAAAAAGAAAATGAAAAGAGAAATAAGTACCTAGACCTTGCTATAGAACTCAAAACTATGGAACATGAAAATGACGGTGATGCCAATTGTGGTTGGTGCACATGGAACAATCCTTAAAAATTGGTAAAGAGACTGGAAGACTTGGAAATGAGAGGTCAAGTTGAGAACATCCAGAGTGCTGCATTCTTATGATCGGTCTGAATACTGTGAAGAGTTCTGGAGACTTGAGAAGACTTGATGTCACGCAAGCTCTAGTGAGAAACCATCACCTTTCGCTGGTGTGAAAATCTCTCAAAGAAGTAAATAATAATACTAACCTTCACGTTAAAACTGAGTCAAAAGTTCTAAGTGTTTAGAGGGGGTGGCTAAAATTAAGTCGAACTGAAACTTGCTTATAATTTCAAGGAGATCATTTGTTAAAAGAAAGAAAAACTCTCTTGCCATCCCTACCTATCATCCATTGCTCCTAGTTTGTTCTCTAGACAGAATTTAGTGCCTGCACAGAGATGATATATATAAGACTTCGTTGGTCGGCCAACACTGGTCTTTCTGGGTGTGAAAGTTCATATGAAGACGTCGTATATGAATCTATGCTTATTTCTCCAGTAGTACTCAGTAGTTCCTGCTTGTCTTACGCAAATGTTTTGTGAGATGGTCGTGCAACTGCTGTTTATAGAGAAAAGGCTTGATGGAAATTACACAAGAATATTACAAGCTGTTTTGAATAAATCCTAGAAGCAGTGCCTTAGAAAATGGATGATGAGTGTGAGAGAGAGAAAAAGAGAGAGAGAGAGAGTCAAGAAAAACGTACTGTTAACTCGACTTGATGCAGATATGTTAAATTTAGACATACAAGCCCACCTGATGATCTAAAGTGTGAAACTCTGATTTGTGAGTTTTTATCATGTTTTATATCTTATGTTATTCACACTTGAAACATTATGTAATATCGCTCTGCATTTTCGTTGTTTGCATGCGTATGATGTGTTTTTCCCCGTATTCCTATGATACCCTATTTCCGATGATAGAGTTCCCTTTTAAATAGCGTTCCCTTTTAAATGGCATTCCCTTTCAAATAGCGTTCCATTTCTTAAATACATCAGTCACCCTGTTTTATCATACTCTGAGATCCCATAATTTTGTTATGGTATAAACTTACAAAAACTTTTTAAAAATTCAAACACACCTTACACAAGCAAGCAACTACGGATGATTGCCAATGAAAGCGCTCGGGACAATTTTGGGAAATTCATCGAACAATTCCAACCAGAACCTAAGACACTTATCAGAAAACTTGAAATGATCTTGAATAAATCATACACATAAAGATTTTCTTTATTATTTAATGAAACATGCTTATATATATATATATATATATATATATATATATATATATATATATTGAAAAATTGGTTGCAGATTTGTTAGTGAAAACATGGAAAGAAAATCATTGTTTAAAAATATTTGAAAAGTTTTAATATTTAAGCGCTTTTTGATTTTAAACAACTTTTTTATTTTTTATTATTTCATATCTGCTCAATATATATATATATATATATATACAGAGAGAGAGAGAGGGAGAGAGAAAGAGAGAGAGAGAGAACAAGAGAAAGAGAGATAGAGAGAGAGATCAGTAGTGGCACTAGCGGTTGAGCTGAGTGAGCGAGATGGGAACGACACAAGAATGAAGCTAGCCATTTTGAACAAATCCTCAAAACAATACTCTTTAAAACAGCAGCTTTACAACCACTTGCTTCCCATCTCACTAACTATCCAAATAGGATGAGGCAGACATACTGAACAGTGCTAGTGAGGAGCTCATTAGAGAATTTTCTTTTAGGGCTCCACCACCAGGACAAACCAGTTTTAGCCTACCTACTTATATTCATCGGTCCTGTGGGGACACTGTGTGTCTGCAAAGAGTGATAGGCAATTGGTAAGGACAGTGAGAGAGAATCAAGGGATAATGAGAGTCAAGAAATGATGATGATATACACGTATATAATAGAGGGGACACTGAGGGTTGGGCTTGATAGGTTCAGCCTGAGTGATTCAATATTCAAGTTTATCTATTTTAAAGTAAAAAAAATTATTGGTCATGCGTCGAATTCTTTGTTGACTTCAGAAGGATTCATACTTATTTGAAATCTGGTTTTCAAAATATTGACATAAATACATTTCGTTGACATTGTTCATAATAAAAAAAGAATAAAAAAATTAAAAAGAGAAGACAGAGAAAGAAAATGAATAAAAAGAAGAATGAAATAAAATGAACGCGGCTAATCGCGCAGGGTAGATGTGATCCCTATCAAGTTGAAGACGTACTCGTAAAGCCGAACCCTGTCAAGCTGGAGACATACTTTATACATCTGAGCCCTATCAAACTGTCGACTGGACCCTATCAAGCTAAAAACAAACTTTATAAGTCTGAGCCCTATCAAGCTGGAAACATACTTTATAAATCTGAACCCTGTCAAGCCGGAAACATGCTTTATAAATCCGAGCCCTATCAAGCTGGAAACATACTTTATAAATCTGAGCCCTATCAAGCTGAAAACACACTTTATAAATCTGAGCCCTATCAATCTGGGGACATACTTCATAAATCTGAACCCTATCACATTGTCGACATACTTTATAAATCTGAGCCCTATCAAGCTGGAGATACTTTATAAATCTGAGCCCTATCAAGCTGAAGGCATACTTTATAAATCTGAGCCCTATCGGGCTGAAAACATACTTTCTAAATCCGAGCCCTATCAAGCTAGAGACATACTTTATAAATCTGAGCCCTATCAGGCTGAAAACATACTTTATAAATCTGAGCCCTATCAAGCTGGAAACATACTTTATAAATCTGATATACTTTATTGGCAATGGATTTCTTGCTTTCATTTTATAAATAATCATTCAAAAAACTTTCATGACATGTATACCCTATTTTTAAGAATATATTTTTCTTTCAATTTATTGTTTTTAAATGTCCATTTCAGATAATTAATTCCGTCCTGTATGAAATTTCTTAATGGAATGAATCAATTAAAAGATACGCAAATTAAATCTATCCTGACTCAATCTCAAGTGTAAGCGTATTTATCATGCATCTAAATGTTACCAATAGTACATTTTCTTAAAGATTGTAATTAGCTCGACAAACATTGCTGCTTTAGACTCGCCACTGGTATATAATATATGACAGAACACAGCTCATTAGTATTCAAACAAAAAATTGCTTAGAATGTAAATATTATTTACGGAATGTGTCTATTGAAAAAGACAAATTAAATTTAACCTGTCTTAACCTGAATTGCGCATGCGTTTTTCGTAATTCAGCCAGACAAAAATCGGCGACAATCAGAGAAAATGGCTGCATCAACTCGTTGACTGCGGTATCTAAGTGAGAAAAGTAATTGGGTCGACTTAAGAAAATATTATATCCGTCACCAGTACAGATCTTAAACATACAATAAATTAAACTAAAAATTCCCAGAGAGATATAAAACACTATCACATCAACACGTATACTAAGAAACACTCGGGACTGACACACACGCTATTAAAACAAATGAAAAAGATAACATACCTGGCTAGTGCATTTCACTTCTTTGGTTTCTTTACCAAAAAGAGTGACGTGTTCTGGGCATGACACAAAACTGCATCTGATGGTGAGGCTCCAGTCCCGGAACGCTGAAGAATGTGGAGTACTTTTTCTTGCAATTACTGCAAAGTTCACATTAACTCAGAGTAATAGTAACTGTTGAACTCTTATAGAAATAGTAACTGTTGAACTCAAATAGAAATATTTCGCGATTTAACTAAGTGCAAACAAATGACTAATACTAGATAGAATTATTTGTGTTTGATAGCAATACTTGAAACCATTTAACTGTGTGCAAGCAAGTGATCTCTGGCTTGCTTAAAATCTTACCTATAAACTATTCATTTAGAAATCATAATATATATATATATATACATATTTACCAACCCCTCCGTTCGGGCAGGATATGACACAAGGTCAATTTTTTAGCAGAGTTTAACAGGTTTGAATTCAGAGTTTTCCTTCTCTTAGACTAGTTGCCTCACCAAGGCTGAAGAACTCAGTCTGTCCTACTATTTACCCATAGCTGGAAGGAGAATAATTGGATTCATACCTTTCCCAGGGGTATTAGTGCAAAGTGAAATGCAATCAGTCTTGTCCAAGATTTGAACTCGTGTCGCCGTGTCCATACATACATATATATATACATATATATATATACATATATATATATATATATAGTGTGTGTGGGGGGAGAGAGATGTGGGCGGATTTGGCATTTAGTGCCCTACAAGGGTTGATATGCAATAAAACCCGCCCAACCAAAAAGACTAAAATCATGTTTTAAGCAAATATTGAATTTGACCTTGTGTCATATCCTGCCCAAGCGGAGGGGTTGGTAAATAGGTTAAGCAAATATTGAATGCAGAAATATGAGTGATAATATTCTATTATCAGTTATCAAAATACACTATTGGATATACTATACCGTCTGTAGAATAACGTGGATAATTGATGTTAGATTACTTCTACTAATATCAAAGAAAATTCTGAGGAACTAGACTAATTCTTTGCTTCAATCAATGATAAAAGACCATTGACCCAACATTTTAAGAAGATTTTTCTTGATAATTTGATTTTGATCGACAATGATTTGTAAATAGTCCTATTAAAACGGCTTCACACGCACTTCTCTCCTTCTCTGAGAGTTTAACTTAGCATTACATTGTAAATTTTTACTTTTATTCGAAGTGTAAGGATTACGTCCCTTGCTTTTTATAATAGTATTTGTAATGCCCATTAGGTGACGTGACCAAAGTTGCATTATAAAAGAATCAAACCACTAGCCTCGAAGGATTAACTCAGCTATGATATATTTCCCTTGATGATTCTTCAAGTATCACAGTAGCTGGGGAAACATACCGTGACAGAACCCATCTTTCGAGACCTGGACTTAAATCGTTTTATAGTGCTACTTTGGTCACGCCACCTAGAGGCCATATAACGTACAATAATGGAGAGCAAAAGATATTATTCTTGCAAGTGGTCGCGCTACCTAGCGGCCATTAGAAGTACTATTTTTGGAAAGCTAGGTATGTAAACCCTACAGAAGCTTCACGGAACAAAGAGTAAAGAACTTAAATGTGAAAATCATTTTGGACTTATTTCTTTCAATTCAGCAGGAGTTTTTTTTTTTTTTGTTTTTCTCCCATTACAAATGCCAATTGTTATAAAATATCAATTATGTTTATGCCACAATATGAAATGAAATTCGCGAAATCTTCAATTAATGTCTCAAATGACCACAAATGTTTGTACATCCTTATGAACACCCGTTTTTGCATTTATAAAGACACCTACACTAGAGATAAAAAAATTAATTCACCAATAATCGAGAATGGTGTTAGATCGTGAAGGAAATGTAGTATAACCATGATACAACAATACAAATATACAGCTGCAGGGTAATACGAAACACTGACGACTCTCCATTATTCAGGTACGAAACGTTTATTAACTTCTTGACTTTACTTTTTCGACACAAGGAGAGAGAGATACAATTTTTACTATGCTGACTGTACAATCTGACTCAACGAACGCGTTGCGCATTCCGTAGCCCCTAGCTGGACTGGCTCGGCCCAGAGTCGGATCTCAACTAACGTCTTTTTCAAAATCACCAAATTCTCAGCCCATCGCTTCCGGGCATGAAATCATTCACACCCCAGTCATTTCCTATCTGGGGTTTTTATTATGACATTTGTGATTGTCATATACTCGGCAGGCGAGCTTGAACTGTGCTCAGTGTGTGTGCACATGTACTAAAAGCCGAATAGTTCAAAGCCCAACCAAACCGAATTATAGAATATAATCAACGAAAAATGATTAATATAAAAACATCATTCCGTAATTATATAACAGAAATACATTTGGGAAATTGGTTGGCTGTTTTGTTCCACAGCGTATCAACCTTTTTCGGGTCATTTAAGGCCAAATTAAGTAATTTTGATAAAAGTTCCTGACAATTCAGTTTAGCATAAGTGTTATATGATAGCCGAGGGATTTCGGTTCATGCCTTTGAGTTTAGTAAGGCTGAGAACCTTTCGGCTCAGCACATGGGTTAGTTGGGTGCAATATTGAGGCAGGTGTTAACGCGGGCGCACTGGCGGATGGAGGTGTCCCTCAGATGTCATAATAGTCCGAGACGAAATGGAGTGACAGGGTGCGGGTGACGTCACGCACCGGAAGCGCGCGGAGGTTTGTGTGAGAATCTGAAGAAAGTCAGAGAGTTGGGTACTAGACGCCAAACGAAAAGGATCGATTTTTGGAGCTCACAGACGCGAGGCGAACGTGCGCCCTATGGGGGCCGCACGAGATGGGGACCAAATGAATAAGACAGCATAGAAGATTGTGTCTCTCCTCTTTAAGTCGAAACCTTTAACTCAAAGTTAATAAAAAGGTTTCGTACCTGAACAAGAAGTCGTTACGTGTTTTCGAATTCCGAGATTCCTATGTTCTTTATATGTTCTATCGTAATGAACATTATATGTCCATTTCGCGCATGGCCATATTCGTGTATATGGCTATGTAACATAAGTACACATTTTTTTACACGTAATTAACTGGAAAAAACAGTTAAATTTAAACAATTTAGTTTTGTGTAATTACAGTTTAGTTCCATTTGACCCATAGATAGAACACTATCAGGTGCTACAAATCCGTGGCCTAGTGGACATGGGAGCGATGGCAATGAAGGAGTACTCCACGTTCCCCGACGCTTCAGATTTACTAGAGTCTCATCATCAGATTGTTTAGTGTCATTTCAGGACACTCGTTGGTGGAATTGTACTCCTCTGCAGAGACGCAGTCGGTGTATTCTTGAGACCCAGGCAACTAGGCCACATTTGGAAAGAGGGATATCGAGAAAAAGCTAGAAGTTATCCAATTGGGCTGAGCAACTCTTTCGCTGAAAACTAAAGTTGGCACTCGTTCTTTTCAAAATAAGATTTTATCAACACATTGGTTGTGTGCAAAGGAGTCAGAAGAAAAACTCTACTCTTGCTCTTTCTGTTCAAATCTGGTCGATGAGGACAGCGGTCATTTTGTTATATAACGGATTGGGAAAATCTCTTTTTGTGACAGGTAATGTAGGTAATTTAAATAAATTATAAGCCGTTAAATAGATGGAAATATATTGTGAGTCAACTCCGTTTGATTGACTAGAGATGAGCCCAAGATCAATTTGGAGAATTTGATTTTGATTGAATAATTTTTGCCAGATGATCAAAGGGTTCTAGAAGTTTAAAAAATAATTTGAATAATTCCTGCTCTGTAGGCTGGACCAGTGGAAAACGCCTACCACAGCTCTATTGAAGGATAAGACCTCTACCCCATGAGTTTCCTGAGTATGACACTAAAAATATCTGATGATCAGGCTCCAGTTCAGGAGTTTTGTGAAATGTGCAGTACACCTTCTTTGCCATTGCTCACTGGTCCACTCTGGCCCAGAGTGATAGTACTATACAGGGTCCCATCTGTGGATCAAATATAACTCTTTGATCATTTACTATACGTGTAACCATTTAACAGCGTACAAACGACTGAATAATGTTGAAAAGAATTATAGTGTTAAATAGCAATACTTAAAACTATTTAACAGTCTGTAAACAAATGATTATTCGTAGATAAAAGTATTTGTATTCAATAGCCACGCTTAAAACAAGTTAACTGTGTACATACAAATGATAAGTATTAAATAGAGTTAGGTATCAATACTTGAAGCCATTTAACTAATGATTAAAATTTAATTGGACTATCAACACTTGATAGCAAATTTTGAAACCATTTAGCTGTGTGCAAATAGAAGTATTTTTGTTGGCAATACATGAAACCCTTTATGTCTGTGCAAACAATAAGTAGCAACATTTGAAGACACTTAACAGCCTGCAAACAATAAATATTTGAAACTATTTAAGTGTCTGTAAAAAATGAATTCGGGCCCATTTTAAAAATAATTTTACAAACAAACTATTCACTAAAAAAGTCATATAAACAGAAGCTGGCATTGAATAACCATCAAGGGTTGAAATGTCATTAACAGCGTACAAACGACTGAATAATGTTGAAAAGAATTATAGTGTTAAATAGCAATACTTAAAACTAATTATATAACAGAAATACATTTGGTCAAATTTGGAAGTTATTGTAATAATAAAAATAGTCTGACAGACTGCAAAGTTAATTTAAAATCTTTGAACCATTTTAATAATTACAAATGTTAAAAAAAGAAGTCTGACATCGTAACTGCTATTAATTTTTCTGCAAATCATAAAAAGAAATGACGTAAAAATTAAGTTGAGAAAAATAGAATATGTTTAAAACAGTAAATATTTTTAACAGTAAATATATTTGCAAACAATTACTTTGTGTGACAATTACAAAGGAAAATGTAACCTAAACAAAGGAAATTATTAATTATAAATCATTTAGGAGTTTCAAATTATGATACTGTTATTTTTAAAGATAAACTATGCGAGAGATAAGATACCATGTGGTATTCCAGTCACTTGTTCATATGAACCCGATGTCGTAATTTCCATGTTTCACTCTGAATGTTTATCATATTTACCAACCCCTCCGCTCGGGTAAGATGTGACACTAGGTTAATTTTTAAGCGAAGTTTAACAGATTTGAATTCAGAGTTTTCCTTCTCCTAGACTAGTTGCCTCACCAAAGCTGAAGAACCTAGTCTGCCCTACTATTTACCCATTGCTGGAGGGAGAATAATCGGATTCATACCGATGTGAAATGCAATTAGTCTCGGCCAGGATTTGAACTCGTGTCGCCGTGTCCATTTCCTAGGACGGTAACCATTACACCACGGGCACTCTGAATGTTAATAAGGATTGAAGGCATAAAATGAATGTGGCCATTTTTACTTTTATTTTAGTCTTGTGAATGGGAGACAGTGCCCCACAAAGCAGCAGCTGTACGGCCACTTACCACCCATCACGAAAACTATCCAGGTTAGATGAAGCAGGCATGCGGGTCACAACTGGAGAAGTAAGTACGAACGCATAAGTGACGTACTCGTGTGGGCCCCTTCACATGAATGAGCAAAGGCAGGACAACCAACTAGAACCTACATACAGCAACTCTCTGTCGATACGAGATGTAGACCTGAAGACCTGCCGGAAGCAATAGACGATTGGACGGGGTGGCGAGAGAGGGTCAGGGATATCTGTGCTGATGGCGTAACATGATGATGACGATGATTCCTTCATGTGTTATAATAAACTTTTTTCAAGATCCAAATAGTCTGACACTAGATGATGGCTTCAAATCGGCACAAGTGAGAGTTTCTAGACGAACCAGCTGGTCATTACTGTCTTGGTTTTGCCCGTATCTACTTTGGTATCTAGATAAGATATTATGTTTCTACAGATATCACATCCATAATGTTGTCCAGTCGGCTGGGACTGTAGAATACGCCAACTGCACCTCAGCAGAGGGGTAAAACCTCCTTCAACGAGTGTCCTGATATGACACTAAATAGTCTAATGGTAAGGTTCCAGCAATGCTGGAGGTTTGGGGAATGCGGAGTACCCCTTTATTGCCATTGCTCCCAGGTCCTCTCTGGCCTGGCGTGGTAGCACCTGATAGGGCCCTATCTATGGGTTAAATAGAACTAACGGGATACTTTTTTCTAAACTGAATTGTTTAACTAAACTGGATAGCTTGAAATAGAAATGTAGTTGACAATTAAACCGTACTTATATTGAAACTGCGTTCTTATGCTAAACTGAATTATTTGAGATGGAAATGTTTTTTGACATTAAAACTGTACTTACACTAAACCGAATTAGCTGAATTAGAACTGCTTGACTAAACTAAATAGCTTGAAATAGGAATGTTTTTCACGATTAAACTGTACTCACATTTACACTGCGTACTTATGCTAAACTAAATTGTTTGAAATAGAACTATTTTCATAAAAATTGATTGGGCGTTAAATAACCTACAAAGGTTGATATGCCATAAAACCCAAAAAACCACCTAACCAACATCGATAATGCATAAACTATACTCTAGTTGAGGTGCCCGTGGTGTAATGGTTATCGTCGTAGGAAATGGACACTGCGACTCGAGTTCAAATCCTGGACGAGTCTGATTGCATTTCACATAGCACTAATACCCTTGGGAAAGGTATGAATCCGATTATTCTCCCTCCAGCTAAAGGTAAATAGTAGGACAGACTGAGTTCTTCAGCCTTGGTTAGGCAACTAGTCTAGGAGAAGGAAAACTCTGAATTCAAACCTGTTAAACTCCGCTTAAAAATTGACCTTGTGTCATATCCTGCCTGAGCAGAGGGGTTGGTAAATAGCAGTAACTATACTCTAGATCATCTTGAATATGCAACATGTTTGTGCGATGTGTTGGTAGTTCATCGGGTTAGAGTGTTCTATGTCAGCTTTAGAAACAGGGGTAATAATAGATTCAAGTCAAGCTTTTTGTGGAAATAGATAGAGACTTTGTATGATGCCTTTATACCAAAGAAGGATCGGAACAATTTTCAGGAGTTTTAAATGGGGTTACAAAAGGAAAATTTACCTGCAATTGGTGACGTCATATCTGATGTAATTTAAAGTGAAGTCGATAACCCTCCATTTATTTCCGTACAAGCAGATGAAACTGCTGATTATGTAACGTATGTACAGCATTCTGATATAATCTAGTATGATATACTGGATACAAAACAAATGATAGATTTTTAGGATTTTATGAAGTGAGTAATTATAAAAGCGCTTCAAGGTTAACTGATAAAATAGACAATGCTTTAAACTCTTTCGGTAATGTTCAAAGTAAACCGGTTTCCCAAATGTATGATGAAGCAGAAAAACTAAACGGCCTGCAATTAAAATTGAGCGAAAAAAGCTTTAAATATGGCGGCTTCATTAATTATGATGCACAAAAGTTATTTAGGTTTCAAGTCAAAGTGCCGATAAGGTTAGCGGAGTCAAAGTTTGTTTATGTTTTTTCTTATTTACGTTATTTTTAGTAAATTTACGTCATATAATTTATACCATATAATTTACATCATATAATATACGACATATAGTAGTGTTATATCGTGCAAAATACGATATCAACGATGAGATAAGTCCGAGTTGAAAAGCTTATACGAACACGCATAGAATAACAATAACAGGTTTATTGTACTAAAGGTACAAGTAGAATATAGTCCACATGTGACACTATGTAGGTGGTACGCCAAGCAGACGATCCCTTTGTCTGTTTTGGCGCGAAACCAGACAAAGGGTTTGGACTCGAGATCTCGATGCGACCGGAAGTAGGAAGAGAACGCCAGTTAGGGAGTTGGACAAAGGAACTCAGAGAAGGCGGCTGGCGAAAGTTGACGCGAGTGGCTAGTTGACACCGGACAGAGAAGAGACCAGTCGGCATGAGATAGAGTCTCGCAGCAGTGAGGGAAGACCGGTCAAGATGGGTTGGCATTCCTTGTAGCTTTGTAGAAATTTCGCTAGAAATCCACGCAAGCGTTAGTCTACATATGCATAAAAGAATGCACAGTGTCACAGTGTCACTTGAGTTAACCCAAGTCCTCCTTTGTTCTTTGTTCTTTTTCTCCCACTCCCTTGATTGTATTTCTTGTGGCCGTAAGGAAATGTGCGATAATCCGATCGGAACCACTAGATGATCACCGGCCAAGAAGTGAAATGGTTAAGAAGTTGATGTAACGGGGGGCCGAGTCGATATTGTCACACACACGCGGTAGCCGATACGGGAAATGTGAGCGTTGGCACTTTCCTTACGTCTTCTTTATTCTCTCACGTTCTGCCCCATGTGTAGTGTGTGTAAACATATCTAATATGGCTGGGTGGATCCACAGTTAGGGGTGATAGGTTCTCCATTACAACAAGTACGAAGAGAAAGAGTATATTTAGTAATTTTTAAGTCAGTATTCCATAACTTTGCTACACAACATTGTGTTATAGATCCAGAGCTGTGTCAGCTGTAAAAAGATTCGTGTGAAAACTTGAAAGGTGCATTTTAAAATAATTTACACCAAAATGAAACTTCGAATGTAGATACTTTCAGGTAAGTTAATAATATATTCGCACAGTTGAACAAATTCAATTTCATATGTTAAATAAACTAATGTTTTATGAATCCTTTTTTTCATTGATGCTTATTTTACACTGCTATCGCATGCTGAGAAAGTTTTTTGACATTTTACAATGTAAGCAGCTTGATACGAATTATGCTAATGATAAAATAATTTGATTCAATATATTTAAAATCAATATAGTGTTGAACAGTATTAAAATATTATCTAAACAACAATGCTTGAAACAAAGTTCATGAATGAATCTTATCCCATTTTTTCCGAAAAGAACCAGAGGAAAGTAAATGCGAAGAATAATTATGGTGATTAATTAATTATTTCATTTGTTTGGTAAATTTGTAAGTTAGCTCAGGACTTTGAATGTAAACGTAGTTCCTCACAAAGGTCTAACACGTGCACAGGTGGTGACCAGGTTTAACACCTCATGTCAAAATAACGTTGGGGAAGACAGGATAATGAACAAATCAAAGTTTATCGACCGGCGTGCGGGAATAAGTGTTTGTGGCACATGTGATGATTCTAGAACGTATGATGCAATAAGTTGATGAAATAGAGAACATATAGAAATGAGAAAAATATGAAAATAAAAGTCAGTTGAGTTTTGAAACCCAAAAAGAAAAGTTAGGGTTAGCCGTTGGAACGAAACGGTGAGAGACGGGATGGTGAGCTGGCTGCAAAGGAAATACGTTGATAAACCCTTACATGGTCTTCCTTTCTCCTCGTGCTTGCGTCGGACTGCTATAAAATTGTACCAGTCTGAATAGAGACTTTTCCTATCTGAAAATTAATTCCCAATTATATTTGAAATTTGATATTCAAGATGATACCAATAACGTTACAAATGAGCTCTGAAGGGATTTCTCTGGAAATATTCATAGTATTTTAATGTCATTAAGAGCGCAATTCCTTCAAATAAAAGATTTTCAAAATTTTAAACAATTCGATGAGAAGAATTTTGAAGTGTTCATACAAAATTTTCCAAGGCAGCATGAGAACTTTAGAACGCAAATAAACATATTTATTTGATTACAAATCTTTAGTTAAGGAACTGAAATATTTGCAATATGACAATGATTTTCAAAAATGTTAGTCATGTCATTTTGGAATTAGTTCATAAATTGGGTTTCTTATCTGTAATGCCAGAGATGTAAAATTCATTCAACCTTTCCTGAAAATCTTACCACGTGTGTTCTAAACGAAAGAAGCTTCTCAATCTTTGATAGAATTTGGTCATTTTCAAGAAGTATAATGTCTGAAGAACTATTGTATTCACTAGCTCGTATTTCAATTGCAAGTTTTAGTCCCTTTAGAAAAAAAAATAGACAAAAAACCAGATATTCAAGAAGTTTGCCATAAAACCAAGGCACGTGGAATCTATGTATGGATATAGTAAGTGATTTTTAAAAATTAAATTTGTGAATGTCTACGTTTTCCTTCTAGGATTTATTCAAGACAGCATGAAGAATTCTTGTGTAGTTCCCATCGAACTTTTGTGATGAGTCACGTTAGCGTCGATGTGGTGTATCCCTATTGTAGTATGGACACAGCAACGGCTTGAGAGAAATACCATTTATTTTATCATCCAATCCTGGAAGCAGTACCCCACGAAAGAGCAACTGTATGGCTACTAGCCTCTTATCTCACAAATCATCCAAATAAACGAATAAGACATGCGGTAGCACTGCTGAAGAAGTAAAGACGAACTCATAAGCAATGTTCTCTTATGGTCTAACATACATTAGCTATGTCTGGATACTGGATGTTGTCTAGAGGACCTGCCAGATGGCGAAAGAGAGAGAGAGAGAGAGAGAGTGAGTCAGGAAATTCTGTGTCGTCTGCGCGACTGGATGACGATGATAATCATGCCCTTGTTTTAATCTACGAGTGAAGGGCTTATTAAATGTGTTGCTGATATTAATAAGACTGGATAATCAGGTATAAAACATATGACACCGAATCCAAAACTGCAAACACAATAACGGATTCTTTCATTCAGTTATCATCCATGATATTGTTATTGATTATTATAACTGCTTACGGTTTAGTGTCTCCTTTGCTAATCATGTCTTTAAAAATAAAAATAAAAATACCATATTTAAAGGTCGAA
The DNA here is from genome assembly GCA_963585895.1 of Sepioteuthis lessoniana. NCBI lineage: Eukaryota > Metazoa > Mollusca > Cephalopoda > Myopsida > Loliginidae > Sepioteuthis > Sepioteuthis lessoniana. The sequence continues at coordinate 43,218,254 of OY757912.1, read as the reverse complement.
GTTTGCATTGAAGTATATAGGTTTCAAATTTGGAAAGCAATATATGATGACTGAAGGGAAAATGTCTCAGATTTTGGTAGAATTAAATATATTTGATAATTTGTTATATATATATATATATATATATAAGTCTATGTACTCACGCACGTTCCCACTCGAACATATACAAACCCTCGCTGACCCACAGACAGTGTGCCTAACTTTAAAAAATGGGGAAAACATCACTGTCAATAAACTCGCCTTAGGGAGTGATGTATATATTCCTACTTTGTGATCCTATAACTAATCTTCCTATCTCTACCACCTGTGACTTGGTAACTTTCTATTGAAAATAGAAAATGGTTTGGAACAATAAATAAATAAGCATATCAAAGGCTTTCTCCTCAGTCTTTTTCTTACACGTCTGGAAAAAAAAATCAACATGTTTATTTTCACAAAATTATTACGACTAATATAAAAAGACCAAAAAGTATTTCTTTTTCTTAATTTCTTGCATAGAGATAAAAAAGAAGAAAAATGTATATATATATATATATATATATGTGTGTGTGTGTGTGTGTGCGCGCGCGTGTGTGTGTGTGTGTGTGTGTGTCGAAGTTGAGATTATCGGTTTAGCAGCATTTTAACCCTTTGTGAGTTATTTAATGTCGACTCATTATTCATTAAGTAGAATTATTTCTTGAATTATACTTCGTGTATTTTGAACCACGTCAACAGGGTGATGAGACAGAAGGTGGATAGATAATTAACATTTAGATAGATAGATAGATAGATAGATAGATAGATAGATTTGATCAAACTTCAAAATTAGCGCAGTAGTACGTTCGATACATTGATCGATATTTGTGCCTCTATAATACATATTCCCATAAAGTTCAATAATTCCTCAAATATGAACTGATCTGACGGGCACACACACACACACACACACACATACAAATGCACAAAGATATATATATATATATATATATATATATATTGAAAAGCATGTACATATATTATCAATCGTAAGTCGTAAAAGTATCAATAGAGATGAAAACAAAGGGACTTTTAAAAAAATCAATCGGAAATAGATGCAGAAAAATTCCACATATCTTTCTAGGTGCACCAATCGATGGCTAGAGTCTATGCACGTGACTTAGTCCCAGTTTGATGAAAGAGAGATTCAAGGCAAAACGTCTGCGTTGTCGATTCTCGGTCATTCTGTTGCGCACAATATCGAAATCAAACGCGGAATCATTTTCCTCTGGAATTTGTGTCTGCAAACACATAAAAACGTTGCCGGAAAGGTGACAATAGCTTATTATTTGAACCGAGAATGGGAATCGGAACACACACACACACACACGCGCATATATATATATATATATATATATATATATATATATATATATATATATATAACATCGATTTCTGATAGTTCTTTGACAAAAGCCGTCCTCATAGAATCAGTTGGAGCTGATAGCATGTTTTATAGTTAATTTCCCAGACTTAACACATTGAAGCCCTCAAACAAGATTTATTGCTAAAATGTTATGGAGTTTAATCTGAGTTGATACTAGCAATCCTGTAAGAGCATCTAAACGGTTTCCCAGAACAAAATTCCATTGTCAAATCATTGAAGAACCTCTAATCGTGGTAAGATTCAGTACTGTATCGGCCGTAAGAAAGTATTTCCCCAACAATTTTGATGTAAAATTCATTTTCTTATATATATATATATATATGTGTGTGTGGGGGGGGGTAAATCAAGTGATTCCGATACAAAAAATATGCTAATTTGAGTGGAAAAATATAAGTCTCCTGAAAGTGTAATTTTGTATCTGTTTTTTTTTTTTTTTTCATTTATTACCCAAACGGCTCTTTCCTGTTAGTTTTAAAATTCCTTGAGATACTTTGCAGTGGACCATATTTGACATGCCACGAAAAATCTCAAGGATAAAAACATAAAATAATTCAAGGAATCTTTTTCCTCTAATTAGAACAATAGATAAATGATCAACATTTCTAATCTTATTTCGAACCTACTTCAATCGGAAAAACTAAGCAAAGTAATAAATATTTCTACAGTATTTATGGAATTTTATGTCATATCTACCCAACATTTACATTTCTTTCTTTTAAATGAAAATCTACATTCTTTTATTTTATTTCAAATGCTTAACTACCTTAAAATTCAGCAAATACTTTTGTCTACATTTTCATTGTGACAAAAATATTCATACTAATATACCATCTGTCTCCTGCTGATAAAAACTTTAGCATTAGCTGCTACAGTACTGAATCTTACCACGATTAGAGGTGCATTTTCTCTCTCTCATCGTGGCATTCCCACACACGGAATTTCTATACACACATAATATATTTCTTTAGATTTGGCTAACAACTGCTAAATTTCATTCGCGAATCTTGACTATCTCTATTTAAATTATCTGTGCTCTAACCTAATTATCTTTCCTCACAAGAAAAAACTTTGTAACTTGTTTTTCAGCAAAAGTTTCCATCAATTTAAAGAAATAAGAATTCACCAATTTGTAGATCAGTGTTTTATTAAATCATTTACACCTTTTCCCGATATCTATCTATCTATCTATATATATATATATACATATATATATATACATGTGTGTGTGTGTGTTTAAGTGTGTGTGTGTGTGTGTTTAAGTGTGTGTGTGTGTGTTGAAAGTTGATCTCATTTAAGGAAGGTTTGTAAATCTTTATATGCAGAACCTCAAGAATTTGGAGTTTTTGCTTTTTCCTTTGTGTAAGATTGGATTATTTTTATTAAAAAAAAAGTTCAGTATTTAAAGGTGAGGCTTGAATGAGTTTTAAGGTGGTGAAAAATGGTTCTCATATCGGAAAAATAAAGTCTTAAACATTTTCACTTTGGATATGGCAGCCATCTTCTAAGATCCCTTTAACTCATTTCCTTTTCTCAACTCCCTGCTCAATTACGTACGCTTTCAGAACATTTTTGCTTAATCAAATTTATTTTTCACCAGTGTTTTAAAACGCATTCATGATAAATATAGCCAATAACATATTTTCCCCCTTGTCCTCATACCTCAACTAAAAATTCTTATCTTCTGTAAAATTGCCTCTCACCTGTTCTTGCTCCGACTTTTACACAAATATATTTATCATTGTGTTTGACATTTGATTATTTAATCCCCGACCATTGCTCTAGTTGGGGACCCAAAAATACTTGGGAAACATACGGTGCCTTCTTGAATTCATTCCATCCCAATATCAAAGGACGCATAGAAAGACTGGCACAAATCAAATACAGAATTGGCTGACACGAAAAGTAAGTCCTTTTTAAAAACTAAAAACCAAGTGATTTTAAATTAATTGTAAAAAAAACAAAAAACAAAAAAAAACAAAAAAAAAAACGAAAAGATTAACGTCTAGCCTTTCTCCCACCCCCAAAAGTCGAAATTTAGAGTAGAAATTCTAGAACATACACGTGATGTCCAAGCGTTGAAATGTATATATTAATGACATAGTCGTCCGAGGTCATTAGAAAATTTTGGAAGGAAACATATCCGTTGCTATGAAGTCCTGCTCAAAGGTAAATCATTGGTAACTTTCTATTTAAATCATTGATTTTCGTGTCTTGTAAAATCATCTGCTTAACATTTGCATTTAAATGAAGACTTTCTAATAGGCCAAAGTTTATTCCAGGTGAATATTTTTGAGACGACAAAATAGTTTTGTTTTAAAATTTAGCCCCCTATCCCCACGTCTAGCACTTGTCACTTTTCTATAACTGAGGAAATCTGTGTTCGATTTGGACTGAAAGTATTAAAATGTTTACATTTTCATATTAGGAAGTATTAGAAGCTTTATTTTCATAGCACCGGCTCAATAGAAATTCAACAATCTGGCAATAGGAAACAGGAAGTCTACGGGGGTGGGGAAATATTATGACATAAGAATAGTCAATTGGACTTTTCTTAAGTTAAAAGGAAAATGAAGCACCGCGCTTTTTTTTTTCACGTACACATGGGAAGCAGCATGATGGACGTGTGAACCCTGCAGCTTAACGCTCAGGATTGTCAGTTCGATCGGGGAACTACTGCTGCTCATCTATAAGAGTGGCTTCTGTAGATGAGAATAAAAACAGCCATCGAAAGATAACCATGACCCACCCTCAAACCATATACATAAACCGCATCGTTCTTCGCGCGGGTAAAAAAGGGGCGCGTCCTGCTGAGGTTGGAGCCCTGGCCTCAGTGTTTGAAAAATCAGCTACAGAGCTCAAACTCAAACAAAAACTACTAAAATGCAAACAAACAATACATATAGCAACATTTAACGTTTGAACCCTAAATAGAATAGGTCAACTACCAGAACTTACCGCATCAGGCATAGAACATAAGATAGACATAATTTGCACACAAGAACACAGATACACGCACACCGAAGATATCAAATATCACCAAGCAGGCAATAGATGGACGCTGGCCACTGTATCAGCTTGGAAAAACTCTGTCAATGCCCCGGTAGGAGGGGTAGGAATGCTTATAGGACCTAGAGCGATAAAAACACTAAATAGCATTGAGAGAATTCAACCTAGGATGATGACAGCCACGTTTAATGGCAACCCCAGAGCAACAATCATCTCTTGATACAGCCCTACCAATATTAGCGAAGAAACCAAACGAGCCACCTTCTACGATGAGCTACCCTCTCTAGTGCGAAGCATTCTGAAACCCAACCTGTTAATCATTGGAGGAAATATGAATGCCCAAATCGGGAAAAACAGACATAACAAATACAGCCTACACAACACGTCAAATAGAAATGGACAACATCTAACAGATTTCATGATAGAAAATACATTAACTTGCTTCAATACAAACTATCAAAAAAGAGAGGGAAAATTATGGACCTACACATACGCGAACAACAGTAAAGCGCAGATAGACTACATCTTTATAAATAAGAAATGGGGAAAATAGCGCGATGAATTGCGAGGCATACCCCTCTTACGAGGGTGTGTCATCCGATCACCGAATAGTCACGGCAAAAATACGACTAAGCCTACGAAAAAACGCCAAACGAATAGCGACCACTAAACACTATGACTGGGCCCTCCTTAACAACAGAGATATTAGAGATAAATATATATTAGAACTAAGAAACAGACTCGAGACACTACAAGAGAAGGAAGAAAAAAATACCCCAAACGACGAATATGAGAATTTCGTTTACGCCCACCTCGGGGCGGCATCGAAGTGTATTCCAACAAAACATAGAACGAAATATAGAGCCCCATGGGAAACGGAAGAGGTTAGAGAAAAACGTGCACTTGTGAAAACTGCCTCCAAAAGCTATCGGAAGAACCCAACTATTGCAAATGCCCGGATAATAAAAAAGGCACAATATCAATTAGCAGGCATATATCTAAAAGAACAAACGGAATTCATACAAAATAAGATAGATAAGATTAGAGACTCGGTGGAGGATAGGCAATCTAGGATAGCCTGGCAAACTATAAACGAAGTGAGAGGAAGGAAAAGCACAGTCAAAGCAAAACTGAAAGTGGCAAACCAACAAGAAAGAATAAAACTGTGGAAACAGCATTTTGAAAACCTACTAGCTAACCCTCTGAACATTACGCAGGAACTGATCACCAGAATTATCAGTAAGCAATTGGACATTAAACTAGGGCCGTTCACCAAAGAAGAACTCGACTCGGTTCTTAGAAAAATTTAAAATAGGAAAGCTGCAGGGCTTGACAAGATTCCCCCAGAAGTGTGGAAGACAAGACAATTCGACGACATACTGCTCCGACACTGCAACGCAGTCTATAACCAAAATCCAATAGACAGATGGACGAAGGGATGCATCCTCCTCTTCCCTAAAAAGGGGGACCTCGGATTAGCCAAGAACTATCGAGGTATAACACTTACATCCATAGCAGCCAAAATCTACAATGTCCTACTACGAAACCACATAGTACCCCAAATCGACAAAATCCTGAGGAAAAACCAAAATGGCTTCAGAAGAAACAGGTCCATGACCTCACAAATATTGACCATCCTTAGAATCATAGAACTCGTGAGGGCAAAAAACCTACGGGCGACATTACTATTTGTCGATTTTACCAAGGCCTTTGATTCCATTCACAGATGGAACAAATCCTACTAGCATAGGGCCTACCAGAAGAAACCGTAGCAGCAATAACGATTCTCTACAGAAACACCAAAGTGAAAGTGCGTTCACTGGATGGAGATAGAATACTTCGACATTGTAGCAGGATTACTACAAAGGGACACGCAAGTCCTATACCTCTTTAGCATCTGTCTAGACTACGTAATTAGGACATAGACCGATAACATTAGGGAAAACGGCTTCTTGCTGACAAAGAAAAGAAGCAGAAGGTACCCCGCAAAAACAATTACCGACGCCGACTACGCCGATGACATAGTGCTACTGGCCAATACACCCAACCCAGCCGAAACACTACAGCATAGTTTGGAACGAGCCGCTGCAGGCATTGGACTCCATGTCAATGCACACAAAACTGAATTTATTTGCTTTAATCAGAAAGGCAACATCTCCACACTAGACAGAACCTCTTTGAAACTGGTTGACAAATTCACCTACCTAGGAAGTAGCGTCTCATCAACCGAAAAAGACATCGACACACGGCTAACTAAGGCATGGACAGCTATCGATAGGCTTTTGATCATATGGAAATCAAACCTGACCGATAAAATGAAACGCAGTTTCTTCCAGGCAGCGGTCGTGTCGATACTGTTATATGGATGCACTACTTGGACGCTGACTAAACGGTTGGAGAAGAAACTAGACTGAAATCATACAAGAATGTTAAGAGCAATATTGAACAAGTTCTGGCAGCAACACCCCACAAGGCACCAACTATAGGGTCACCTACCACCTATCACGAAAACTATCCAAGCTAGACCAACCAGACATGCAGGACACTGCTGGAGAAGCAAGGACGAGATTGTAAGTGATGTACTCCTGTGGACCCCCGCATATGTCCAATCAAAAACAGGACGACCAGCTCGAACATACATACAGCAGCTATGTGATGATACGGGATGTAACCCTGAAGACCTGCAAGAGGCGATGAATAATAGGGAGACGTGGAGGGAGAGGGCCAGGGATATCCGTGCTAGCCGTACGACATGGTGATGATGATGATATATGTGAATGTTTGTGTCTGTATATATATATATGTATATATAATATCCAAAATCAACAAAAACAAGCTGCTCCTCCTAACCTCAACTTGAGAGGAACGACTTGTTTTAAAAAAGGTTTGCACTATGCCAAAAATCAGCGAGCTGTTTAATAAACGGGTATTTCAAAATAGACCCAAAACTACTTTTCTGTGACTCTGAGACTCGTGCTAGGCATTCGTCAGATAGATAGATAGATTTGTATACGTGCTTGTGCGTTTGTGTAGGGGTAGTGTGTGGTTGGGTGTATGGATGTGTATATAAGTGGGTGGGTGTGCGTATGCATGTGTGAATATATAATCAATGAATATACTTTTAGTATGTTAAGGTATATTGTTTTGCTTTTTATAAATATATGTTTCAATAAACATATACGCCATGCTACTTTGTTTAGATGACTGGGTATATATATGTTGCGAGCAATATTGAACAAGTCCTGGTGGCAACACCCCACAAGGCACTAACGATACAGCTACCTGCCTCCCATCACAAAAACTATCCAAATCAGACGAACCAGACATGCAGGACACTGCTGGAGAAGCAAGGACGAGCTCAAAAGTGATGCACTCCCATGGACCTCCACATATGGCCAAGCAAAAGCAGAACGACCAGCTCGAACATACATACAGCAGCTAAGTGAGGATACGAGATGTAGACCTGAAGACATGACAGAAGCGATGAACAATAGGGAGAAGTGACGAGAGAGGGTCAGGGATATCCATGCCTGTAGCACGACTTGATGATATATATATATATATATATATATATGTATACATAAGGGCAGAGTGAAAATACCATATGATAAGGTCATACCTGTAACTAATGATTTTTACCGATGGAATCCAAGCACTTCAATACCGAGAGACCACAAACTCTGAAAAAAGGAGCCTTATTTAGTAATATTAATGAGACTATCTAGGTTACCTGTTGAACACCACCACTCGCATATATATACATATATATATATATATATATGTGTGTGTGTGTGTGTGTGTGTGTGTGTGTGTGTGTGTGTGTGTGTGTGTGTGTGCTCAAAGAGGAATAGAAAGGGAGTGAGAGAGGAAGAAAATGAGAGCAGCAGAGTGAGATGCAAAGATCCAAAAAAAAAAAGAACGAATTTGTTTTGTTCCAGCTACGAAATTCTTTTTCTTTCTTTAATGGTATTATCAACCTTTGTAAGTTATTTAATGCCAAAGCCATTCTCATAGAACAGTAGAGGTGCTATTTAACCCATAGCTGGGAAACGAAATTCATATTAAATAAATACTGGTTTACCAGAGAATTGACAACGTGGAACTCTAAGTGATGATTTTTTTAAACCAGATTTATTACTTCATTTCATACTTTGAATATATTGTAATATTTTTCTGAATTTTCATGCTGAGGGTCCTGCAAAGATGATTTTTATTGTAATATACATATATATATATATATATATATACGTACATCTACCTATCTGTATATATATATATATATATATATGCAGATATATGTATATATAGTTTGATAGTTATATAGTTGAATAGATAGATACGTATATGTCAAATATCTTATATACATATACTTTTGCATAATTCGGTGCATTTACTCGTTTTTCTCTCTTTTTCCTTTACAGGCTTCGATTCAACTTCATAATTATATATATATAGAGAGAGAGAGAGAAAGAGAGAGAGAGAAAGACTGAGACAGAGAAAGGGAGATATATGAATACGCCAATATAAATGTAACTAACGCACATAGATATATAGATATATATATATGCGTGTGTGTGTGTGTGTGTGTGTGCGTTGCTTGAATGTATTTGTGCCAGAAAAAAATCGCAGAAATATGTTCCTTTACTTACATTTATCAATACGTTCTCCTCCATCAACACTGATGCATGCCAAACGCCAATCTTCAAAGAAAAGTGAATGGCATTCAACCCGCTCTCGCAATTTCCTCAAAGGGACACTGACAGCTGCAAAACCTTACGGTAACCTTATTAATAGCCGATCTGCGTTGCTGCAAATGCGCCAATCATCAATACATTCGATAGAATAAATTTAGTACTGGATTTCTTATTCTTTTTTCTGGCAAAGTTCAACAGGTTTGCACGGATTGTACTTATTCATTTCACTTGACGTCCTTTTATCTCCTCCTTGGTACATTTCTGATGTTTCCGTTTGGAATTATAAATCAAATTGTGAAAATCTGCAAACTTTAGCTGTTTTAAAGTGATTTCTCAACGGGAATGGTATCAAATTAGAATTTATTTAAAGAATGGATTTAATTTGATTTACTCAAGAAGTCTGACAGCTGTGGGTAAATAGTAGGTCATACTGGTTTCTTTAAACAGATAAAGAAACCAATCAAGGAGAAAGAAAACCTCGGATTCAAACCAGAAGCAGTACTTAGATTTAAGATTGACCATGTGTTGTATCCACACCGAGGCGGAGGGGTTTATTAAATACTTCCACAGTCTCAGTGACTGGATAGAGAGAATAAAGCAACGAGGTCTTAACGCTTATGTTTCTCCTTCTTCATACGACGATTTGTCATCATCAATGAAGCACTCATCACACTTTTTGCCTTTAAGGTAATGTCATATTAAATACTAAACGCTGTTTATCGATTAGTATCCAAAATTCGGGGACTGCAGAATACACCGACTGCATATCTGCAGAGGGATAAGGCTCCTCCAACGAGTGTCTTGGATATGATACAAAACAATCTGATGGTGAGGCCTCAGTAATGCCGGAGCTTTGGGGAATGCGGTATATCCCTTCATTGACATCGATTCCAAGGCCACTCTGGCCCGGAGTGGTAGCACCTGATAGGGTCGTATATATGGGTAAAACAGAACTGTTTGACATTTAAACTATGTATTTATGCTAAACTGAGTTCTTTGGGATAGCACTTTTTTTTTACATTTAACTGGGTGTAAACAAAAAATGTATACTTATGCTAAACTAAATTGTATAAATAAAACTGTTTTTACATTCAATTGTATGTAAACAAATTACTGATGTGTAATTGAATTGTTAGTGATACATAGCAATAATTGAAACTATTCAACTTTGTTGACATGCTAAACTGAATTGGTTGAAATAGAACTGTTTGATCAAATAACTGTGAGTAAAAAAACTGTCCTTATGTTAAACTAAATTGTTTGAAATAAAACTGTTTTTAAATTAAACTGTGTATTCATATTAAATAGAAACAAGTGAAACCATTTAATGATATGAAAAAATGAGCTCAGACTCGTTTACTGATATTACATATATACTTAATATATATGGATAAAAAGGATTTGGCATAAAAAGACCTATAATAGTTCGTATGGCATAAAATCCAACCAAACCAAACCAAACGAAAAATTGTACATTTTTCTCTCATGTCTAATTTATAAATACATTTATGTGTAGGTATGTTTCATCTCTCTGCATTTTACATAATATACTTTAAGTGTCCTAAGTATTTACTTTATACCAGTGAATTTTCAAGTTAGTTGTGAAAATAAAAACAATCATTTTCTATTAAAAATGCTGTAAAAACGTTTGTTTCGAATATTTTTATGTCACTGCATATATTTTTCTAATAATAATAATATATTTGGTGTAATGGATAGCCCTTAGATATGTTTCTGAAATTGGCTTCAGAATAAAAGCCTGTTAAAAATGAATGCAATTTTAGATGTGTTAATACATTTAAATATATTAAAAATCAATATTGTTTGTTTCAAACTTCCGCGTTAGAGAAATATCTTTTTGAGCGCAGAGACTCTGGATAAATAAAATGAACGATTTAGAATTAAAAATGAACAAATGAAAAAAAGACAATCGTCTCATTATATGTCTTTACATACACGCACAAACATTGGCACCACTATAGGAGAAAAATTCAAATCCTCTCAAACACAACCCCATATGCATGTACATTTTCTAAGTGGGCAGAGTGTTCACTTATGGCCCGGGAGACCGGGGCTCAGTCCCAAGTCGAGTCATACGAAAGACTTAAAAAATGGTACTTGATAACTCCTTGCTTAATACTCACCATTATAAGGTACGTATACAGTGTAAAGGGGAGCAATCCAGAGAAATAAGTAGCGCCCTTCCCTACACCTTGGTGTAGTAGGTATTGAAAAGGGAGCCTTCGGGTTGCCCGCGTCTGCGGTCACCAATTTGACTTTTTTCATGAAGAAAATATGAAAACAAAGTAATCCAAAAGGGGTGAATTATTACGATGGAAAGTCAACATTAAAATTTTTGGGATTAAATAAACCATCATCAGTAATTAAAGATGATGACAAATATTCCTTGAAGAGCGATAAATGTTTCATAAGAATATATATATTATTCTAATGAAACTTCAATCGCTGTTCAAGGAAGATTTTTCACGATCCTAGTGAATGTTTATGGAGTTGTGTTTGAGAGGAGTTCGAATTTTTCTCCCATATTGGTACCAATATATATATATATATATATATATATATGAGGGTAAAACAGGCGAAGGTAAACACACTCTAAGAAAAAAAGAGGAGTTACTTCTATATAAACCCATAACCGACTGAAAACCATTGAAACTGCAAACATATATATATATATATATATATATAACTTCGGAAAAATGGAGTAACCTCGTGATATCGTGGTCAACCTGTTGGACTCTGACATAGAAGTAAGCGAGTTCAAACTCCAGTCACGCTATTACGATCACAGTCAGATTGATATCATCGGGAAAAGTATGATCCCATTTATTCTCCAAGCTATAGCTTAAACAGTACCATTTTTGTCCTTCTACAAGGGTGACTTTGGCATTAAATAATCCTCTAACGTTGGTATACCATTAAAACAAAGAAACCATGCCAGAAAAAGGGAGAGTGAAAAACACCTTGGTGTTTATTATTAATCAAAGACGTGTTTTTTTTGGGGGGGGCGGGGGTTATATTTTGTTTGGGAAATATTTTGATTAATTGATATATTTGTAACTTTGACTTTTTCCTTAACCCTTGTATTTTTCGACGTTTCGGCCGTCTACCTTCTAGTTTTCTTACATTTATATTAGATTTTTATTCTAACTGTCGGTATCCATTGATAGCAAATGTCCATTCGCATCTATATTTGATTTCCAATGACACTAGCTTCCAACACATACAGGTGAAAAAAAAAATCTATCACCTGCTGAAAAAAAGGTTACATGATATTTATCAAATGTGCAGAGAAAGAAAATTAGCTCTCATTTATAAGGAACATGCTGACAGTCACTGAGGAGAGGAAGCTGGCCGCTCTTGAATACGAAGACGCGGAATACAAAATAAAACGCAGATGACGTCAACTGTTCAAGGACATATGAAGGGTAATTAACTTTGAGGGAGTTGAGCTCATGGTGGTATAAGACAATTTTTGAAGACATGTGCGTAGATTTAGAAAAGGTACGAGTGAAACAAAAACGATGAAATGAGGACTCGAAATCGACTGAGTCAGTTGCGAGTATAGATTCTTTTCCATTCGTAAACCTGAAGCGGGCTCTCTTTTGGTAGTTGGTTGTGTTTTATGACATAGATGTGTAAAATATATTATATGGTCAGGAAAAATATGTTGGGAAAAGGTTATTTGTGACGGGGCAATAAAATTTGTAGCATATAGGAACACTGAAGAAGAAAAGTGAAACAGGCTGTCCGAAGTTCCAGTTAGATATATTTGGGAAAAATCCCACTTAACCGAAACGACGATCAATCAATGGAGATGGGCGATGGAAATTTTTTAAAAAGCAAGAATACAAATGTGAATATAAAAATGAATAAATGCAGGAATATCAAAATCAACTTGAAAAGAGAATCGAGTATAAATTAAGACTGAAAATCCTATTTGGGAGCGCAATAGGAAAAAAGTTGGATTATGTCTACACCTTTCTGAGGTTGTTTGATAATTTGTCCATAAAAAAGGTATGTGATGATTCTCTTATAAGCACAATTTATTCTTTGACTTCTAATGAGATAGATAGATAGATACTAAGTTTCATTGACTCTCTGTCTAGGTTATCTTAAGGTTATACATGCTATATCGTCGATATTGAGCAATCTTTATTCATATAAATAATAAACAACATTGTTAATATATATACATATTTACCCAACCCCCTCCGCTCGGACAGGATATGACACAAGGTCAATTTTTAAGTGGAGTTTAACAGGTTTGAATTCAGCGTTTTCCTTCTCCTAGACTAGTTTCCTAACCAAGGCTGCAGAACCTAGTCTGCCCTACTATTTTACCCATAGCTGGAGGGAGAATAATTGGATTCATACCTTTCCCAAGGGTATTAGTGCAATGTGAAATGCAATCAGTCTCGTTATATTATGTTAAATCAACACATTCTCTATCACCCATATTGAGCACTTTTTTATAAATAGAAATTGAAAATCACATTATATTTATATCATGGACGTTGTTAGTCTTGAAAGAAACCCATCATTATGTATTGTTTTACTACCAAATGCTGTTAATACAAAATTCAATACATATGATTTGTAAACGTATAGGTGACCAATAACTTTTTAAAAACAAGCCAGAGTTGATTTGTTTGCACACAGGTAAATGTTTTCAAATATTTCTACCGAAAACTAATGATTTTGTTTGATATTAATCGTTGCTTTTACACAATGTTTTTATTTTCACGATGTTAAACTGTTTCAAGCATTGCTATTCATCTGATAATTCTATTCAACGCAGTGAATTTGCACGCAGTCAAATTGTTCCACGTATTGGTTTGTAAATTCAATAACTCAATTTTCGCACACAATTGAATGGTTTCAAGCATTCCAATCAAACACTAATTATTCTATTTAGTATTAATCATTTGCTTGCACATAGTGAAATTCGTTTAAGTATTGCTATCTAACACCAATATTTTTATTGACACACAGTCAAATAGTTTCAAGTATCGCAATGTAGTTCTAACAATTCAATTAACCATAAGTCATTTGTTTGCAAATAATTAAACAGTTCAATTTTACTCATAAATGTGGCCCTATCATATATTACCACTCCGGATGAGAGTGGAACTGGGATTAGTTGAAATGTTGAGGTACTCTACGTTCCCTCGTACACCAGGACAGGAGCCTCATTATCAGATGCAGTTAAGTGTCGTATCCAGGATACTCGTTGGTGGGGGTTTTATCTCTCTACAGAAATGCAGTCGGTGTGTTCTAGAGCCCCAGCCCACTTTGACTAGTTTTTACTCATTTTGTTTGACGAGTTTTGTTATTAATAGTTTGGTTAATTAGACCGTTCCTCTTGTCTATGTATTTTACGACGTCTTCGCAATGTAACTTCCAGTTTCCTTGCAGTTATGTTATTGTTTTTTCTGTTTCTCTGTCTGTCTCTTAACTGGTGGTATGCGTTGATAGCTTACGTTTAATTGCATCTGTATTTGAATTCCAATGAACGATAGACATCTACTTCCAACAGTTATCACCAGATAAAGAAAAGATCTAACGCCAATAGAAAAAGATATAAATGACAAATATTCAATATATCGAGAAAGGAAATTAAAACCAATTAACAACGAGAATTTTGACTCTCACTAAGGTGAATGCTAAATCCACAGAATAGAAAATTACATTCAGAGAATTGATTTCCCTAAACTGGTTGCCAAACCATGTGAAACGTAAACAGCAACGTTCAGGATTTGAACTCTGTCACCGATTCCATTTTCTATAACGATAACCGTTACGCTAAGCCCGCCTGTCCTGAGTAGATACATTTCAAGAGTGTATTTACCCAACCTGGTGCCCATGGTGTAATCGCTATCGTCGTAGGAAATGGACACGGCGAACTCGAGTTCAAATCCTGGACGAGACTGATTGCATTTTACATAGCACTAATACCCTTGGGAAAGGTATGAATCCAATTATTCTCCCTCCAGCTATCGGTAAATAGTAGGGCAGACTGGGTTCTTCAGCCTTGATTAGGCAACTAGTCTAGGAGAAGAAAAACGCTGAATTCAAACCTGTTAAACTCCGCTTAAAAAATTGACCTTGTGTCATATCCTGTCCGAGCTGCGGGGTTTGTAAATATGGTATTTACTCAACCTTCTCCGACACGTTCAGAATGCGAAACAGGCTCAGTTTTCAAATGGAGCACAGCTGGTTTGAATTCGAAGGTTTTCTTTTCCTTGACTGGTTGCCTAAACAAGATTAAAGAACCTGAATTGCCTCACTGTTGTTTCCCGTTGCTAATTGGAGGAAGGGGAGTGGCGAGAAGTGAAACGCATGATTTGAACTTAGGTCAGAAATTACATTTTCTGTTACGATGACTGTTACACTTGGTGTGCTCTTCCGATAACCATTACCTCTATAGAAATTCAGCATTTGGACACCCATATCGAGTCGTCAGGAAAAGACATTCTTTATTAGTCGAGTCGAGTAGCCATTAAACTAAGATTCCATCACTTAGCATCACTTAATGCATCTTTATTGAATAATTACGACAGTAGCTTCATCCTTTTACTTAATAAAAATTGAAAATTGGTGTCACGTGTCCCACTTTGGTACAGAGGTTATAATAACAGGCTAAAAACTTATTTAGTCAACCTTACACAGTTTGAACTGGGACATTGATCGGGATTATGCATGCAGCATATGAAAGGTCTATATGCCCAACATCGATATAGCCTAAGCAGTTAGGGTGGGGTTATAATTAACAAGCTTGATTTGCAAAGCTCCACCAGTGACTCTTTTAGAAATGTTTACTTCCAACGATTCGTTGACAAATCACACACACACACACACACACACATATATATATATATATATATATATATATATATATATATGATTAATATATATATACATATATAATTTGTAAGCGAATAATTTGAAGGTGATGATTCTGTATAAAACTATATATATATACAGAATTCAGCAATGAATAGCCAGCAAAAGTTGACCTGTCATAAAACACTACCAATCAACCATAGTTTTGCATGTATGTATATGTTGTTACCAGTTCATTGTCTAATGGGTAGAGTGTTCGCCAATGGTCCGGGAGACCTGGGTTCAATCCCAGGTCGCGTCATACCAAAGACTTTAAAAATGGCACTTGATATCTCCTAACTTAACACTCAGCAATATAAGGTACACATCAAGGGTAAAATGGAAAAATCCTCCCCTACACCTCAGTGTTGTAGCTATTGAAAAGGGAGCATTTTGGTCGTCCTCGACTACGGTCGTCGAGTGTCATATCTATATAATCATCCATAGACAGAGTGTTCCGTTTCATCACAAAATTTTAGTGTGAGTCGACCGGAGAGATACTTCAAGCTGGAATCGAAACCCGGATGATTTGACATCAGTCGGACATCTTACCCCTTGGGCTATTCACGGAATGAGTCAAAAATGTTTTTACATATACTTTACAGACTACCTGGATAGCTCAATTGTTAAGAGGAGCTTTGCATATCAGCGAATATGGCAACCAGCAATTCGCCGCAAGAGAGCTCAACCTACGAGGGAGAGCCTATATATATTGATATATTGTCATCCACAGACATATATAAATACCAGCTGTATTTTTACTTTTAGTATGTTTGATTAAATAGGATATATATATATATATATAGAGAGAGAGAGAGAGAGAGAATTTGGCATTAAATAACTTACAAAAGTTGACATGTAAAACACTACCAACCAAACATCTTCACTTATATATTTATATATATATATATATATATATATATAAGTGTAAATGTTTATTTGTATATATAAACTATACAGCCTATGATTCACATTTTTTATCACCGTTACAATAAATTTTAGTAGATAAAGATATTGCCGTCATCAGTAAGCAGTGAGTTAAGTATGACCAGTCAACAGACATATTTCCTCTTGAGTTTGGATGTCAAGGTTTTATTTCGAACTCAACCTCTATATTTTTAACCAAAATCGGACTTTCACCAGCAGAGAATAGGGAATATATATAAAAGATCCAAAATAAGACTGTAACTGCATCTAAGCGGATATGGCATTCGTATAAAGCGGATATGGCATCCAATAAAGTCTGGTAGTATTGTGAGATAAAGCTGAGGCGCCCTGGGTTAGTGGTAATGATGCTTCGGCCCCGAAACCATGCCTGAACCCAGGGTCATCATCTGATAAAGACTTTATTGGAAGCAAAACTGCTATTTTGGCAGCACTTCTTGTATATGATTTTTAAATTTTTGATTGTGACATTTTTTGTTACAAGAAACTTTTAGTAACAACGTGAGTAATTGTCTTTTTGTTTTCATACTGCTCCGATTACGAGCACCCAAGTCCTATCCTTTATTTTGCAACGTTGGATTATCGCATCGATTGTTCTTATTTTCTTGTCATTGTGCTTGATCTTGTTTTTTTTATTTTTTTTTTTATTTTGTTTTTTTTTTTGCTGTTGGTCCTTTTCTTTTTCTTCTTCTTTACAAATATGTGTTAGTATATACATGCGCATATACACACACACATATGCACACGCATATAAGCACACAGATGTCTCTCTCTATATATATACATATATATATATGTGTGTGTGTGTGTGTGTGTGTGTGTGTTTGTGTTACTAAGAAGCAATTTGCACATTACTTAAACGATACAAAATTTTCTTTATCACATTTAACACTGTTCAAATATTTCTAAGTGTTTTTTCATTAATATTCTCCCAAAATTTGTTTAAATAGTTTAGCTGAAGGGGAGTCTTTGAAACATATATTTCTATATATAATGCATTTTTATTTTTTTCGATAAATGTCAATTTATTAAATATCCCGCTATTTGTTAGAACTGTTTCATATTCCGTTTTGGCTAAATTAAATATATTTTACGTTGCTGCAATTAGTGGATGTTTTGGATTGTTAGTGGGTGGTCCGATTTAATATTTATATATACTGGTATGTTGTTAGGTTTTCAGTATTGCTGTCATGTACCATTATTTAAGTTCATTGTAACGTTTGGAAAGTTGACCATTTTTTTAAATTAGGCGTTATTAGAAAATTTAAGCCATAATTATTAAAGACTTTTATCAAATTCTTTCTTGTATTAGTCTGCTATTAAAATTCTTTAAACATATTAACCCGTCATCACGGTACATTTTATATCAAATTAATGTCATTTTACACGGTAAGAAAATATCTGTGATTTCACAAGTTTCAGCTCCATAAAAATTCGCCATACAAGTAATAAAATCATAGTTAGGACTTGGTTTAGTCTATATTGCATTGAAATGGAAATCTTTGAACTTTGAAACTTCTTTATAATTCTATTTTGTTCTTCCTTAACAAACTGTTGAGCTACGTCAAAGAATTTATTGAATAGCTCTTCAGTAATAGAGGGATGAAAAAAATTGTTTATATCAAACGGAAGAAAAACACACTTACTTTTGTTATATCGTGAAAGCCGTTGATAACAGCTTTTGCATTTTCCATTATTATTTTACTTTTTCGAGAGTTCTTCATACAAGCGTTAAATGATGCTTTTTAACAGGAGTCTGAGTTGCAGCAGGTCTCCTCAAGTTTCCAGGGCTCTTCTCAGTATTCTGACCGATCTCAACAAATTTGTTGTTTGGATGGTCCATACTCGCCCACTTATTTCCAAATCATCAAATCACCATATCAGTCCTTTGGTGACTGTACGGAATGTACCAATAACAATTGTTATAGCCGTCACGTTTATGTTCTATAGTTTTCTCAGTTCTCTAGCAAGGTCTAGGTACTTATCTCTCTTTCTGCTTTCCTTCAGTTTTTCCTTGTGATCAGCCAGAGTGGCAAAGTCCGCTATTCAGAGGGTTCCCTTTTTTTTTTTTTGACTATCATTAAGTCTGGTTGACTGGCCGAGATTTGATGATCCGTTTGTATCTCAAAACCCAGAGAATTATGTGCATTTCATTTTCTAGGACGGATTCTGGGTTGTGTATACACTATTTGTTCGTATGATCAAATTTAAACTTATTATTATTATTATTTGTCCGGTATTGGCCTAGGGGTTAGAGTGTTCGCCAATGGCCCGGGAGACCTGGGTTCAATCCTAGGTTGAGTCATACCAAAGACTCAAAAAATGGTACTTGATGCCTCCTTGCTTAACACTCAGCATTATAAGGTACGGATCAAGGGTAAAGTAGAGCAATCCAGGAAAGGATTAGCGCCCTCCCCTACACATTGGTGTAGTAGCTATCGAAAAGGGAGCCTTCGGGTTACCCTCGACTATGGTCGCCAACTTTACTTACTTATTATTATTTACTCCTTGAGAGTTTTTCACATCAGCGTTAGCTGATGGTCTTTCACTTGAGTTTTAGGGAAAGCAAGTCTCCTCAACTCTCCAGGACTCTTCTCTGTATTCTGGCCGTTCTCAATAATGTAGTAGTTTGGATGGTTTCCACTCATCCTCTTATTTCCAAATCCTCCAGTACCTTTCATAATCCTTCGGTGACTGTACCAAGAGCACCAATCACAATTGGTACGATTGCCATCTCCATGTTCCATTGTTTGTTCAATTCCCTGGCAAGGTCAAGTTACTTATCCGTCTTTTCACTTTCTTTCAGTTTTATTCTGTGGTCAATAGGTACAGCAAAATCCACAATTTTGCTAATTCTCTTCTTTTTTTTTTTTTTTTTTTGTTGTTGATTACTTTAAGGCCTGGTCTTCTGGCTGGGATTTGGTGATCCGTTTGAATGTCAAAGTCCCATAGGAGTTTGTGTGTGTCATTCACTTGGACTGCTGCTGGGTTGTGAATATGCCATTTGTTCATATGGTCAAATTTAAAATTCTTGCTCATCTCCCAGTGGATTAACTTGCCCACCTAATCGTGTCTAGTCTTATACTCCTTCTGTGATATTTTGCTGCTGCTGCTGCTGATTATTATTATTATTATTATTATTTACTCGTTTAGAGTTTTTCACATCAGTGTTAGCTGATGGTTTTTCACTGGAGTTTGAGTGACAGCAAGTCTCCTCAAGTCTCCAGGACTCGTCTCAGGATTCTGGTCGTTCTTAGCACTGCTATCATTTGGATAGTCTCTACCCGTCCGCCAACTTTCAAGTCATCCAGGCCTTTTAATAATCCTTTAGTTATTGTGCCTAACGCACCAATCACAATTGGCACAATCGTTACTTTAATGTTCCACAGCTTTTTCAATTCTCAGCAAGGTCAAGGTACTTATTCTTCTTTTCACTTTCCTTCAGATTTATTTTGTGGTCCGCCAGGACAGCAAAGTCTACAATTTTGTAGATTCTCTTTTTTTTTTTTTTTTTTTTTTTGTTGATTATTATGAGGTCTGGTCTTCTGGCCGAGATTAGCTGATCCGTTTGTATGTTAAAGTCCCATAGGAGTTTATGCGAGTCATTTTCTAGGACTGGTGCTGGGTTGTGCATATACCATTTGTTTGTATGGTCGAATTGAAATTTCCTGCACATTTCCCAGTGGATTACTTTGCCGACCCAGTCGTGTCTCGCCTTCTGCGATATTTTGCTGCATTTGCCTATTATTATTATTATTATTGTTGTTGTTGTTGTTTTTGTTTGTTACGCCTCTGTGGATATCTCGATTTTTTTACAATCTTCTAACATCAACCTTAAAAATAGAATTATATACGCTATTAAGACCGTATCAATATGCAGATCAAATTCTAGTAAAGTAATTCATCTGACAGTTCCAAAAATGCCCTCTTAAATTCTTTTTCCTATTATTTTTTAAGGAATCATCCAATTTAATCAAGCTCAGTTGGCTGGGGCTGTAAAATATACTCATGAGATCTCTGCAAAGTAGTAAGATCCCCCACACACACATACACAACGCAATTCTTGAATATAACACTAAACAATCTGACGTTGAGGTTGAAGTAATGCTGGAGATTTGGGGAATGTGGTGTGCCCATTCATTGCCATCGTTCCCAGGTTCACTCTGGCTATGAGTGGTAGCACCTTGAAGGGTTTTATCTATGGGTCAAATAGAACTGTTTGACATTTAAACCGTGTGCAAACAACTGAATTATACCAAATTGAATTGTTAGAAATAGAACTATTTGTTTACTTTACTGTGTTTAAACCAATGACTGATGTTTAATAGATTTATTAATGATACATAACAATACTTTGAACCAATCAACTTTGTTGACTTATGTTTACAAATAATATACATCAAATATATATGTATAAACCGGATTTGACAATAAATAACTTACAAAAGTTGATATGCCATAAAACCAAGTCAATTTAATCTTTTTTTTTTCTCTCCATTGCTGTTTTTATAATCTGATTGCAAAATATATCAATCTATTTGCAAAAAAAAATCCACTTGTCTAATAGATTTAAATTTTTAAATGTGTCCTAACCTTAAATTTCCAGTTCGAGATAAAATACGAAAAAATATCTCCGATAATAAGAAATTCCATTAGTTTTTTGAAAAATTTCTATTTGATCACTTCTCAATCTTCTTTCTTCTAAAGTAGTTAATCCTTCTATATCTTTTATCCAGTCCTGTTACTATAATCTTGATTTAAATTAGGTAAACTTCTCAAGATTTAACAATACATTTTCTTAGATCATCTTGCCAAATGCGTCTAATTTGATTTTTCATAAGATTAAGGATCCTGCATCCTAGATTTGTTCTAAAACTGTCCTAACGTTCCTTCATTGCAATGAAATACTTTTTTAAAAAGATCTAATGAACACAGTAGAGTATTTTTAACCCAGTTGAACTATTACCAGCTTCATAGTTTAAATAGTTTTCCCCAAATAATCTTTTTTGTTTCATTTTCTTTAATCTGTTTTTGAAGAATTTCCTTCATTTATTTACAGTATTCTTTTTTCATTGATTTCATAGAATTTAATTTAAAATCTAATTTAAAATTTAATTTAAAAAAAGTAGATTTATTTAGCTTTCTCGAAAACATTTTTTAGATTTGCTGTTTTTTTTTCTATTCAGTTGTATTTTTTTTTTTAATTTAATTAAACAAATTTCAACTCATTTAATATGCTAAGCATATTCTTCTCATAGGGTGACAAATTAGGATGTAAAGGAGAGATTTTTTTTTGTTAAATAATTGTAGGTATTCGGTACATTTTTATCATCACATGTAGTATAACAACACAAATAATCAAAATTTCATGTGTGTATTTTATGCAATTTCCACGCGTTCAATTTACTTCGCAGCTAATATCTCCTCGTGGCAGAATGGTTAGAAGCTTTGGCTTGGCGTTTGAGTCAACCGGATGTCGATCCCAGCTACGGGAAGATACTGTCTAGCCACACTAATGAGTTCTGATAGAACGAAACAGATCTGTCTGTGGATGACTATAGAGATATATATACTCCCCTACCCCCGTGGGGTTGAGTTCTCTGACGAAGAAGTAACCGTGTTGCCATTAGCGTCTATGCAAGCCTCTTCGTAGATGAATTGAGGTCTCGGCAACCGTTGAACGGATGTATGTAAACAATAGTAATTGTGATTCATAACCGTTTAAAATTTACTTCGCAGCTAATAACTCCTCGTGGCTGAATGGTTAGAGGCTTTGGCTTGGCGTTTGAGTCAACCGGAAGATACTGGAAGTTACTGTCTAGCCACATTGATGAGTTCTGATAGAACGAATCAGATATGTCTGTGGATGACTATATATATATATATATATATATCAGCGTCTCATCAACCGAAAAAGACATCGACACACGGCTAACGAAGGCATGGACAGCTATCGATAGGCTTTCGATCATATGGAAATCAGACCTGACCGATAAAATGAAACGCAGTTTCTTCCAGCGATCGTGTCGATACTGCTATAGATGCACTACATGGACGCTAACTAAACGGCTGGAGAAGAAGCTAGACCGCGATTACACAAGAATGTTGCGAGCAATATTGAACAAGTCCTGGCGGCAACACCCCACAAGGCACCTACTATACGGCCACTTGCCTCCCATCACGAAAACTATCCAAGTCAGACGAACCAGACATGCAGGACACTGCTGGAGAAGCAAGGACGAGCCCATAAGTGATGTACTCCTATGGACCCCGCATATGGCCAAGCAAAAGCAGGACGACCAGCTCGAACATACATACGGCAGCTATGTGAGGATACGGGATGTAGCCCTGAAGACCTGCCAGAGGCGATGAACAATAGGGAGAAGTGGCGAGAGAGGGTCAGGGATATTTGTGCTAGCGGCACGACATGATGATGATGATGATGCATGCTTGTTGTTGTACAAGTTAAAAATGTACGAACTACGTCCACAAAATATGCAGGCGCACTTAGCGTAATGGTTAACAACATAGAAAATAGTATCGGTGACCCGAGTTCAAATCCCGTACGAAGCTATTTACGTTTAACTTGGCACTGATGCTTTTGGGAAACACATGGATCCATCCCTTTCACCCTCCATCAATGCGTAAATAGAAGGAAAGACTAAGCCCTTTCAACTTTGCGAGACAACCAGTTTACGAGAAAGAAAACTTGGAATTTCAATTGCCTTACACCGCTTAAAAAATGACCTTGTGTTGCATCCTGATCATGGGAGAGGGATTGGGTAAATACCTGTAGACGTCAGAATTGAAAATATCTAAACTATATATAAAATCATCGAATAAGTTTTTGTAGATTTTTTATTGGTATTGTAGTGGAAATTTACTAAGCTTTTTGCATAGATGTGGCACAAGGCCATATGAAAGGGGTACCCAATGAGACTCGAACTCACTCGTAGTAGGTTTGCTAGTCGAGCTTGCTAACCATTACACCACCACAGGCGCCTTTATTGGTATTGTAGTGGATTGTCCAGCGTATTTTCTAAAATGCTCGACTGCAATATCGTAATAAGTAAGTTGTTGCCGACCAAAGGCGAGAGTGACCCGAAGGTTCCCTTTTTGATTGCTACTACACCAAGGTGTAGGGGAGGGCGCTACTCCTTTCCCTGGATTGCTCCACTTTACCCTTGATTCATACCTTATAATGCTGAGTGTTAAGCAAGGAGGCATCAAGTACCATTTTTTGAGTCTTTGGTATGACTCGACCTGGGATTGAACACAGGTCTCCCGGGCCATTGGCGAACACTCTAACCGCTGGGCCAATGTCCGGAAAATATCGTAATAAGTGACTTCAAACTCGAGTCACGTTATTACATTCACCTTCGGACTAATATCCCTGGGAAATGTATGAACTCCAGTTATATTTCAATAGTATCTACTTTATTTCTACAATGATGCTTTTGGCATTAAATAACTCATGAAAGTCTATATGCCATTAAGAAAAGAGACCAAACTAAATCTATTTTATTGTAAAATATGATAATTTGATTATGCATAAACAAATAAAAGCAAAAAGAAAAAAAAATTGAAACAAATGTTTGCTTTGGTTTAGTCGCATATCAAACATTGTAGGTTATTTAATGCCACATCAATTTTCATGCATAAAAACAGTTCTATTTCAAACAATTCAGTTTAACATAAGAACACAGTTTCACTGCAAAAAAGAGCTTATTTCAAGCAATTCAGTTTAGCATAAGTACGCAGTTTAGTTTCATTTGACCTATAGATAGGACCCTATCAGGTGCTATACCTCTGGGCCAGAGTTGACCTTGGCGCGATGGCAATGAAGGGGTACTCCCCATTTTCCAAAGCTCCAGCATTAATGGGATCTCACCATCAAAAAATTTAGTGTCACATTCAGGAAACTCGTTACAGGAGTCTTATCCTTCTACAGAGAAGCAGTCGGTGTATTCTCCAGTCCTAGCTGACAGGGCTATAGGACACTCATTGGGGGAGCCTTACCCCTCTGTAGAGAAGCAGTCGGTGTATTCTACAGACCCAGCTGACTGGGCCACAGACATACATTAGGGGAAATCTTATTCCCCTGCAGAAAAGCAGTCGGTGTATTCTACAGACCCAGCCAATCGGGCAATGAAGGAAAAGACTTAAGATTTAGTTTTGTGGAGCAAGTGGCACATTTCTGAAGGTAAATATATTCATCTTATTTCTGAGAATATACTTTATTTTTTTAGCAGGTGGTTCGGTTTGCCATCAGGCTAACATTACTGATGTTCGAGAAGGTCAAAGTCGTTAATAAAACTAAACTGATCGGTATTGAAAATAAATAAATGAAAGTTTAAACAAACCGATCAATTATTCCAGATACGAAATTATATTTTTAAAAATAAGTGCGTAAATGACAAATGAAATAAAACTAATCATTTTCAATCTTGTATTTCTAATAACCTGTTTTCTTTTTTTCTTTTTTTAATAATTATTTTAAAAACCGAATATGAAAATTAGTAAATCCTACCAAAAATTGTTACCTTTGTCAAGTTATAAGAGGAGACTCGAAAACATGCAAGACCCAGAAAGAATACGTTGCCTGGTATGTATGCAGGCTGGTTAATCAAAAAATTAAAAAATTCTCTTCCAAGGGATCTTGTTTTCCCCAGCAACACTTGCCTGATTTTTTAAAAAGAGTAAGGGTTCATTGTTTGATACCTAAATTGCCACTGAAACGGAGTACCAACGTGACATATGCGATTTTTTTCGCTGGGCAATGGCAAATATGATACGCATGTAAGCTAACACTGGAAGAGGAAATTGCAACTTTAAAAAAATATATATGCTGTGCTACTCAGAAACTTTCTTGAGTTGGGAAGAAATGTTTGTTTTGGTGACACAAATATATATAGACAAATACAGGATTTGTCATGAAGGTAGAAACTTTTATTTTTTTATGAATTTGATAAAAAATAAAGAGAGAGAGACATACAGGGTTTGTCATGGAGGTAGAGACATTTATTTTTTATGAATTTAATTAAAAAAATCAACTTCGTTTCTATCCAAATATTTCTCTTTGAAAGACACACTTATAAAAACGTTGTTCCCACTCCTTGAAATAGCGATGTAAGTCTTCAACTAACTCTGGCTTCAATTGGTTCATCTTGACCAGTAACATGTTCTCAACACTTCCCAAATATTATTCACGAAACTGGGTTATGATTTTGTCAAACAGGAAATAGTCAAAATGAAACAGATCTTGGGGATAAGCGGGTTGTAGTCGGAGAGAAAAATTGATCACGTGACGCTACTCGGTATTTTTGTTTTATTTTCATGGCACTCATAACCAAACCTTAGATTACTTAACTGTATTTTAATTCTAAGAGGCCAAAATAAATTGTGTTTTGGCAAGACTCAAAAATGAATATTAAAAACAACAGCTGATTTTCGAGCAGAGTTGCTTAAAAAAAGTCAGCCTTCTGATATCAACTTGTCATGGATTATTTAATGCCCATATTCGATTAATATGTAAATATTTGATGAAATCATTACTACGTTGATTTAGAACGTTCTTAAGTAATCTTTTTTCAAATGTCTTTTTGGACAAGTTCTCCAACCTCGGAAGCAGCATCTCATCTACCTAAAATTACATCTATTCGCAGCTAGCGAAGTTATGGACAGCTATCGATAGGCTATCGGTTATATGGAAGTCAGCCCTATTCGATAAGATAAAATGCATTTTTCCAAATTGTGGTCGTCTCCATACTACTATATGGAGACGAAACACACCACTTTGGTGCTAACGACGCGTATAGAGAAAAAGCTTGACAAGGATGCTACGAGCTATATAAAAAAAATCCTGGAAGCCACATCCAACAAAACAGCAGTTGTACGGCCACCTAATCCCTATCTCAAAGACCATCCAAATTAGACGAACAAGACATGCGGGACCCTGCTGAAGTAGCAAGGACGAACTCATAAGTGACGTTCTCCTATGGACTCCTACACATGAACACACCAGTGCTGGTTGAGCAACAAGAACTTACATTTATCATTTCTGCGCGGTAACCGGAGAGAGTCTAGCGGATTAGCCATGGGCAAAAATGATAGGTACGGATGGAGAGAGAGGGAGAGGGATAAGAGAGTCAATGTACTCCTTGTTATTAGCAAAAATTGATGATGATGATGATGGTGATGATGCTGATATATTCCTGTGGAGCTTAAGCCATTGGAATAAATTGACAAAATACTGCCTGAGTTTTCTTTTGACCGTGAAAAATTGCTAAGGTATCTCGCGGGAAATTGCATTGTTCTTGGACGCCTGTCAAGGGCTTCTGTGAGATATTAGTTTTATCCAGGAGCGGTTTCATTGATATCTCCTGGGATTTCCTTTGTCTAAGAGCATCTAATTATGCAACACTGAAAATATTGCAATTTAATTCCCATTCTTTCGTAAAGAACACTAGTTCTATACACTTCCTCTAGGTGGCGGTATTTATCCCCCCTGCTCCCAATGATGAATGCAAATTAGAAAGCATCTTGCAAACAACAAAGTGACACCAAAAACTGGTAAATTAAGGTGTATCTATATACCCCAGAGCACCAAAACAAGACCTTCAGAAATGGACGTAGTTTAAAACTATATATATATATATATATATATTGAAGTGTGGGGAAGAATATGCTTTTTATACAAATTTATTAAATATGACATGTGCAATACATGGAAATAATTTTGACGACCAAAAAAAAAAATTACGTTGATTTTTTTTGGTTTCTGTCACCAGACGAACAGGTAAGACTTTATTTTTGCAAAATCACATATTTATTTTTGGGTGCTTCAATTCCAACGACCGAAGATGTAAGTACAATAAGTTTTTGCAAAGATATTTTTGAGTCTTTGGCATCATTTTTACATTTATTGTATGTTTTTTTTTAACAAATTCACACACACACACACACACACACACACGCATATATATATATATACATATATATATTACAGCACTATATGGTGTCGCTATCTCACTTACAAGACCAAATGCGGTATAATATGGACAGTGTTTAATATACATCTGTGATTGAGCTACTTCATGATTGCCATGTAAAGACAGCATAAAACCAATGGTCGTAGATAAGCATCCATTATATAAAATATATATAAAAACTAATATATATTTAATTCTTCTTAAACTATATATATATATATATATATATATATATATATATATATATATATATATATACCCATATACCATCCCAGTCGGCTAAGCAGTAGAATATACCGACTTCATCTCTGAAGATGACGCCCCTAACGAGTATCATGGATATTATTTAATCAGTCTGACGGTGAGGCTTCAGTAATGCTAGAGTTTGGGGAAGTACGGAGTACCATTCATTGCCATTGCTTCCAGGTCTACTCTAGTCAAGAGTAGTAGCACCTGATAGGATCCTATCGATGGTTTAAATAGAACTGCTTGATATCTAAACTGAATTATCAGAAATAGAACAACTTGATAGTCTATCTACGTAAACAAATGACTGAGGCTTAATTGAATTGTTAGTGATATATATCAATCCTAGAAAAAAAATTGTCAACAAAATATGTTTACAAATCAACTAGACTTAATATGTATGAAGATGATTTGGCATTTAATAACCTAAAATGGTTGATAGGCCATAAAACCAAACAATACCAAACCACACACACATACACATATACGTATGTATGTATGTATGCATGTATTCGACAATTTAAAAAAATATATAATATTGTATAAAATAGTATAATAATAAAAACAGGATAAAAACTCATGATTGAATTTTATGTGGCTATTACGCAAGAGAAACCTATATTCTGTCTTTCATACTCTCTTTCTCTCTCTCTCTCTCTTTCTCTTTCCTTATGGGTCTCTCTCTCTCTCTCTATATATATATATATATACGAGGGTCATTCGAAATGCTTTAGACCTCTCCCAAAAATAGAGACATCAATAAATATTTTTCTTGTGGCAAAATACTACCACTTGGTAAATCCGAACTAGTTTTTCTAGTTTTATAAGAAGTGGTCGCTTCTTACTACAGCAAAACTGTTAAGGTATGCAATTCTTTCTAGGTGTTGCTTAAAACCTTTTATATATATAGTGTTTCACAGCGGTTGAAACAAACTAGTAGCCTAATATATCTTTTAAGTGAGGCTTAAAACTTCGTTTCCCCCCAGTAATTGTGATTCATAACCGTTTAAAATTTACTTCGTGGCTGAATGGCTAGAGGCTTTGGCTTGGGGTTTCAGTCAACCGGGTTTCGATCCCAGCTATTGGGAGCTAAATTCTAGCCACACTAATGAGTTCTAATAGAACGAAACAGATCTGTCTGTGGATGACTATATATATATATATATATATGTATATGTATATATATATAATTACATATATATATATATATATATATATATATATATATATATGTCCTAGGCATGACAGGAAACACCATCCGATGATGACTCCAACTCTTCTGCGTGTAGAAAACGTCTTCATTACCATTACTCTCATGTTCACTGTGATCCGAAGTGGTAGTACCTGTTAGGGTCACATCAAAGGGTCGATTAGATTTGTTTAAAAATCATTTGAATAAAATTGAGCGCCTCATTCCATATAATCTTTAAATTATTGATATTGAGTTACTATAGCTAAAATTAATTACTTAAGATTAGTTACTTAAAACCAAAGAACAACGCTAAAAGTAAATGATTTTTATTAAATAGTAAAGGTCACTGTAAATGATATATCTGTTAATAAACAGTTTATATTTTAATAGAAATATTTGATATCATGCAGTGTGCCAACAAATAGTTATTATTTAATCGGAATGCTTAAAATAAATGATGTAACTGAATATAGGTCATTATCATTGAAGTAGGACTATTTGATATCTTATATCAAGCTATGTACAAACAATTGTTAATAGGTAATGTAAAATGCGTTGAACATTAAAAAATAGGATATATATATATATATATATATATATATATATATATATATATATATATATATATATAGCCTATTTTTCAATATGTATATTGTCAACCACAAACAAGCTTTTAGGTTATATCACAACTATTCAATGTGGCTTGACACGCTGAAAGCTTCAAGCTTTCATCGATAAATATATATATATATATATATATATATATATATAAATATATATATATATATATGTTTTATGTGAATGCATCCATATTCTCTCTCTCTCTCTCTCTCTCTATATATATATATATATATTGTGAGATATATATATATGTTTTATGTGTGTGTGTATATATATATATGTGTGTGTGTGTGTGTGTGTGTGTGTGTGTGTGTGTGTGTGTGTGTGTGTGTGTGTTGTTTAACAGTGGTTGAAACAAAACAGTGGCCGCCCCTATCTTTCTTGTTGATCTTATTCTCCTCTTTCAGATTATAGCATCAAAATTCATATTTCGATCTCTTTATTCTGATTTGTTTATTTTGATCTCACAATTTTGTTCTCTTTATTTTGATCTCCTTATTTTGATCGCATTATTATGAACTCTTTATTTTGAAAAAAATTATTATGACCTCTTTATTTTGTTCTCTTTATTTTGATCTCAATATTTTGATCTCATTATTACGACCGCTTTATTTTGGCCCTTTATTTTGATCTCATTATTTTGATCACTTTATTTTGATCTCATTATTTTGATCTCATTATATCTATCTCTTTATTTGATCTCATTATTATGACCTCTTTTTAATCTCTTTATTTTGTTCTCTTTATTTTGATCTCATTATTATGACCTCTTTATTTTGATCTCATTATCTTGATCTCTTTATTTTGATCCCATTATTTTGATCTCTTAATTTTGATCTCATTATTTTGATCTCTTTATTTTGATCTCATTTTTATGACCTATTTATTTTCATTTCTTCATTTTGATCTCATTATTTTGATCTCTTAAAGTAACTTTGGATTATGAAGTAGAGGATCTTTTGTGTGAAAGCATATCATGAAACTAAGTCTTTCAAAATCGTTCAAGAAAGATGTAAAATGACGTTCAATTTCAGTGAAGATCGTGGGGCGACTGTCTCCTCACCACCTGGGCCTCCAATAACCCGAAAGGAATGTACACACTTTTTCAACAATTTTGCACACCGCCTTCAACTGAACAGCAAACCTCTGGTGTATGTACTCTCGGGCTTCTATTGACATTTTTGGTTCAGGTGTGAAACAAAGTCCTTGCAGATCCTAAAATGGTTTTCATTTGTCTCTCATTAAATGTAATTCTATCATTTTCTGGTCTTTGATTAGTCTCCAATGATTTTATTCGAAAAATTATGAAACAGCCGGTAAAGTAAAGATTAAAACAAAGCATATAGAAATGGACTCAATTTCCGTATCAAATAGCCCATAAGAAGTTGTTATGCCATTAAACAAATAAATCTGAATGCATCTATATACTCTCTCTCTCTCTCTCTCTATATATATATATATATACATATATATTGTGATATATATATTTATATATATATATATATATATATATATATATGTATGTGTGTATAAACTATGATCATCATAAAGGCATGCCCAGATTACAGTTCCCCTCTCTCTCTCTCTCTTTCTCTCTCTCATGCAGTATTAAAAGAAATAAAAGTAAGAAGACATTTTTCTTAAAAATGAGTTGCCTTGTGTAAAATACGGTTCTTTTGTTTCAACAAGGCGATGATAATTTGTGTATTTTATGTTATCTTTGGATTGTTCCGTAAAACTGAGTTGATCTTCTAAAATTTTATAAATCGTGATAATATATATATATATATATATATATATATATATATATATATATATCTATATGTCGTTGTGTGTGTGTGTGTGTGTGTGTGTGTGTGTGTGTGTGTGATGGTTTAGCTCACTTCCAATACACTTTTCAAATGTATTATTTTCATGCTCATATATTTATACATATATACGTATTTATGTGTATGTGTGTGTGTGTGTGTGTGTGTGTGTGTGTGTGTGTGTGATAGCTTAGTTAACTTCCGATACACTTTTCAAATGTTTTATTTACATACTTATTCTTAGCGCAAATATATATATATATATATATATATATATATATATATATATATATATATATATATATCGAGCCGCACCAAATTGTTGAAGTAATGATCATTTTGTACGCATGCACACTAACAAGAAAAATCATGTCAACCATTCTACCTACTTAGACTACTATCAGCTACTCACGAATACTGTGAAGTCTGTAGATCTTAACTATTCCTGGCAATTGCAACTCGATACCAGATCGATCGTTTAAAAGAGGGAGAAACTAGAAGTCCGTCAACAGCAACAGGTCACTTGGATTCGTTTGTCAATTTGTCTGTCTCGCTTGTCTTCGCTTTATTGTGATCGTTTGTCCATGTAAACTGGAAGACAAAGACAGACAAGCAACGTGCACACCGTTATTGAATTGGTACTCTGGCCGCTAATTAGTATTTCTTCGATTCGGGGGTTTGTCTCGTCTAAAATGATCATCTCTGTTAGCAGGTCATTTCCTCTTCCATTACTGCAACCAGTACCACCACTCTCATGTCGATACCTGTGTATTTCAACACCTCTCTGATTTTATCGAACCGCATTTGCGATGTAAAATAGTGAGTCATCATTTACTCACCTTTCTCGAAATCTTTTAATGATTCGAGAAGTTTCGCCTCGGTCTTTTTATCATAGAGACTGAAGATCCTTATCACTTGGTCAATTGTGTGTCAGTTTGTGTTTTATTTGCCTGTAAAAGTATTAGTATGCGTACGTGTGAGATTTTATGAACACACATACGCGTTGATCCACACACACACACACACACACACACACACACACACACACACACACACACACACATACCCATAAACCCATATATATATATATATATATATATATATATATGTATATATGTATAAACAAGTACTTATTTTACCCCAGGGAAAACTTTGAATCCAATTATTCTCACTCCTTCTATGAGTAACCAGTAGAACATTCGTATGGCACCCGGTCAAGGAGAAGGAAAACTCTGAATCCTACCCTGTTAAACTGCACTTGAAAATAAACGTTGGGTCATATCCTGCTCTCCCGGAGGGGTTTGATATATATATATATATATATATATATATATATATATATATATATATATATATTCGCATAATACAGTTTGTTATAATTCTAAATTGAGTTCAATATCATCGATTGAAAATACATAACTTAGAATAGTATAGAAACGACGCTTAGTTACTTTATGCTTACGCTATTCTAATACATATATATATATATATATATATATATATATATATATATATATATATATATATATATATATATATATATATATATATATATATATATATATATATATATATATATATATATATATATATATATATATATATGAGTTAAATATAAATGAGGTGGGGTGTCTTCGTGGTGTAATGGTTAAAGCGCTGGACTGCGAGTTCGTACTTGGGAAAGGTATGAACCCCCCTATCCTCCCAGCCATGGGTTAAATAGTACCACTACTGTTTTTCTAGGACAATGGCTTGACATTAAATAACCTAAAAGGGTTGAAATGCCATTAAACAAAGAAACCAAACCAAACTAAATAAAAATGAAAGAACAAGACTGATAAAACTGATCGTTTAAGAAAAAAATGCTCCCATGACGAATAGATTGGCTAAAACAGTGTTTTAAGTGCATGTATATATATATATATATATATATATATATATATATATATATATATATATATATATATGTATGACCTATGACAACAAAAATGTACTGTGTACAGAGTCAACGGTTTTTGGTAACTTTCATTTTCTCAACTTTGCTATCATGAGATCAAATGTTTCAAACGCAGTGGGTATACCCTTAAAATCTAACGCCCTTGACTCTTTGTGCCCCCTATTCTAAATTAGATGTATGCGCTCTCAACGATATTTAGTACTTTTTTATTCATAGATATAGCAAACTATGCCCTTACAAGCTACCTCTCTCAATATATATATATCTCAGCTTATAATTGGGAAAAGTGATCTTTGTGCTGGTGTTAATATTAATATAATTTTGCGCCTGCAGTTATATCGTTGAGCACTATGTAAAACATTCTTTTCCAAACGAGTTGTTCTTCCTGATTCCATGTATATAATTATGTTTTATATTAATTATGTGGCTCTTTCTATAATTGAATGGGGGGGTCCTCGTGGTGTAATGGTTAAAGCGATGGACTGCTGATTCGTAGTAAGCCAGTTCGTATTCCAGTCGCGCTGTTACGTTCACTCTCGGTCAAATACACTTGGGAAAGGTATGAACCCCCTTATCCTCCAAGCTATGGGTTAAATAGTACCACTACTGTTCTTCTAGGAGAATGGCTTTGGCATTAAATAACCTACAAAGGTTGATATGCCATTAAGCACGAAACTCAGAATCGCACGAATGTAGCTTGGGTTCCATTTAGCAACAGCGGCTTTTTACCCAGCCTAACCATTTTGGCAGAGAGCAAGCCTTAATAAAACGGTTATTCATCTCTTTTTGTTGATGGGAGCAACGACAACTGTGCAGTTATTTAGATATCTATGGATAGATAGATAGATAGATAGATAGATAGATATCCCACGAATGTAGCTTTGTGTCCTCTCGTGCCCGAGCTCCCCCTCCCCTAATCATCACTTTATTCAACCTTCGGGTCATTTACCTTGTATCAAGTCCTGTATGGTGGAAGGCAGTGACAAATATCGGCTTTTTAACCTACTATTATAGACAGAGAGCAAGCCTTTATAAAATGGTTATCCCTCTCTGTTTGTTGATGGGAGTGACGACGACTGAGCAGTTATTTAGATAGATAGATAGATAGATAGATAGATAGATAGATATGCATACAAACAGAAAATAAAAATGAAATATTCTTAATGGCCGAGTCTGCTGGCGCTACAAAATACACTGTCAGCATCTCTGCAGAGAGGTAAGACTCTCCCAACGAGTGTCCTGAATATGACACTAAACAATCTGATGGTGAGTCTTCAGTATTACAGGACCTTTGGGGTATGCAGAGTATCCTTTCATTTCCATCGCTCCCACGTCCAAACTTGGATCGAATAGAACTGTTTTACATTTAAACTCTACTTGTGCTAGATTGAATTGTTTGAAATTGAACTGTTTTTACATTTAACTGTGTGCATACAAAAATTTGTACCAATACTAATCTGAGTCATTTGAAATAGAACTGTTTTTCCATTTAAACTGCGTACTTATGCTACTCTGAATTATTTAGAATCGAACCGTTTTGATATTTAAACTGCGTACTTATGCTAAGCTGAACTGTTTAAAATAGAACTGTTTATAGGTATAAAAATGGATTTGGCATTGAATAACCTACAATGTTTGATATGCCATAAAACTAAATCAAACCGAACAAACCAATCATTGTGCATCACGATGTTGATTTTTGCTTCTTTTAATTCTAATCTGTTGCTTCGATAATTCTCGGTCTCCAGGTTTTGCCTCAAACACACCAGTAGAACCTCTACAGTAACTACATCTACTTCTGCGTAATTTTTTTTTTTCTTGGGCTGAACAATTATATTAAGAGTAACATTTTTGAGGCTGTAAGAATCACAAAAATAAATACTTTGTTGCCCGTTCTATACCAGAACATATAGTCGAAAGTTTAATCAGAACCAGTACACATAAATTGAGGTTGATATTACAATCGTACACATTAATGGAGTTCTTTTCTGTGATAATTATTTATTAATCAACAATCAGTAGAATTAATCAGAGAACCAACACCCGGCATTGAGTAGCATATTTGTCTGACATATATTTGAAATAACCAGTTTCAGTCAGATGATTGAACTTGAAACAATTTTCTCGAATTTTAGCTGGCAAACACCTACAGGGTGTTTCAAAATAGATGCAACCCATTAATATGATAATGATTTATTACTGAGACAAATACAATGGCAGTCATTTGAAACACGTTCTGTAAAAGATTATTCCTTTGAACAAGATACCAAGTCAATGTTTTTTTTTTTTTTTTTTTTATTCTGCCAGCTTCCAGGACATGCAATCTTTTTCTGTGTTTCTTGTCTCAGTTATAAATACTTATATTAATGGGTTGCTTCTATTTTTATATTGTTTTGAATGATTTCGTCTCTAAATAAGAAGTGGCGCAAAATATTTTCTTCTCTTGTCCAAGGCACTGTGATTGAAGATTAATGGTTGTTATTGTTGACTATTTTCAAATCTGAAACCAAAAAAACAAAAACAAAAACTCAACATTATTGTTAATAGAGTAATTAGCAGTCACATGATGTCCCATGTATATTGAGACACCCTAGACACTCTGAGATATTTTCTCAGCTTTGCTTAGTGTGACACAAGGATACATTATCGATTGAATCTTTGATTGATTGATTGAATTTAACGATATGTTAAAACTGTCTAGGGTTATTTTGTACAAAGAAAATAATTTGGTTTCATTTGCTTAATGGCATATGAATTTTCATGGGTTATTTCAATGCCAAAAACCATTATTAAAGAAAAGGGGTAATGTTACAACTTGAACAAAAGTTTGAGGGAGAGGAGGTTCGTATCCTTTTCTTAGGAGATAAATCCGAACGTGAACATAATAGTGAGATTGAAGTTCGAACACTTTTACTATGATGTCAAGGGCGAGCACCTTAAACACCATATCACGTTGTGTTCTCTCACGTCAAAGGTTTGAAACTGCTTGTATTGCACATTTATATATACATTTTTTTGTGTATTTCTTCGTGATTGATAAAAGTGAAAGTTCACAGGGTGTGAATCGATTAATTATGAAAAAAAAAACCCAGCCTGCAGTCGAGCTAAGTTAACGTCTTGACTGGTAAGCTAAATATAATAAAAGACGCTTTATCTGGCACTCCAGCAATTAACGAGAGTTTCTGAAATCATCTGATACCATCAATCATAAAAGATGCTTAGTTTTATAGTTTTACAGACCTACACACACACACACACACACACTCTCTCTCTCTCTCTCTCTCTCTCTCTCTCTCTCTCTTATAAACAGACACACTCACATACGTTCACACACATGAAAATGCACACACACACACACACACACACACACACACACACACACACACACACACAGGCACATACATACACACACACACACAATCCCCAAACACACACGCTCACTCTTATGCACAGACATAAACCCAGGGTAATATATACTCTTCCACACACTAGCACAAAGAAACACACATACACACACACACACACACACACACACACACACACACACACACACACACACACTTGCACGCACAGACACAGATTCACTCGCACACGTACACACACAGCGATCTATGCAAACTATCGCCCTCTCTATATTCCCTTTGATATACATGAACACCCTCACACACACACACGCACACACTCAACCACAAAATCAGTCACACTCTCATGCACAGTAAAACATACACACAC
This sequence comes from Sepioteuthis lessoniana, assembly GCA_963585895.1. Lineage (NCBI taxonomy): Eukaryota > Metazoa > Mollusca > Cephalopoda > Myopsida > Loliginidae > Sepioteuthis > Sepioteuthis lessoniana. The sequence goes on along the minus strand of OY757912.1, from coordinate 43,180,754 downwards.
ATGCTCTATCACCGAACACACACGCATATTCATACTCACAGACATACGCACACTCTTGCACACACTCTCACAAACGCACACACACACACATACACATGCATACAAACGCATATGCACACTTAAATACTCACTCATTCTCACACAAACTCATACAAACACACCCACACAGACACCCCCACACAGACATACCCACACAGACACACCCACACAGACATACCCACATAAACTCAAACAAACATACCCACACAAACACACCCACACACGGCAAACACACCCAGAGACGCACACACAGACACAAGCTGACTCTCACACACGCACAAACGCATGTGCAAACACACACACACACACACAAACACACACATATATACACACTCACTCTCACACACACTCATACAAACATACCCACACAGACACACCCACACACTTTCACACACGGCAAACTCACCCAGAGACGCACACGCATACAGACTCACATTCTCTCTCTCTCTCTCTCTCTCACACACACACACACACACACACACACATTTTATCTCTGACATACACTCTCCTTCACACAATCACACTAACACACACACACACACACACACACACACACATACGTACGCAGACACATGAAAAATATCTAAGATTTATAGCAACTGAAATTAGATGCATGATTTCCCATGAATATGTACACCTTTACATTTTTTAAAGAATTCATTTTCTATGTAACAGGACCGAACGGTTAGGGATAGAACATCACACAAGAAAAACGGATATGATTATATGGTTATTTCCATCCTCTACACCTATTTAACAAACGAGTAAAATTTCAAAAAAACGTCTATAAAATATATAAAGATACAATCATCTGGAGGTTACAGGTTCAATCCTGACAGCAGGCTAGTAACAATACAGGAATACTTGGCAATTATACCTGGTTATGGTTAACGGAATCAGCACAAGTGACCCTGCCCCCGCGGATTAGATAAAGGACGTAGTTCAAAGTTGCGAGTAGGCTAACAAGTTTGACAAACACCTAAAGAAGGCCGGAGGACATATCGTCTGAAACATTGTAAATGTTACAATAAAGATGAAGACAGTTATCCGAAAACCCTGAACGATAAAAATCATCAAACTTCGTGTCAAAAATTCAGACAACTAACGTACTTATTTTTTGGCTGTGATGTACTCATATTTGTTTACTGATAATAATATAAAATGCAAATCTTCTGAGTGTACATTGATGTGTCTGTACACATAAGGTTTAAAAAAAGAAAAAAAGAAAAGAAAAAGAAAAAAAGGAAGAAAGAAATAAAGAACGAATGGGAGATGAGATATCTGACGTTGTTTGTTTTTTTTTTGTTTTTTTGTTTTTGTTATAACCTTTAAAGAAAGAAAAAATTAAAGAAAGAAAGAAAGAAAGAATCATGTAATTTGTAGCTTGCTGCGTCGAAAGAGAAAAAAAAATGAAAGCAGTGCAGGTGTCAAGTCAGCAGTCGTAACAGCAGGCTGACTTGAGAACTAAAAAGAAACGAAGAAACAAACAAAGAAACAAACAATGGAAGGTGAGATCTCTATCTTTTTTGTCGTAATCTTTTAAGAAAGAAAAAAATTAAAATGAAAAAGAAATATATTCATATAAAATTCAATCGTCATTATTGACGAGTGTATTCTAATAAAGTAATAAATAATATCTAATTATATCTGTTTACATTGTATAAAATTCTTCCAGAAATAAAAAAAAAATCGAGATATTTCTAGTTTAGAACAAAACTGATTTTCTTATTAAAAAAAATAAATAGGGAGGAACTTAATTATTGATGTATTAGCACGGGAGACGTTGCTTAAGTCTCAACGTTAAAAGATGCGAATCAAGGTTAATGCTGAGTAATTCAGGGAAATGAATAGTACCCTCCTCTACATCTTGGTGTTGCAGCTAAGGAAAAGGGAGCCCTCGGATCGCCCTTGACTGCGGTCACCAACTTTACTTACATTTTACTATATTTTGCATATATATATATATATATATATATATATATAGAAATAAAGAAAGAAAGAAACGGACTGAGATAGATAGATAGATAGATAGATAAAACACGAAGATAGATAGATAGATAGAAATGTTTTATGTCCGTTCAGATCAACGTTGATAGTATAACGAAAGTCCAATCCAATATGGTGCAGTACAATAAGAATCCGTTCTTGAGAATTAAAGTCAGTCCCCCGAGGGGGTTGGGGAAGGTCTATTGGAATTCCTTGACTTCAGTCGACCACTGATGTCATTAGCTTCCAATTGAGTTTGATTAAGTGAAGGAAGGATTGTGGTCGTTGTTGTAGTGAAAGGTATAGAGATTTTAAAAGCAAAGCTGTCAGCGGTTAATACGCGATAAGGTCTCCACTTTCAGATAATCAACCTCAGAGACAGACTTCAATGGAGATTAAAATATGAAGGAGCCCACAAATGAGAGACACGCTCAAATTATATTATTGGAAAGTGCATTTTACTACAAATAGTCAAAAAGCGTTTCAATATTTTGGTACGCGCTAGTTTGGGACATGTATATCCCGTGACCGAATCAATTAAGTGGTGGTTGGCTCTGCTTGTGGCTGGTAGTAATGTAGTAGTCGGTGCGCTGACACGTTGTGTACTGCTTCATTCCGTTGGTAATTGTAAAGCTGCACAGTTGAACGTGCAACGTAAGCTCTGTTATGATATGCATATATTGCATAACAGAAAGTTGACTGGCTAATTGCGTTAGCGGGACGCCGGTTGATATTGATTTATTACATTTACCGGTGCTTTTGATTTACATACTATAGAATACTTCCCTGAATCTGGGAGGTCTTATTCTCTTGGTTGATCTTGTGTTTCTCCTGAGTGTTTTCAGGGAACTGTGTTGTTTTTTTCTTCGTGTCTTTCTTCGTTAATTCTTATGTATGGTCTAGGTCTAAGTTTAATTTTTTTCCGTTGGTCTTTTCTAGAGGTTTTTTTTTAATGCCTTTCTTCTGAAATCTTGTCTTTTTTACCGTGGGAATCATAGATCCCCGCTTGCTCTTCATTCCGAAAATTCTTCTCCACTTCTACGTGAGCCGAATCAATTCCTAATCTAAACTGATCCATATAGTCCAGTAAGAGCGGTCTATTTTTCTCTAAAATTTCTATTATGCACTTTTTGTGAAAGAAATTTTGCTTATTCTGAATTTGACTCTATATCTTTTCCATACCAAGCATTTTTTTTTTGTTGAAAATGACATGGTTATAAGGACTCTGCTCTATCTCCCCATTAACGCAGAAGGGCATTTTCTTCCTGCTTGTGGAATCGTTTGGTAACTTAGGAGCAATCTGGGTAGGTAATTAAATAGAGAAAATGCTTTTAACTCCATTTTCACAGTCAACACCATCCTTTTTTAAATCACTTTAGATTGCTCTTGGTACGGTGGTGTCTTCTATGGGATGCATCCAATACGTTTTAATCATGAACATCGATTCTCGTTGCCAAATTCGGGCGCATTTGCTGAGACAATCTTTTTCGGCACTCTCTTTCTTGAGAATAATGTAAATGAAACTTGCTTTAATGTTGTGACTTTATATCTGTGCCAAGTGTATGATCCACGTGGAGCTAAATCCACTGAACCTTTTCTTTGGACTATGACTGAACTTTGGTTTATTTATTTTTTTCCCCATATTTTCGACATCATTTAATATAATCTATTTCTTTCGAATATCCCGGCCACCAGGCTTGCAACTTTATCTTTCTTTCTGTTGCCCTTATTTTACAGTGTACATCATTATGTATACTCTTTAGGGTTTGTGTAGGAATTATGTCTACATTGCATATCATGCTCTTCTCTATGGTTTGTGTTTCGTTTCTTTGAAGCGCCTCTCCGCCATTGAGCAATTGCTACAAATATTTCTCTTTAATCACTCGAGTATTTTGTTTAATACGGGATCTTGCCTAGTATCTTTTCTGTCCCAGTCCACCCGGAGTAGTATTTTTGTCTTTAGCATTTTCTTGACTTTTTACTTTTTAATAAACAAATTCTAGTCCAGATTGGGCTTATAGATGCAGGATTATGTTCTCTTTTACGTACATTATGTCAAAACCGAATATCATCAGTTCAATTACCTATTTTGAAATTCTCGATGATGTAACCATTGGCAATTCTTTTCTGTGATCAAATATGAATTCTAACGGTTTGTGGTTCGACTCGAATAAAATCTTCTGTCCTAATAAGATGTTTCATGCCATTTCCGTGTTCCTCACTTTTTCTACTGCTTCCTTTTCAATATTCAAGTATTTTGTTTCTTTTACCGTCAATATACCGGACATTGGCAAAATGGTTACTGTGTTCGCCAATGGCCCTAAGTTCAATCCCAGGTCGAGTCATTCCAAAGATTTTAAAAAATGGTACTTGATACCTCCTTGCTTTACACTCAGCATTATAAGGTAGGGATCAAGGGTAAAGTGGAGAAATCCAGGGAAAAGAGTAGCGCCCTCCCCTACACCTTGGTGTAGTAGCTATCGAAAAGGGAACTTTCGGGTCACCCTCGACTATGGTCGCCAACTTTCCTTTTTACTTACCGTCAATATAGGTATAATCTGTTACTGTTAATATAGTTATATTAATAGATGATCTTATTGTAATTATGATTGATACCTCGACATGTGGACCCGCATCTGTAGTTAGCTTTACTTCTTTCTTTGGATCAAAGATTCTTTTCATTGTTCATATTTTTTTTTTTTTTTGCGTTTTTCTTCTTTTCAATGTTTCAAAAGCGATAGCTTGAATTTGTGTCAAGTTAAACTCTACGTTCTTTTTGTTAACTTTTCGAATGGTTCTATGAAGTCATTTTATGAAGGGAGATACTTACTATAAAAACCTGTTAGTCTCTGAAAGGATTCAAATTAATTTTTGTTTCTTGGTTTGGGCATTTATGATACTTTTTTGGTTAATTACTATTGGGTTGATGGTCCATTCTTTGATATTTGATATCCTAAATTGGATAACTTATTGCAGTTTAGTTCGCATTAGAACTTGATTCTGATTATGCGTGCTTGTCTCAACTTCGTCAAAATTTGCTCCGTCTTTTGTTTCAATTCGTCTTTAGTGGATACTCTCACATATATATCATCCTGAAAAATTATATTTTTTTAACTTTCCCGAAAGAATTTTTCTCGGTTTCTTTTTGGAAAATATGACTCAAAATCTTTCTACCAAAAGGCAGACGAGTCCACCATAGTAAGCCTACTGGGGTCTTTATACTTGTGATTCCATGAATATCTCGTCAATTTCAATCTGGTTGTATGCTAATTTGGCATATTATTTCATTCTTGCTAATTTATTTGCTCACAGTTTCAAGATTTAGCATCAGAAATAAGTGTAAGCATATTTGACGATGCGCCTCTCCCTTGTATTACCTACATAGTCTTAAAATCCCGTTAAGATTTCTTACAGCTACAATAGGAGTAGCCCAATTGCTACTACTTTGCAGAGCTTTTTCTAATACTTTTGCTGTATAAGTTTTTTTAAGTTTTCCTTTACCATAGAAAGTGTATGAATTGGTAACTTTCTTGCTTCCATATAGTTTAGGTAATGGTTTTCCTTTAAATAAATTCTTGTTCTGTAACCCCGTAACAATCCGATGTTTTTTCCCTCTTTTATAGAATTAATAAGTTTTGTGAGATTCATTTTCTCCTCGTCAATTCCTAACAGTCCATGATATTTAATGCATGCTACTACTGTGGTGGAAATCATTTCGTAGCGCTTATTTTGTTGTTTTGAGTCTCCCTTCTGAAGAATTAATTATTTTACATTCAGTTCCGTCGAATTTCTTCAACTGGAGATTGCTCTTTCTCAATTTCGCTTTGCCCATTTTCTCCGAGAGGATTCTCAGTATTAAAATGATATCACTGCTTGTGTCTTCTTGCAGGAGGAAAAAAATACATCATTCAACTTTATTTTCATCTGGTATAGATGGATTTATTTATTGCATATATTTCGATATTTTCTGTTGGATTGACTCTGCCTTCAACTTTTTCTGTTTTTTTATTTGTTTTTGTTTTTTGTTGTAATCGCATACCTCCTGAAAAAGATCTTTCTTTTTGCAGTTTGAAAACATTTTCCCAGGGCTGGATATTTATTCGTATTTCCCTCATAGTTCCCGCTACAATATTTGCATTTGATCAAGAACTTGGCGAGGATGTAGGTTTCTTCACAATCTTCTTATTGTAAAAATTCTATTCTCCCTTTTAAATGTACGTTACTTACTTGTAACCTTTGAAATATTTCATGTTTGTGCAATATGTGCCTTCTGTTGATCTGAGAATGATTAATATATCACCCGTTGTTATGTCTTTTGTTCCAAATTTTTTTTAAATTCGAAATATTTTGAGTTCTCATTTAATCTGAGCGCGTATTTTTCTATAGAGTCGTTTTGGCCCTGTTTAATCTCCATGAATTTGATTCTCTCAGCGACAAATCTTTGTTCTATTTCTAACAATTCAATATTTCATGAGTTATTTGCTTGTATTCATTTAAGATGTCAAACAATTCTGATTGACTCATAGATAGGACGCAATCAGGTGCTACCACTCCGGGTCAGAGTGGATCTTGGAGCAATAAAAATGATGGGGCACTCAGCATTCCCCAAAGCTCCAGCATTATTGAAGCCTCACCATTTGACTGTTTAGTGACATATCAAGGATAATCGTTGGTGGTGGGCATCTTATTTCTCGGCAAATATTCAGTCGGTGTATTCTACAGACTCAGCCAACTTAGCTAGATTGATACTGAGTTAGTGCTTTTATAATTGTATGCAATTCACATTCGACATTACAGTCTAATTTGTGATCTTGTACTTCACATGTTCGAACTGGGCCATAACGCCACCGCGGTATCAACTAACAATAATTGTGCGCGAAAAGTGAAGGCGAATTTGTAAGTACAGCAAAGAGATTGTTGATTAAATTTTGCTCCAGTTGCAAATAGTTCGACGATCAGCAAAAGACAGATAGGCCTAAAATTGTGGATTCCGAAGCCGGCATGTACCATTTGGAGGAGAGCATTCAAGCTCAGTATTTCAGTGTGGTTCGTTTTTGGTTTGGTTTGGTTTCTTTGTTTAATGGCATATCAACCTTTGTAGGTTATTTAATGCCAAAGCTATTCTCCTCGAAGAACAGTAGTGGTACTATTTAACCAATAGCTGTGAGGCTAAGGGGATTCATACCTTTCCCAAGGGTATTTGCCCGAAAGTGAACATAATAGCGCGACTGGAGTACGAACTCACTTATTACGATTCTGCAGTCCATCGCTTTAACCATTACACCACGAGGACACCCCCCTCAGTGTGGTTTGTCGTTATGAAATATGACTGATTGTACCAGAATATTGCCGAACTTTTTTATCGTCCTGATACTAAGAATACTAAGTGTAACAAACAAGCATCGAGACGGAGGCTTTACATTTAGAAAACTTTGATTGATTGATTTTAACCTCATCGCAACCTGTCTAGAGTTATTTTATGCCTAAAGGGTAGGGAAACGTATTCATTTGATCTTTATATATACATTTTTTGTTTATTTTTTTCATGTGAGCATTTTTTTTCATATGGTTCCATCAAATATGAATTACTTTTAATAGATGGGACCCAGTACTAAAATACCGAGTAAGTATAAACCTGTGTTTAAATGCAATGAATTTTCAAAAATATATATGGTTTCAAGTATTCCTGTCTAATTCAAATAATCATATGATTTTAAGTAGTCTATTTAATAATAGTCAATTGTTTGCATACATTGTGCAGTTTCATGCAACTTATAAGAATGTAGAATACTACCGCTTTGTCTTAACAACAACGAGGAAAACGTATATATATAAATAGTCTTATATCTTTATTCGTTGACGGGACACTTGTGTGGGGTAGTAGAGTTATCGGTGCTAAAGAGTTTGTTTGCATGGAACAGCCCGTCTGGAGTCGGAATTGCCAGCCGGATCACTCCAGCCCCAAATTCTTGAAATTATATCGTCTTATAACTCTTTACGCAACCACAGGTAACGCTTGCTTCTCATTTGTCACAGCCAACACCCGTGCAACGCTTGCCTTTCGTTGGTCACGCCTTAAACCTATGTAACGCTTGCCTTTCACTGGTCACGGCCTACACCAACGCAACGCTTGCCTTTCATTGGTCAAAGCTTACATCCATGCAACGCTTCCCTTTCATTGGTCTCAGCATACACCCCAGGCAACGCTTGCCTTTCATTAGTTATGGCCTACACCTATGCAATACTTGCCTTTCATTAGTCACGGCCTACACCTATGCAACGCTTGCCTTTCATTGGTCCCGGCCTACACCCACGCAATGCTTGCCTTTCTCTGGCCACGCCTTCCACCTACAGAATACTTGTTTCTGGGATCGCTTTGTTGATTTTAACTACTGCTGGATGTATTTGTCAACAACATCCCCCGGGTCAATCGCAGATCAAGGTGATATATTACAATAATCTTTAGTAAACAATGATAGTTTCAAACAATTATTCTAAATAGAAATAAATTGCACACTTTTGTATGATATCAAGAATTCTTATCTAATCAGAATAATTTTTAAACAGATATGCGAGGTGCATACGATAAGTTTCCAGACTTTTTTCGTATGGGCACTTTTATTGATAGTACACACATGAAACTCTAGTCCACTTCGAAGTAATCTCCTCCGGCTGCAATACACTTGTTGTACCGTTCCAAAAATTTCTGCAAGGCCCCATGGAAGTCCTCTTGTGTGAGCATGTCAATGACCTTCGTCACAGCCTCTTTCATCTCCTCAGTTGTATCATAACGACAGCCTCTGAGATTAGGGAATAACCAAAAGTTACAGGGAGCAAGGTCTGGACAATACGGAAGGTGAGGAACTGTCTTGATACCCATATTGGTCAAATTGTCAGTGACAAGGATGGAGTTGTGGACTGGTGCATTGTCCTGGTGGAAATACCACTGACCCGATTTGAAGAGTGCTGGCCAGTTCCGACGGAATCTCTTCCTGAACTCCC